>JAOPSE010000037.1:21214795-21855327 GCA_029449295.1 Zea luxurians
AAGAGTTTAGTAGGACAATGATTCAAAAATTCGAGATGTCTATGATGGGGGAGTTGAATTACTTCTTAGGATTTCAAGTGAAGCAACTCCAAGAAGGCACCTTCATCAGCCAAACCAAGTACATTCAAGATATACTTACCAAGTTTGGAATGAAGGATGCCAAGCCCATCAAGACACCCATGGGAACCAATGGGCATCTCGACCTCGACACGGGAGGTAAATCCGTAGATCAAAAGGTATATCGGTCAATGATAGGATCTTTACTCTATTTATGTGCATCTCGACCGGATATTATGCTTTCCGTATGCATTTGTGCAAGGTTCCAAGCCGATCCTAAGGAAATTCACCTTAGGGCCGTGAAAAGAATCATGAGATATTTAGTTTATACACCTAAGTTTGGTCTTTGGTACCCTAAGGGATCCACCTTTGATTTAATAGGTTATTCAGATGCTGATTGGGCAGGGTGTAAAATCGATAAAAAGAGCACATTAGGGACTTGTCAGTTTCTGGGGAGATCCCTGGTGTCTTGGGCTTCAAAGAAACAAAATTCTGTAGCTCTTTCTACCGCCGAAGCCAGTATATTGCCGTAGGCCATTGTTGTGCGCAATTGCTTTGGATGAGGCAAACCCTCAGGGACTATGGCTACAAATTGAGCAAAGTCCCTCTCCTGTGTGATAATGAGAGTGCAATCCGCATGGCGGATAATCCCGTTGAACACAACCGCACTAAGCACATAGCCATTCAGTATCACTTTTTGAGGGATCACCAACAAAGGGGGATATCGAGATTTCTTATGTTAGCACCAAAGAACAATTAGCCGATATATTTACCAAAACCATTAGATGAGAAAACCTTTACCAAACTTAGGAATGAGCTAAACATTCTTGATTCTTGGAATTTTGATTGATACTTTGCATACATAGCTCATTTACGTACCTTTGATCATATATGTCTACGACTAATGTGTTTTCAAGTGTATTCCTATGCTAAGTCGTAGATTGAAAGGGAAATGGAGTCTTCGGCGAAGACAAGGCTTCCACTCTAGTCTATCGGTATTATTTACCCTTCACCGTCACTCCACACCGCTCTCCACTTTGGTATAATCTTCACTCTTATTACTCATACCATTGAGGAGAAAGTAAAAAGGGCTCTCAAACGTCTCCGTTTTTGGCGATTAATGCCAAAGGGGAGAGATATAGCCCAAAGCAAAAGGACCACACCACCATCAAACTTCAAAATTTCTTAAAGCAGTATAGTTCAAATTGATATATTTAAAGGAGGATTTTTTCAATTGGTATCTAAATCTTTTTCATATTGGTAAAACCCTCTTGAACACTAAGAGGAGAATTTCATCCAGGGGAGTTTGGTTTTAGTCAAAGGAAAAGCATTTGAAACAGGGAGAAAATTTCAAATCTTGAAAATGATTCTCGAAATCTTATTTCTATACCTTTGACTATTTACAAAAAGACTTTGAAAAGATTTTCCAAAAAGATTTGCAAAAACAAAACAAGTGGTGCAAATGTGGTCCAGAATGTTAAAAGAAAGAAGCAATCCATGCATATCTAATGAAAGTATAAATTGGTTTAATTACAAGCAACCTTTGCACTTGCCTTAGACAAACTAGTTTCAATTCTGCACTTATATATTTGCTTTGGTTTGTGTTGGCATCAATCACCAAAAAGGGGGAGATTGAAAGGGAAATAGGGTCAAACCTTTTCCTAAATGATTTTGGTGGTTGAAATGCCCAACACAAATAATTGGACTGACTAGTTTTGCTCTAGATTATATGTTCTATAGGTGCCAAAGGTTCAACACAAACCAATGAAAATATCTAAGTTAGGGTTCAAAAGAAAGGAGCAAAAGAAACCAAAGAGAACCCTGGCCTGACGCACTAGCCACCCGGACAGTGTCCGGTGCACCAGGGACCGTACAGGTGAACTCTTCACCTTCGGTTTCTGGAGAGCCGCTCCGCTATAATTCACCAGATTGTCCGGTGGGTCACCGGACTGTCCGGTGTGCCAGCGGAGCAACGGCTAAGAAGCGCAACGATCGACTTCAACGGTCACTGCCAAATGCTACAGTGCGCAACAGTGCGCAACAGAGTCAGAGCGCACCGGACACTGAACAGTAGCTGTCCGGTGTGGGACCGGACTGTCCGGTGGCGACATGAAGTTAGCGCTCCAACGGTTGAAACCGTAAGAACCCTAACGGTTGGGTGATGTGGCTGGCGCACCGGACTGTCCGGTGCGCCCATCGACAGACAACCCCCCCAACGATTGGTTTGGTGGTTGGGGCTATAAATACCCCAACCACCACCACTCCAAGCATCCAGTTTTTTCAGACATCTCATTCAATACAAGAGCTAGTACAATCAATACAAGACACAATTCAATAGAATCAAAGCCTCTCCAAGTCCCAATCCACTCCAAACACCTAGTGACTAGAGAGAGAGTTTTGCTCGTGTTCTTTGAGCTCTTGTTCTTGGATCGCTTTCTTCCTTCTCATTCTTGTTCTCAAGACACTTGTAATCAAAGCAAGAGACACCAAGTTGTGGTGGTCCTTGCGGGGTCTAAGTGACCCATTTGATTGAGGAGAAAGCTCACTCGGTCTAGGTGACCCGTTTGAGAGAGGGAAAGGGTTGTGAAAGAGACCCGGTCTTTGTGACCACCTCAACGGGGACTAGGTTCCTTGGAACCGAACCTCGGTAAAACAAATCACCGTGTCATCCGCTCTATTTCTTTGGTTGATTTGTTTTCCCCTCTCTTTTCGGACTCGGTTTTATTTCTAACGCTTACGCCAGCTTGTAGATTTTGCTTAAAGTTATAAATTTCAGATTCCGCCTATTCACCCCCTCTAGGCGACTTTCACCCATCCATACACCTTCGGCGTGGCATTTTTACATATGAAACCCTCTGGAAATAGAAAATGAACCCGCCATCCATCGCCACTATTCACTGAGTCCTAAGAAGTTGAACTGAAGCCCCTGGGTTCTCTGGTTTTCATGCGCCCAGTCCAGATAGTTAGTATAATAGAGAAATTTAACTACAAATGGTTTTTTTAATATATAAATAAGTGCTAGAACTTGTATAAATCATAGAAAATTCATATGAACTCCAAATTGATCCATTCCAGTTTCTAAAATTTTGTAGTAATATTGTTTATCACCTAGAGTCTCTGTTTTGACATGAAAACAGTAAGAAATTAATTTCTCACTTTATCATATATCAAGCACATAAAACCTTTGGAAATTCATAATTTAAAATCCATAATTCCAAAATTAACGATTCCTATTCCTAGGTTCTGTAAAGCCCAAAATTGGTATAAGAAAAAATTATAATAAAATGAATAAACAAAATAAATTTATAAGTGAGGATTTTGGGGAAATTCCTTGAATGTTTTTATTTTTCCTTTGCATACTCAACTAATGGCATTAAATTATGCAAATAACAAATAAACAAATAAATGAAATAATATGAACACTACATCACATATTGGATTTTGATTGTACTTTTATTTTTGAGAATTAAATGTGAAACCAGAGTCAAATTTGAATTGAAACACAAAATTGATTTGGGAATATCCATGATGCATTAGAGAATGACTCTTAACAATAATATCTCTTCTTAATAGATACAAAACTAAACTATGCTGCATGCTGGGAATTTTGAATGCGCATATAGTTCTGGTCGAGACTTAAACTCATATTTGAAATCCAAAAGTAGATTTGAATATAGCAATTTAAAAATAGACAAGAAAATATAAATGAACTAAAGAAAAGGATTTTCTGCTGACGTTGGGCCAAAACCACTGCTTCCGGCCCACTTTCGCTGCACCCGCGCCAGCCCATCTCCCCTCACTGGCCGACATGTGGGGCCCTCGATTCAGCCACTGGCCCAGTTATCTCCCACGCAGCGCTGCTCCGTGGACCAGGAACTCTATCGCGCACACGAGCGGTTTTTGCTCCACTGCCGTGTGGGACCACAGAGTCAGGTCCGTCCCTATCCGATGTCTGCTGCAACAGCATCACGCGCGCAGCTGAATCCTCTACTCGAATCGCGGAGTCCGTTGCAACTAACCGGATCCGCCGACTGGGGAATCGTTGGGGCGGCGTTTGTATATGGAAGCTTGAGCATCCTCTCCTAAACCTCCCTGTTGGAGCCCTGTACGCCGTGCCGTGCGCCATAGTCGTGAGATGAGGGAGAAAAGCCGCCTAGCGTTGAGCGGAGGCTGCTCGCTGGTGAGCGTGGCCGCAGACCTGTGCGCCGCCGCTCGGACGTTTCACCGGCGTCGCGGTCTCGAGCTTGGTAGAGGGCGAAGCGCGAAGAAAGAGAGTCCGGGCACCACATGGCGCCTATGTCGCGGAGTCGGGTGGTCGGCCGGGAGCGCGGCTCGTGCACAGATCTATTGGATCGGAGAATTCGGTGGCCAAATTTTGCCGCCACTGTCTATGCCCGCCGCCGTCGCTGCTCGGTGCGCCTGTCAGCTGCTCGCGGTACGGCTCAGTTGCTGCGACGTCATTGGCCGGCTCGCTCCAACAGAGGTGAGAGCTCTTTCTTCCCCCCGTACCTTGTCGTGTTTCCATTGTTGTGCGTAGACCATGAGATGTCGTTGCTCGGTCGGCTTCGGAGGTAGACGAATCAGGAGGGCTGAGCGATGATAACCGAGCGGACTAGGTTAGTGCAGCGCGACACCACCACCGACCATATCCTAGTTTGGAGTCAGAGGGCTGGTGGCAAAGCTCCGTGAGCGCCGCTGTCTTGGGAGCTTGCTTCACCGTGGTGAGACCAAGGAAGAAGATGAGTGCCAACCGTTGGATCTGTGTTATCCGGCTCGGATTAGATCATGAGTATACCACCTTGTAGGATGAACCCGGGGTGTCGAATTAGGATTGAGCGGTCTGGATCTGGTCTCAGCGTACTGGTTCGCTGGGGGAAATCTGGAACGTTGGCGTGGTATCGGACAGAGGAGGATTGATCGGGGCGGGATCGCTTTCTCATCCGTGGATGTTAGATCCAACGGTCAGTATCACATACCGATTTATAACGTCTGTGCCTAATTTCGGCGGTCGGAACAAGATTCAATGGCTCAGATGATCTCGTACCCTTTTGCCGTAGATGTTTTACACAAGAAACCCTGAGAAATATTCTCTCATATGATAAATACTAACCAATATATAGTATAGTTTAATATTTTAATCACACAGATCTTCTATAAGATCATAACTCTTTAATTGTAACTCCGATCTTAGTAGTTCTCGATCCCACGATCTTGTTGTGACGCGTAGATTAATATTATTCAGTTTGTATTATGTTTGGTGTAATGTTAATTTTGTCTATACCATGTTTGCTTGTATTGCTACGACTAGCGCGAGGACACGTGTCAGCTGAAAAGCAAGTGGTACCTAGAATCTCAAGTGCTAGGCAAGTTGTGCCCTTGATCCACTTTTGTTACCTAATAATATTCTTTATTATCACTATTCAATGTATAGGTTTAATTTTGATGGGACCCAATAGGTCACCTAGTCTGTTTATCCTGTTTACCTTGTTTACCCATGATTCACCTGGGTAGTTATGCTATTGCATTATGTGGTTTTAGGATAATATTTTATTATATCCATGTTCCTATTATTTTGTTATGTTATTTATGTTCATGATAAGATCATTATGTTAATGGGAACATGGAGCGACCACCCGG
Source organism: Zea luxurians (assembly GCA_029449295.1). Taxonomy (NCBI): domain Eukaryota; kingdom Viridiplantae; phylum Streptophyta; class Magnoliopsida; order Poales; family Poaceae; genus Zea; species Zea luxurians. The sequence continues at coordinate 21,220,490 of JAOPSE010000037.1, forward strand.
GAAAATAGTGCTACCACAAGGGTTTAATGGGACGCCCTTGGCTGATTAATTAGGAAAGCTAGTGGATGACTACCTTACCCGAAAGGGGCAAGGGCAGTAGGGGAGTGGTCAGTGTAGGGAGGTCCTTGGGTTGATTTTGCTGCGATGGCGGTCAGGCGAGGGATTCCTGCACTGGAGCTTCCTATAAACTGTAGCGGGTTTTTTGAAGCTAGTGGAACTTTGTAAAGGCCTCGTAGTGTTACCCTACCTTGCTTCCTTGGTAGAGGTGTATGGGATTCATGACCCCTTGGCAGATGGGTAACATGACTTGTGGGTAAAGATGTGCAACCTCTGCAGAGTGTAAAACTGGTATACTAGCCATGCTCACGGTCATGAGCAGCTCGGACCCTCACATGATTAATCTATGGAATTAAAACTCAATTTTGTCATTTGCATTTGCATGGGATTATTTATTAATTTTGTTCTATTATTTATTATGGTTTGGTATTTACTTATACTTAGTAACTGCTAATAAAATTTTGACCAACTTATAAAAGCAATGCTCAGCTTCAGCCTTTATTTTGTTGATCAGCCTTACACTTCACATGAACTCCCATCTTTGGTGAGTTCATGCCACATTATTCCCCACAACTTGTTGAGTGATGAACATGTGTGAGATCACCCTTACTGTCTCACACCCTCCACAAGAGAAGAACAGGTGGTTCAAGTGGAGCCACACATCGAGGAGTTCGATTCGATCTAGGTGGCGTCTCCAAGTTGACTTTCTAGCACCAAGGATGGATTTTAGATCCTGTTATATTTATCTTTTATTTTCTAAGACTTCCGCTATGTAATAAATACTCTGATTATTGTGACATTTATCTCTATACACTCTGTTATTATATATGTTGTCTTCTTTGGCGCATGTATGAGATGCACCCGGCTTTGTCCCTTAAAGCCTGGGGTGTTACAGGTTCTTATTTTAATGTGTAGATTATTATTATGTATTTTGTTTACATGTTTGGTGTGATGTTAATTTCTCCTTTATACGGTGCTTGTTTGTATAGTGGCAAGTAGAAGAGCCTGTGATTGAGGATCCTGGTGCCCAGCAGATAAAAGTTGCTAAGCAGGAGCTCATTGAAGGCAAGTTGTGACCTTGACCACTTTTTACCCAATATTGTTCTTTAATATCACTTATTCATGCATAGGTTTAATTTTGATGGGACCCAATAGGTGTAACACCCCTAGTGTTACTGCCACTAAAACTTGAGCATAACATCATAAGCATTGGCATATCATGTGTTTGTCACACCTAGAGTGCATTCACTAGGCAAAAATTTCAAACAAGTTGTATTGATATGACATTTTATGGGTAAAACCGTAGAGTAGGATACTTAACCCTAAATTGGGCTCAGAGGAGTAAAACAAAGCGTAATAAGAGAAAACTTCAAACTCATTAGAGATGGTCATAAAATGTCACCATGGATGAACTTAAGTAGCATCCAAACCCTAGAATCACCAAAAACCCTAAATAGAATCCTGGAAAACCCTAGACTAAAACCCTAGGGGGCTAAGTGCAAAACTAGTGCACTTTTGGACTAAAGTGCAAAAACCATGAAAATAGGGTATCTTAACTCATATGATTCACATGTGTGTGGATTTGCAACTTAAACCCTAAGTTTTGGGCTTATTTGCAAAAAGCCCTATTTGAAGCCTATGGAGTAAAGTCTGATTTTCAGAGAATTGGCTCAACTTTGAAGCTCTATAACTTCCAAACCACAAGGGTTTTGCCTTGGGTCAACACATCAAAAGTCTAGAGCTATTATAGGAGAATAACTTTGATACAGACATCTTCTTTAGTTGTTATACAAAAATTAGAGAAACTATAGCCCAAAGTTGCTCTGTCAGAATTGTGCTGAATAACTGAAACTGAATTCGAAAACAGAAATGGTCACAGTGGAATGGAGCCAAATTGGACGCGCCATATCTTTGGATTCACTCGATTTTGACCCAAGTATCCTATAGTAAGTTTGAAGATGGTTGTTAGGTGAACAAACTTTATTAATAAAGTTTGCTCTGTACTTAACAAGAATCAAGAGAATAAGTGGGTAGAAGGGGGTCGGTTCAGGCAAACTTTGAAGATCCAGTGCACTGAAATATCTGAAACAAAGATCTGGGCACTGTTGAATTGGATGAGTTTGGATGAATCGGTGGGGGATTTGATTGTGGAGAGGTAACTTTGGACGTGGCACCATCCCGCGAACTCAGTCGTGCATGGCCGGAGATATCCCACCGGTGGTCGCCGTGGCTCGGTCACTTCCACCGTGGTGTCACCCATGCCTTGATTTCCCCTTACTGTGCCTCTTCTATACGTGGTTGCCATGCGTGAACAAAGCCTTCCACGGTCGCTGATCGTTAGCCGGACCACTGTGGCTATAAATAGCACCATGGACCACGGCGAGGTATTCACATCTCCACCAGTGAGTTCAGTTGAAGCCCAAATTCGCGGAATCCTCTCCAGCTCTTCCAAAATTGGTAGTGAACGGTGAAACCATAGTCCTTTACAGCTATGTAGCCCTAATCTCACCTCCCAATCCCACCCAGAACCGTCGCGGCGCCATTTTCCCCCTTTTCTGTCACCGGCGAGCACAAATTCTCCGCGCTTTGTGGCCGAACCACTCTGGTATGGCTTTGCACTTCTCGTATGTTGTTTTAGTAGCTCTGTGTACCCATGAAGCTCATCGTGGTAGCCATTTGACCAATTCGGGCGTGATTGAATGGGAATGTGGGCTCAGCGTCACGGGTTCCGCCGTGTGCGTGGGTAGAACACTCTCTAAGTGTGCAAGCCAAAATTGAAGGCTGTTCTTGAGTCGCCTTGGGTCGGTAATGCTCACCCTATAGCTAATTTGGACAGCCGCCGCCGGTCATGGCCAGTACGAGCCGCGTGGTGCTCGACAGCGAGCGCGCCGTGGCCATGGATCTGATTGGAGAAGAAACAAAAGCCAAGGGACCTATGCGTGATTGTCAGTGAGACGATGAATAATGGCTAGGGGTTCTTAACGGATTATCCAAGCAATCGGGGACCTCTGTGCAAATCCGCCAGCGCGGGCGCGTTCCCGTTTCCTGTTCAAGTTGGGTTGACTTGGGCCGGTTTCGGTCCAATACTGTTCATGTCTTTTCTTTTCTTTTTCCTTTTCTGCCAGAGCTAAAGAAATTCTACAAAATTGTAGAAAAATGCTAAAAATACAAGACCACTTTTTCTAGGCTTCTAATTTCCTATAGCATTTACTAAAAATAGTTTCATGATTTTTAATTCCAATAGGGAATTTTGGGACATTTAAAACAACCAAAAGCCATACTTATGGATTTTTAGGGAATAAATAATAAATCCAAAATTCACTAAACTTTTAGGGTAAACTCTAAATAATATTTAGAAGCCTTGGGTAAAGTTTGGTATGATTTGGACCATGTTTGATACTTAGAACCCAAAACCCTAGCCCCCTGCCCTATGAACTTCACTATAAACTCTGCAAACCCTAGTTTCTCGGAGATCCGTGAAGGAAAGTTGTACTCAAGACTTTAGACAATAAACTTTTATTATATTTGCATCTTCAGAAGCATTACATGAGCATTCATAATTATATATGGCTATATCTCGAAAACGAAGAGGAAATAGAAGTTGAAGAGACAAGGATTTCATCACCACCACCACCTGAACAACATCAGGCAGGCAACTGTTTTTATTTTGATATCTGTGGAACAGAGCCTGATTCACCAGTAACACAAGGCAAGCCCCGGTGCATTTGCCACCTCCTTGTTCCTTTTAAAATCTTTCTCACTTGCTTGATGCATTAGGTGATAGGAGTTGTGTGCTAAACCAATTCCTGCATTTCCTTCCTTGGACTTGATTACTTCTCCTTAAATCCCTGTTTTATGAATGGTTTTTCTTATGCTTAGCCCTGCTCTAGAAAAACAAAATGTTTTGTTTTCACAAAAGATGATGTTGCAAAGTGGGTGGGATGTTTTTCAAAAACAAAACTTGATGGTGGATCCATCATGGCCATGATGGGTTCAACATCGGAAAAGATGTACCTCTGCCAGGTACCAAACTTTGGGTTTGAAATGATTAAGCTGAGACCGGGGGTGACTTGCACGAGAAGAGAGTCTCGGTGTAGTGTCTCCGTCTAAGTCGATTAAGGACCGTCTCGATGTAGGCTTGATGATCGAGGACCCTTTAAATGGTCACATGCCTCATCATGGGTAAGCTTTGCCTCGGGCAGACTAATACCAGAATAAGATAACACTCAATGGGAGTGGAGAGATGGCGAGAGTAGCTTGTACCCTCCGTGGCAAGAGGCTGGACGGTGGTGTATCTGTGCTCTCGGTTGGCGTGAACCTGATCTGGTCTTAAGAACCCCGGTGGCGAGTTGACATATGCAAGGGTTAAGTGCTACAAATGTCATGTGATTGGAGATCCTCAGCTGAGTATAATCGATTCGGATCGTCGTAGCTTCATGGATATGAAGACTTGGTCACTGCCCTACACGTAGTAATCCAGTGAAGATGAAGGGTTGTTAAGAAATTGGCTAGTATAGGTCAAGTGATTGAATTAGGGTAGAAAGAACCCTAGCTGCAGGTAATTTTACTTAACCTGACAAATAAAACTGGATTTTTAAGGATCCACTATTAGTAAGCATTTCTGCAAACAGAGTCATTGATTATTGATAAGCCTTACCTTGACTCCCTTAAAGCCAGCATATCCTTGAGAGTCTTTTACTTTGACGGGTAAGTCTTGTGAAAGTACACTTCGTACTCAGGGCTTTGTCCCATGTTGTTTTAGGTGAAGAAGCAGCAAACTTTTGTTGCTTCTGTTCTAAGGTGGTACCAAAAGAAGAAAATCAAGACTGAATCTGCGGGAGGAAAGTTCCTCCGTTAAGAAAAACTTTTTACTATCCATCGGGAGGGGTTTTTGCCTCCCATGTTATGTAATAATAATACTTAGCACTCATATATTATGTTCTGGTCTGTAACTATATGACTCTGCCTTACTTTTTAATAAAATAAGTTATTGTAACTGCTTTCGTATTTTTGTACCTCCGATGTATTGCAATGTCTACGTGACGGGTGAAACGCTCTTAGGAAAGGTAAGGAATTCAGATACCAAACTTGTCAAGTAATCAGGTGCACCTACAGGGTTGTCTGAGGTCTGTTGGACAAGGACAACTGTAGGTGGGCCTAATGACTTGGGAGGTTCCGTCACAATAGGTCACCCTAGACTGTTTATCTCTTTACCTTGTTATCCCTGAATCACTTGGCTAGTTATGCTATTGCTTTACATGGTGTTGGGTTAATATTTCATTATATCCATGTTCCAATTATTTTGTTATTTTATTGATGTTCATGTCAAGATCATTATTTTTAATTGGAACATGGAGCTTAACTTGAGAAACACGTGCCACCACAAGGGAGGAATGTGACCCCTTGGCTAACTAATTAGGAAAGCTAGTGGAAGACTACCTTACCCGAAAGGGGCAAGGACAGTAAGGGAGTTGCATGCAAGGAGGTTCTTGGGTTGATTTTGCTGCGATGGCAGTCAGACGGGGATTCTTGCAAGTGCTCTTCCCATAAACTGTAGCGGGTTTTCGGAAGCTAGTGGAACTTTGTAAAGGCCTCGTAGTGTTGGCCTGCCTCGCTTCTGTGGTAGAGATGTATGGGAGTCGCGATCCCTTAGCAGATGGGTAACATGACTTGTGGGTGCATGGTACAATCTCTGCAGAGTGTAAAACTGGTATACTAGCCGATCTCACGGTCATGAGCAGCTTAGGACTCTCGCATGATTAATATATGGAACTTAAATTCAATTTGTCATTTGCATTGCACGAGATTATTATTAATTTTGTTCTATTATTATTTATTATGGTTTGGTATTTACTTACATTTAGTAACTGCTAATAAAATTTGACCAACTTATTAAAAGCAATGCTCAACTTTAACCCCTATTGTTGATTAGCCTTACACATCACATAAGCTCCCACCTTTGGTGAGTTCATGCACACTAGTTCCCCACAACTTGTTGAGCTATGATCATGTGTGAGCTCACCCTTGCTGTCTCACACCCCCACACAGGAGAAGAATATGTGGTTCAGGAGGAGCCACACAACGAGGAGTTTGATCTGATCTAGGTGGCGTTTCCCAGTTGACTTGTTGGAGCCAAAGATGGAGTTTAGTTCGATTTATATTTATCTTTTATTTTGTAAGACTTCCGCAATGTAATAAGTACTCTGATGTTATTGTGACATTTATCTCTATACACTCTGTTATTATATATGTTGTCTTCTTTGGCGCATGTATGAGATGCACCCGGATTTGTTACTTAAATCCGGGTGTGACAGAAGTGGTATCAAAGTAAATGTTGACTGTAGGACGAAACCTATAAATAAATGGACAAAACCCTTACCTATTTACCTTACTCTGATTCATTCTATACTTATCTTATCTTGATCCTATCTCACCTTTTGCTGTCATACTTTGATTACTCTTATCTTTTCCACTCTAAGACAAGATGGGTTTCACACCTTGGAATCCTACATTTATGACATTTTTAAGAGATAGGAAACTTAGGACAAAATCAAAACTATTTTCTCTATTTAAAAATGTTGGTTGATTGTTCTAATGATAAATGCCTAATTTGCTTCTTTGATTGATTGAGATATTATAAATGGACATCTTAGCATGTACCACCATAAGATAATGAATTAGCTTTGGTAGGTAAAACATTAATCTGCTTAGCTAATAAATCCCTCAAAGTAACATGCCTCGTAATTACCTGCCTTGTCTACTATCCTTTCTCTCTTACCATATATTTCTAACTCAGATGGTCAATACTAGGAAGGGTGGTGGAATTGATCTACCTCCTAATTGACACACTCGGAGGATATTTAGACAACCACAACAACAACAACCTGAGATGGATCCTCCACAGCCTCCACTAGCCGGAGCTGATCCCGCAGTTGCAACCCAGATGCAGATAATTCAACAGATGGCAGACACCATGGCGGATATGCACGCGCAGATGTGGTAGGAACGCCAGGAGATGCGCCAAGAGCGAGAGGATATACGCCAAGAGATGCGCCAAGAGCGAGAGGAGATACGCCAGGAGAGAAGGGCGCAACAGCAACAGCAACAGCAGCAGCAACAACAACAAGCACCACTGCCACCACCTCCACCACCAGTTCCACCCCGGGACAAGCACCGGGATTTCATGAGCCATAAGCCACCGACGTTCGCCAGTTCTCCTGATCCACTGGACGCTGATGATTGGCTGAAGTCTGTGGAGAAGTTGATTATTGCCCAATGCTTTGATCAGGAGAAGGTTCTATATGCTTCTGGTCATCTAACATGTCCTGCTGCTGATTGGTGGGATTCATACACTGCTGCCCATGATGCTGCTAATACTATCACATGGGCAGAATTCTCTACACAGTTCAGAAACTACCATATTCCTGCTGGACTGATGAAGATTAAGAAGAAAGAGTTTCTGTCTCTGAAGATGGGGAGCATGTCAGTAAGTGAGTACCACGATAAGTTCATTCAGCTCTCTAGATATGCACCTGATGAAGTTGCTGAAGATGAGAGGAAGCAGGAGCACTTTATTGAAGGACTCAATGGACCTCTGCAGTATGCTCTAGTGGCTCACACCTTTCCGTCATTCTAGAGGCTGCTTGACAAGGCCCTAGCTATTGAACACAAGCGTGTTCAGCTAGGAGATTTGAAGAGGAAGGCGATATCCCTAGGACAGGGAAGCAGCGGTGTTCATCCTCGTTACGGATCACCCCAGGGTACACCAGTTCGCACTGGAGGAGGCTAGCGCCCAGCTCAGCACTCACCTCAAGGGACTCCACCGACTCATCAGGCTACCCCCACTGGCACACCGACGAAATTTTTAGGACAGAGTGCAGACACTACTTGCTACAAGTGTGGGAAGACTGGACATTATGCAAATGTTTGCCCACAGAGGATTGCTACTACCCCAGTTCAGAACAAGTAGTAGACTCCGAGATCTGGCAAGGGATTCTCTATTGCCAGGGTTAATCAAGTCAGCGTTGATGCTATTCTTGATGGGGATGACATCGCACTTGCTATGTTTTAAATTAATGCAATTCCTGAAACAATATTATTTGATTCTAGTGCTACACATTCATTTATGTCTGCTCGATATGCCAACACAAATGAGTTACCACTGAAAATTATGAAAACACCAATGATAGTAATTACACCCAAAGGGCCTGTTGAGGAAAATCATATGGCACATAAATTGACATTGACAATTATGGGAAGAGAATTCGGGGCTACTGCTATAATATTAGAGGCAAGCAGTATAGATCAAATCCTTGGTATGTCATGGTTAAGAAAGGCAAAGGCCATTATACACTGTGGTAGGGGTACAATAGAACTCACCAGCCCTAAAGGAGAAAGATTTGACATTGAAATTACAGTAACTACCTCTACTAGACATGCGACATTCTTCATAGATGTGGACTTTGTTGGAAACAACATCCCTGTGGTTAGGGATTTTCCGGATGTCTTTCCAGAGGAGTTACCAGGGATGCCACTAGATAGGGAAGTTGAGTTTGTAATTGATCTCTTACCTGGGACTGCTCCTATTTCTAAACGGCCATACATGATGTCTGTAGAAGAGTTAAAAGAACTTAAGAAGTAGTTAACGGAGTTACAAGAGGCTAGGTACATTCGTCCGAGTTCCTCACCTTGGGGAGTGCCGGTTCTGTTTGTACAGAAGAAAGATGGATCACAAAGGATGTGTGTGGATTATAGATCCCTTAATGATGTTACTGTGAAGAACAAGTATCTGTTACCCTGCATTGAGGATTTATTTGATCAGATGAGAGGCGTTAGGGTATTCTCAAAGATTGATCTCCGATCGGGTTACCATCAAATGAAGATTAGGCCTTTTGATATTCCCAAGACAGCTTTCTCAACCCAATATGGTTTATATGAATTCACGGTTATGTCATTTGGATTAACTAATGCACCAGCCTATTTTATGAATCTGGTGAATAAGGTGTTTATGGAGTATCTGGATAGATCGTCGTGGTATTCATCGACGATATTCTTATTTATTCCAAGAGTGATAGTGATCATGAGGAACATCTGAGATTGGTGCTACAAAAGCTACGAGATAATCAACGCAACGCCAAGTACAGTAAATGCGAGTTCTGGATTGATGAGGTGCCATTCCTTGGACATATCATTTCTAATGGAGGGATATCAGTAGATCCTGCTAAAGTCAAGGAGATTATGGCGTGGAGCGTACCCACTACAGTTACTAAGATCCAGAGTTTCTTGGGAGTTGCAGGATACTATCGAAGATTTATTGAAGGATTTTCTAAGATTGCTAATCCTATGACCTCGCTTCTGGAGAAGGGAAGAGAGTTTAAGTGGGACGAGATGTGCCAATATAGCTTTGATCAATGAAAGAAGAGATTGATGTCACCCCCACTGTTGGTTATGCCAGATCTATAGAAGGGATTTGACATTTATTGTGATGCATGTGGCCAAGGCTTGGGATGTGTGCTTATGCAAGAAGGACATGTGATTGGCTACGCGTCTCGTCAGTTGCGGAAACATGAGTTGAACTACCCCACTCATGACTTAGAACTGTCAGCCATAGTGCACGCACTTAAGATATGGAGACATTATTTTATGGGAACAAAGTGCCAAGTGTACACGGATCATAAGAGTTTGAAGTACATATTCACTCAGAAGGATCTCAACCTTTAGGCAACGCCGATGGTTGGAGCTCATAAAGGATTATGATTTAGAGATTCACTATCACCCGGGCAAGGCGAATTTGGTTGCAGATGCCTTGAGTCGAAAGGAGCATGTTCATGCAGCTATTGTTGCCCATCTATCTGATGAGATTGTTGAGGATTTCAGGAGACTTAACCTGGGAATAGTTGCTCACACTGAAGGAGTTACTATTGATGTGGAACCTACCTTGGAACAAGAAATTCGCAAAGGTCAGATTGGTGATGCTAAAATACAAGAGATCAAGGATCTTATTACTGAAGGTAGAGGTCCAGAATTCACAGAGGATGAGCAAGGCACCGTATGGTTCAAGGAAAGGATATGTGTTCCTGATATTGATAGCCTTCATGAGACTATATTGAAGGAAGTCCATGACTCTGATTACTCTATCTACCCTGGTAGCACTAAGATGTATTAGGATTTGAAGCAGAAGTACTGGTGGTATGGATTGAAGAGAGATGTGGTTGCACATGTGGCTATGTGCGATGTGTGTCAAAGAGTTAAGGCTGAACTCCAGAGGCCAGCTGAACTACTGCATCCACTAAAGATATCTGAGTGGAAGTGGGAAGAGATTGGTATGGATTTCATTACTGGATTGCCTCGCACCCCGAAAGGATATGATTCTATATGGGTGATTGTGGATAGATTGACTAAAGTAGCTCATTTCATTCCGGTCAAGACTACTTATAAAGGCTCTCAGCTGGTAGAGTTATATATGGCTCGGATTGTGTGTTTACATGGAGTACCAAAGAAGATCGTGTCTGATCGAGGTTCACAGTTTACCTCAAGATTCTGGAGAAGCTTTCATGAGAATATGAATACAAAGTTGAACTTTAGTATGACTTATCACCCTCAGACTGGTGGACAGACTGAAAGGACTAATCAAGTACTAGAGGATATGTTGAGAGCTTGTGCCCTTCAGCATGGAGGAAGTTGGGATAGAAGTCTACCATCTGCTGAGTTCTCATATAATAACAGTTATTAGGCCAGTTTGAAGATGTCACCTTTTGAAGCTTTATATGGCAGGACATGTAGGACTCCTTTATATTGGGATCAGACTGGAGAAAGACAGTTCTTTGGGCCCGAGCTTATTCAAGTAGCAGAAGAACAAGTTTGTATAATCAGGGAGAACTTGAGGGTAGCTCAGATGAGGCAAAAGAGCTATGCTGATAATAGAAGAAGACCACTGGAGTTTGAGGAAGGTGATCATGTGTACCTCAAGGTGTCACCACTTCATGGAATGAGGAGATTCAAAGCTAAGGGCAAATTGTCCCCTTGCTTTATTGGACCATTCAGAATCTTTAGGAGAGTTGGGGAGATGGTTTACCAACTTGAGCTACCTGATAATCTATCGGACGTGCATAATGTATTCCATGTGTCTCAACTTAAGAAGTGTCTCCGTGTCCCTGAGGAACAGTTACCAATGGAGGAGCTCAGTGTTCACGGAGATTTGACCTATACGGAATATCCAATCAAGATTCTTGACACTTTGACTCGATGATGAGGACATCACTCCCATGGATTCAAACAACACTCCCCTAGTTGATGTTCAAGGTCCGATTACTCGCTCACATGCAAGACAATTGAATTTGCAGGTGAGCTCGTTCCTATGTACTTATTTTTGTGCATTTGAGAATAGTGTGCTACCTAATGAATTAATTGTACTTAGTAATGAAGGGAAGGACTAGCAAGGACATGGTGAAGGACTTGAAGGCGTGGAAGGCCAGCAAGGACATTCGGATCAAGGTGGAGGTCCATAATCTGTCTCGGTGCTGCGACACCATAACTTGGCCTTTGGGCTACGTATCTTTGTTGAGCCCATTAGGGCGCGCTCAGGGAGGGAGTCACGCTCCTAACCCTCATATAATCAGTAGCCGCCACCACATTAGGGCTCGGGTTTTACATAAGTCATTCTGTCAAGAACAGTTCGCCGCTCGATCGGTTTGTGAGACCCCAACTTGTGAGCTTAATCATTCATCCGTAATATTCCAGATTGTGTTCTTTCTTGTTCTTGCTTGTGTCTTCGATTCTCAGGCAGGAATTAGCCCTCATGGCAAGGTCAATCGCGCAGTGCACGGTTGATAACCAGAGGAGAAGTGGTGCTGCGATTGCGGGGTTCTAGTCATGTTGATTGGAAGCCGGATCGTCTGTGTGACATTTCCACCAAATCAAAAGTTACCCCTCCTGACGGAAGATCCATAACCCACGTCCCCATCAAGTTGTAATCAGAGGCTCAGGTATTACCGTCAGGATTACCCTAGTTTTGTTTATGTTTTTCTTCCTATAACTCCAGAAAATTGCCATACAAAAAAATTCCGCTGTCCTAGAACCCTTGTTTAGCCTTTGCAATTTTGTTTTTAGTTTGGCTTTGTTCAGTTCGTGTCCGTGGTCGAGTCGTGTTGCTGGTTTAGGTTGTATCTTCGTCGTAGTTCAACTGCACCTTCGCCGCTATCCCATCCACCATTACACAGATCACAAGTCGATCCACCCCATTAATCGACTTGCCCTAACCACTGTGATTGCAGATAGGGAAGTTTTGCCCTAACCGCCGCTTTCTAGTAGTGCCTCCCAAAAACATAACTTGAGGTACCTTCCTTAAACCAGGCATAACTTTCGCTCGGGTGTCCAAAAAATCTAAAATTTTTACTGGAGCTTGGTGACGCCATTCTGAGGCCAACCAAACTAGCCTACGGCCTGTTTGGTTTCGATAAAATTGTCAAAAAAATTCAGGAAAATAAAGAAAAAATTTTGTCAAAGCTCTTGCACGCTTTTTAGAGAATTTCCTGATTTTCTGTAGACCACATCTGATCTCTGTTTTAGGTGAAACTTGGTGTAGCTCCTATTTTGTTGCTTCTTGTGCTGAGAAAAATATCAAAAAAATCATACCAAAAAATCACCTATGATTCCTACTAGTGCCCTTTTGGCCTCGCTAGTACAATATTTACTGTACTGCCATTCTGCTAGTTCCATTGTTCTTTGTTCCAACTTGTTGTGCTACACCTCGAATACATCTCTTAGCCAGCAATTGTGACTTGTGCTTTGGATATTTATTGAACTTCGCTCATCTGCACTCGATTTTGTTCCACATTCACATACATATTGTGCCTGTCCTACAGCTCCACATACTATATCTTCTGATCAATACAGATTTAACCTTGCAATCACGGTTTCACTACCTCTTGCTAAGTATCACGAACCAACCTCCGATTGTACCATCCTTTGCTTTGTATTTCGTCAGACACTTGTAAGAGCTTGGTAAGATACAATAGAGCGTGTTCCTGTGTTCCACCTGAGAGGAGCGTGTAGTGAGATTATTAGGGATAACCTTCACCGTTTGTTTCCTGTTTTGTGTTTCGATGGCAGGCGACGAAGAAGAAGCAAGGATCCCTACAGACTTCAATGAATGTGTTAGCCGCCAAGATCTTGAGGCAAACAACAAGCTCCTAAAGGAGCAAATGGAGGAGACGGTCCATAAGTCAGTGCATGATGCCTTCATTGACATGGACCTTGGCAAGACTTACGAGAGGCTGGATCGACGATTGTCCGAGATCATCGACAGACTTGCTGTGTTGGAGATGCAACAACAAGCACCGCCACCACCACCTCCTCGTCCATGTCTTCCCGATGATACGGTGTTTGATGCAAAAAGGTAACTATGATGAAGCGGCCACCAGAAATTTGTGCCTACGTCGCCGTCTTCATCAAAACATAGAAGGTATGCCACACCGCCAGCAAGCTAATAACAATCGTGCTCCTGACAACCCTTATGCTAAGATTAAATTTACTATACCATCTTTTTCGGGTCATTATGATTGTGAGGGATATCTTGATTGGGAGATGACGATAGAACAGAAATTTGCTGCCCACCTTGTACCTGAATGACATCAAGTTAGACAAGCCACTAGTGAATTTAAAGATTTTGCTATTGTCTGGTGGACTGGTCTAGTTGGGGATGGCAGAGCACCTACGACTTGGGAAGATCTTAAGGTAGCTATGCGCGATAGATTTGTTCCCCCATCTTATCATAGAGAATTGCGTAAGAAATTCATGTGTTTAGAGCAAGGGGATAAATCTGTTCAAGATTATTATGCTGAGCTTCATAAGGGATTGCAGCGTTGTGGGATAGTAGAGGGACATGGGGACGCTCTTTGCCGTTTTTATTTAGGTTTGCGGCGTGACATTCAGGACATTATGGATTACAAAGAATTTAACACTGTCAACAAGTTGTTCTAGTTTGCTATGCTTGCAGAGAAGGAATTGCAGGGATGACAACATCGACCTAGGGCTACTTTTGGTGCCTCCTCTACATCCCGGACGCACACACCTGCCTTGAGTCATACACCTTCGACCACTCCAGCGTCCACACGACCTACCTCGACACCTGCTGCACATGTTGGTAAACTTCCTTTGCAGGTACCCGCTAAGAAACAGAAATCACCAGCACCTGCAGCACCTTCCAGTGGTCGTTCTTCGGGTATTGTTTGCCACCGTTGTCATGGGATTGGTCACGTGAAGAAGGATTGCCCGAGTCAGCGAACATACATTGCTACGGATGATGGCTACATTAGTGCTTCCGACGGTGAGGATGACGATGATGATTCCAGTGATGTTACTGCTAATGATGATGCCATGCTTGGTGCTGATGCTACGGTGAACCTTCGAAGCATCATGGTGCAGCGTGTTCTTAGTTCTCAGCCTAAATCATCAGAGAAGCAGCAACGCCATAACTTGTTCCACACTTTCTTCGCCATCAAGAATCGGTGTGCATGTGTTATTATTGATGGTGGAAGCTGCAATAATTTGGTGGGTTCAGATTTGGTCAAGAAGCATGGCCTGACCACACGTCCATGACCACATCCATACCACATTCAGTGGATCAATGACTTAGGCATGGTTAAGGTAACACACATGGTATGAGTGCATTTCTCCATTGGTATGTATTCTGATTATGCGGATTACAATGTAGTACCTATGGAAGCTTGTTCTCTTTTGTTGGGTAGACCATGGGAATATGATACTGATGCACGTCAGCATGGTAGAAGTAATACATACACTTTTAGGCATAAAGATAAAAACATTACTTTGCTACCTTTGACTCTTGTTGAAATTTTACAAGCTGATAAAGATAGAGCTGCAAGTACCCATAAGGAACCAACTAATGAGACAGAAATTCAGCAACAAATTAAATTGAAAGCTCCTGTCATGCTTGCTACTAAATCTGATCTTCTTGAAATTCATGCTACTGATGCTAGTTGCTATGCCTTGGTTTGGAAAGATGCTTTCTTTTCTATTGATGATATTCCTAGCACTTTGCCTGCATCTGTGACTAACCTTTTGCAGCAGTTCCGAGATGTTTTTCCCTCTGAGTTACCTCCAGGACTTCCTCCCGTTCATGGGATTGAGCACCAGATTGGTTTGATTCCTGGAGCGAGCTTGCCCAACCATGCTGCATATCGAGCAAATCCTGAGGAGACTAAGGAGATTCAACGCCAAGTCCAATACCTTTTGGACCGCGGGTATGTACGTGAGAGCCTTATTCCTTGTTTTGTTCCTGTCATTATGGTTCCAAAGAAAGATGGCAGTTGGCGCATGTGTGTAGATTGTAGAGCCATTAACAACATCATTATCCGGTACCGTCATCCTATTCCTCGATTAGATGATATGCTTAATGAGTTAAGTGGTTCTAAAATATTTTCTAAGATTGATTTGCGCAGTCGGTACCACCAAATTAGAATGAAATTAGGCGATGAATGGAAAACTGCTTTTAAAACCAAGTTCGGCTTATATGAGTGGTTACTGACGCCTTTTGGATTAACTAATGCCCCTAGTACTTTTATGCGTTTGATAGTGATGAACGAGGTTTTGCGCCCATTTATTGGAAAATTTGTGGTGGATTATTTTGATGATATATTGATCTACAACACTTGTTTATCTGAACATCTTGACCATCTACGTGCTGTTTTTGATGCTCTGCGCGCCGCGCGCTTATTTGCTAACCTTGAGAAATGCACCTTTTGCACCGAACGAGTATTGTTTCTTGGCTATGTTGTCACTCCATAGGGTATTGAGGTTGATGAGGCCAAGGTGCATGCTATTCAGAGTTGGCCAACGCCATCGACGGTGACACAAGTGCGGAGTTTTCTTGGACTTGCAGGATTTTATCGTCGTTTCATGAAGGATTTCAGCACCATCACTGCCCCATTACATGAGTTGACCAAGAAGGGTGTTTCATTTAATAGGGGGCAGTCACAAGAGGATTCTTTTGCTCTTTTAAAAGAGAAGCTTACTCACGCGCCACTACTCCAACTTCCTGACTTTGGTAAGACTTTTGAACTCGAATGTGATGCAAGTGGAGTTGGCATTGGTGCTATTTTGATGCAAGGAGGTAAACCCGTTGCATATTTTAGTGAGAAATTGAATGGCCCTGTTCTTAATTATTCCACTTATGATAAAGAATTATATGCTCTCATACGATCTTTGCAAACATGGAAACATTATTTGTGGTATAAGGAATTTGTTATTCATTCTGATCATGAGTCACTTAAGCATCTTCGTAGTCAAACAAATCTGAACCGTAGACATGCTAAGTGGGTAGAATTTCTTGAAACTTTTCCTTACATCATTAAACATAAAAAAGGGAATGATAATGTGATTGCCGATGCTTTGTCTAGACGCTATGCTATGTTGTCTCAACTTGATTGTCGTATTTTTGGACTTGAAACAATTAAGGGACAATATGCTTTTGATGATGATTTTAAAGTGGTTGCATTAAATTGTAAAGAGGGCCATACATGGAATAAATTTGTGCTAAATGATGGATACTTGTTTAGAGCTAACCGCCTATGCATCCCAGTTGGTTCGGTCCGTCTTTTGTTGTTGCAGGAAGCGCATGGTGGTGGTTTGATGGGTCACTTTGGTGCCAAGAAGACGGAGGTTGTGCTGTCCACACACTTCTTTTGGCCTCGAATGCGGCGTGATGTTGAGCGCTTTGTAGCAAGATGCACGACTCAAAAAGCTAAGTCACGATTGAAACCACATGGTTTGTATATGCCTCTTCCTATTCCTTCAGTTCCGTGGGCAGACATTTCTATGGATTTTATTTTGGGATTGCCTAGGACGAAGAGGGGGAGCGATAGTGTTTTTGTTGTGGTTGATCGTTTTTTCTAAGATGGCACATTTTATACCTTGTCACAAAACGGATGATGCCATTCATATTGCTAACCTCTTTTTCAAAGAGATTGTTCGTTTGCATGGTATGCCTTCTACTATTGTTTCAGATCGTGATGTAAAATTCTTGAGTCATTTTTGGCGTACTCTATGGAACAAATTGGGGACAAAATTGCTGTTTTCTACTACTTGTCATCCCCAAACTGATGGACAAACGGAATTTGTGAATAGAACATTGTCTGCAATGCTGCGAGCAATATTGAAGAAAAACTTGAAAATGTGGGAAGAGTGTTTGCCGCATGTGGAGTTTGCATATAATCGGGCGGAACACTCCACCACCAAGGTAAGTCCTTTTCAGGTTGTGTATGGCTTTAACCCTCGTGCTCCTATTGATCTTTTGCCTCTACCTACTACCGAGCAAGTACATAGTGATGCTAAGGAGTGTGCTGACTTTATTTTGAAACTTCATGCTTCAACTAGAGCCAACAATGAAAAGATGACTGAAAATATATAATTGCTGGTAGTCAACGTAGAAAACCAGTTAAGCTTGAAGTGGGTGATTTAGTGTGGTTGCACTTGAGAAAAGATAGATTTCCAGAGTTAAGGAAGTCTAAATTGATGCCACGTGCTGCTAGTCCATATAAGATTTTGGAGAAAATAAATGATAATGCATATAAACTTGAGTTGCCTCCCGAGTTCTGGGTTAGTCCTACATTTAACATTGTAGATTTGAAACCGTATTTGGAGGAAGAGGATGAGCTTGAGTCGAGGACGACTCCACTTCAAGAGGGGGAGGATGATGAGGACATCACTCCCATGGATTCAAACAACACTCCCCTAGTTGATGTTCAAGGTCCGATTACTCGCTCACGCGCAAGACAATTGAATTTGCAGGTGAGCTCGTTCCTATGTACTTATTCTTGTGCATTTGAGAATAGTGTGCTACCTAATGAATTAATTGTACTTAGGAATGAAGGAAAGGACCAGCAAGGACATGGTGAAGGACTTGGAGGCGTGGAATTCCAGCAAGGACGTTCAAATCAAGGTGGAGGTCCATAATCTGTCCCGGTGCTGCGACACCGTAACTTGGCCTTTGGGCCGTGTATCTTTGTTGAGCCCATTAGGGCGCATCTAGGGAGGGAGTCACGCTCCTAACCCTCATATAGTCAGTAGCCACCACCACATTAGGGCTCGGGTTTTACTTAAGTCATTCTATCAAGAACAGTTTGCCGCTCGATCGGTTTGTGGGACCCCAACTTGTGAGCTTAATCATTCATCCGCAATATTCCAGATTGTGTTCTTTCTTGTTCTTTCATGTGTCTTCGATTGTCAGGCAGGAATTAGCCCTCATGGCGATGTCAATCGTGTAGTGCATGGTTGATAACCAGAGGAGAAGTGGTGCTGCGATTGCGGGGTTCTAGTCGTGTTGATTGGAAGCAGGATCGTCTGTGTGACATCTCCACCAAATCGAAAGTTACCCCTCCTGAAGGAAGATCCATAACCCACGTCCCCATCAAGTCTGACGGAAGATCCATAACCCACGTCCCCATCACTCGAGTTACAAGAAATAAGGTGATAAAGATGTGCAAAGTACAATGGAGTCACCATGGAGAAGATGAAGCTACTTGGGAGAGAGAAGAAGAGCTTCACATAGATTTTCCACATGTTTTCTCTAGTCCTTCCTAAATCTCAAGGACGAGATTCTTTTTTAGGGGGCTAGGATTTGTAATACCCAAAAATGAATACAATGAGTATATAGATGATATTCTTATTTTTTGTGCCATAAATTCCTCATAGCAAGAGCATACCTATAACTAAGAGTGATTAACTAAAACAAATGATACTCAAAACTAAATTATGCATCATGCTGAGGTTTCATTTTGTGTGCATTTTGTGACAATATAAAAAAATATGTAAAAAGAAATATATTAAAGTCCAAAGTGGAATTTAAGGTCTAAAAGAAATTCTGGAATTGAGAAAGGAAGAAAAGAAATAATATATAATACAAAACAAAATGTATAAAATGTAAACTCTATCCGTAGTGGTAAGATTAAAATCTACCTTTAATTGAGTACAAAAGTCACATGTATATTTGGAGTTTAAATTGGAAATTTAAAATAAAAGGAGAAAGATAAACCAGAAAAAGATAAAAGAGAAAACCATTCGCGGGCTGACTTCCATCAATTCAGCCCACCAGACGACTCCCCGCGTGGCCCGTTCCAATCCTCGGCGCCGACATTTGGGCACCACCGGGCAGTCTCACATGCTCGGCCACGTTTTCCTTCCCTCGCTGCTCTACGGGACCCGCACGCCAGCCCACGAACAGACAGCTCCACGCCCTCGCGTTTCGCTGGCACGTGGGGCCTGACGGTCAGACCCGTCGTCTTCGCGAGATTTGTGGGCGCGTCAACCGAACTCCGAGAGACTCGCTTCATCTGGTAGCCGACCGACTTTCCCCCACCTAGCCTACGCCGTTATAAAAGGACCCTAGTCACGACCCTTTCCTCCCCTTTGCTCTCTCGTTTCATACTAGGCGCCGCCGTGACCACCGTGAGACTCCACTTGCGCCGCCGCACGGAAAATCCGGGTTCACGCCATCGGGTGGTCGTGGGAAGCAGCGCAGGAGCTTCGCCACCACCTGGGGAATCCGCGCGTCGCGTTATTGGGTGGAGTCGCGACCGGTTCTGGTCTGAATCGCTCGTCGGAGCGGCCACTGCATATCAGATCGGCGCGGCACCGTGAGCAACGCCTTGTTCACCGCTAAGGCTAGTGAGTATCCGTGCGGAGTGTTCACTAGCTCCCTAGGATCATGTAGCGCCCTTCGAATTAGAGCTTTGCGCGTAGTACAGAGAACTTGTGGTCGCCGGTGATGGCGCCGCCATGGTCCGGCTGGTGCGCCGCCGTCCGGTTGGATTAGAAGGCAGGATTGCTGGGCGCCGTAGGATCAGTGATGAGCGGCTGTGATCAAAGCGCATAACATTTTGTCGTATTGAACCGAGATCATTGATCCTCGGACAGGTGGCCACGATTAGATTCTAGATACCCCTTCGTCGTTTTGGATCTGGCGCATTGATCGGCGATCATGTGGCCGGGGGGTGTCGGGATCGCAAACAATCCTCGACCGTCGAATGTAGATTGGACGTTGGATGTGAGTGACGGTTTCGCGGAATGATAGTTTTAATCTGGGCTGCTAGTTTCTAATCGGACGGCGGATAGGGCGTACCGGTTCACTCTCGGGTGAATCTAATCTGGGCCGTGGGGCTTTAATCCGACGGCTGAGACCCATCCATACCCCTTCGTTCTGGCGTTTTTACATATGAAACCCTCTGGAAATAGAAAATGAACCCGCCATCCATCACCACTATTCACTGAGTCCTAAGAAGTTTGCACCGAAGCCCCTAGGTTCTCTGGTTTTCATGCGCCCAGTCTAGATAGTTAGTATAACAGAGAAATTAAATTATAAATGGATTTTTAATATATAAATAAGTGCTAGAACTTGTATAAATCATAGAAAATTCATATGAACTCCAAATTAATCGATTCTAGTTTCTAAAATTTTGTAGTAATATTGTTTATCACCTAGAGTCTCTGTTTTGACATGAAAACAGTAAGAAAATTAATTTCTCACTTAATCATATATCAAGCACATAAAACCTATGGAAATTCATAATTTAAAATCCATAACTCCAAAATTAATGATTCCTGTTCCTAGGTTCTTATTTTAATGTGTAGATTATTATTATGTATTTTGTTTACATGTTTAGTGTGATGTTAATTTCTCCTTTATACTGTGCTTGTTTGTATTGTGGTGAGTAGAAGAGCCTGTGATTGAGGATCCTGGTGCCCAGCAGATAGAAGTTGCTGAGCAGGAGCTCATTAAAGGCAAGTTGTGCCCTTGACCACTTTTTACCCAATAATGTTCTTTAATATCACTTATTCATGCATAGGTTTAATTTTGATGGGACCCAATAGGTCACCCTAGAGTTTTATCTCTTTACCTTGTTATCCCTGAATCACTTGGGTAGTTACGCTATTGCTTTACATGGTGTTGGGTTAATATTTCATTATATCCATGTTCTAATTATTTTGTTATTTTATTTATGTTCATGTCAAGATCATTATTTTTAATTGGAACATGGAGCTTAACTTGAGAAACACGTGCCACCACAAGGGAGGAATGGGACCCCTTGGCTAACTTATTAGGAAAGCTAGTGGAAGGCTACCTTACCCGAAAGGGGCAAGGGCAGTAGGGGAGTTGCATGCAAGGAGGTTCTCGGGTTGATTTTGTTGTGATGGCGATCAGACGGGGGATTCTTGCAAGTGCTCTTCCTATAAACTGTATGTAACACTCCAAAATCCTATTCTGGATAAATTAGGAAAACTCATTTCATGATTTAAATAAATGTGTTTTCAAATAATAGATTATCTAAAAGATTCTTATGTGAACTATCCTTTGTGTTAAAGATTTATTCGCCAAAAAAGAATTAAGTTAAACTATCTCTTAATATAGGTTTTACATTAGAAATTATATCCTTTTAAATAAATGTGAAGATTATAAATTTATTTTATTGTACTTATAAAATATGTCTATGTGTTTGAATTATTTTCTTTAATAATTATTATTGTAAAACAACTTACATGAATTATTTCTACTGATTTTCATTTGCTTAAATAGATAAATTAATTAATAAAAATGCTTTGCATAAATCATGTTGAGTTTTTGTTCGTTGCAATTTATGCTTGAAATAGAAAATTTAACTTAGCTCTAAATTAGACTTGAATTTCAAATTTAAAATAGAAAACAGAAATTAGAAATACAAGCTAATATAATGGATTGATGTATGTTAGTTGGTTTGTTTGTAAACGACGTCCTTTAGGTAAAGTCGATACAAATTAAGATATCGCAATAAGATATTTAAAAAAATACTCCTTTTAGCTCGCGTGTAACACCCAAAAAAATTATTAATTTAAAAACTTAAATAAAAATATATTCTAAGATTAATTTAAATTAAAGGACTAATATGATTAGTATAAATTAACAACAATATTATTAGAATAAAAGAGATAAGTTAGAATTCCTAATATATAGGATATGGTTATAACAGATAAGTACCAGATTAGATCTATCATGTAAGAAATTTGGGTTTGAGTTAGTTAGGTTCCTAATATATAGGATATGGTTGTAACAGATAAGTACCAGATTAGATCTATCATGTAACCGCCCACCTCATAGCATATATAAATACATGCCACCATAACAGCTCAAGCCATCAATCAAAGACTCGTCTCATCCATAGTCTCGCAGCAGCCACCGCTCGCCGGTGGGCCTGCCACCGCGGGCAGGATGCCGTAGCCCCGTTCCGGCGTGAACAGGATCGTGCGGGGGAGAAATATCCCTGTTTGTCGATCCGGTGATGAGCGCTCATGATTGAATCTCAAATACCCCATCGTGACCGAAAAGCATAGCTGTTGATCTCGGATCTGTTGGCCGAGATCAGATCGCGGGATCCTTTAATCTCGAGTGTTGGATCGAGATCTGACCGCTGACACTAGATTCCGGTTCACGACTTTGTGGATCTAATCTCGAGCGTTAAAAACATATCGAACGATCCCTGGTGATGGATACCCTTTCGACCTCGGTAATTTGCTAAAGAGCCTCTCTGTTTTATTAGAATCAACCCGTCGTCCAAAGGAGTGTAAAAGTAATTCAATTTAGGCCCTGGAAATTTACAAATTGATCCCTAGAGCTAGTAGAATTAGTATTAAGTGATCCTAAATCTTATTTAATGCATATCTTTGACGTTTTAACTCTGAATTGACCCGTTCTAGTTGCACTAGCCTCATAATAAAATTGTCTACATTTTAGTAATATTATTTTATCATATAACATGTTCTTAAAAATAGTTAACTAATTTGTTCAACCTATGTTTGTTGGGATAACATGTTAATATAGTATTTCAATTCGGAGTATCTATAGTTTTACTAGAACAGGATTATGTTATAACTTAGCCTAAAGTTGAATCAGTTATTTTTTATATATTTCTCACATGATTTATAGCATAGAATATATTATTATCATTTAATCACCTAAAACTTCAGAAAATCATATCTTTATAACCATAACTCCAATTTTAGTGGTTCTCGAACCTACGATCTCGTAGCAACGAGTAGATTATTATTATGCAGTTTGTTCTTAGGTTTGGTGTAATGTTAATTTTATCTATACCATGTTTGTCTCTATTGCTACGACTAGCAGCGAGGTTTCGAGTTACCTGAAGAGCAAGTTGGTACCTGGAATCTCAAGTCCCAAGCAAGTTATACCCTTGATCACTTCTTTTACCCAGTTATGTTCTTATTAATCATAATGATCTGCATAGGTTAATTTTGATGGGACCCAATAGGTTACCCTAGTTTGACTATCTTTATACCTTGTTTACCACTGAATTTTTGGGTAGTACCTGCTATTGCTATATGTGGTTTTGGGTATGGAGATACATATTATTTATGATCATACTTTTATTATCAGTTTGTTATTTACTGTTTATGATAAGATCATTATGTTAATTGGAACATGGAGCGACCACCCAGGAAAACAGTGCTACCACAAGGGTGGTATGGGACGCCCTTGACTGACTAATTAGGAAAGCTAGTGGAGGACTACCTTACCCGAAAGGGGCAAGGGCAGTAGGGGAGTGGTCAGTGTAGGGAGGCCCTTGAGTTGATTTTGCTGCGATGGCAGTCAGGCGAGGGGTCCCTACATTGGAGCTTCCTAGAAACTGTAGCGGGTTTTCTGAAGCTAGTGAAACTTTGTAAAGGCCTCGTAGTGGTACCCTACCTCACTTCCTTGGTAGAGGTGTATGGGGTCTGATCAACCCCATGGCAAATGGGTAACACGACTTGTGGGTAAAGATGCGCAACCTCTGTAGAGTGTAAAACTAGTATAACAGCCATGCTCACGGTCATGAGCAACTCAGACCCTCACATGATTAAATTATGGAACTAAATTCAATTTGTCATATGCATTGCATTGCAGGTGTTGTTATCACTTTTGTTCTACTACTTAATTGGGTTGGTATTTACTTATACTTAGTAATTACTAATAAAATTTTGACCAACTTTAAAAGCAATGCTCAGCTCTAACCATCCTCTTTGGTAAGCCTTACACTTCACATGAGCTCCCACCTTTGGCGAGTTCATGCACATTATTCCCCACAACTTGTTGAGCGATGAACGTATGTGAGCTCACTCTTGCTGTCTCACACCCCCCACAGGTCAAGAACAGGTACCGCAGGATGAGGCGCATGGAGGATGCTGTGATGAGTTCGTGAGAGGTCTAGACCGTCGTCTCCCAGTCAACTTTGGGTTGCTGGATCGTTGTCTACATATGATGTAATTATTTATTTATTTTGTACAGAACTCCTATTATATAGTAAAGATGTGACATTCGTTTCTGTACCACTATTCATCATATGTGTGAGACTTGGTCCCAGCACACCTGGTGATTATTTCGTGCCCGAGTTTTGAACCCCTAAAACTCGGGTGTGACACTGTAGAGGGTTTTTGGAAGCTAGTGGAACTTTGTAAAGGACTCGTAGTGTTGCCTTGCCTCGCTTCCTTGGTAGAGGTGTATGGGAGTCGTGATCTCTTGGCAGATGGGTAACATGACTTGTGGGTACAGGGTCTAACCTCTGCAGAGTGTAAAATTGGTATACTAGCCGAGCTCACGGTCATGAGCAGCTCAGGACTCTCGCATGATTAATATATGGAACTTAAATTCAATTTGTCATTTGCATTGCATGAGATTATTATTAATTTTGTTCTATTATTATTTATTATGGTTTGGTATTTACTTACATTTAGTAACTGCTAATAAAATTTGACCAACTATTAAAAGCAATGCTCAGCTTTAACCCCTATTGTTGATTAGCCTTACACATCACATGAACTCCCACATTTGGTGAGTTCATGCACACTGGTTCCCCACAACTTGTTGAGCTATGATCATGTGTGAGCTCACCCTAATTGTCTCACACCCTCCACAGGAGAAGAACATGTGGTTCAGGAGGAGCCACACAACGAGGAGTTTGATCTGATCTAGGTGGCGTTTCCCAGTTGACTTGTTGGCGCCAAAGACGGAGTTTAGTTCGATTTATATTTATCTTTTATTTTGTAAGACTTCCGCAATGTAATAAGTACTATGATGTTATTGCGACATTTATCTCTATACACTCTGTTATTATATATGTTGTCTTCTTTGGCGCATGTATGAGATGCACCCAGCTTTGTCCCTTAAATCCAGGTGTGACATGGCGGTACTTATGTGGCGGAACCACCCGAATTATTCCAGCTTAAGTGCCCGAGTCACGCCTCAGGGGCCGTAACACACTTAAATCGGAATAACCCGTCAGTTCCTCAGATCTAGCCTGATAGAGCCACTTAACCAGGATCAAATTACATAATCTCACTCGAAGGTGAGTCACAGAAGAAATACAATAAAACAGGAAACCTCAAATTAAGTACTGAATTATTACATAGATCGGAGTTTTTCGAGTAGCAAATAAGAGTTCGCGAAATGAAATGCAGCGGATAATCGATGTCGTCGGTATCGAGGAAATGGGCAAGGCCTAGCCCACTACTCCTCGTGCTTCTCTCCTGCCGGAGCAACATCCCACTCGACCGTCCAACCCGGTGGCAGGGTGGTAGGCCAAGTCACACCATCAACCATTTCTTGAATGGTACCTGCAAAAATTATGCCACAAGCAAGGCTGAGTATACTAATACTCAGCTAGACTTAACCGGTGTGAGGAGTCTACTCCTCTACCTCTAGACTATGCAGCTGTTTGGCTGAGGGGGGTTTGGTTTGCCAAAAGCACTAGCTGTTTCTAAAATCAATTTTTAGCTTTTCAAATTCTATCATCATTAACTTAGCTAGATTTGCTCCTTCTAAGCATACATGGTGACAAGCATTTAGTTCAATCAACAAATTATCTCATGTAACCTCATTTCACTTCTTACTCGATGCAGTACAAGGGGTCAAGCAGTCTCATTAGCTGCGAGAAGCAGACGATTCGAATCGAGTTTTAACCTTGCAAGGTAAACCTAAACACACGGCATGTCAGGGTACTCCGACCCCACACATGACAACCGTCCCCATCGATTCCCCATTTGCGTCTAGGCCTCACCGCCTTGGCAGACAATGCTCCACTGACCCCGGCTGCCGCCGTGCAGTGACCGCACTTGTACCCACCATAGCTAGCATGGGAAACCCAATCTCAGGTCGCATGAGGGATAAAGTCCGCGCCCGGCTTCACTCAGGTACTAGGTTTACCGGTTACCATTTTTCCCGGCATGTGCTTAGTACGTTCAAAAGCTTGACTCAGGTATCCACACGTTAATCCTTAATTCTTTTTCCCGTCTCATGGTCAAGGCATCCTCCCTGGATCCAAGTCCATAGACTAACATAGATCCCGTTATCAAGATGAATACAATCAATTCCTGACCTCGCGCGAGTGCTAGAAAAATCACTCGACTTCTACCGAGATCCTGATTAGCAAAGCAGCTACTCGACCTAGCATACTAGTATTCATCTCAAAAAGGAATCCTAAGTTCATGCATCTAGAGGTTTCAAGCAACTCCTACACTTAAGTGCACATTACAATCCTACAAGCATTAAGTGTAGTAAAGTAGCATATAATAATATGGTTATGCATATAAACCGGGGCTTGCCTCCAATTGCTAGGGCTGCGGGGAGATCCTCAACAGCAGCCTCGGAAGCTTGCTCCTGGTCCTCCTCTTGGACAGATCCTTGCTCAGGGATGAGCACGTACTCTCCGTCGGCAAGATTACAATCTAATGAATGCAATGCGTAAGATATATGCATGATATGATATGTGCTTTAGAAACTACAACTTTTGATGGTGTATGATCTATTTGAGTTAGACAAGGTTAAACTTTACTTATGTAAGACTTCTGGGTGGTATACTTGGCAAATTGGATTGAACTTAGCTAAGGTAAGTGGTAGGTTTATTTTTGGGGTTCCACTGAACTCTTTCCAAAGCCTTAGTGAGTTTTGACAAGAATTCAAGTTGGATTCATTGGAGTGAGGTTTATTTCTTCTTTCTTTTTCTTTATTCTCCTTAAGTTTTTGGAGTGGGTTTGAACTACAAGTTACTTTAATAAAATTCCAAACATTCTGCAAAAATTATAGTGGCTTATTACTGGTGTATAATTCTCTGTCTCAAAATTTGGGGATCAGAAAGTGAATAATTTTCTCTGGACAAAATTACAAAACCCTAGGGCAGAAGGGGTGTTTTGAACTACAACTATTACTTAACAGTAGGTAATCCTCTAAAACTTATTTTTGCTGGCTTTTAGGTGCTATAACATGACTTGACACAAATTTCTAGTCATTATTACCTATTAATTATTTTACTAAGGTTTTCTCAAGTTTCTAGCCATAGAGGTCCTTTCTACTACCACTATATTTGAAAAATATCAAACAACAGATTTCTGATTTTTCTTAGCTTCTATTTTGTGCAAGAGCAATCATTCTGAAGGTTGGCATCTTTTTGCTTAAGGGAAGGGGTAGTATGCATTAATTGGATTAAATAGCCTTTCTTATACAATATTAGCAATAGGTATTATTTTACATCTTTTCAATGGGTTTGCATTTTTCCCTGGTGGCTTATCTCATCATTGACTTAGCAAAATTTTTGGTTGCCCATTATTGCATTATTATGGGTTATTCATAATTCATTTGGAAAATGCCTCATTATAATATTATATTTGTTTACCTTTCTTAAAATGATGGGCTGGGGTGTTCATTATTTTTGCATTGGGGTCCTAGTGGTTATAAGTCCACTAGATTTTTATTATCAATTTTCGGTCTGGTTTTGTAATTCTAACAATTGATTTCCAGGTGGAATAATGCTAAATAAAACATTTTATTTAAAAACTGATCTGGACTAAAGGTCTTTTTATTTTTTCTAGGTTCTCTATTACTTAAGCAAACTAGGAAAATAATTTCACTTACTGTTCATTAATTTCTATTGTCTTTCTAATTTTTCCTAAGTTTTGGGCAAAACATCTTTAAATGGATATCTACACTATATTTTTCAATACTGGGGTTCCTACTATTTTTAAACAGTGTCTAAAAGAGGTTTGAATACCTACAAATTTTCTTAGGTTCAGCACAGAAGAAAAACTAATTTTCCTTAATTAAGCAAGGTTTGGTCAGTTTCTGTTTTTAATTTTAAACTCAAAAATTTAGAACAGAAAGCATAGGGTTTATTATTTTTAAATGATAGTTCATAATATTTAGGATCTAGCAAAATAAGTTTGACAACTTTTGATTAAGAATTCATCAAGCTATGGACTTTCTAAGTTCTCTGGTTATTTAAAAAGATTAACGGAATTGATTAAATGGAAAACTACTTTGCACTGGGGTCCCTGGCGGGTGTTTCAAGTTTTTCTCACGGATCAGTCCCTGGGCTACTATTCACATGAGTCACTGACATTGCAAGAAACCCCCCCGGGTTCTCTAATCCTAACCCGAGGTCCTTCTCCTAACTTAAACAGTAACCGCGGCGGAAGAAAGGGCGGAGGGGCTTACTTGCGGCGAGATTGCTCCGGTGAGGTAGTCGAGGACGTAGGGGAGGTCTCGGGGATCACAACGATGTACGGGTCGCCGTCGGGGATGGTCGGAGTCGGCCGGTCCACGTGCGCAGGCGGGGATGCTCGTCGGCGGCGAGGAGTCCGGCCTACTCACGGCGCGATAGTTCAATTGAACGGGTCAAAGAGCTTCACGGGATGCCAGGGAAGATATGGGTGCAAGGAATTGGACGAAGACTCACTGGTTAGCTTGGTCCACGCGCGACGGCGGAAGACCGAAGTCCGGTGAGGGTGATCTCAGGCTTCCGGTGAAGTTCTGCCAGGTCCGAGGGCTTGGAGAGCTTCACGGGCCTATGGCGGAGCTAACCGAAGCACTGGCGCGACTTGGGGGCGACTGGAGTGGGCTGGCCACGGTGGTCGAAGCTCTGGCGGCAATGGCGGGCGGAAAAGAGCTCGCCGGAGCTAAGGAAGGGTGTCTGGCCAGTGATGGTGAGCGCGGGGTGAAGTGAGGCGTGCCTGGGAAGGCTTTATAGGCGCGGGCGAGCACGGCCGAGGGTGGGGCTCTGACAAGCGCTCGGGGCGTGCGCGGCGATTGCCAGTGCGCGCTCTGGCGCCTGGCACAGCGTCGAGCACGAGGCAGCGCAGAGAGAGGTCGAGTTCAAGCGCGGATTGGCTCCAAATCTTTGAGATTTTGGCCATAATCCCGTTGAGAGATCTCTTCCTCTCAAGTCCCTTTATCATTTATGTGTGGAGGCTAGCAGGTTTGGTTGACTGGATTAGGAGATAGAGAGGGAAGAAATCTGGTTTGTCTCACTGCCGCACACAGGGAGAAGATCTCTGGTTTGACGTTTCCGAGGCACGCGTCCCAATGCCATCTTCTTGCATGCAACAGAGGGGTTAGTTAGGCACGTTTTTGTTAATGGGGCCATTAGGATTTGAGTTAGGGATCAAGGTGAACACGCCTGATCTTTGGCTCAAGGTCTGAAATTCAGAATTCTGAAATTCAGAATTTCCTAATGAACTCCCACATGAGAAGCTTGCTTGGGGTTTTATTTGAATTATTTTGGCCAAGCTTCCTCAATCTTTATTGTTGCTTATTAAATATATTTCAATGTTTATAATTGGCCCAAGCCATGATTTTAAATTTTTCATACCCTTTTTCCTTTCCTCTTGAAATTTGTTTGTAGGGCTCAATTAGGGTTTTTATTGGGGTTGCACATTTTTGCCTTTATGAAAAACCCATTTGTTTGAACATGACACTTTTAAGTATAGGCTTAGTGGATCCTTTATTCTTAAGTCAATTTGATGTTCATACTTAACTTTGGTTCACATAAGATGATGGTTCATGGGTTAGCGCTTTGAGAGAAACCCTAGGTGACACTAGGGTGTCACAGCCTTCCCCCCTTAAAGGAATCTCGTCCCGAGATTCGGGTCAGAGTCCTCCCGGGGTGAAGCGAAGGGTGAGACTTATAGGAAGTGGGTGCTCTTATTATTAGGTCAATTTGCTCTTCGAATGTCATCCTCTTTGCAACTTCAGAAGGAAGTCCTTTTTAAATCTTGTTTTATGGTTACTTCATTCTGATTAAGACCACATTTCTGAATTTTAGATTCGAAGGGCAGGAGGAGGGGTTGGGTGTGATTACGTACCAGATTCCTTAGGTAGGTAATCAGGAAAGTTGGATCTCAAGAATTCTTCAATTTCCCAAGTAGCTTCTTCCTCTGAGTGATTACTCCACTGGACCTTGTACATTTTGATCGATTTAGCCCGAGTTGATCTTTCTTTGCAATCCAGAATCTTGGAAGGGTACTCTTGGTACGATAGATCCGGCTCTATCTCCAATTTTGGCTCTGCTAAGATTTCAGTCGGCAATCGAACACACTTCTTCAATTAAGATACATGGAACACACTGTGAATGGCAGACATCTTTGAAGGTAACTTCAGCTTATATGCCACGGGTCCACATGCTTCTATGATCTCATAAGGTCCAATGTAACGAGGGGCTAGCTTGCCTTTAATTCCAAACCTCTGCACTCCCTTGGTGGGTGATACCTTGAGGTATACAAAACTTCCCACCTCGAACTGGAGAGGTTTCCTTCTTTTATCATGGTAACTTTTCTGCCTGGCCAGAGCAGCTTCTAGATTCTTCCTGATTAGTTTGACCTTCCTTTCGGCTTCAGTCACTAAGTCAGGTCCAAAAACTCCTCTTTCTCCAGGTTGAGACCAATTGAGTGGTGTCCTGCACCTTCTTCCATAGAGAGCTTCGTAAGGTGCCATCCTTAGGCTGGATTGATAACTGTTATTATAAGCAAACTCTGCCAAAGAGAGGTGCTTATCCCAGTTCTTGCCACAATCGATTGCACAAGCTCTCAGCATATCCTCTAGGATTTGGTTTACCCTTTCCGTCTGACCATCAGTCTGTGGGTGGTAAGCTGAACTTCTGATTAGCTTGGTTCCCAAAGACTCCTGCAGTTGTTCCCAAAATCTGGCAACAAATTGGGCTCCTCGGTCAGAAACAATGGTCCGAGGTAATCCGTGCAAACACACGATCTGGTCAATATACAATTCTGCATACTTCTGAGCCTTATCAGTGGTGTGCACAGGAAGAAAATGTGCCACTTTCGTCAGTTGATCCACAATAACCCAAATCGAATCATGATGACGAGAGTTGTTGGGTAGACCAACAATGAAATCCATGCTGATGTCATCCCATTTCCATGAAGGTATGGATAGGTGTTGCAAAGCTCCAGCTGATTTCAAGTGGCTTGCCTTTATCCTCTGACAGGTGTCACATTCTGATACATACTGGGCTATCTCCCTCTTCATTCTGGTCCACCAACACAAAGGCTTCAGGTCATGGTACATTTTGGTGCTTCCAGGATGCATAGAGAATTTGGAGAGATGAGCCTCATCCAAGATTTTCCTCTTGAGGTCCTGGTTTTCAGGAATCACCAATCTGCCTTTGAACCATAACACACCCTTTTCATCTTGGCGGAAACAATTATGCTTCTCAATCTTCTGATGGAGATTCTTCTTGATAATCTGCACTCCCTTGTCACTGAGCTGGGCCATGATGATCTGGTCTTGCAAAGCTGGCTTAACAAAAATGTGAGACGAAGAACCAGAAGGAATCACTTCAATTTGCATCTTGCTCAACTCATCACACAAGGTGTTAATGCGAGAATCCATCAGAACACAATTGCATTGCAACTTCTAACTCAAGGCATCTGCTACCACATTGGCTTTTCCTGGGTGATAATGTACCTCCAGGTCATAATCCTTGATCAGCTCTAGCCATCTTCTCTGCCTCATGTTGAGATCAGCCTGAGTAAAGATGTACTTAAGGCTCTTATGATCAGTGAAGATGTTGCAGTGGGTTCCCATTAAATAGTGCCTCCACATTTTTAATGCATGAACCACTGCTGCCAACTCGAGGTCATGAGTGGGATAATTCTGCTCATGAGGCCTGAGTGCTCTTGAGGCATAAGCGATGACTCGGTTGTCTTGCATCAAGACACAACCTAGCCCAGTGCCAGAGGCATCGCAGTATACATCAAAAGGCTTGCTGCTGTCGGGTTGCGCTAATACTGGTGCTGTGGTCAGATGCTGCCTTAATGCATGGAAGGCATCTTCGCACTTCTGACTCCAAACAAACTTGGCTTCTTTCTTCAGCAACTCAGTTATAGGCTTCGCAATTCGAGAGAAATCTAGAATAAATCTTCGGTAATAACCAGCTAATCCCAGAAAACTCCGAATTTGACGGACAGTCGTTGGTGGCTTCCAGTTCATCACCTCTTGCACTTTATCGGGATCAACAGCTATTCCTGCTTGAGAGATAGTGTGACCCAAAAATTTGATTTCCTTCAGCCAAAAATCACACTTGGACAACTTGGCATAAAGGTGGTGCTCTCGCAGACGTTGAAGCACTACATGCAAATGCCCGACATGTTCTTCTTCGTTCCTTGAGTACTCCAAAATATCATCGATGAAAACCACTACGAATTTGTCTAATTCAGGCATGAAAACAGAATTCATCAGATACATGAAATATGCTGGTGCATTTGTCAGCCCGAATGACATCACCAAAAATTCATATAGCCCATATCTGGTTGAGAATGCCGTCTTCGGAATATCACTTGCTCGTATCTTGATCTGATGGTAGCCAGAGCGAAGGTCTATTTTGGAGAACACCTTGGCCCCGACCAACTGGTCAAAAAGAACATCAATACGAGGCAAAGGATACTTGTTCTTGATAGTTACCGCATTAAGAGGGCGGTAATCTATACACAGCCTCAAGCTTTCATCCTTCTTCTTCACAAACAGTGCTGGACATCCCCAAGGCGAAGTACTTGGGCGAATAAATCCATTATCCAGCAACTCTTGCAATTGCTTCTTCAATTCTGCCAACTCAGCTGGTGGCATTCGGTAGGGCCTTTTGGAAATTGGGGCCGTTCGCGGTTGCAACTCAATGGCAAATTCAATATCCCGGTCTGGTGGCATTCCTGGCAATTCATCAGGAAAAACATCTGCATACACGCAGACCACTGGGATCTTCTTCAGAGGTAAGTCCGTCATAAAGAAAGCACACGACTGAGTAGAACCCTGACTGGGCAGAATTAAGGTGAAGTTCCCACAGAACGGAGAATTGATTTCCACGGTACGGCTGGCTACATCAAGCACAACTTGGTGCAAGGTCATCCAATTGGCTCCCAGAATAATGTCCACATTTTCTAATCCCAACACAAGAAGAGTGGTTTTGACAATGTGGCTCCCTAGTTGAATAGGCACACTTTGGTTTAATTGATTAGTTGAAACTTTACCCCCAGGTGTGACTATCAAGAATGACCCTTTTGAGTGAGAGAATGGCAGTTCACATTTAGCACTGAACTTCTGGCTAATGAAACTATGAGATGCACCAGAATCAAACAGAATTAAAGCAGGTTGATTATAAACTGAAAAGATACCGGTCATGATAGGAGCTCCCTCAGGTACTTCCTCCAGAGTAGTGAAGTTGAGCTTCCCTTGCCTGACTTGTACCTTCTGCTTTCTTCCCTTGTCCTGATTTGGTGCTGGCATCTGCCTCTGCTGGTTCCTGGGACAATTCTTGGCATAGTGGCCCACATTGCCACAAGTGAAACACTTGTTCCCATTGCCCTAGCAGAACTGCTGCTGCTGCGGAGGCTGATTGTTCCTTGGAGCGGGAGCTGGAAAGCGGTTTGGTGCCAGCTGCTGCTGCTGAGGTGGCCTGATCACCCATCTGCCTACCTGCTGCTGGAAACCCCTGCTCTGATTGTGAGAAACAATCCGGAACCTCTAAGCCTGAGCGGATGGTGCTGCCATTGGTGCCTTTCTCTTCTTCTCTGCCCGACGAGCTACAATACAGTCCTCCTGGGAGATGGCCATGTTGACCAACTCATTGAAGCTATCAGCCCGGACAGTGTTGAGTCGTTCCCGCAACTTGGTATTGAGACCCCTGCGGAAGCGGTCTCTCTTCTTTTCATCAGAATCAGCGTGGTACCCTGCATACTGGCACAGGTCGTTGAAGGCTTGCGCATACTGCAGTACCGTGCAGGTTCCTTGATTAAGGGCCAAAAACTCATTTAGCTTGCGATCAAGAATGCCAGCTGGGATGTGGTGTCCTCTGAAGACAGTCTTGAATTCCTCCCAAGACACTTCACGATCAGCGGGGAGCATGGCACGGAAGTGGTCCCACCAAGTCTGAGCAGATCCACGAAGCTGCTGCGCGGCGAAGCGAGTCTTGGTAGCATCAGGGCAGTCTCCTGTGAGGAGGGGAAACTTGGACTCGACGACGCGAAGCCACACGTTGGCGTCCAACGGATCCTCTGCCTTGGTGAACAAGGGTGGCTGCGTGCTCAGGAACTCCTGGTAGGTTGCCATTGCCGGAGGTCGCTGATGCTGGCCTCCACCATGCTGCTGAGGGTGGGGCTGGCGCTGCAAGAGCTGTCGCAGAATCTCATTCTGCTGGGCCATCAGCTCCTGCACTATGGGAGCTAGAGGAGCTGGCGGGGGAACCTGCTCGTTATGCCCGCGACGCTGCCTAGCTGCCATCTGAAAACAGAGATTGCCGCCATTGTTATCCCAGCTCACAGTTTCGAACGCCAAGATACCATCTCATACGGAAGAAAAATGCCATAATCATAATATTAGGTTCGAAATGAAGGTAACATGGCGACAAACATCCCACAGATTTAAAGAGTTCACAGTGTTACATCAATCAGGGGAAAGTACCCGTAAGCCTAGTCCAAAATCTGATATTAACTAAGTTCGCATAGGTATCTATCTGCCTAAAAGTGTCGAAGTGACTGATCAACCCTGAGCGGTGGAAGCGACACTAGATACGGGTGAAGGAGGCATCGTGGAGGTAGTCCCATTGGCACCAGGGGCTGGTCCTAGCTCCTCGGGAGCCTCTTCTCCCTCGCTTCCGGCTTCATTGGCCTCCATTTCCAGGTGGTGCATGTCCAAGTGGTCATTCTCTTCTTCGAGTTCCCTCTGCACATTGTGGAGCTGGTTCTCCAAGACATCAATGGTGTTGTCTCGGATCTCCACCTGCTGCTCCAAGGTGGTAATGCGCTGGCTCAGCCTTTCCACTTGCAGATCCTTCTCTACCAACTTGGTGGATAGATCGACCACAAAATCTTCTCGACTATTGAGAGTGAGCTTGGCGGTTTGAGCGATGTTAGCAAGAAGTGCCATAGCGTCGCTCTGAAGGGCCTGAAGGCGGTACATCGCACTCATGCACTGAACGGTGACCCTCATAACCAAGTTAGGATACATTGCCCACACATCCTTCACATGGCTCACGTGGTTACACCACATGGGATCATCTCTCTTCTCCGCAGGGAAGAGTCCCAAGGGGTGCATCACCATCTCCAGGGGATGGTAGCCACAGAAAGTCGTCAGAGTCTTCATGGCTGCTGCTTCGACGGTGTCGTCCGTCCTAAGTCCGATCGTCTCAGAATCAAGAGAACGCCAACCCGGCTGAAGGGGATGAGCCTCCAAAGTCAGCCAGACCCGACAACGAGGTACCCGATGCTCCTCATACAACTGCACCGTGTACAAAGGGGGCGTAGGGTAACCGGCGGAGTTAAGCACTTCCCACAAGATGGAAGGGAAGCCATCACGAGAAAGGAAGTCAGAACTAAAACGAGTGTCTCCTCCACTGGCGAGGGTGGGTGAATTCATCTGCGGAAGGGAATCAGAGGTAAAGATTATGGTGGAAGGAAAAAGAAAAAGAGAGCCCGGATGGTTTTTAAAGGAAGTGGGTTAGCTCAAGTTTTTCATCCCTCTTTGTTTTTATAATGCATGCATGCTGAAAGTAATGTTGCCTCTCCAAAAATAGGGTACTTTTAGGGCATCCTTAGAAATATAAGTACTGGCCCTCGGGGCCTAACTAGTTAGCCACCTATTTCTCCCTCTATGCCTAAGGCCTTTCGTCCTAGGTCTAGCGGTCTAGTCCTGATAATCCGTAGCAGTTTCTAGGCAAGTTTTAGATTTTGAAAATTGGTATTCATGGTTTATTGTCCTTCTCTGTGGTGGAATTTGCTCTGATACCAGCTGTGATGGAACCACACGAATTATTCCAGCTTAAGTGCCCGAGTCACACCTCAGGGGCCGTAACACACTTAAATCGGAATAACCCGTCAGTCCCTCAGATCTAGTCTGATAGAGCCACTTAACCAGGATCAAATTCCACAATCTCACTCGAAGGTGAGTCACAGAAGAAATACAATAAAACAGGAAACCTCAAATTAAGTACTGAATTATTACATAGATCGGAGTTTTTCGAGTAGCAAATAAGAGTTCGCGAAATGAAATGCAGCGGATAATCGATGTCGTCGGTATCGAGGAAATGGGCAAGGCCTAGCCCACTACTCCTCGTGCTCCTCTCCTACCGGAGCAACATCCCACTCGACCGTCCAACCCGGTGGCAGGGTGGTAGGCCAAGTCACACCATCAACCATTTCCTGAATGGTACCTGCAAAAATTATGCCACAAGCAAGGCTGAGTATACTAATACTCAGCTAGACTTAACCGGTGTGAGGAGTCTACTCCTCTACCTCTAGACTATGCAGCTGTTTGGCTGAGGGGGGTTTGGTTTGCCAAAAGCACTAGCTGTTTCTAAAATCAATTTTTAGCTTTTCAAATTCTATCATCATTAACTTAGCTAGATTTGCTCCTTCTAAGAATACATGGTGACAAGCATTTAGTTCAATCAACAAATTATCTCATGTAACCTCATTTCACTTCTTACTCGATGCAGTACAAGGGGTCAAGCAGTCTCATTAGCTGCGAGAAGCAGACGATTCGAATCGAGTTTTAACCTTGCAAGGTAAACCTAAACACACGGCATGTCAGGGTACTCCGACCCCACACATGACAACCGTCCCCATCGATTCCCCGTTCGCGTCCAGGCCTCACCGCCTTGGCATACAATGCTCCACTGACTCCGGCTGCCACCGTGCAGTGACCGCACTTGTACCCACCATAGCTAGCATGGGAGACCTAGTCTCAGGTCGCATGAGGGATAAAGTCCGCGCCAGGCTTCACTCAGGTACTAGGTTTACCGGTTACCATTTTTCCCGGCATGTGCTTAGTACGTTCAAAAGCTTGACTCAGGTATCCACACATTAATCCTTAATTCTTTTTCCTGTCTCATGGTCAAGGCATCCTCCCTGGATCCAAGTCCATAGACTAACATAGATCCCGTTATCAAGATGAATACAATCAATTCCTGACCTCGCGAGAGTGCTAGAAAAATCACTCGACTTCTACCGAGATCCTGATTAGCAAAGCAGCTACTTGACCTAGCATACTAGTATTCATCTCAAAAAGGAATCCTAAGTTCATGCATCTAGAGGTTTCAAGCAACTCCTACACTTAAGTGCACATTACAATCCTACAAGCATTAAGTATAGTAAAGTAGCATATAATAATATGGTTATGCATATAAATCGGGGCTTGCCTCCAATTGCTGGGGCTGCGGGGAGATCCTCAACAGTAGCCTCGGAAGCTTGCTCCTGGACCTCCTCTTGGACAGATCCTTGCTCGGGGATGAGCACGTACTCTCCGTCGGCAAGATTACAATCTAATGAATGCAATGCATAAGATATATGCATGATATGATATGTGCTTTAGAAACTACAACTTTTGACGTTGTATGATCTATTTGAGTTAGACAAGGTTAAACTTTACTTATGTAAGACTTCTGGGTGGTATACTTGGCAAATTGGATTGAACTTAGCTAAGGTAAGTGGTAGGTTTATTTTTGGGGTTCCACTGAACTCTTTCCAAAGCCTTAGTGAGTTTTGACAAGAATTCAAGTTGGATTCATTGGAGTGAGGTTTATTTCTTCTTTCTTTTTCTTTTTTCTCCTTAAGTTTTTGGAGTGGGTTTGAACTACAAGTTACTTTAATAAAATTCCAAACATTCTGCAAAAATCACAGTGGCTTATTACTGGTGTATAATTCTCTGTCTCAAAATTTGGGGATCAGACAGTGAATAATTTTCTCTGGACAAAATTACCAAACCCTAGGGCAGAAGGGGTGTTTTGAACTACAACTATTACTTAACAGTAGGTAATCCTCTAAAACTTATTTTGCTGGCTTTTAGGTGCTATAACATGACTTGACACAAATTTCTAGTCATTATTACCTATTAATTATTTTACTAAGGTTTTCTCAAGTTTCTAGCCATAGAGGTGCTTTCTACTACCACTATATTTGAAAAATATCAAACAACAGATTTCTGATTTTTCTTAGCTTCTATTTTGTGCAAGAGCAATCATTCTGAAGGTTGGCATCTTTTTGCTTAAGGGAAGGGGTGGTATGCATTAATTGGATTAAATGGCCATTCTTATACAATATTAGCAATAGGTATTATTTTACATCTTTTCAATGGGTTTGCATTTTCCCTGGTGGCTTATCTCATCATTGACTTAGCAAAATTTTTGGTTGCCCATTATTGCATTATTATGGGTTATTCATAATTCATTTAGAAAATGCCTCATTATAATATTATATTTGTTTACCTTTCTTAAATTGATGGGCTGGGGTGTTCATTATTTTTGAAGTGGGGTCCTAGTGGTTATAAGTCCACTGGATTTTTATTATCAATTTTCGGTCTGGTTTTGTAATTCTAACAATTGATTTTCAGTTGGAATAATGCTAAATAATACATTTTATTTAAAAACCGATCTGGACTAAAGGTCTTTTTATTTTTCCTAGGTTCTCTATTACTTAAGCAAACTAGGAAAAAAAATTTCACTTACTGTTCATTAATTTCTAATGCCTTTCTAATTTTTCCTAAGTTTTGGGCAAAACATCTTTAAATGGATATCTACACTATATTTTTCAATACTGGGGTTCCTACTATTTTTAAACAGTGTCTAAAAGAGGTTTGAATACCTACAAATTTTCTTAGGTTCAGCATAGAAGAAAAACTAATTTTCCTTAATTAAGCAAGGTTTGGTCAGTTTCTGTTTTTAATTTTAAACTAAAAAATTTAGAACAGAAAGCATAGGGTTTATTATTTTTAAATGATAGTTCATAATATTTAGGATCTAGCAAAATAAGTTTGACAACTTTTGATTAAGAATTCATCAAGCTATGGACTTTCTAAGTTCTCTGGTTATTTAAAAAGATTAACGGAATTGATTAAATGGAAAACTACTTTGCACTGGGGTCCCTGGCGGGTGTTTCAAGTTTTTCTCACGGATCAGTCCCTGGGCTACTATTCACATGAGTCACTGACATTGCAAAAAACCCCCCCGGGTTCTCTAATCCTAACCCGAGGTCCTTCTCCTAACTTAAACAGTAACCGCGGCGGAAGAAAGGGCGGAGGGGCTTACTTGCGGCGAGATTGCTCCGGTGAGGTAGTCGAGGACGTAGGGGAGGTCTCGGGGATCACAACGATGTACAGGTCGCCGTCGGGGATGGTCGGAGTCGGCCGGTCCACGTGCGCAGGCGGGGATGCTCGTCGGCGGCGAGGAGTCCGGCCTACTCACGGCGTGATAGTTCAATTGAACGGGTCAGAGAGCTTCACGGGATGCCAGGGAAGATATGGGTGCAAGGAATTGGACGAAGACTCACTGGTTAGCTTGGTCCACGCGCGACGGCGGAAGACCGAAGTCCGGTGAGGGTGATCTCAGGCTTCCGTTGAAGCTCTGCCAGGTCCGAGGGCTTGGAGAGCTTCACGGGCCTATGACGGAGCTAACCGAAGCACTGGCGCGACTTGGGGGCGACTGGAGTGGGCTGGCCACGGTGGCCGAAGCTCTGGCGGCAATGGCGGGCGGAAAAGAGCTCGCCGGAGCTAAGGAAAGGTGTCTGGCCGGTGATGGTGAGCGCAGGGTGAAGTGAGGCGTGCCTGGGAAGGCTTTATAGGCGCGGGCGAGCACGGCCGAGGGCGGGGCTCTGACAAGCGCTCGGGGCGTGCGCGGCGATTGCCAGTGCGCGCTCTGGCGCCTGGCACAGCGTCGAGCACGAGGCAGCGCAGAGAGAGGTCGAGTTCAAGCGCGGATTGGCTCCAAATCTTTGAGATTTTGGCCATAATCCCGTTGAGAGATCTCTTCCTCTCAAGTCCCTTTATCATTTATGTGTGGAGGCTAGCAGGTTTGGTTGACTGGATTAGGAGATAGAGAGGGAAGAAATCTGGTTTGTCTCACTGCCGCACACAGGGAGAAGATCTCTGGTTTGACGTGTCCGAGGCACGCGTCCCAATGCCATCTTCTGGCATGCGATAGAGGGGTTAGTTAGGCACGTTTTTGTTAATGGGGCCATTAGGATTTGAGTTAGGTATCAAGGTGAACACGCCTGATCTTTGGCTCAAGTTCTGAAATTCAGAATTCTAAAATTCAGAATTTCCTAATGAACTCCCACATGAGAAGCTTGCTTGGGGTTTTGTTGGGGGCCATGCTCCGTCACGCCGAAGGTCCCGTAGAAAGAAGCAGCTTCGGCGGAAGCTGTCCACAAGAGATGACTGAAGGTTCCTCTTCATGAAGCTTCGGTATTACAAACCGACTTAAAGATAGAATGACCTTTCAATCCATAAAGGTCTAAGTCAATGTTGTAAACTTTTATGAGGGGCATAAGTGTAATTTTTCATAGGCTGTGTCCTGTGTCTATAAATAGATGAACAATACCCACGTACTGTTCACGCTGACTGGTACACGCTCTTGCATCACGCTTGCATCTTTGTCTTTTGCCAAGCCGAAGGTACAAATGTAATTCAATATTGCTCTTATTCTTTCATGATTATATAAAAAAAGACACATAATTATGTTATGTGATTATTCACGTTATTCTCTCATGTTTCATATGCTTCTTCTTTTATCAGTATAAATTATAATGACGAAGATATGTCCTTCATGACCTTCGTCTGAAGATCGTTATATCCTAAGGGAAATAACGCTTCGAAGGACGAAGAATATTTACCATTAACTTTTTTCTGTGTTGCCTTGTTCTTAATTCGTAAGCAGTTGAGAACAAGTCCCCAACATTGGCGCCCACCATGGGTATCGAACCCACGACACCTCCGGTGAACTCACTTCCACTTTTTTGAGCTGATGGCTTCGTTCAACGATCAAGCTGGAGCTGCTTCGGCTCTGAAGCTGCTTCTTCCGATAACAGGCGGTTCATGTTCAGAGCCAGCCAACAAGAAGCAGAAGAAGGAAGCACAGAGAAGGGTACAGCATGTTGGGGTGCAAGGACCCTTCATCAAGTCGAGATGGTCTCACATTCCTATTACCTTCTCCCAAGAGGACCTTCAACTCAAGGATTACCCACACAACGATGCCATGGTTATCTCTTGTGTTATCAAAGGATTTCTGGTCCACAATGTCTTGGTTGATACAGGCAGTGCAGCTGATATCGTATTTGCTAAGGCCTTCAGGCAAATGCAAGAGCCAGAAGATAAGATTCATGATGCTACGCACCCTCTCTGTGGCTTCGGAGGAAGACAGATTGTAGCGCTGGGCAAGATCACCATGTCAGTGACCTTCGGGTTCATCAACAACACTAGAACTGAGCAAATTGTGTTTGACATTGTTGATATGGAATACCCTTACAATGCAATTATTGGCCGTGGCACCCTCAATGCTTTCGAAGCAATTCTTCATCCTGCCTATCTTTGCATGAAGATACCTTCGGATCAAGGACCCATCGCCATTCATGGAAGTCAGGAAGCTGCCAGAAGGGCCGAAGGAAGCTGGACTGACTCCAAAGCAATCCATAACATAGATGGAGCTAAAGCTTGTGAACAGTACAAATTCAGAAGGGAGAAAGCAGCTTCAGCAGATCAGCCGAAGCCCATGCTCTTATGTGAGGACATAGCAGAGCAGAAGGTGCTGTTGGGTTCTCAATTATCCGAAGACCAGGAGAAACCTTGATAAGGTTTTTGTTCAACAACAAAGATGTTTTTGCATGGTCAGCTAATGACCTCTGCGGAGTAAATCGGGATGTTATTGAACACTCGCTCAATGTTGACCCATCCTTCAGACCCAGAAAGCAGAGGCTTCGGAAAATGTCTAATGATAAGGCCGAAGGCGCTCGTAATGAAGTAAAAAGACTCCTCAGTGCAGGAGTTATCAAAGAAGTAAAGTACCCAGAATGGCTAGCTAACACTGTTATGGTAAAGAAGGCCAACAACAAGTGGAGAATGTGTATCGATTTTACAGATCTCAACAAGGCTTGTCCGAAGGACGAATTCCCATTGCCAAGGATAGACTCTTTAGTTGATGCAGCAACTTCTTCAGAGCTCATGAGTCTGCTAGACTGTTACTCAGGCTATCACCAAATCTGGATGAAGAAGGAAGATGAGCCGAAGACTAGCTTCATAACCCCAAGTGGCACATATTGCTATCTTCGGATGCCTGAGGGGCTCAAAAACGCTGGAGGAAGTTTCAGCAGAATGACTGCGAAGGTCCTCCAGTCTCAGATAGGCAGAAATGTGCTAACTTATGTTGATGACATCATTGTAAAAAGCACGAAGCAGGAAAATCATATTGCTGATTTACAGGAGACCTTCGCCAGTTT
The DNA here is from genome assembly GCA_029449295.1 of Zea luxurians. Taxonomy (NCBI): domain Eukaryota; kingdom Viridiplantae; phylum Streptophyta; class Magnoliopsida; order Poales; family Poaceae; genus Zea; species Zea luxurians. Next base: position 21,263,117 of record JAOPSE010000037.1, read on the forward strand.
CAGACAAGCTGGCTTAAAGCTGAATCCAGAAAAATGTGTCTTCGGAGTAAAGAAGGGGAAATTTCTTGGATGCTTGGTTTCAACAAAGGGATTTGAAGCTAATCCAAGTAAAATTGAAGCTATACTTCGAATGGAGCCACCAACTACATGAAAGGGGGCCCAAAGATTGACAGGGAGGCTGGCATCTCTCAATAGATTCATATCCAGATCAGCAGAAAGAAATTTACCATTCTTCGAAGTGCTGAAGTCAGCTGAAGTCTTTCAATGGGGACCAAGCCAACAAAAAGCCTTTGAAGAGCTGAAGCAATATTTGATAGATTTAACAACATTAACTCCACCAACGCCAGGGGCTCCTTTGTTGTTATACGTGGCAGCTTCGCACTCAGCAGTAAGTGCAGCACTTGTCCAGGAGAAGCTCGATGGCCAAGTCAAGAAGCAGGTTCCAGTGTATTTTGTATCTGAAGTCCTTAGTGTGTCAAAGAAAAACTATACAGAATTGGAGAACATATTATATGCTGTTTTGATGGCATCCAGGAAACTTCGGCATTATTTTCAAGCATACAATATTATTGTTCCTTCTTCGCAACCGTTGAAGGATATTATGAGAAATAGAGAAGCTACTGGACGGATTGGAAAATGGGCTGCAGAGCTCAATGAATTTTGCATTGATTATGTGCATAGATCCTCGATCCAGTCTCAAGCGTTGGCAGATTTCATTGCCGATTGGACGCCAGGGGCTCAGGATGAAGAAACAAATAAAGATGCCGAAGTGTGGACAGTGTTTTGTGATGGCTCTTGGGGAACCTTCGGAGCAGGAGCAGCCGCTGTGTTGGTCTCACCATCCAAAGTTAAAACTTGTTATGCGGCAAGACTTGATTTTAGCTATACAAACAATATTACTGAGTACGAAGCCCTGCTCCTGGGCCTTCGGAAATTAAAAGCAATGGGAATCAGAAGGGCGATCCTTAAAACTGATTCCCAGGTTGTTTCGGGTCATATTGACAAGAGTTGCAAGGCTAAAGATCCGAAGCTTGAAAAATATCTAGACACGGTCCGAAGAATTGAAGCTTCCTTCGAAGGATTTTCTGTCAAAAATATCCCTCGAGGACAAAATGAGCATGCTGATTTGCTAGCTAAGTCAGCAGCACAGGGGCTGCCTTTACCTTCGGATGTGTTTTTCGAAACAATAAAGGCACCTTCAGTGGAACTCCTTGAAAGAGCAGTCCTCAACATATCTCCTGTTTATAGCGAAGATTGGAGAACTGAGATCATCTCTTACCTTCAGGGTAAGTTCCTTTCAGATGACGAAGCTTATAACAGGAGGATAGAGGCAAGAGCTCGTCCATATGTCATGATAGAAGGGGAGTTGTACAAGCATGGAGTTTGCGCTCCGCTACTCAAGTGTTTATCTAGAACCGAAGGTATAGAGTTGATGAAAGAAATACATGCAGGCCTGTGTGGATCTCACATTGGATCTAGGCCGTTACTTGGAAAAGTTTTTCGCCAAGGGTTTTATTGGCCGAAGGCAGCTTCGGATGCAGCGGAATTAGTTCAAAAGTGCGAAGGCTATCAGAAATGTGCAAGAGATCAAAAACAACCTTCGTCTTTAACACAGCTCATACAACCCATCTGGCCATTGCAAAGGTGGGGCCTTGACTTGTTAGGTCCATTACCACCGGCTCAAGGGAATTTAAGATATGTTATAGTGGCTGTGGAGTATTTTTCTAAATGGATTGAGGCAAAGCCATTAGCCACAATAACTTCGGCCACTGTCCAAAAGTTTTTCTGGCAGAATATTGTTTGTCGTTTCGGGGTAACGAAGGCCATCACTGTAGATAATGGAACACAGTTCGACTCCGAAGCTTTCAGAAATTTCTGTGATCAAATTGGTACGAAGATCCATTTTGCATCAGTCAGGCATCCGGAGTCAAATGGGCTCGTTGAAAGAGCCAACGGCATCATAATGACAGGAATAATGAAGTTAATCTTCAATCAACCCAGGGGAAAGTGGCCAGATCAGTTAACCAAAGTGGTGTGGAGCCACAATACAACAACATCAAGGTCTACAGGCTTTACTCCATTCAAGTTATTATTCGGTGACGAAGCAATAACTCCGGAAGAAGCTAAAACTGGATCAATAAGAGTAGTAGCTTCGACAGAATCAGGTCCTGAAGATGCTTGTTTTGTGGAAAAAGATGCTTTAGAAGGGATCAGGCTTCAAGCTGTGGAGAATATCAATAAATACCAAGCCGAAACAGTCAAATGGCGAGATAGAAAAGTTCGGCTAAAGAATATTGAGCCGGGACACTTGGTGCTTCGGAGAGTGGCCAACCCAGACACAGTGGGCAAGTTACAGTTGAAATGGGAGGGGCCTTTCTTAGTAGCATCTTCGTCAAGACCTGGTTCATACAGATTGAAGGACATGGACGGCAACAACATTCCAAGATCTTGGAATGCGGATGAGCTTCGGCGATATTATGTGTAATTTGATGTAACTTTTTTATGTTTTTTCTTTTTCATGGCACCCTTTTCCTTTCTAAAGGGGGAGAAAGGTTTTTAATGGGGCCATCATATGTAATTTCCTTTTTAGTTCTATAAGAGCAAAATCCCCCAAGGAATGTAAATGTAAAAGCTGAGAACGCACCATCGAGTGCCGAAAACTGAAAAAGCGAAGAAGCTCCAAAGTCGTTCCTAAGGGAATGCAGAGCTTACAGCGAAAAGTCAACGCTGATTCCGCCGAAAGTAAAAGGCGAAGAAGCTCCAAAGTCGTTCCTAAGGGAATGCAGAGCTTACAACGAAAAGTCAACGCTGATTCCGCCGGAAGTAAAAGGCGAAGAAGCTCCAAAGTCGTTCCTAAGGGAATGCAGAGCTGATGTGTGATTGTTTCTAAGGAAATAATGGCTGAGGGTATGGCTTCGGATATGTGTTTGGACATCCATTCGCACATCACATTACATCATAGCATTTGCATTCATAAACATTCATCCAGGCATATATAGGATAATCATCATCATGGCATAAGTGGTTGCTTCGGCATAAGAGAAGAACTTCTTCGCATACAAAAAGGAGAGCTTCGGAAGAAAGGGCAATGTTGTTTTTTATGCTTCGCTGTGTACGAAAAGAAGGGAAGGTGTTTTTTCGCCTTCGGCTCAAAATACTAATTTCGTCCACATCAAAGCGCCTCAATGGAAGGGTAAGGATATATTACAACGTATGAACAAAGTTCATTAAGAACAGTTTAGCTGTATTTACAAAAGTTATTACAAAAGTCTCTTGAGTTTTTTCTACAGTCTACTCCTACTGATCTTCACCGGGCTTCAGCTTCGGCGGCATATTCTTTAAGCACCAGTTTTAGCTTCATCATCCTACATGAATCAAGGTATTGTGAGTAAAAATCAAGTTTGAGGGAGAAGGTAAGCACAAGGTATGATTTCTTACTGGTTCAAGATGACTTCGAGCTTCGTCCCCAGCCTTTTCTCGCCCGCCTTTTGTCCATATCATTTTTATAAATCTGTTTGAAATGCTTCGGGCGAGGTCAGGAATATCGTCTAGAATTGATGGAGATAGAGTGAAATTGGGCCTGTTGACGATTTTTCCATGATCACAGCCAGCCTTCAGAAATGCTGCAGCAGTGCCCCGAGAAGCTACCCAGGCACAGAAGTCACCGTGCCCGGCTATAACTTCGTCAAGCTCATCAATTTCAGCTTCAATATGTTCGAAGGTTCTTGGCAAATTTTCAGCTGAAGGGGTGAACTTTCCACTGCTGGCTCCAACTGAATAAAAGATCTTTTTTAATTGTTGAATACAGTTGTTACTAAATTCCAAGCATTTGTCTTGAAGGCTTGTCAATGATTTTTTCAAAACTGAATTTTCTTGGACTTCGGCTTCAAGTTTCGCATTTAGTTCTTGCTTTTCTTGTTCAAATTGTTCAGATTGGCAGAGATGCTTCGTATTCAATTCCGCTATTTTAGCTTCGGCTTCTGCCAATAAGCCTTCAGTTGCCTGAAGCTCAAAGTTCTTCTTTTCAATAGTAGCTAATTGCTCTTTTATTTTGCTCTCTAAATTTTCAATTATAACCTCGTGCTTTTTGTCTTCCAGATCTTGCTGCATTTTCAAAGCCTTGCTCAACAGCATACTCTGCACGTAAACAACCTTCGTTAAGACAGGTCTACATTATTGAAAACAATAAAAGTCAAGGGAATAGTAGTTCACCTTGAAATTGGAATAAAATAAACTACCAACGATATGTTGTCGTTGGTAGCGGCTAATGTCCATTTCCAGCTTCGGAAAACCGATACTCTTTGATAGAGTACCGATGACCTTAGCTCCAGTTTGATCCCGGATGCAGTCCAATTTTTCATCGTTAATACCCCCGAAGAGGAGTGCTCCTGGTTTATATCCGCAGGATTTGGCATACTCTTTAAGCTCTTCTATTTCGGTTTTTGATAATTCTTCTCCAACTAAATTTTGGAACATGAAGGCTTCGTCCTCTGAAGCTTCGTCAACAGTTTCCTTTCCTTTCCCAGACACTGCGGCCATGGCCTCTTCGGCGGCAGCAGCAGCTTCTTCTGTGGCCATGTCTAGCAGTATTTTGTCGATATGTTCAATTATGCTTTCCAAGTGCAAACCTTCAGGTGAGGTAGCTTCGGTAGCTGCGACCTCCGAAGGTGGGATTTCAATATTTGTTATTTCTTCAGCCGCTGGTATCTTTTGAGCTGAAGCTCTCGGTGGTGTCTTGTCAATGACTTCTGTCACTGCGATGATTCTTTGTCTCTTTGTTTTAGTTTTTTTCTTCGTTTTTTCGGGCTCCTTTTCCTTCTGAAAAAACTTTGTCAGTTGAGGCCCCAATAGACTTAGCTTCGCAGGCAGGGATTCAGTCATTACCTTTAAAATCTCTTCCACGTCAGTGGCAGAGCGTGATGCGGGAGTCTCCTCTTCGTCAGATACTTTTCGCTTTGGAGATGTTATTTTCTTCTTCGGAATATTCTTCTTTTTTGGTGGTTCTTCCTCATCTTCATTTAAAGCTTCGGCTCCCCTTTTCCTTTTCCGACCTTCGGCACCTTTATTCAGATTTTCGTAGTTAGGGTATTCAAAACCTAGGGCGTCCAGCACTCGATTCAGCCTTCGCTTCGGACGGGTGCCGAAGGCCGCAGTCATCAATTGATCTTCTTTTTTGGAGTAATTCCCAAGAATTTCATTGCACATTATTTCAACTGTGTCCAGCCATTCTTGGCAAGGCTTTTTAAAGTATTTCTTAAACTTGTAATAGTAAGGTAACCGCACAAGTTCCCCTTCTTTCTTCTCCCCCTCTAGCTTCGGCATTTCCCATTCTTTTAAAGTAGGAAAAACCCTGAAGGCCAAGAACTCTTGAACTAGGTCCCTAGTACTGATATGCTCTAAAATAATTTTAAACTCAGCCAGTGCAGCCCAAGTGGAACCTTCTAATGACATTTGGCATCGTGGTCTTGTTTCTCCGAAGATCAATTCAAGAGGGCTTTGTACCAGCTTCTCTTGGTCTTCGTCAACTTTCACATAAAACCATTCTGATTTCCATCCTGCCGGCCATTTGCTTCGGTAACTGATTACAGGAAACTTTGTGGTTTTCCGATAGGCAAAATTGTAGCAACCAAAGTTATCATGTAATCCATCTTTTCTAGCCTTCGTCTGGTAATGCAGCTCATGAACTCGACAAAAGCTGTCGGCAAACGGCTCCACCGCCTGGCTTCGGAGGGCCCAGATGTAAACACTAAGCTTGACGATGGCGTTAGGAGTCAACTGATGAAAGTAGATACCAAACTTCTTCAATACATCTGCAATAATCCTATGAAGGGGGAATCTCAACCCAGCCTTTAGAAAGCTCTTGAAAATGACTATTTCATCCTTTTCTGGCTTCGGGGTAGTTTCTTCCCCCCCGAAGCGAAGTAGCTTCTTCTGACTCTCACTGAAATAACCTGACTTTACCATCTTGGAGAGATCAGCCTTCGAAACGGTCGACTTTCCGAAGTCCAAGTGGCTGGGCTTACTTGGCATGGCAATACGATAATCATCTTCGGGATCAGTTTCTTCAATGTTCTCATCTTCTGCTTCGGCAGTTGCTTGTTCTGCTTCAACAGCGGGGATTTCTTCCGAAGTTACCAGTCCGGATCGTTGCATTGCTTCGGAGATGGGAACAGTCTCCGAACCTTCAGCTTCGCCTCCTTCACGCTCAACCCTGGCGGTAGATCGCACTCTGGCCATTTAATTCTGAGTTTGTGGAAATTAAATACTCTTTTCTTCCGAAGTTTTTCCTTCTGACGAAGCAGGCTTCAAGTTGGAGCTTCGTTCGATTCCGAGAATCAAGCTTCGGCGATGGTTAAAAATTTTGGCAGCAAAACAGTGCAAATAGCAATGAATGCTGTGGTAACTTCACACCTACTCGTCTGTTTATATAGTGCTGCAGGTAAGAAGGCGAAACACCAGGATTTTTACACCAGGCGGACAGTCGCCTGCACTCGCTGCGCGGTGGACCGCAGAGACCAAACAGTAACTCTGCAAGGTGGGACTGCCACGTGCTCGGAAACTGAATCGTTTCTCGACAACGAGCTCAGGGAAGGTGTTTTTTGGACCTTCGGCTTCCCGAAGCTTAAGAGACTTTTTTCACGGATCAAGCTCGTTACGAAAAACGATCTAGCGCCGCGAAAGGGGCTACTGTTGGGGGCCATGCTCCGTCACGCCGAAGGTCCCGTAGAAAGAAGCAGCTTCGGCGGAAGCTGTCCGCAAGAGATGACTGAAGGTTCCTCTTCATGAAGCTTCGGTATTACAAACCGACTTAAAGATAGAATGACCTTTCAATCCATAAAGGTCTAAGTCAATGTTGTAAACTTTTATGAGGGGCATAAGTGTAATTTTTCACAGGCTGTGTCCTGTGTCTATAAATAGATGAACAGTACCCACGTACTGTTCACGCTGACTGGTACACGCTCTTGCATCACGCTTGCATCTTTGTCTTTTGCCAAGCCGAAGGTACAAATGTAATTCAATATTGCTCTTATTCTTTCATGATTATATAAAAAAAGACACATAATTATGTTATGTGATTATTCACGTTATTCTCTCATGTTTCATATGCTTCTTCTTTTATCAGTATAAATTATAATGACGAAGGTATGTCCTTCATGACCTTCGTCTGAAGATCGTTATATCCTAAGGGAAATAACGCTTCGAAGGACGAAGAATATTTACCATTAACTTTTTTTTGTGTTGCCTTGTTCTTAATTCGTAAGCAGTTGAGAACAAGTCCCCAACAGGTTTTATTTGAATTATTTTGGCCAAGCTTCCTCAATATTTATTGTTGCTTATTAAATATATTTCAATGTTTATAATTGGCCCAAGCCATGATTTTAAATTTTTCATACCCTTTTCCCTTTCCTCTTGAAATTTGTTTGTAGGGCTCAATTAGGGTTTTTATTGGGGTTGCACATTTTTGCCTTTATGAAAAACCCATTTGTTTGAACATGATACTTTTAAGTATAGGCTTAGTGGATCCTTTATTCTTAAGTCAATTTGATTTTCATACTTAACTTTGGTTCACATAAGATGATGGTTCATGGGTTACCACTTTGAGAGAAACCCTAGGTGACACTGGGGTGTCACAACTTACTCCTAGTAGCTCTCTAGGATCATATATTGTCCCCACAGACCAACACAACTCTTTTGGGCGTACTTTGTCCTCACTCATACGTACCCGAGAAAACTTCACGGTTGGTCACCTATCCCAAATTACTCCAAGCCAAGCACACTTAACTTGGAGGTTCTTTCAAGATAGGCTTTTGAAAATGAAGATGCACCTTGTTTTTCTGCTTCCTGAAGAATTTCTAGACCAAACACTTGACTTTCTCCAGTCTGATTCCAATAAAGCGGTGTTCTACACTTCCTGCCATAGAGAGCTTCAAACAATGCCATCTTTAGACTTGCCTGATAACTATTATTATAAGAAAACTCTGCATAGGGCAAACTCTTATCCCAACTTTTACCATATTTTAAAGCACAAGCTCTTAACATATCCTCTAATATCTGATTTGTTCTTTCTGTTTGGCCATCTATCTGTGGATGGTAAGCTGAGCTGAAATTTAGCTTAGTATCCATAGATTTATGCAATCTTTTCCAAAAGCGGAGGTAAATTGGGTTCCTCTATTTGATACAATCTTATTCGGTACTCCATGCAGACAAACAATAATTGACATGTACAATTCCGCTAATTGAGCTCCTGAATATGTGGTCTTCACTAGTATGAAATGTGCAAACTTTGTTCACCTGTCCACAATGACCCATATGGAATCATAATCATCACGTGTACGGGGTATCCCGACTTTGAAATTCATACCAATTTCTTCCCATTTCCATTCAGGCACTTTAAGAGGTTGTAGCAAACCTGCTGGTCTTTGATGTTCTGCCTTAACTCACTGACACACTTCACATAATGCAACATGTGTAGCAACATCTCTTTTCAAAGCATACCACCAATATTTTTCTTTTAAATCCTGGTACATCTTAGTGCTTCCAGGGTGTATAGAGTACGCTGAATCATGAGCTTCACTGAGAATAAGCTGATGCAAGTGTTCAACTTCCGGTACACAGATTCTCTTTTTGAACCAAATTGTGCCTTGTTCACCTTCTGTGAAATATGGGGCTTTACCTAAACTAATCTGAGTTTTAATTTCTTTAATCTTCTTATCTAATTCTTTCCCTTTACGAATTTCTTGTTCCAAAGTAGATTCAATTTCCATAATTATTGCCTTTGTATTATTAACCATACCAAGATTAAGTTGTTCCATCGCCAACATAACTCTTGCGACATCAAATTGGCAGCAATTCTGTTTACTTGACCTTTACGGCTCAAAGCATCTGCCACGACATTCACTTTTCCTGGGTGATATTGAATATCCAAATCATAATCTTTTAATAACTTAAGCCATCTTCGTTGCCTTAAATTGAGTTCCTTTTGGGTGAATATGTACTTTAAACTTTTGTGATCTCTGAAGATTTTGCACTTATTTCCAACCATGTAGTGCCTCCAAATCTTCAAAGCGTGCACTATGACAGCTAATTCCAGATCATGCGTCGGGTAGTTCTTTTCATGCTTTCACAACTTCCTTGAGCCATAAGCTATTACATTTCCTTCCTGCATTAACGCACATCAAAGACTTAGATGCGAGACATCACAATAAACATCAAATCCTTTGTGAATATCTGGCATTACCAAGACTGGTGGTGGTTAACTTTTCTTTTAGTTCTTCAAAACATTTATGGCAAGTGTCGGAGAGGAAATCTCCGGCCGGGTGGTGGAATGCACCCGCCCTAAATCCTAAGATGAGGAGGGGCCTAAGCCTTTTGTCTGTTAGGTGGAAATGGGAAGAACACAAGAACACACAAGGATTTAGAGTGGTTCGGGTCGCCGGAGCGTAACACCCTACTCCAATGTGTGATGTATTGAGCTTGAGAGCTTGTATGAACTTGTGAGCCTGATTGGGTCTAAGTGTGCTTGAGTCTTGTATCACTGCGTGCCTCCCCTTTTATAGCTCAAGGGGGGCACGTACAAGAGTGCTGAGCCCCGACATGCGGCCCAGGAACATAACAGATGTAATACTTGGAGCAACTAATGCTAGTTGCCAGTGCAATCTCCTTGCGCCCTGATATCCGTGGTCTGCGTAGCATTGGCGTGCAGCGGAAGCTTTCCTGGCAACGTACAAGTGATGATGAGCACAGTGCACTCTGCAGCACGGGCGTCCTGCCTGCCAATGGAATGGACAGGCACGCCGCCTACAGGACGGCCCGATCGCCGCCTGCCAGTGGAGTGGACAGGGCACATTAAATGCCGAGGCAACACATCCCTGCCAGCGGAATGGACAGGGCTCATTAAATGCTGAGCGGCACATCGCCTGTCAGTGGGACAGACAGGCGGCGCGCCTTATCCGCAATAAATGCAGGAGCCGCGTAACCCGGAGGCCTTATGTCAGGCTCCGCCCGCCGGCTTACGTCACGCGCAGTAGGCCACGTGGCAGCATTGGGACTCCAGCCGGGCGGGGAGCAGTGGCGCAAGCGGACAGGTCCGCACTAGACTGGGTCCTGTCCAAGGCCCATGCATGTTCTATCCTGGGACCTTGCTGTGCGTGACCCGGACCCTACACAGGGGGGGTCTGGGGTCCATCCCAGGGGTCCGGGCATGCCCGTGGAGGTTCTGGACCTTACTCGGAGGTCTGGTCTGTACGTACATGGGGTCCGGCACTTCCCCATGGGGGTCCGGACCCACTGTTGATACCCTGGAGTATATCGTCTTTTCTGGCCACGTGGCGACCCAGGAGTCGACCACGTGGTGGGGTCAGGCGCTGTTTACCACGCGACTAGAGGTAGCCGCATGGGCACTGCGCCTTCACACTGTAGTAAGGGGTACCCTTGTTTTAGGGTACTGACAGTGGCCCCCGGGCCCACCTCAGGGGAGGATGCGAGCCTGCAGGTGGGGCCAAAACTTGTACTTCGCGTCAACGTGGCATGACTGGTGACTGGGGCGCCTCTTCTGCGAGCGATGCATTAACTCCGTGCATCTGGTGACGTATGCGCTATCAGTTCACCCTCGGTCACGTCGACTGCCACATCTGTCCCCGCGGCTGACTGACCAACGACCCCACGTTTGGCGGTTCCATCGGGTCATGCGGGGGGTGCCTCGTTACCGCTGCCTCGGTTAGAAAAATATCTTCTTGTAGTAGCCCCAAAGCGGCGCGCGGTCATGCGGCGGTTCGTTCCCCGTGTGGCGGTTCGCCTTCTCCGCACTCGGAGACCAGTACTCCAGGTGTATGACATGCGGACCCAGGCCCGCATGTCGGGGACTGGGCCTTTGCGGGCGCTAGGTGTGCGTCGGACGGGATTTCCTGGGGCGCGAGCGGGAGAGCCTTCCTTGAAAAGGGATTCACCCCACGGTCAGCAGTCATGCTTCCGCATTCTTTCCAACTGATGCACCCTTTCGTCTCTGAGCCCTCTGTGCCTCTTTGCACTCTGCAGTCGCCATGGCCTCACTGGTTCGTCCCAAGCTTTTCTAGACTGAGGAGGCGCTCGACGTGGTGCGCCGCCTGCTCAGATGGAGCACGCCGGGGTTCGCCGGGAGGATCCAGGCCGGCACCACTCCCCTCGGTGACCTCGCCACCGGGGAGTTTGTGCTCTTCATCTCCTACCTCTCTTACGGGTTAGCACTGCCGATCTCGCCGTTCTTCCTGCTGCTGCTGGAGGAGTTCAGACTCCAGCTCCAGCACCTCACGCCCCACTCCATCCTCCAGGTGGCCATCTTTGTCCACCTCTACGAGATGTTCGTGGAGGTGGGGGCCTGTACTTCCCTCTTCCGCCAATTCTTCGTGCTGGTGAGGTCTGGGAAGGGCAAGGACCACCTCGGTGCCTACTATTTCTAGACGAGGTCAGATCCAATCGTGGCCTACATCGCCACCCTTGGCGACGCGAGGTGGGAGAACTGACGCAATGACTGGGTGATCATTAGTGCTGAGGCCAACGACCGCCTTGCCCTACCGAACGACGGACCAAGACTCGACCGGAAGCAATGGAGGGCCAAACCGTCCCTCGCGCCGGAGTTCGAGCCTGTACTAGATAGGATCAAGGAACTGGCGGCTGGTGGTCTGACCTCGATGCACATGGTCGGAGATTTCCTGAAGCGTCGGGTCATGCCGTTACAGGGGAGGCCGCGTCTGTGTTAGTGGTTCACCGGCCCTAGTGACATTGGCAGGATCCAGCGCGGGCCGGGGACCGACCTGTCCTAGGAGGAGCTGGAGGTTTTAGTGAAGGGGATCACTGGTGAGGCCTTTATCCCCGAATCCTTAATACCTCCCCAGGGCATTCCGTCGCTCTGCGATGATCCAGGGCTACGGTCAGCGGTGCTGGCCTGGCTGCCGACCCTCGATGAGAGCGGCGTGGCGATCCGCCAAACCGGCGGCCGGGACCCCCACCGGGGGATCCATATTCTCGGTGTACTGGCCGAAGGTTCCCAGCCCGCCGATGTGGGCTCTAGAGCTCCCCCCATAGCCCTAGCTCCTCGGACAAGGGCAAAGGGGCTACGGGCGGCTCTCTAGGTGCCACCGAGAGATCGGAGGGAGAGAGACGACACCGACTGCGCCGCGCCGATGGGTCTTTCGTCACAGATCCGCCCCTTGATTCGGACCCCCTAAAAGCGTCAGAGGACAGCTAGCGGGGCCGAGGAGGCCGGCTCCCAGGCCTAGGGCGCGTAGAGGCGCGTCAGTCCTCCACCACCACCACCATCAGACCCGTCGCCACCGCCACCGCCATCGCCACCACCATCGGGCTCGCTGCCGCCACCCCAGGGGCAGCGAACGTCCCGCTTCTAGGGTCGCTGGAAGGTCCAGGGCCCCAAGTAAGTGTAGCCCTTTTTTATTTCTTCACTGGTCTAGTTATCATGTCAACAGGTATTAACCCATCCTTTGCTCATCAGGGCCTCTTCTCCCTCTGCGTCTAAAGTTGTGCCTCCCTCGCCTCCGGCTGCTACCGCCAAGACAGTGCCACCGGGCCCCCAGGCTCCAGCTATGGATCTGGCCGCAGCGGCCCCAACACCAAGCGGTGCCGTAGCGGCGGAGGGGGTCCCCACTGCCCCGACGGCTGCCACAGCCTTAGCGACGGTGATGCCATCGAGTACACCATCAGCAGCGGCAGAGGAGGCCCTAGCCGCGCCCGTCGCCACTATCGAGGTCGACGCAGGGGGCGCATCCAGCTCCAACCTGCCGCCCACTCCGGAGGAGACGGAGGTGATTTTCGGGCAGCGGCTCCGATATGGCGCCGAGCCAGAAGCGGCACCGATTCCCCTCTCCCAAGTGATGTCTCGCGCCCATCAGGCCCTCCAAGAGATTGGGGTGACGATCCTGCGCGAGTGGGAGGTGCTTGAGGCCGAATACTAGCGCCTCAGTGACTGGCGTACCCAGCTGGAGGAGCGCACCAAGGCAGCGTCCCGCCAGTTTGCCTTCGAGTCGTCCGAGCTTGAGCGGGACCACAAGGACTACCAGAAGGACCTCCAGAAGGTGTTCGCCCAGGAGCTGCAGGTGACCTGAAAGGAGAAGAGGCTGGCCAAGAAGGAGGTGCACTTGGACCAGAGGGAGGAGGTCATGACGGAGCTCCAGACGAAGCTGAATGCCTACAACAAGATGCTGGAGGAGCAGCGGGACCAGCAGGCCGTGGCTGTGGAGAACCTGCAAAAGGTGCAGCATGGGCTTGATGACAGGGCCAGCAGCCTTGCCCTGGCCAAAGAGAACCTCAAGGAGAAGAATGCCTCCCTGGATAAACGGGCGGCGGATCTCGCCTGGTGGGAGAAGGACCTCGCCTTCAGGGAGGAAATGCTTGAGAGGCGGGATAAGCTGTTGGCCGATTATGAGCTCGAGGTGGAGGAGAAGGAGTGAACGCTAGGGGTGCGGGTCCGCCAGTTCGAGGCAGCGCAGGTAGCGCAAGCAGCCCAGGTGGCGCAGGTGGCCCCAGGCTCCCAGGCTGTGGAGGCGATGAGGAAGACACTTGAAGATCACTGGGTAGAGCATCGCGCCGGGGTCCAATGTATCGCCGCCTGGGCCGGTGAGGCAAGCTCGGCACTGGTGCCGCTGGGGGTGAGCCCCATCCCAGTGTCGGAGCAGCCGACGTCCATCTCCGACGCGCTCCCGGTGCTGGATTCCGCCTCCGACCGCCTCCGACGCCTGGACCAGATTCTTGGCACCCGCCTAGAGGCTGAGGGCAGCAGACTCTATTGGTCGGTAATAGAGTACACCCTGACGTGCTTCCGGAGCCACGACCAGGCCATCTCCTTGGTGTCAGTGATCGCAGGTCCTGTGGCCGACACCAAAGACGCTGCACAGGAGGGCGTACAAGATGTTGTGGATGCGGTGGACGAGCGCTTCCAGCGAGATCCCGCTGATGATGAGTAGCTAGGTCTGCAGGGAGAAAGCAAGGGTCCCGCTGGGAAGCGGCTTGTAATATATTTTGATTTTGTAAGATACTTTTAAGTACTACTTATCAAGCAATATTACAACTTATCTACATGCTACTTTTCCTTTGCTGTGAGCGTCGTTACCAACTTCTTCTCTGGTACTTGGCCCCCCTGGGATGTGGGCTCGACGTGTCGAGGCTGGATGCCAGTATTCTTAAGAAGGAATTGGTGACATGGCCCCAGGAGGTAATCTCGACTGGGACCCGGACCTGCACACAGCCTTGGCTAGGAAGTTTCAGTAGCGCACCCATAGGACCCACTAACTGGTATCTTTTATCCTTTGATTTACGCCACAGGACCGGCAGGACTTGGCCTGGGAAGCCAAGCCGTGTGCCCGGACCCCCTGAATCATAGTTCCAGATACTAGGACACCCATCGCAGAGTGGTGGAGCGTGTAGGCTTACGGTACGGGACCAGCCTAAGAGGCTTCACGGCTCCGGACCACCCCAGGGGACGTGCGTCCATTCTCTAAAACCGGACCCCAGGATCCCAGACCCACAGGGCTATAGTTCCAAATACTAGGATACCCATCGCAGAGTGGTGGATCGTGCAGGCTTAGGGTGCGGAACTAAGCTAAGCGGCTACACAGCTCCGGACCACCCCAGGAGACGAGTACCCATTCTCTAGAACTAGCCCCCAGGCTGCCGGACCTGGCTACTCAATGAGGATGTCACTATACCAGCAAGGGAGGGAAACTGTATGGGTGGGTTAGATAAAAATAACGGTTGTAAACTTAAGTAGAATAAAACCATCACAAAGCAAATTTGGGGGGGTGAATCTTCTCTTTATAACTTGATATTCATGAGCGTAAACCAACAGATCGGGTTTATGAGGGTGGACCTCACCAGGCTAGCGTACATATATGCGCTACCTAGTTACAAAGGAAGAAAACTGAATTCCCCAGCTTTGCTTTTATGGGAAATACTTACGGAGGTGCTCTATGTTCCAGGGATTGGGCAGAGGCTCTCCTTCAGTTGTGGCAAGGAGGACACACCCGGGTCGGCACACTTCCGTCACCTTGGAATTTGGGGACACTCTAGAAAAGGAGTTCGGAAGTACCTCAGAAAGCGCTCGCGTATAGTGCGACTTGTAGTAGCTGTATGCTTGTAATGAACTAGTGTAATGAATAAAATAACTTGGTTGAGAAAAAAATGGCATATGCATAATAGTAACTCTCTTCCCCTGGCAGATGGCTTCGGATAAAACCACGCCTACCGCCTCCGGGATTGGAGCAGGGTTTCCTCTAAGAGCTAAAGGAGAAGCCGGTGGAGAAGGGAGTGAGACCCACCTCCCCGCACCTCCGGAGCTACACTTAGATTTAGCCCAAGTTCTAGCCAACCAAACCTGACTCATTGAGGTCCTCACTAGAAGTCTGGAGAATCAACGCCCGAATGGTGGAAGACCACAAGACATGATGGGAGATTTTCTGAGGCTCAAGCCTCCCACATTCGCTAGATCTAGCAATCCCCTCGATGCTGATGACTGGCTACGCACGATTAAAAGGAAGTTAGAAGCCATCGGATGCCCGGAGAATCGGCGTGTTCAATTGGCTGCTCATCAACTTTCTGAGATGGCCCTAGCTTGGTGGGATACCTTCAACGCTGCCATTAGAGATGCTACCTGGATAGAGTTTGAGACCGCTTTCCGAGAGCACCATGTGCCCCAAGGGATCGTTCAGCTCAAGGAAGATAAATTCCGGGAACTAACTCAAGATGGGAGATCTGTCAGTGAGTACGTGCACAAATTCACAGAATTGGCCCGCTACGCGCCAGATGACGTCAGCATAGAAGTCAAGAAGATGGCCCACTTTTTGAAGGGACTCAGACCAAAACTCAAGACCATCCTAGCCAGCCAAGATTTCCTCAGCTTCTCACACCTCTCAAACAAAGCCATACAAGTGGAAAGGGCAAGAGAAGAAGAAAAAGGTCACCTTAAGAGGAAATTCCAAGTCCTCCGAGCTCAGCAGCAAGACCGGCACCAGAGAACTCGATCCTTTGGGTTTCCACCCAAGGGACCAAGCTTCATTAGACCAGCTGGACACAATCCGTCACGTTTCAGTCAGCAGAGTCAGAGCTCCTTTCATGCCCCCTCGGTTGCAAGCAACCAACCGCCACCAAATGCCTGTTGGCACTACGGAGACCCCAGTCACTTCAAGAACAACTGCCCCCAGTTGAAGACATCAGGACCTGCTTACTCCAACTCGGTGAATGGCCCCAAGAATACCTCAGCACTCGGCCCCAAGGCGCTCTCCTCCATCAGCCAGCAGAACAAGACCCAATATCAAGGAAGGGCACGAGTAAATCACGTCGATGCTCAGGAGGCTCAGCAAGCTCTAGGAGTAGTGCTCGGTGAGTTCCTTGTTGAATTTACTCCTGCTACTATACTTTTTGATTCAGGAGCATCCCATTCTTTTATAGCCACTAGTTTTGTGGAAAAGCATGGCATCCCCTCTACCCCTCTAGAGATTCCCTTGGTCACCCGAACCCCAGGGTCAGACCTTCTATGCCAGCTCAAATGCTCCCAAGTCAGAATTCTTTTAAGTGGGGTAGTGTTCTTGGCAGACTTAACCGTCTTGCCATCCCAAGGAATTGATGTGATCTTAGGAATGGATTGGTTAACCAAGCACAAAGGCATCATAAGTTGCATAAACAAGACAGTCCTTCTCACAGACCACCAAGGAAAGTCAGTCTCTTGTCAGGCTCAGCCACCCGCCAATGATCCAATGATGTTTAATCTAGCAACAGAAATCATATCAGTGGTAGAAGAATTCATGGATGTATTCCCAGAAGAGTTGCCAGGAATGCCGCCAGAAAGAGAAGTGGAATTCTACATAGATCTGATTCCTGGCACGACGCCCATCGCAAAGAGACCATACCGCATGGCTCCTACCGAGTTAGCAGAATTAAAGCTCCAAATCGCAGATCTTCAATAAAAAGGGTACATCCATCCCAGCTCATCCCCTTGGGGAGCACCAGTCCTTTTCGTCACTATGAAGGATGGAAGTATGAGGATGTGTATTGATTACCGATCTTTAAATGAGGTTACAATCAAAAACAAGTATCCACTCCCTCGAATCGACGACCTCTTCGACCAGCTTCAAGGGGCCAAATACTTCTCCAAGATATACCCGAGGTCTGGTTATCACCAGCTAAGAATCAAGGAAGCAGACATTCAGAAGACTGCATTTGTCACCCGGTACGGACAGTATGAATTCACAGTGATGCCTTTCAGACTGACAAACGCACCCGCCTTTTTCATGAACCTCATGAATAAGGTATTTATGGAAGAGCTGGATAATTTTGTCGTAGTCTTCATTGACGACATCCTTATCTACTCCAAGAACCGCGAAGACCATAAGCGTCACCTCCAGATCATCCTCGGAAGACTCAGGGCACACCAACTCTATGCTAAGCTCAGCAAATGTGAATTCTGGTTAGAAAAGATAGCCTTCCTTGGGCATATCTTAACTGCAAAAGGAATAGAAGTAGACCCGTCCAAGGTAGAAGCAATATCAAAATGGAAGCAACCATCCAACGTCAGTGAAGTTCGAAGCTTTCTAGGAATGGTAGGATATTACCGCCGCTTTATCAAGGGATTCTCTAGCATAGCAAGACCTATGACCGAGCTCCTCAAGAAAGACAATAAGTTTGTGTGGACCCCGAAGTGTGAAGAAAGTTTCCAGATCATAAAGGAGAAGCTCACGACCGCGCCTGTTTTGACACTACCAGATATACACCAGGATTTCGTCATCTTCTGTGATGCCTCAAGGCAAGGCTTAGGGTGTGTTCTGATGCAAAACGAGAAAGTCATTGCTTATGCATCGCGCCTACTCAAGCCGCATGAGCAAAATTATCCCACCCACGATTCGGAATTGGCAGCCATAGTGCATGCCCTAAAAATATGGAGGCACTACCTAATTTGGAACAAATGTCACATCTTCACTGATCACAAGAGTCTGAAGTATATCTTCACTCAGCTAGATCTCAACCTCCGTCAGAGAAGATGGCTGGAACTGATCAAAGATTATGACCTTGAGATTCATTATCACCCCGGAAAGGCCAGCGTGGTAGCAGACGCCCTCAGCCGAAAACCTTTCGGGATAAAGGGAACCAACTTTTTAGAAGATTGGAAGAAGGAATCAGCTCAGGTGAATGCATGTTTGGGAAACAACGGTAGCCTAGAAGTCAAACCAATGCTAGAAGACCTCATATGCAAAGCTCAACGCCTGGACTCGAAGACAACAAGGCTTATGGAAAAAGCTCGCAAAGAACAACTTCCGGACCTTAGGACAGATGAACAAGGAGTCCTTTGGTTCAAGAACCGTCTGTGTGTACCAAAAGGGGAGGCACGAGAAGTCCTACTCGATGAAGCTCACAACTTAGCCTACTCCATCCACCCAGGAACCACCAAGATGTACCTAGACCTCAAAACCAGATACTGGTGGAGAGGGATGAAGAAAGAGATAGCACATTATGTGGCCCGGTGTGACACTTACCAACGAACGAAAGCCGAGCACCAGAAGCCTGCAGGCCTTTTGCAACCCCTTCCTGTGCCCGAATGGAAGTGGGAGGAAATAGGCATGGATTTTGTAACCAGACTACCCCGGACGCAAAAAGGGAATGACTCTATCTGGGTAATAATAGACCGTCTTACCAAGGTAGCCCACTTCATCCTAGTGAAAACTATCTTTGGAGGAGCCACCCTTGCCCGGATTTATCTTAAAGAGATAGTCAGACTCCATGGCATCCCAAGGAAGATAGTGTCAGACAGGGGAACCTAGTTCACCTCCAAATTTTGGATGAGCCTTCAGAAAGCTATGGGCACCAAGCTAGACTTCAGCACCGCCTATCACCCCCAGACAGATGGTCAGACAGAAAGGGTCAACAAGGTCCTCGAAGATTTATTAAGAGCCTGTGTGTTAACGTTCGATAGAAGCTGGGAGTCCAGTTTGCTGTATGTAGAGTTCTCGTATAACAATAGCTATCAGGCCAGTATCAAGATGTCACCGTTCAAAGCATTGTATGGACAAAAATGCCAGACCCCTCTCATGTGGTCCAACGTAGGGGAGAAGACACTGGAAGGGCCTGCCTTTGTTAAAGAGGCTGAAGAGAAAGTTACCCTGATCCGCAAAAGATTACTTGAAGCTCAGAGTCGGCAGAAAAGTTATGCGGACAACAGGCGGAGAGAACTCAAATTTGAGGAAGGAGACTTAGTTTACCTCAAGGTCTCCCCGATGCATGGTTTCAGAAGGTTCCAAGTGAAAGGAAAGCTAGCACCGCGATTCGTCGGCCCCTATCCCATCATTGGCAGAGTGGGACCCGCAGCGTACCGTCTTGAATTACCAGAGTCCATGTCCGATATTCACAATGTGTTTCATGTGTCCTAGCTCCGTAAATGCCTGCAAGTATCAGAAAGTCACATCGAAGAAGAGGCAATCCAAATTCAGAAAGATCTTCAGTACCGAGAGAAGCCAATAAAGATTCTTGACTCAGTAGTCCGGAAGACCCACAACTCAGAAGTGAGGCTCTGTAAAGTTCAGTGGAGCAGAGAAGGAGAAGAGGAAGCTACTGGGAAAGTGAGGACTCCTTGAGGAGGGAATACCCGTACCTTTTCTCAGACCCAGTCTAAATCTCGAGGGCGAGATTCCTTTAAGTGGGGCAGGTTTGTAACATCCCAGTTTTTACCCCAAGGTCAGAAACCCTAAAACTCCTAAACCTCCCCTTCTTATTATCTCTTAAGGCCCCCACCTCATAAGACTTCTCATTCATCATATGCATACACCATGGTTGTTAGTAGCACCTCACATAGAATATTTTTTTGGCACCCAAGAAACATAGATAAATATTTGTTCAAAATAAAAAGGAGAAAAAGAGAAAAAGAAATAGAAATAGAAAAAGAAAAAAAGGAAATCCCTCCCCCCCTCTGCTGGGCCGAATCCAGCCCAAGCCGCCTCCCTCACGCGCACCCGCCCCTCCCCCTCTCCCTCCCGCGGCCCAAGCAGCCCAACATCGCGCGCCCGCGCCCACCCCTAACAACCCGCCCCACCTGTCAGTCCGCGCTCCCCTCCCTCGCGACCGCGCCCTCTCTAGCAGGTTGGCTCCGCCTGTCAGCCCCTTCTCCCCCCTCGCCCATGACCAGGCCACCGGCGCGTTCACCGCCGGCCACCGTTCACCCCATCTCCTCGCCATTAACGCGCTCACTAGCTCGGTTGGCATCATGCGCCCCCGTGCACTGTGCCCGAGCCGTCCCTTCACCCCCGCCTGCCCGAGCCGTCCCGTCGCTATTTGCGCCATCACCACCCTCATGGCGAGCTCGCCGGTGCTCACTCCTCCTCCCTTCCCCCTCCCCGACCACCTATAAAAGGACCGCTTCGAGCCCCTTGTTCCACCACACCAGGCCTCAGCCACTCCACCTCCCTCCCTCGGGCCCAATTGAGCTCGGCGCCGTCGTCCCTCCCCTCTCCGGTGAGCTCCGCCCTCCTCTCTCTAGTGGCGTATGATCAAATTGCTCTAGCTCATAAGGTCCGCCTCTCTGTCGCAAGCCTAGCGCACACCTTCTCGTCGCCTATTGCGCCTAGTGGCCTCGCCGGCGACTTCACCGCCGCGAGCGCCCGCCACCCGCCGTGGACCGGCCACCCCAGGCATCCACCGGTCAAATTGACTCCACCTCCGTGACCCCCTACCCCCTCTCGTGCTTTGCCACCACCCCGTCCACCCAGAACTGGACCACCGGCGAGGAACCGTCGTCGGGTTCACCGGCGACCGGTTCTCCCCCGCCGTGGACCGCCCTCCTCCTCCCCCCTGACGCCGTCTCCCCCTTCCCTCTCTGGCACATGGGCCCACACCCACGGCATCCGCCACGCCGTCCCCACTCATCGTGGGCCATCTGGGCCCATTTGGCCGCGACGCCACGCGCCGGCGCCCGACCGGGCCGAAATTCCCCCCGACCCAGTTAGCTTGGAATCCTTTTTCTTTTTCCTTTTCCAATTTCTTTTTCCCAATTTCATTTATATATTTATATGCTGATATTTTATGCACCAAAAATAGTTTAAATAAATTTTAGGGCACAAAAATAATAATGTATAATAATTGGCACACCCCACCAAGTCACCATGATTGATGTATTGTTCCTTATCTGTGTTTGTTAGTGAAAGAGGGATCCGATCCTCCGGAATTTGTAGCTCCAGAAGAAGGGCAGGAACCCGACCCCTCTGAGATAAATCTTTTGTGGCAGGAAAGCTTCGACGAAGGCAAGTACATCCTTCCCTTGATGCATAATTTACCTATTCTCTCTACCACTACCTAAGCCGGGATTAAGGGATGGAATATGTGCATTCTGAGCAGAGAGATAGCCCGCATCAACAAACATCTTTTGAGTACAAAATATGGGATGGGAAAAGGGCAGTGGTTTTGACCAAGCGATGTTGTCAAAAAGTGTGCGATGAAGGGTATTCACCCTCATCACCTGGTGAGTGGGATGATCAGGGACTCCCTGGTTTAGGGGAGGGCCTAAGGTGATGGCTCAGCTGGTTTAGGTGTGAGCAGAAGGATTGTCCCCTCATATAAGGACCAGTTTGTCATCCTTCACTACCTGTACTCATGAAAAGTACAACCACTCGAGGCTGTGTGGGCAGTCACTCAATCTGAACTCGTACGGTCCAACCCCAGGGTTATGAAGGCTGGGGAGCACCGGGAGGATAAGGAGGGGGAATGTTTTGTCCAGTTTGGACATGGCACTTGCCTGACTCCTTCTGGTATAACCGTTAAGGTTAGGACGTGCGAGGAAAGAAAGAGATTCGGATTCGGATCTCATTGGCCATGAGATCACAGAGCCGGACTAGTGGGTAAAATGTACCCCTCTGCGCAGAGTTCAAACCTATTCAAATAGTCCGTGTTCACTGGAATGGACGAGTCTGGCGTGGTATGACAATTAGTGTTTTATAACCTCCACGAACAGGGAAATGTGTGAGTGTGTCTTTGGAAAAGAAAATGATGCCACGGGAGCGGGAAGCTCAGTGGTGGTTGAGCAATGTGTTATTTCTATTTCTTCGGGAAAAACCCTAAAATGTACTGCCTTTCTCTGAGAAAAAGATGAGTGACTTCAACACCACCATATAAAGCATGTATGATATAGGCCCCTTTCTCTTTACGGGAGTGGGGTGGGCTTACGGAATACCTAGTGTATTCACCCAGATTTATTTATGTTTTTCAGCAGCTGAAGACTTCTTTTCTGCTATGCTTGATTGAGCGGGGCTGTGTCTGCACCCAGTTTTGCCTATGGCTTGGGCTAGTTTATCTTCTACTATGCTTTGTATTTCTGGCTCTCTCGAGCTTGTACTCTGGTATTGTAATAACATTTATTCGAACTCTCTACTATTTGAAGTAAGGAATGTGGTTACTAGCCTCCTAGGACTAGTAATTGTATCACATTTGAGTCCCAAACGATCGGGGCGCTTCAGGTGGCCTCTAGCCACTTGGTGAACTTGTCGATGGCGACGAAGAGGTACCGGTACCCGCCGACGGCCCTAGGAAATGGTCCCAGGATATCCACCCCCCATACGGCGAATGGCCAGGAGGGCGGAATCATCTGCAGAGCCTGAGCTGGTGTGTGTATCTGCTTTGCATGGAATTAACACGCCTCGCAGGCCTTTACCATCTCAGCTGCATCCTGGAGAGCGGTTGGCCAGTAGAAGCCATGCCGGAAGGCCTTACCGACCAGTGTGCGGGATGATGAATGGCTTCCGCACTCTCCTCCATGGATCTCCGTGAGCAACTCATGGCCCTCCTCCTAGGTAATGCACCACATGTGAATGCCATTGGCGCTACAGCGGTAGAGATCCCCTTCCACCACCACGTAGCGTTTAGCCAACCGCACTATGCGCTCCGCGGACACATGGTCTTCAGGAAGGATATTCTCCTTCAGGTAGTCCTGGATCTCAGAGATCCATGCATCGGGACCACTCTAAGATATTGGCTGCAGCGCTAAGGGACTGGCAGGGCCCCCTATAGCACACACAGCCTTCGGTGGGTTCTGGGACGCCACCAGGACCGCTAGCTTCGAGGTGCTAGTCTCGCCCCCTTCGCCAAGTTCGGTAGGCTGGGCGGTGGGTCTCAGTAGCCGTCTTTCGAAGACGCCCTCGGGCATGGGTGCCCAAGTTGATGCCTTCACGGAGAGGTCATCTGCCGCCGAGTTGTCAGCCCATGGGACATGCTGCAGTTCCAGGGCTGTGAAGTCTTTCTCCAGTTTTCTCACGTGAAGAAAGTAGGCTGCGAGCTTGGGCTCGTAGCAGCTACACTCCCCACAGACTTGCTTGATGATCAGTTGGGAGTCTCCCTTCACCAGGAGTTGTCGGATCCCCAGGGATAGGGCCGCCGACAAGCCGAAGATTAGTGCCTCATACTCTGCCATGTTGTTGGTGACCTTGAACTCAAGGTGCACCATGTACTTCACTTGATCTTCGCTTGGGTCGATGAGGACCACCTTGGCTCTGCCAACTTGTTGGCGGGTGGATCCATTGAAGTAGAGCGTCCAGTGGGGCTCGTGAAGACCGGACCCCTGGGCTCCGCAGGTGCGGGATCCGAATCGGGGTCCGGACCCCTAGAGACACTTGGGGGAGGCGTCCACTCCACGATGAAGTCAGCCAGGACCTGGCTCTTTACTGCACGGCGAGGTTGGAAGTCTAGCTGAAACTCAGTGAGCTCCGCGGCCCACTTGGCGATGTTGCCTGTGGCATTAGAGTTATGGAGGATGGCCCTGAACGGAAAGGAGGTCACCACCACAACCCTGTGCGCCTGGAAATAGTGGCGCAGCTTCCTGGACGCGACAAGCACAGCATAGAGGAGCTTATGCGTCTCAAGGTACCTGGCTTTTGCCTCATGAAGGACCTCACTGACGTAGTAGACCGACCTCTAGACTGTCTGGACTCCTGCAGTCGGTCCCGAGTCCTCTGGTTCCTAGCCTACTGGTGTCGTTCTCTCAACGACTAGCACCATGCTTACCGCTTCTGCGGCCACCGTGATGTATAAATACAGCGGCTCCTCTGGCTCTGGAGCTACCAGTATTGGTAGGGACACCTAGTGCTGCTTCAACTCCTGGAAGGCTTGTTCTGCCTCTTCGTTCCAAGAGAAGGGCCCAGACTTCCGCAATAGCTTGAAGAAAGGCAGTGCCCTCTTAGCCAGCCTCGAAATGAAGCGGCTAAGGGCGGCTAATGACCTCGTAAGCTTCTAGACATCCTTGATACGGGCCGGAGGCCTCATTGCCTCAATCGCTTTGATCTTCTCCGGGTTTGCTTCAATGCCCCGATACAAAACCAGGAACCCCAACAACTTCCCAGTGGAGACACCAAAGACACATTTGTCCGGGTTCAGCTTTGTGTGGGTTGCCCGTAGCTTGTCGAAGACCAGGGTTAAGTCTTCCACTAGGGTCAACCCTCTCTTAATCTTGACCACTATGTCATCGACGTAGACTTCCACTTTGTCCCTAATTAGGTCCTCGAAAGTCTTACTCATCGCCCGCACGAATGTCGGCAAGGCGTTTTTCAGACCGTAAGGCATAACAACATAGCAGTAAAGTCCATCCACTATTACAAAAGTGGTATGCTTCGTATCTTCCCTAGACATCTAGATTTGATGGAAACCAGAGTAAGAATCTAGGAACGACAATAGGTCGCACCCGGAGGTAGAATCCACAATTTGATGAAGTGGATACCGGTCCTTGGGACAGGCCTTGTTCAGGCTGGTGTAGTCGATGCACATCCGAAGCTTCCCATTCGCTTTGGGGATGATGACTGGGTTGGCCAGCCACACTGGGTGATGAACCTCTTCAATGAAGTCAGCGTCAAGCAGCTTCCGGACCTCCTTTCGGATGAAGTCTTGCCGCTCGATGGACTGTCTGTGAGGCTTCTGACTCACCGGCCTAGCGTCAGGGTTGATCTTCAGATGGTTTTCGATCACCTCCCTAGGGATCCTAGGCATCTGCGATGGCTCCCATGCGAACACGTCGGCATTTGCCTGGAGGAAGGCGACGAGCACGAGTTCCTATTTTTCGCCCAGATCACCTGCAATGCGAGTGGTCTGGGTGGAATCCGCAGTAAGCCGGATGGCTTTAACGGGGATGCCGTCTGCCCCAAATGGTTGCACCTTTGGCACCTTGGGGAGCGCCTTGGTATTAGAGGTTGAGGGGTTCACCCTCCGTCGCCCGGGCGAGCAGTCTCCGCCGCCAGGGCGTGCAGCTTCTCTATGGCCGTAAGCGCGGCGGCGCGGTCTCCCCACATGGTGAGGACCCCGGTGGGAGACGGCATCTTGAGGACCAAATACCCGTAATGGGCAATGGCCATGAACCAATACAGGGCCGGCCTACCGATGATGGCGTTGAAGGGGAGGTTAACCTCCGTGATGTCAAACACGACGTTCTCCGTGCAAAAGTTCTCCTCTGTCTCGAATGTAACCGGGAGTGTGATGCTTCCAAGGGGATACACCGGCTATGGGCCCACTCCGGAGAATGGGCGAGAGGGTCCCAGACGGGACCCCGGGATCTGCAACTGTTTGAATGCAGCATGGCTGATGACATTGAGGCCTGCCCCACCGTTAATTAACACATGGTGCAGCCGCAAATTGGCGATGACAGGGGCGGTGATGAGTGGTAGCACACCAGCCCCTGCCATGTTGTCGGGGCAGTCGGATGCCCTGAAGGAGATGGTGGTGCTCCTCCATCATTGATGTGGAGCAGCCTTCGGGACCCCTAGAGTCGCCGACCGGACCTTGCGGCGCAGGGACTTGATGTTCCTGCGGAAGGTGAGCTCCCAGCTCCCGCCGTACATGACGTACAGCTTCTTGCGGCAGTCGTTGTCATCCCCAGAGTCAGAATCTCCGATGAAGACGTCCTTGAGGTCCCCCTCAGGTGACTGATACCCGAGTTCTCGTTCTCCCGCGGCCACCTCGCCATCGTCGACCCCCTCCTTACCAGGCTGGCGACGGGGTGGGGAGCCGTCCTTGGACGACTGCTCGCGTCGCTCGCTGACGCGCTTCGCGAGCTTGATGATCTCGTGGCACTCCGAGGCGCTGTGGCGAGCGTTGGGATGC
The DNA here is from genome assembly GCA_029449295.1 of Zea luxurians. NCBI lineage: Eukaryota > Viridiplantae > Streptophyta > Magnoliopsida > Poales > Poaceae > Zea > Zea luxurians. The sequence goes on from JAOPSE010000037.1 coordinate 21,289,211, forward strand.
ACAGGGCATGAGCCGCTGTTGCCTCCCTATGGCTGGGGGCGCTTGTTGCGCTTGCTCCGGCCCCAGTCATGGCTGCGACAATCGGAGCGGCAGACTGAGGCTTCTCATGGTCGCGGTTATTCTTCTTCTTTTTGCCGTCCTGGGTGACGGCACCGGAGCCTCCCGTCTGGGCGACTCCGATCTGTGGCACCGAGTGCCATGCACGGCCCTCGGCAGCTCTGGCGCACTTGTTGGCCAGAGTGAAGAGAGTGGAGACAGTTTCCACGTCGTGCGTGGCTAACTTCTCTAACATCTTTTCATCACGTACCCCTTGGCAGAAAGTAGTGATGATGGAAGCATCTGATATACGAGGTATGGTGCCTCGTACCTTGGTGAAGCGGGAGATGAAAGCCTGGAGAGTTTCTCCGGGCTCCTGCCTCACTGCGTTGAGGTGAGCCTCCATGCCATGCTGCTGGTAAGCACTGGCGAAGTTTGCCATGAACCACACGCAGAGCTCTTCCCAGGAGTAGATCGATCCTGGGGAAAGGTTCATGAGCCAAGTCTGGGCCGGCCCAGACAAGGCAACATGGAAGTATGTCGCCACTACGGTGGTGTCTCCACCGGCTGCCGTAATGGCGGTGATGTAAACCTGCAAGAATTCCGACGGATTTGTCGTACCATCGTACTTCTCTGGTAGGTGTGGCCGGAACTTGGATGGCTAGGTCGCCGCACGTAGATGATCCGCCAGCGCGGCGCAGCCCATGTCGGCCAATGGGACACCCGCCTAGATCTGGGTGCCCGTTGGGGTCTGCAGTGCAACCGCTGCGAAGTCGTAGTCGAGGTTGTGACCCTCGACATTTTGTCGGTGCTCACGCGCCCTCTCCAGAGAGACATGGGCATCCTCGCCCGCATGCCTGCGGTTGAGTTCCGCCCGCAGGTCATTAAACCTCTCCGTATAGACTGGGGCATCCTCGCCTGCTCGCCGGCGGTTGAGCTCTGCCCGCAGGTCCTCAGTCGGCGCGGCCCTCAGCGAGGGAGAGCGCACTGATGCTGACGCCTCATGTTGGTGCCGGGATGACCAAGGCCTTGGCCTGGTTGAGGAAGAGTGCACCATGCCAAGCAGGCGGTCGACGTCATCGCGCCACTGCTTCATGGCCCCCGGGGAGGCCATGGAGCTAGGAGGGTGGCACTGCAACTCTCTGGCCGCTAACAGCGCCCCAGGCGCAGCCCTAGATGTCCTGGACGTTTGCGCGGGAGTGTGCTGCCGCGCAGAGTGCACAGCAGTGGCTGCACCAGGCGCCAGGAGGTTGGTGGCCCGTGGTGTGGAAGAGGCAGCCGCCTCTTCCACCACGAAGTCCTCGGGCAAGAAATCATGGTGCTCGACGATGTGGACCATGGCGTCGAGCAGAAGAACAAGCAAAAACCTAAAGCCTAGGCCCCTACCTGGCGCGCCAAATGTCGGAGAGGAAATCTCTGGCCGGGTGGCGGAATGCACCTGCCCTAAATCCTAAGATGAGGAGGGGCCTAAGCGTTTTGCCTGTTAGGTGGAAACAGGAAGAACACAAGAACACACATGGATTTAGAGTGGTTCGGGCTGCCGGAGCGTAACACCCTACTCCACTGTGTGATGTATTGAGCTTGAGAGCTTGTATGAACTTGTGAGCCTGAGTTGGGTCTAAGTGTGCTTGAGTCTTCTATCGCTGCGTGCCTCCCCTTTTATAGCTCAAGGGGGCATGTACAAGAGTGCTGAGCCCCGACATGTGGGCCGAGGAACATAACGGATGTAATACTTGGAGCAACTAATGTTAGTTGCTAGTGCAATCTCCTTGCGCCCTGATATCCACGGTCTGCGTAGCATTGGCGGGCAGTGGATGCTTTCCTGGCAACATACAAGTGATGATGAGCACAGTGCACTCCGCAGCACGGGCGTACTGCCTGCCAACAGAATGGACAGGCACGCCGCCTACGGGATGGCCCAGTCGCCGCCTGTTAGTGGAGTGGACAGGGCACATTAAATGCCGAGGCGGCACATCCCTGCCAGCGGAATGGACATGGCTCATTAAATGCTGAGGTGGCACATCGCCTGTCAGCGGGACAGACAGGCGTCGCGCCTTATCCGCAATAAATGCAGGGCCATGTAACCCGGAGGCCTTACATCAGGCTCCACCCACCGGCTTACGTCACGCGCAGTAGGCCACGTGGTAGCATCGGGTCTCCAGCCAGGCGGGGAACAGTGGCGCAAGCGGACATGTCCGCACCAGACTAGGTCCGGACACGTGTTGTTACCGGACCCCCGCCTAGGTCCTGTCCAAGGCTCATGCATGTTCTATCCTGGGACCTTGCTGTGCGTGACCCGGACCCTGCACAAGGGGGGTCCGGGGCCTATCCCAGGGGTCCGGGCACGCCCGTGGAGATTCTGGACCTTACTCGGAGGTCCGGTCTGTACGTACAGAGGTCCGGCACTTCCCCATGGGGGTCCGGACCCACTGTTGATACCCTAGAGTATATCGTCTTTTCTGGCCACGTGGTGACCCAGGGGTCGACCACGTGGTGGGGTCGGGCGCTGTTTACCACGCGACTAGAGGTAGCCGCATGGGCACCGCGCCTTCACACTATAGTAAGGGGTACCCCTATTTCAGGGTACTGACAGCAAGCATAATCCCATTTAAACCCTTTACCTTTCTCCAGTAGTGAAGTAAGAGGTTTCACTAAGTTGGTGATGCCTTCAATAAATCTTCTATAATATCCTGCTAAGCCAAGAAAACTCTTGATCTTTGACACATCTTTTGGTTGCTTATAATTTAGTATTTCACTTATCTTGCCTGGATCTACCTTAATTCCTCCATCATTGATGATATGTCCTAAGAAAGCAACTTCCTTCAGCCAAAAATCACACTTCGAGAACTTTGCAAACAATTGGTTGTCACGAAGCTTCTATAGAACTAGTCTTAGATGATCTTCATGTATTTCTTCACTCTAGGAGTATACTAGTATATCATCAATGAATATGACCACGAACTGGTCGAGATATTCCATGAATACTTTATCCATCAAGTTCAAAGTATGCTGGTGCATTAGTCAGTCCAAATGTCATGACTAAGAACTCGTATAACCCGTATGTTGTGGTAAAGGCTGTCTTGAGTACATCTTCAGCTCGAATCTTTAATTGATGATATCCTGATCTTAGATCTATTTTCGAGAATATCTTAGCTCTTCTCATCTGATTAAACAAATCTTCAATCCGAGGTAAAGGGTATTTGTTCTTAATTGTCACTTCATTTAAACTTCTATAGTCAACACACATTCTTCTTGAACCATCTTTCTTGTTCACAAATAGAACTGGGACTCCCCAAGGGGACGGGCTTGGACAGATAAAACCTTTTTCTAACAATTCTTATATTTGTTTCTTAAGTTCACCTAGATCCTTGACATCCATTCTATAATGTCTTTTTGAAATAGGTACAGTTCTAGGTAACAATTCAATAGAGAACTCTATATCACGATCAGGCGACATACCTAGTAATTCCTTCGAAAATACGTCTGGGTATTCACACACTACTCTGATGTTTTCCAATGATTTCTCCTCCAAATGATTTAACATGGTTTCTGCTTCTGCTAGCATGTTAACATTGACTTCAACTATTTCTCCTTGTGGACTTGTTAATGTAACCATTCTCTTAGCACAAGATATTATTCCATCAAACTTGGTTAAGTAATCCATTCCAAGTATCACATCAATTCCACTTGACTCCAAAATTATTAGCTCTATTAGGAAACTAATTCCTCTAATCTCAAGCTTAGTTTGAGGGCATGAGTGAGTGGCTCTAATTTCACCTCCTGGTGATCTAATATTTAATTTCCTTTTCAAAGGATATTTTGATATATTATGCTTTTCCGCAAATGACTTTGTTACGAAGGAATGAGATGCTCTAGAATCAAATAAAACTGATGCAAGTATGGAGTTAATAAGGAACATACCATACACCATGTCAGCATCCTCTGGAACTGTTTCTGCTGTCACATGATTCACCCTGTCTTTACTCTGGTTTTGTGGAGTTTTGTTCTGCGCATTACCACGAGCAGGTGTATTCTAATCAAATATTTGATTGTTGTTCCTTTGGGGCGTTTGTGTGTTGCGCTTTGGGTAGTTGTTTGCATAGTGGCCAATTTCTCCACACTTGAAGCATCCACTAGGCTGAACTGGGGTAGTTGGATTGTTAGTTCTCGTTGGTGTGTTCACGACGCTACCTTGATAGATCTGCAAATTACCACCAGATCTTTGACCTGTATGGGAACTGTTCCTCTACAGGTTCTGGTATTGGTTGTTTCTCTGTATGTGCTCTCCAGAGCGTTGTATTTGATAATTATTATTTCCACTCTGATTTCTAGAGCGAAATTGAGAACCATGAGATTTGTTGTTTTGATGAGTGTTTCTGTTGGAGTGTCCCTGAAATCTCCTTTTGTGATCTGAGAATTCCCTTCTTTTGCTTTCCAAGCCAATTGCTTTATTGAGCAGAGTCTGCAAATTCAGAAAATTGTGCCTTTGTAGCTGATAGTTTAGGGGTCCAATTAATCCTTCTAAGAACCGCTCTTGGCGCTTCTCGTCTGTGTCAACCTCCTTAGGTGCATAGTGAGAAAGTTGTGTAAACGATCCCGATATTCACTAACGGACATACCTCCTTGAGTAAGGGATAAAAATTCCTTCTTCTTAAGCTTCATTATTCCCGAGGGAATATGATGAGCATGGAAGTTCTCCTGAAATTCTTGCCAAGTTATCGCATCTGCATCTGCATGGGCCACAGTGTAGGCATCCCACCAGTCGGACGTAGCGCCTTCAGGAAACATATAAGACCTTTTCTCTATCGTTGCATTGAGTGATGTCCAGTTTCTTGCTTATGACCTTAAGCCAATCATTGGCGTCCAAGGGATCAACTGAGTGAGAGAAAGCAGGTGGGTAATGGCTCATGAAATCTCTGTGTTTATTCCTAGCTTGGGGTGCATTCTGGTGCTGGGGATTTTGCTGATTTTGTTGATTTTGCTGAATCTGCTATACCGAGGCAGTTAGGCCTTAGAGAAGTTGCATTTATGCGGTAATGAATTGTTCCATTGTTGGGTTGGGTGGCGTTGGTGGCAACTATTGACCAGTACGCTGCTCTTGAGTCTATCGAGGACCTGAGCGAGTGTTCACCATCTGGTTCGTTAGAAAGTGCATCCCTTTTAGATAAGTGAAGAATAGAGAAAGATTCTAGAAGAATAGCTTTGGAACTCAAGCTAAGCTTATTTGTTTATTTGTAATGTTCTTATAGCCATCATTCCATAAGACCATTGCACTCAACCAAAAATCCAAATCAAACATTATGCAAACATCACCATCACATTGTTGTTATTATAATAACATCATTATAAAGAGTTTCATCGTCTAACGCAAAATCGAACTTATTACCTTATGACTTATAAAACTCTAAAGTAGCTTGGTAATAAATGCTAGGGCTCCATAGCGAATTCTCTTGTGAGGCGAGGACACAGCTATGGCACGGACTTGAGCTTCAGGTGGATCTCTTCCTTCAAGTTGAGTTTTGAGCGCCGCAATCCTTGCATGTGCATGTTCAAGCTCCTCATGTACCCTTGAGAGATCTAGGGTAGCACTATCTAGGTCAGTGTTAAGACCTGCCACCACACCTACAAGGGTGTTGAGGCGATCTTCTCTAGCTTCACCTGGAACCACGCTTGTTTGGATCTCACCACGAGGACGTAGGGGAAGGTGCCTGTACGCCGTATCGTGTAGTTACTACCGATAGGTGTGGCTGAGGGACCACAAAGCTCTCCGAGCAGCATTGCTGACCGAAGCAGCGTAGGTGGATAGTGGTGTCAGAGACTCATGGGATGATTGAGTCTTGAAACCTTTATCTCATGCATCCAACACTCTGATATGCACGCGAGTGATGTAGTAACATGCCCGAGGAAGCTCAGACACCCGCCTTATGTCATAAAGAGGTCAAACGTAGGTTCCCAACGCATGGAGCACATCCTACAGCAAGTTTGAGAAGTGTCCCATCTCAAACATTGAGGTGTAATGCTCCGTGATAGGCCACATTCCAACAAAGTTGTCTTCTTATTCTTGTTCATTGTTGTGATCCTCATTATTGGAATTTTCTTTTTCATTATCATCATCATCGTCTCCAGCAGGGACTGGAGCTACTCGTACAGGTGGTGCTGAAGAAGAAGCTCCAGCAGCAAAGGCATGAGGTTATGATGACGGAGTAGGTGTAACCAGAATCTCCTTAGAGCTATCCTCCAAGATCACACTATTCCTCAGGGAAAGGTGGTGCAACTCCACAGGGATTTCTTCCTCCACAACTGGGTAGGAATGAGCCTGCTGTGGTGGAGGGATACGGGTGGTGTTCACACGGGTAGTCTAGAGAGTGCGCACCATCTACAAGAAGAAAGTGAGAGCACCTAGAGGGGGGTGAATAGGTGATCCTATAAAAATCAACATTAAATAGCCCAAATGTAGTTTATGAAATGTTAGTAATATTAAACCAAGATGCTACAGCGTGAACTTAAGATGAGAAACCAATCATGATAAAAGGTGACACAAGAGACACGGTGGGTTTATCCTGTGGTTCGGCCAGTGCCTACTCCACGTTGTGGTGACCTCCTTCGATCAAGGATTGCACTCAATCCCTCTCAAGTGATCCAATGATCAAACTTGAGTACCACGGTTTTCTTCCTTAGTAGATGTTTCCCTTTTGTGAGGAATCTCCACAAGTTGGAGCCTCTCACCCTTACAATGTTGATCACAATAAAAACCACAAGAGTAAGGGAGGGAAAGAAACACACACAAGAGCTAGAGTTGCAGCAATGACACACACACAAGTCAAGAAGTGATCACACAACAATAGCACAACAAGTTTGCAACACAATAAGTGCTCAAATCTCAGTCACGATGATCCGAATGCGTGTTTGCGGAGTCTAGGCGTCTTAGGATGTTCAATGGAGGCTTGGTGTACTGCTCCATGTGCATAGGGGTCCCCTTTTATAGCCCCAAGGCAGCTAGGAGCCGTTGGATCTCCTTTTGGTAGGCAATTCTATCCTTCTGCCGGTTGGCGCACCGGACAGTCCGGTGCACCAACGGACATGAACAGTGCCGGATTTCTTTCCTTTTCTAGCGAAGCCGACCGTTGAGCCTTTGGTCCCCTTGGCGCACCGGACATTGTACGGTGCACACTGGACAGTCCAATGCGGCTTGGTGACCGTTGGCTCTGGCCACACGTCGCCCGCTGATCGCGCTGTCGACCGTTGGCGCGGGCGCTGTTGGCTCACCGGACAGTCCGGTGCACCACCGGACAGTTCGGTGAATTTTAGCCACAGCGCCCTCGGCGATTTCTCGAGAGCAGCGAGTTCGCTGTTGGACCAACCTGTGCACTAGACACTGATAGTCCGGTGCACCGAAGGCTGGTGCAAGTTTGGCTGGACTTAGCCAAACTTCTCCAATCCACCTTCATTTGATTTGTCAAGGTTCCTAGCACTTAGAGAAATATGTTAGTACCAAAAACAATTCACTAAGGCCAGAGTCATACCTTGATTCTTTGATTTTCATCTCTTTAGCACTTAGCACATATGAACCAAAATACTATGTGTTGGGCATCTAATCACCAAAACATCTATAGAAAAGGCCCAAGGGAACATTTCCCTTTCAATCTCCCCCTTTTTGGTAATTTATGCCAACACATTAAAAGCAACTCAAAATGCAACAACATTTTCAAAGAGAAGCTAAAGAGTGCAAATTGAAGACTAATTTAACTCACACAGGATTTGGCATATTTGGATCACTTTTGCCACCACTTGGTTTATTTTCACAAAACAAATTCTTTTTCCTATTTCTATATCAAAAACACTTGTTTTGGCAAATCAAGAGATCTTTCAAGAGTAAATTTGATCAAATGCCACAAACTCCCCCTTTTTCCCATAATCAAAATTCTCCCCTGTAAGAGAACAATTTTTGCAGTAAGAGGGTTTTGATCAAACACAAAGATTCTAACTCTACAATTTTTGAAATTCACAAGTGGTTGGCTGATCCATTTGCTTTGGCCTTAATTTCTCCCCCTTTGGCATTAAGCACCAAAACAGGATAACTTTTGGCCCTTTAACCCCATTGCCTCACCAAAATGCCAAATACGAGCAAAAAGGCAACGAGAACATTAGTACGAACTTGGGACAAGATATGCTTATACCGGAGTGCAGTGGAAGCCCTTTCTTTGTCCAAGTTCACTTTTCCCTTTCAATACATCTTTGAGACTATTTTAGGAGTACTTCAAAAAACAAGTTAGTCTCAAGAGAGTCAAGTTGTAGTACATCCTCCCCCTAAACATGTGCATCATTGGCATAGGGACTTATGGGGTCCGGGGATGACTTGTACAACTTGAGCACCGAAAATAAGTAATAAAAGACATGAATGCTTAAAGTAACATGATCAAAGGCATAGAACACATGTATGCTATAGATCAATCTAAGTTACGCGAATCAAAGACATTTAGCTCACTATGTAACCTGCAAAACCTTTTCTCATCTAAAGGCTTGGTGAAGATATCGGCTAGCTGGTTCAAACTGCTAATATGGTAAATATTGATATCTCCCCATTGCTGGTGGTCTCTCAAAAAGTATGCCGGATGTCTATGTGCTTAGTGCGACTGTGTTCAATGGGATTATCCGCCAAGCGGATTGCACTCTCATTGTCACATAGGAGTGGGACTTTGCTCAGATTGTAGCCAAAGTCCCGAAGGGTTTGCCTCATCCAAAGTAGTTGCACGCAACATTGTCCTGCAGCAACATACTCGGCCTCAACGGTGGATAGGGCAACGAAAGTTTGTTTCTTAGAGCTCTAGGACACCAGGGACCTTCCCAGAAACTGGCAAGTCCCTGATGTGCTCTTCCTATCAACCTTGCACCCGGCATAGTCGGAATCCGATTAAATCAAAGGTATACCCATTTGGATACCAGATCTCGAAGCAAGGCGTAGAGACCAAATATCTAAGAATTCGCTTAACGGGCACAAGGTGACACTCCTTGGGGTCGGATTGAAATCTAGCACACATGCATACACTGAGCATGATGTCTAGTCTACTAGTGCAAAGATAAAGCAAAGATCCTATCATAGACCAGTATGCCTTTTGATCAACGGACTTACCTCCTTTGTTGAGGTTTAGATGTCCATCCGTTCCCATTGGTGTCTTTGTGGGCTTTGCATCCTTCATCCCAAACCTTTTGAGCAAATATTAAGTGTACTTTGTTTGGGAGATGAATGTTCCTTCCTTGAGTTGCTTCACTTGAAATCCAAGGAAGTAGTTCAACTCTCCCATCATTGACATCTCGAACTTTTGCATCATCACCCTGCTAAACTCCTCGCAAGACTTTTGATTAGTAGAACCAAATATAATGTCATCGAAATATACTTAGCATAGAAAAAGATCACCATTGCAAGTCTTAGTAAAGAGAGTAGGATCAACTTTCCCAACCTTTAAAGCATTAGTAATAAGGAAATCTCTAAGGCATTCATACCATGCTCTTGGGTATGCTTAAGTCCATAGAGCGTCTTAGAGAGCTTGTAGACATAGTCGGGATACCTGTCATCCTCAAAGCCAGGGCGTTGTTCCACGTATACCTCCTCCTTAATTGGTCCATTAAGGAAGGCGCTCTTCACGTCCATTTGAAAAATCTTAAAAGAGTGGTGAGCAGCATAGGCCAATAAAATACGAATTGATTCTAGCCTAGCCACAGGAGCAAAAGTCTCTTCAAAATCTAAACTTGCGACTTGGGCATAACCTTTTGCCACAAGTCGAGCCTTTTTTCTTGTCACCACACCGTGTTCATCTTGCTTGTTGTGGAACACCCACTTGGTTCCCACAACATTTTGCTTTGGATGTGGCACCAGGCTCCACACTTCATTTCTTTTGAAGTTGTTGAGCTCTTCCTGCATGGCCAACACCCAGTCAGGATCCTGCAAGGCTTCTTCTACCCTGAAGGGTTCAATAGAAGAAACAAACGAGTAATGCTCACAAAAATTAGCTAAACATGAGCGAGTCGTTACTCCCTTGCTGATATCACCCAGAATCTGATCCACTGGATGATTTCTTTGAATCGTCGTCCAGACTTGAGTTGGAGGAACTTGTGATGCATCTTCCTCCTTATCCTGTTCTTTATGTTCTCCCCCTTGATCCTGCCCTTCTTCTTGAGGTGCCTATTCATTGTCTTGATTTGGGGGATGCACCAACGTAGATGAAGAAGGTTGATCTTGCTCTTGTGGTTCCTGTGGTCGCACATCACCTATCGCCATTGTTCGTATTGTGACCGTTGGAACCTCATCTTCATCTACATCATCAAGATCAACTTGCTCTCTTGGAGAGCCATTAGTTTCATCAAATACAACGTCGCTAGAGACTTCAACTAATCCTGATGATTTGTTGAAGACCCTATACGCTTTTGTATTTGAGTCATACCCTAGTAAAAAACCTTCTACAACTTTGGGAGCAAACTTCGAATATCTACCTTTCTTTACCAAGATGTAGCACTTGCTCCCAAATACACGAAAATAGGAAACATTAGGTTTGTTACCAGTTAAGAGTTCATATGACATCTTCTTGAGGAGACAATGCAGGTAGAGCCGGTTTATGGCATGACAGGCTGTATTCACAGCTTTCGACCAAAACCACTTAGGCATCTTGTATTCCCCAAGCATTGTCCTTGCCATATCAATTAGCATTCTGTTCTTCCTCTCTACCACACCGTTTTGCTGTGGTGTGTAGGGAGCGGAGAACTCATGCTTGATGCTTCCCTCCTCAAGATATTCTTCGACTTGAAGATTCTTGAACTCAGACCCATTATCGCTTCTTATCTTTATCACTTTTAGCTCAAATTCGTTTTGAGCTCTCCTTAAGAAGCGCTTTAAAGTTCCTTGGGTTTCAGATTTATCCTGCAAAAAGAATACCCAAGTGAAGCGGGAAAAATCATCAACTATAACAAGACCATACCTACTTCCCCCGATGCTGAGATAGGCAACGGGCCTGAAGAGATCCATGTGTAGGAGTTCCAGTGGTCTTGATGTTGTCATCAAGTTCTTGCTTTGATGAGTACTTCCCACCTGCTTTCCTGCCAGACACGATGCACAAGGTCTGTCTTTCTCAAAACAGACATTAGTTAGTCCTAACACATGTTCTCCCTTTAGAAGTTTATGAAGGTTTTTCATTCCAACATGTGCTAGACGGCGGTGCCAGAGCCATCCCATATTAGTCTTAGCAATTATGCATGCATCTAGATCGACATTCTCTTTTGAAAAATCAACTAAGTAGAGCTTGCCGTCTAATATACCCTTAAAAGTTAATGAACCATCACTTCTTCTAAAGACAGATACATCAATATTTGTAAATAAACAATTATAACCCATATGACATAATTGGCTTACAGACAACAAATTGTACCCGAGCGATTCTACTAGAAACACATTAGAGATTGAATGCTCGGTTGTGATAGCTATTTTGCCTAAGCCTTTGACCTTGCCTTGATTCCCATCTCCAAAGATGATAGATTTGGGGACTTGTTCTCAAATGCTATGAGTTAAGAACAAGGCAACACAAAAAGGTGAATGGTTAAAGTCCTTCGTCCTTCGAAGCATTATCTCCCTTAGGATATAATGATCTTCAGACGAAGGTTATGAAGGACGTACCTTCATCATCGCAGTGTATAATAATGGAACTAGAACCATATAAGACATGAGAAATAACATGAATAATCATATAAGACCATTAATATATATTTATTATATTATCATGAATGAACATGAACTATATTGAATTACATTTGTACCTTCGTCTTGATAGAAGGGAGAAACCCAAGCATGACGCACAAGTGAATATAAGCCAACGTGAACAGTACGAGGGTACTGTTCATATCTATTTATAGGCACAGGGCGCAGCCTGTGTAAAATTACATTCATGCCCTTCATGTTTACTATTGACTTAAGGACAATCTATCGAGGACTAGATAGCCTTTTCCTCTTTAAGTCGGTTCCTTTTTCTGCTACTGAGCCGAAGCTTCCTTGCGCGTAGCTTCAGAGCTGGTTCAACCTTCGTCTCGACCATGCCTTTCATATTGTGTACAACTTCATGCTGAGTCCGAAGGTTCCTGTACATATATTACACTTGGGAAACATTGTTAATCATGTTTTTGAGGACCTTCGGAAGACGAAGGCCCCCAATAGTAGCCCCTCACAGTATTAATTTGTTATAACAATGAATTTAGACTACGACGTGAATGAAGGCCTTAAGCCGAAGGTCTGAAAAAACACCTTCCCTTTGCTAGAATAGCAACAGTCAATGACAAACGGGGTCCACCAAGTTGCAAAGCACTGGGCGTATAAATATGAACCATAGCAGCAGCAGTTGATACGCCATTTCTGCCATTTGTGTTATTTCTCAAACTTTTAGCTCTTGTTCACTAGCTCTCGCCTGATTTTCAAGCTTTTAGAGCTTTGGTTTAAAGACACGTTTGCTCCAAGTTTGAAGAGAAGAAGATGAGTGGAGAGAAAAAGATGACTGAAGAGAAGAAAACAACTGAGGAGATGAAGCTGTTTGAAGAGAAGAAGGTTGTGAATCCTTACATTGCTGGATTTATTGAGTCCATGGCAAAAACAAATACAGAGAAAATTACTAAGGAGATCATGGAGGGTTTATCCAAAGATTCTGATGACAATGATAGTTATGTCGTGGAAAGTGGGGATGAAGACTTTGAGGATCGGCCGTGGCGCCCAAGCCATACTATCTTCGGAAAATCGACTATCAAGCAAAGTCATATTGATGCCATGAGGGGGAGATATTTTTGCGACATCTCTAATGTCAGAGTTGGAGGAGACAGTACTACCCCTACTCCGGAGGAAAACGAAGTTGTTATATATCGAAGCTTCTTAAAGGCTGGTCTTGAGTTCCCGCTGAGCAAGTTTGTGGTTGAAGTGCTGAAGATATACCAGATCTTCCATCATCAGATTACCCCCAAAGCTATAATTAGGATGGGGATTTTTGTCTAGGCTATAAGGAGTCAGGGGCTAGAGCCAAGCGCAAAGTGCTTCTACAGTATGCACGAGCTTTTATATGAGACGAAGGCTACTGGCAAAGAATAGTACCACAACAACTTCGGTTGTTATGGATTTATTACTCGCCCCAATGCAAGCCACCCAGTGCCAACATTTTGGAAAAGATGGTCTGGGGCCTGGATGGAGGAGTGATTTTACATTAAACATGATTTAAAGACAAGAGAAGACATCAAAGAAATCATTCAGCGCCCCATCTGGTCTCGCTTCGGACTCCGAAGGCCGAAGGTGGAAATTGATGGCAATGTTGAAGCATGTCAGAAGGCCTTTAGCACTGTGTGTGCCTTCATTGGCATGAGGGTTTTGATTCAAGAGCATATAGCCTTCAGGGTATGGCCACTTGTGGAGAGTTGGGATATGCCGAAGGAGACCACCGCCGATTGCAGTGAGGGTGGCCTGGTCCGATTGAAGTATACCTTTAGATTTAGGGAGAAGTTTGATGAGCCAAACGATGACTAGTTGAAGTGTATTGAAGCTACTAGTGATGAGCTACTTGGGGCATACTCCAAGGCCGAAGATAATTCTTTGTCCGCAGCTTTCGGGGGTCGGGGCAAGAAAAGATTGAACAGGGTATTTGATGCTATTGGCTTCGTATACCCTAATTACCATTACCCGCTACGAGGGCAAGGGAAGAAGAGAAAAATCGCCGCTTCAGCCACCACTGTTGTGCTGGCTGCGCCGAAAAGTAAGAAAATAAAGGTTCTGACCCATCGACCGTGATATATTGAACCGGCCGTAGTGCCTGAACTTATTGAAGGGGCCTCTTCAACTGCCGAAGCAAGACAAGCTGCTCCAATTACACAGAGCATTGAAGAGCCAACTGTAGTGCCGAAGATGCCTACAGTCGGGCCAGTCGAAGTTAAGGATGATAAGGCTGAAGAGCCAAAGGTGGAAGAAACAATGAAAATGCCAGAAATTCTGAGCCCTCCAATAGAGGCAAAACTGTCGAAGGTGCAAAAGGCTTCTGCCGTAACTCCCAATAGGAGGAGGATGGCTAGTGTGCTGGATGCTGTGCTGGAGACTACAAAGGCCTTGAGCCCCGCTCCTACAAAGAAAATTGCTAAAGCTGCCAAAGTGCAAGCCGAAGCCGAAGTTGGGCAAGCCAAAGCCAAAGCTAGGCAAGCCAAAGCCGAAGCTAGGCCCTTAGTGCCCAGTGAGACAAAGACTGTCACGCCTGAAGACGAAGCTAATCAGCAAACTTCCGATGCTGTCATGGCAGAAAGACAAGACACAGCAGAAAGGGAAAAATCTCTTGCCCCTGAAGCCGCCATCGAGGATGCTAATTATATTTATCGTCATGCTTTGAGGAAAAAGTTGTCCAAAGAAGAAGTTTTGGAAGCTAGACACTATGCACGAAAATTGAAATATCTGAAGGGAGCTTTAGTGTTTAATGACACTAACGATGACGACTTCTTATACTGTCTCCCGGACAACAAAGAAATATCCGTTTGCCGGGAGATGGCTAAGATTATGGGTTTTTCGAAACTTGAAGAAGGTCTTTCGGTTCTGTCGAAGGACGAACTTGCTGATAGCCTCGCGTACAATAGCATAAAGGTATAAAAGTTTACTTTGAAGTTGGAAACGAAGTATTTTATTGTCATACTCAATTATTTCTTCTTCTTTGCAGGGCTTAATTCTTAGTAATGCCCTAAGGGCACAGAAGAACGTTGAAGACGAAGGTTATGCAATGGCTCTTAACAACCTTCGGTCTGAGGCTATTGAACTAAGGAACGAAGGTCTAGAGAAAGATAAAATTTTGATTTCATTGGTGAACAAAGTAAAGGAAGACGAGGCTAATTACAAAGCTCAGGCCGAAGCCCAGAAAATCGAAATTGAAGACCTTCGGAAACAACTGGCCGAAGCTAATGAAAAATGCGCGCTTGCACAGGCTAATCAAGAAATCAGCGAATATTGGAAAAATAAGCTAGATAAAAATGTTGAAGAACTTCGCGAATCCAAGGAAAGGTGATTTGAGAAATCCTTGGATTGTGTGAAGAAATTAAAAACTAGCTTCGCCAAAGTGGGCGCCTATTCTGCTGAAGAAAACTTCATACGAGGCGACCCCAAGGGCGTTGTTGAATGGATAAGCAGAGAAGCCGAAACCTTCGAGGAAGTTTTGAGTGATCACAGAGATATTTGCGCATTTTCCGGTGCACGGGAAATTTCAGCTATTCTGGAGAAGGCCGGATGTGATCACGTTAAGGCCATAGCCCAGGCCGAAACTGCCTTCTCCATAGATGATACGAAGGATCCTTCAGCCGAAGCAACTTTAATGGGCGGGAAATTTTATAACGATGTTTGGGTGAACAATGGTCGAGCTGGCCCACGAGATTATAAAAAAGAGCGAAAAAAACACCCACGACGCCCGAGCAGAAGCAAAGCGAGCTGAAGAAGCTGCAGAACGCGAAAGGCGCATAGGTATTGTTTTTGATTTTTTAGCTTCAGTACTTGCCTTGAGGCTTCGTATTAACAATTTTTCTACTACAGCTGAACTATCCCCGCCACCGGAGCCATACGATCCCCTAGCCGATCCAAAGATGAAGGAATCATTGGACATCATAAGCATGGCTGAATCCATTATTGACGAAGTTGTCAATAAATTACTGAACAAAGCTGTGGAGAAAGTTCTTAGAGAAGAATAGGTTTTATTGTAATAATATTTTGAAATGCTTGATGTATAGTACAATGGAATGAACATTAAGCTTGTATTGTAACAAAATTATGTAACATTTGATGTTTGTAACATTGAATCGAATATGTAAATTATTGTAACTGATTTCTTTGTGATGCATGAAATTTACACACATACTGTTTTTGAGCCTTCGGCGAAAAAACACCTTCCCTTCTTTTCATGCTTCGTAAAGAAAGAGATCCCTCTTTATGACAAGGCAAAGGTCCCTTCTTATGACAAGGCTGATAAAACTGTATTTCTCGAAGCTTACTTCGTGCCTTAGCACATTTTTATTTTGACGAAGCATTTGCTGAAGATTAGCTTCGTATTCGATTCTTGTGTCATTAATGCAATATGATGTATGATGTAATGTTATGCGAAATGATGTGATGATATGATGCGAAATGATGAGGATGCCGAAGACACACACCCATACGCCTACACTAGAATACACAAGCTCTGCATCCCCTTAGTAATGACTTTTGAGCTTCTTCACCTTCTATTTCGGTGATGTAAGTTCTGCATCCCCTTAGGAACGTCTTTTGAACTTCTTCGCCTTCTATTTCAGTGGTATAAGTTCTGCATCCCCTTAGGAACGACTTTTGAACTTCTTCGCCTTATATTTTGGCGGTATTTGGCTCTGCATTCCCTTTGGAACGACTTTTGAGCAGAAAACTTATACTGTGCTCTTTTAGGAACGAATTTTTGTAGCTTCGTCAATTTTGGCTCTGCATTCCCTTAGGAATGACTTTTGAGCAAAAAACTTACACTGCGCTCCTTTAGAAACGACTTTTTGTAGCTTCGTTTATGTTGGCTCTGCGTTCCCTTGGGAACGACTTTTGAGCTTCGTAAATCTATGAGGAAGATATATTTCATTCTGGTACAAGCAGAATCGTTACAAGAAATTAAAACTAAGTTTTCATTGCTTGTTTCTTGTATAGAAAACAAAATGGCATAGAAAATAAAAACATTTCAGGAGTAGGATATTGTTCAGTATATGTGCTTTGATTCTGGTACAGTGCTGTTGACTGTACAAGCTTCAGACTCCTCCCTGAAGTCATGTTGTTGTTGGGACTGCTGGCGCCCTTCTGGCTGTTGGCTTCGGGTATAAGCAGGTTGCAATGGTGGTGGCGGTGGAAGCTGAGGCCAGGAAGCTTGTGAATGGCTTGCTGAAGCAACAGAGGCTGCAGGTTGATTGTCCACATATTCTGGTATGTAAGGAGAGTGGCACAAAGCAGTATGTAGGACTTGCTTCGACTGATTCTGCCGGGCTTCTGCTTCAGCAATCTCTTTTTGCTTCTGAATGGTGATCTGACACATTCTTGTAGTGTGGCCCTTGTCCTCACCACAGAATAAGCAATAGATTTTCCTGGGCTTATCCCCACATCTTCCTCTGAAGCCCTGCACCTCGGCCCCTTGGAGCTGGTGGCCTGAAGAAGCTTTGCTCCTATCCTGAAGATTGCGAGCTGTGCTGTGGCCTCTGAAACTGGCCTCCTTTGTCATCGTTCTGACTAGAGCTGTGGATTGTTCTGACATGCCTAGGGTGGATTCTTCCTCCGAAACCCCTAGTCATCTCAGAAAATCTGTAAGCTTCCTCCCTTCTTTGGCGGAAGTCATTCTCGACCTGGATGTACTCATCCATTTTCTGAAGCAGCTTCTCCAGAGTCTGAGGGGGTTTCCTAGTGAAATATTGAGCCGTAGGCCCTAGCCGAAGACCTTTGATCATGGCCTCAATGACAATTTCATTGGGCACCATAGGCGCTTGTGCTCTCAGGCACAAGAACCTTCGGACATATGCCTGAAGGTACTCCTCATGGTCTTGAGTGCACTAGAACAAGGCCTGAGCAGTGACTGGCTTCGTCTGAAACCCTTGAAAACTGGTGACCAGCATGTCCTTAAGCTTTTGCCATGACGTGATTGTCCCTAGCCGAAGAGAAGAGTACCATATCTGGGCCACACTTCGGACTGCCATGACAAAGGACTTCGCCATGACTGCGGTATTGCCCCGTACGAAGATATAGTTGCTTTGTAGCTCATAAGGAACTACTTCGGATCTGAGTGCCCATCATACATGGGGAGCTAAGGTGGCTTGTATGATGGGGGCCATGGGGTAGCCTGCAGTTTTGCTGATAGAGGAGAAGCATCATCAAAAGCAAAATTTCCATTATGGAAATCGTCATACCAATCATCATCATTGTAGGAAATGTCTTGACGAAGCTCTCTTTATGGAGGTCTTCAGTCCTGGTCATCTTGAGTAAGATGACGTATTTCTTCAGCAGCTTCATCTATCTTCTTCTGTAGATCAGAAAGACGAAGCATTTTCTCTCTCTTCCTTTCAACCTGCTGATGAATAGCTTCGAGATACCTTATCTCCTGGTCCAACTCGTCCTCCTAGGGTGTTGGACTTGTAGCCTTCCTCTTTTGAGTTCGAGCTTCACGCAGTGTGTCTTGGTTGACGTCCAGTGGCTGCAATGCAGCCCCTAGCCCTGAAGAAGTTTTCTTCGGCGGCATGATGAAGGTCACGGCTTGCCGAAGGTGGTCGAGTGAGTTCACTGGAGGCGCCAATATTGGGGACTTGTTCTCAAATGCTATGAGTTAAGAACAAGGCAACACAAAAAGGTTAATGGTTAAAGTCCTTCGTCCTTTGAAGCATTATCTCCCTTAGGATACAATGATCTTCAGACGAAGGTTATGAAGGACGTACCTTCATCATCACAGTGTATAATAATGGAAATAGAAACATATAAAACATGAGAAATAACATGAATAATCATATAACACCATTAATATATATTTATTATATTATCATGAATGAACATGAACTATATTGAATTACATTTGTACCTTCGTCTTGACAGAAGGGAGAAATCCAAGCGTGACACACAAGTGAATACAAGCCAGCATGAACAGTACGGGGTACTGTTCATCTATTTATAGACACAGGGCGTAGCCTGTGTAAAATTACATTCATGCGCTTCATGTTTACTATTGACTTAAGGACAATCTATCGAGGACTAGATAGCCTTTTCCTCTTTAAGTCGGTTCCTTTTTCTACTACTGAGCCGAAGCTTCCTTGCGCGTAGCTTTGAAGCTGGTTCAACCTTCGTCCCGTCCATGCTTTTCATATTGTGTACAGCTTCATGCCGAGTCCGAAGGTTCCTGTACATATATTTCACTTGGGAAACATTGTTAATCATGTTTTTGAGGACCTTCGGAAGACGAAGGCCCCCAACAGATAGTGTCTTGGGAATCCTTGTTTTTGACGTAGGAGGTAAAAATTTTCTTCTCCTTTGTCATGTGGTTTGTGCATCCGCTATCAATAATCCAGCTTGAGCCCCCGGATGCATAAACCTGCAAGGTAATTAAGCTTGGGTTTTAGGTACCCAACTATTGTTGGGTCCTACAAGGTTAGTTACAACAGATTTTGGAACCCAAATGCAAGTTTTGTCTCTCTTGCATTTAGATCCCAACTTTCTAGCAACTACTTTAGTATTTTTACATGACAGTACAAGTGGATACTTTCCTAGGCACATGAAAAAGAACATGATTACGCCTAGGCCTATTTCTACCATGAGCATAAGAGGAGCTAGTTACATACATGGCATGAGAACTAAATACATCATCATGACACACAGGAAAAACAGAATGATTATGACACTTATCATGATGAGTAACATTAGTAACTTTCTTATAAAGATAGGCATGGTTCTTTTGAGAACTACTAGCCATAGGAGCCTTCCCTTTCTCCTTGTTGAGATCGAAGGTCCTATGGCTTGTAAAGTTCTTGGTCCCCTTTTGGAAACCAAGTCCATCCTTAATTGAGGGGTGTCTACCAATGGTGTAGGCATCCCTAGCAAATTTTAATTTCTCATAGTTATCTTTGCAAGTCTTAAGTTGAGCATTAAGACTTGCAACATCATTGTTTAATTTAAGAATAGTAGAGACATGTTCATTACAAGCATCAATATCAAAATCTTTACACCTATTGCAGATTACAACATGCTCTACACATGAACTAGCCACATTAACTTTTTCTAGCTTAGTATTTAAATTAGCATTCAAATTTTTTAGACTAGAAATAGAATCATGACAGGTAGATAATTCAGAAGACAACAGTTCATTTTTCTTAACTTCTAGTGCAAGAGATTTTTGAACACTAATAAACTTATCATGTTCCTCATAGAGAATATCTTCTTGTTTTTCTAGTAGCTTGTCTTTTTCCTTAAGTGCATCAATCAATTCATTTATCTTGTCTACCTTAGATCTATCTAATCCTTTAAAAAGATCACTATAGTCTATTTCGTCATCATCAAAAAATTCCTCATCACTAGAAGAAGTATATTTAGGTGTATCTCATGTACGTACCTTCTTCTCATTAGCCATGAGACATATGTGTCGTTCGTTGGGGAAGAGGGAGGACTTGTCGAAGGCCAAGGCAGCTAGTCCTTCATCATCGGAGTCGGATGAAGAATAGTCGGAGTCGCATTCCTTTCTAATGTGCACCTCGCCCTTTGCCTTCTTGTAATTCTTCTTTCTTTCCTTCTTCCCTTTGTTCTCTTGTGTCTGGTCATTATCATTATCGGGACATTGTGCTATAAAATGACTAGACTTACTGCATTTGAAGCAGGAGCGCTTTCCCCTTGATTTGTTCTTGTTGGGATACTCCTTGCGTCCCTTCAAGGCAGTCTTGAAGCGCTTGATGATGAGCGCCATTTCGTCCTCATTGAGCCCGTCAGCCTCCACTTGTGCTACCTTGCTAGGTAGCGCCTCCTTGCTGCTTGTTGCTCTGAGAGCAACGGGTTGCAGCTCGTAGAGAGGAAGTGGTCCGTTTAAAGCATCATCTACATACCTTGCTTCCTTCACCATCATGCGCCTGCTCACAAATTTTCCAAGGATTTCCTCGAGCATCATCTTGGTGTACCTGGGGTTCTCACGAATAAGGTTTACAAAATGAGGGTCAATAACGGTAAATGACCTTTGCATGAGTCGGACGATGTCATGATCCGTCCATCTTGTGCTCCCATAGCTTCGGATCTTGTTGACAAGGGTCTTGAGCCTGTTGTACGTTTGAGTTGGCTTCTCTCCCCTTATCATGGCAAACATCCCAAGCTCACCTTCCACCAGTTCCATCTTTGTGATCATGGTGGCATCATTACACTCGTGAGAGATCTTGAGGGTATCCCATATTTTCTTGGTATTGTCCAAGCCACTCACTTTGTTGTATTCATCCCTGCATAGAGATGTTAGCAAAACAGTAGTGGCTTGGACATTTTTATGTATTTGCTCATTTATGAATACAGGATTATCAATGCTATCGAAATGCATTCCATTTTCAACAATTTCCCAAATACTAGGATGGAGGGAAAATAAATGACTACGCATTTTATGACTCTAGAATGAATAGTCCTCTCCATCAAAGTGTGGGGGTTTTCCAAGTGGAATAGATAGTAAATGGGCATTCCAATTATAAGGGATGCGAGAATAATCAAAAGAATAGTTTTGATTAACCGTTTTCTTTTTTGACAAAGAGTCTTCGTCGTCGTCATCCCTTGGTGAAGAAGAGGAGGCATCGCTGTAGTAGTAGATGATCTTCTTTATGCGCCTCTTCTTCTTCCCATCCCTCCTCTTGTGACTCGAGCCTGAGTCAGTGGGCTTGTCATCTTTTGGCTCGTTGATGTAGAGGGTCTCCTTCTCCTTGTCGTTGATCACCATCCCCTTACCCTTAGGATCCATCTCTTCAGGTGGTTAGTCCCTTAATGAAGAGTACGACTTTGATACCAACTGAGAGCACCTAGAGGGGGGGTGAATAGGTGATCGTGTAAAAATCAACACTAAATAGCCAAACATGGTTTATGAAATGTTAGTAATATTAACCAAGATGCTACAACGTGAACGCAAGAAGAGAAACCAATCACGATAAAAGGTGACATAAGAGACATGGTGATTTTATCTCATGGTTCGGCCAATACCTACTCCACGTTGTGGTGACCTCCTTCGGTCAATTATTGCACTCAATCCCTCTCAAGTGATCCAATGATCAAACTTGAGTACCACGATTTTCTTCCTTAGTAGATGTTTCCCTTTTGTGAGGAATCTCCACAAGTTGGAGCCTCTCACCCTTACAATGTTGATCATAAGAAATGCACGCAAGAGCTATAGTCGAAGCAATGACACGCACACAAGTCAAGAAGTGAGCACACAACAACAGCGCAACAAGTTCGCAACACAACAAGTGCTCAAATCTCAGTCACGATGATCCAGATATGTGTTTGCGGAGTCTAGGCGTCTTAGGATGTTCAATGGAGGCTTGGTGTACTGCTCCATGCGCCTAGGGGTCCTCTTTTATAACCCCAAGGCAGCTAGGAGCCGTTGGATCTCCTTTTGGTAGACAATTCTTGCCTTCTGCCGGTTGGCGCACCGGACAGTCCGGTGCACCACCGGACATGAACAGTGCCCAATTTCTTTCCTTTTCTGGCGAAGCCAACCGTTGAGCCTTTGGTCCCCTTGGCGCACCGGACAGTCCGGTGCGGCCTGGTGACCGTTGGCTCTTGCCACACGTCGCCCGCTAATCGCGCTGCCGATCGTTGGTGCGGGCGCTGTTGGCTCACCGGACAGTCCGGTGGACCACCGAACAGTCCGGTGAATTTTAGCCACAGCGCCCTCGGCGATTTTCTGAGAGCGGCGAGTTCGCTGCTGGACCAGCCCGTGCACCAGACACTTTCCGGTGCACACTGGCAGTCCGGTGCACCGAAGGCTGGTGCAAGTTTGGCTGGACTTAGCCAAATTTCTCCAATCCAATTTCATTTGATTTGTCAAGGTTCCTAGCACTTAGAGTAATATGTTACTACCAAAAACAATTCACTAAGGCCAGAGTCATACCTTGATTATTTGATGTTCATCTCTTTAGCACTTAGCACATATGAACCAAAATACTATGTGTTGGACATCTAATCACCAAAACATTTATAGAAAAGGCCCAAGGGCACATTTCCCTTTCAGAAAGTGTCACCTTAGCTGAATTTACGGAGACAAGATTATTAAAATAAATTTGTAAGAACAAAATAAGCATATTTTGAACAGACTGGGCTTTCCATTTCTAAATAGTCTAACGACCTAGGGTCAGCATAGCTTTGATACCACTTCTGTCACACCCGGTTTTAGGGGCAAAACCAAATGCATAGCATATGTGTGCCAAGATCCATTTTCCACACATATGTTGACGTCACAAGTGTCATATATCAAAAGACAATGCAATAAAGACGTAAAAGAGAGCATAATAACTTTATTACATCATCCAGACATATGAGTCTTAAATAGTATATTATTAAAGTATAGCGGAAATATCATGGGCAATCTCCCACAGGAAGATGACCGGAGCGTCGCTATACTCGGTACTCATCATCGTCATCGTCAAAGTCTTCCTCATCAACTTCTGATAAAAAATTTAGCAAGGGGTGAGCTCACTTACGGTGGAGGCTCCACAAATGGAGGAGTTATGCAATGTTAACAAGGTAGGCTAAGGTTAAGCGGGAAGCATTTTAGTAATCAATATTTTATTAACAACACCTAACTTACTAATTGTAAGTGTATCCCAAAATCCCAATTAATCATGAGCATAATGATTATATCTCAAAATACTTAAGTGAAACCACTTAAGCAAACCATTTAAAAATCATCAAATCATGATTTATTTCTCCATCTTTAAGTTTAATTATCATGTGAGGGTCCAGATTGTTCTTAACCATTAGCACGGCTGACATATCAGTTTTACACTCTGCAGAGGTGGTACAACTTTACCCACAAGCCATGTATCTCATCTAGCATGGGTTGTATGGACCCTTAAACACTGCCGAGGTGAATGGCTAGGGATCCATTATAAGGCTTTCACAAAATATCCTTGGCACAAAGCCACCCGCTAAGGTTTTCATGTCACTATTGGTGACCCTTTAGGCGAGGTAACTTAGCCAAGTCTACCACCCCAATTAACGTGAGCTGCCACCAAACCACTGCTGCCCCCTCTTGCCCATCTTTCAGGTAGGGTTGCTAAGCACTAAGTCTATAAAGCTATTTACCAAAGCCAGAGCCATGATAGCACTCGTGGTTGTACTGTTTTTCTAGGTGGTCTCTCCATGTTCCGTTAAAATACAACATGATCTTGTTTAACCATCGGGTTATCATCACAATACAAATTTCATTTCCGGACAATAGTATCATTAAAGAGTGACATCATAATGATCAAGTTGAGCAGTAGCACAATTACTAAGCATAGTATTTATCCCAGGATAATCAAGGAATAGGGTTGTTATTCCTAAGTAATCCTATTTTAGGCAAAACCCATCAAATTTATGTAAATAGCCAAAAGTAAATATTATTGTATGCATTATTTGGGTGCAATCAGAAATGCAGAGGGAGAATCCACATGCCTTGGTCAAAGGTGTCATGCGGGTCTTCCTCAAACGTATTTGGGTCCTCTACCATGAAATTAGCTACTAATATAGATTTGCACATTATATATACAAAAGGAAAACATACACGAATAAATAAACATACACATTCAACAAACAATAAAACATACATTATACAAAATCATACTTAACAAAGGAAGACATTCAAAAATAAAAGTTGGTCCGTAACTATAATGTAAACTTAATCCTAACTTAAGATTCATCATTAGGATCATTAATTTACTTCATCTTTTAAGAAAATCTAAGTGATATTTATATAACATGTTATTTCTATTGTTTTTAAAAAAACTAAGTATATTCCTAAGTATGTGTTCATGCAAAAGAACTAAAATAGAGAATATTATCTTTAATTTTATGCAAGATTTATATTTCACGAGTGAACTACTTTCAATTTGAAAACAATATATAATCTAAAAATTTACTTACAAAATGCGAATGAATACCTATTATATTAGTTAACTATTTTCAGCATTTTTTAAATACCAAGGCGTATGATATATATATATATATATATATATATATATATATATATATATATATATATATATATATATATATATATATATATATATATATATATATATATATATATATATATATATATATATATAAATAAGAGTGACAATACGAAGACTGAAACTAAGGAGCATGAGCCTGAAACTAGTGTGTTAGAGGAATCAACTAAAGCACCACGCAAGCAACTAAGCATGTTTAATTTCCTAACTTTTGCAAATTTGATATGCTATGGTTTATATTATGGGTGCATATGTTTATGTGGTGTATATATATGGAGGTACCTTATTTATGCATTTACTTTCCTTATTAGTTGGGTTGAGTACTCTAAATTTGTAATGGCTTAGCATGCTTAGGTCATATTATCAACTTTTGGGTTTGGGATGGAAGTAATTAGGTTATAAGTTTGTGTTCCAAGGAAGTCTCCTTTTATGTCAAGTGACAATTAAAAATGTCGTTTATTTTAATGCAAGCTTTGAGCGGGTTGTAGGGTCACGAGAATGGACTCTCATGGATGTAGATTGCTTGAGTTGATTAAAGATCGTCCATTTTTGACATTGGGTTGAAAATTTTTTTTGTGTTACCAAATATCCTCCTATGGGGAGGATGAGCTGATCACCCTAGTTGTTCCATTCTTATGGACATAGTTTTGGACATGTGATCTCATGTGACTTGGTAGAGGATGCCTAGGGTTGTCCCCGATGGACCTAGGTAGGCCTCTACATGAGCTAGGCGTGGAGTTGTATGTTCAGGACTCTTTGGAAAAGGTTGACATAAATACCCCCTCATTCATAGTGGCTAATTGGATGAGTTGTATGTGTAACACCCTAGGTGTTACTAGGGTTTCTACTAAGAAATTTCACCAACCCTATCAGCACATAAATATAAAATTTAGCAAAAGATACCACACATAGGAATCAAGGCCCTATGTAAGTGTTGATCATCACATAAGGCCTACCATAGTCACTTCATACAACACAAAAGGGGAGAGAGTAACCAAAACCGATGACTTCCATACAACATTACTAGGTTAGGGTATAAGCAACAAATCTTATATAAGGATTTTGCTAAGATCGGGCTCGGACAAGCGACTACACGCAAGGGAAGTTGGCCAAACAAACTGATGCTAGGTGTTCAACGTCGGCTGGCAGTAGCCGAACGGGCTCTGCCCGTCTACACGAGGCCACGTGGTCGGTCAGCGACCACAGCGCCTTGCTCGTGCCCATGCCTATAAAGGCTGCTCAAGCCCTCAGTTACTTCCTCCGACGCTCCCTTAGCCCAGTGCCGCAGCTCAGCGCGCCCCGCCATTGTTGTCAAAACCGGCCATAGTGAACCGCTTCTCCTGGCTACGCTACACCTTGATTAGAGCCACCATCAAGTCCCCCTGAGTTCCCTAGAGCTCTTAGAGGCCCGAGCCAGAGCTCTACCTCACCGGAACCGCAAAACCGCCTTCGCTGGAGCTCGGGATTCTGCCGGTGAGCGTGGACTCGCCTCCACAACCTGCCCCAGCCCAATTCCTCCGGTGAATCGCCTCACTGACCTTCTGTGGAGCTTGCCGATGGGTGGAATTGAACTCTACCATCACCGACTAGCCGGAACATCGCCACCGACGAGCACCGAACATAGGGAGGCGTAGACCGGCCGACTCTGACCACCTCCGGTCGACCCAAAGGTACCGGCATGTTTGCCGCAACCTCCCGCCTCTTCCCCATACTTTTCCTGAACCACTACAACCGGTGCTGAGCCGCGCTACTGTATCTCCCTCGCCGGCTACTATTTTAGCCGAGAGGAGGACCGTGGGTTTGGATTTTTGAAACCCAAGGGGTTTTCTGCAAAGTCCAAGACTCGGGTGAATAGTGCCTCGAGGACTATTTTCTGAGGGAAGAAAGAAAGAAAATCTAGGGACCCGAGCGCTAAATGTGTTTTTCTTTTTTCCTTTATGAATTCAATTTAAAGATTATGCAGAGAACTTGGAAAAGTCACAACTTGAAATATTCACTCAAATTTGGTCAAACAAATTTTGTTAGGCTCTGTATAAGTTAATCTTTAGAACAAAAATAGAAACCCCCTAGTCTAGTACATTTTTTGGAAGTTATTATTTAATTCAGATTATGGCTTAATGTGTGGTAATAATAGTAAAAATAATAGAACATTTTCACTAAATGCAGGAAAAATGTGGTAGATACCTATTCAATAGTAGACCCCCCACAAAAAAATATACACCCCAGATCACCTAATTAAGTGAGGTGTATAAATAGATTTAAGATTCTGCATTTTTCTTTAGAAAACTGAAATAGGACCTAAAGATATAAAACAGTAGGCAAGTCTATTTTTCCTAGAATACTTAAGTAGCATACCTTCAATGAAAATATAAAAGGCTATAGTTCCACAATAGAATATGGTTTCCCCTACCCCATGAGAAATTTAGAGAAGACTTTAGAAATTTTTAGAAACCTTTCCTTGTATAGAAAAATTCCCAACTTTAGGAATGATTGCTCTTTGCAAAGAAAAACCTAGAAAATTTACTAAATCTATTGTTTGACATTTTTCAAAAACAAAAGTTAGTTGTAAGCACCTTCTAGCCCCCAAAACTTTAGAAAATCACTATCAAATATCCACTAGATATCCTTGGTAAAATTTGGCATAGAGACATGTTATTGCACCTAGATACCAGTAAAAATAAGTCTTAGGGTAGTGGCCACTTCTACATAGGAGGTGTAGTTCAAAGTGCCCTCTCTGCCCTAACCTTTGTCATTTTTGTCTAAAACAGACCCCAATTTCTCTGGACCCCACATTCATATGGAAACCTAATTAAATCAGTAAGAAGCTACTGTAATATTTGTAGATTTTTTGGAAAATTCTAGAATAGAGGTGTAGTTCAAACCACCAATTAATAACTTATTTAAAAATGCAGAAAAGAGGAAATAAAAGGGTAATCCTTAAACTTAAAAGAAACCAACAGTAAACCTAAAGCATATCCAAAACCCTTGCTGCAAGCAACCAAGGTAATCATCCACTTCTAATTTAAACCTAGATAAATGCCATTTACTACAAGTTAACAAGAAAGGATTTTTAGCCCCAACTAAAAAGGCTTAGTGTTACTAACTATCATCTCTCATTAAGAAATTGCATATCATGCACATATATACATATATATCTTATTCATTTCATTCGTTAGATTGCAACCTTGTGGATGGAGAGTACATGTTGATTCAGGAGCAAGGAACTGAGCAAGGAGAAGCCAGGAGCCAGCTCCCGAAACTATCATCGAGGAACTCCCCACTGCACCCATACCTGAAGGCAAGCCCGAGTTTTATACATAACCTTTAATATGCTATTTTACTGTAACTATTGTTTGTAGGTTTGTACTATGCACTTAAGTGTAGGAATTGCTGGAAACCATAGTTGTATGAACTTAGGATTTCCCTTATGAGATGAATACTAGTATGCTAGGTCGAGTAGTGGTTCTGCTTCGCATGAGGTCAAGAATTGATTGTATTCATCTTGATAACATGAGCTATGATGGTCTATGGAGATGGATCCTGGGTGGATGCTCCGTCTGTGAGACGGAAATAGAATTAAGGATTCATATGTGGTACCGTGAGTCAAGCGTTTGAACATACTAAACACATGTCAGGAAATATGGTAATCGATAAGCCTAGTACCTGATTGAACCTGCCCGCAAACTTTCCTCCTCATTGATCCTAAGATGGAGTCTCCCATGCTAGCTATGGTGGGTACAAGTGCGGTTATTGCACAGCGGCAGTCGGGTCAGTGGAGCATTGTATGCCAAGGCCGTGGGCCCTATTCTATTGATGGGGAATCGATGGGGACAGTTGATGTGTGTGGGGATAGAGTACCCTGACATATCGTGTGTTTAGGTTTACCTTGCAAGGTTAAAACTCGATTCGAATCGTCTGCTTCTCACAGCTAATGGGACTACTTGATCCATGCTGCTACATCTAGTAAGAAGTGAGATGAGGTTTCATGACATAAAGTGTTGTTTGCACCAAATGATTGTTATCATGTATGCTTAGAAGGATGCTAACCTAGCTTAAGGAATATTATAGAACTTGAAAAGCTAAAACTTGATTTAGACTCAGCTAGTACTTTTGGCAATCCAATCCCCTCATCCAAACAGCTTCATGGTCTAGAGGTAGAGGAGTAGACTCCTCACACCGGCTAAGTCTGGCTGAGTATTAGTATACACAGCCTTGCTTGTGGCATCATTTTTTTAGGTTCGTTGCAAGGCATGGTTGATGGTGTGACTTGGCCAGCCACCCTGCCACCGGGTTGGACGGTCGAGTGTGATGCCACCTCGGCAGGAGAGGACCAGGAGGAGTAGTGGGCCAGGCCTTGCCCTACTCCCTATTTATCGACGTTAGTTGTTATCCGCTGTAATTTGAGAAACATGTTTCTTTTTTTATCAAACTCTGATTGATGTAATAACTCAAGTACTTTTAATCTGTGGTTTCATGTTTTATTGCTATTCTCTGTGTCTCACCTTCGTGTGAGAAAATGGTACTCGATCCTTGTCAAGTGGTTTATCAGTCTTGATCCGACGAACTGACAATTTATTCTGATTTAAGTGTATAATTGCCTCCACAATGATGCTCAAGCACTTAAGCTAGAATAATCTAGCAGTCCTGCCACAGTATGGTCCCTAAGTCGTGTGGGTAAATTAGTAGCCCTTGCAAGGATTCATGAATCAATTCAAATTGTCATGCTCATGGTTAGGAGCGATGCTCAATACCATTGGATACATCATATTGTCTCAGATTATTTTAAGTTATGAAGTTAGTAATGTGGATGATCACTTCTGGTTATATATTGTTCTCACTCTTACTCGTTATGGTTTATGGTAAACTAAAACTTAAGGGATAGGAACAACAAATAAAAGCAACTAGGTGGTCTAACTTTGTATACTCCAAAAACTAAGGAATGGTCGTAGTAGCTTATGCAAAGATCACTTAAACTAAAACTTTACCTTGCTACTTCCATATGCATACTCTTTATTATATTATATTGCTTAAGTCTTGCAAGTACACTCATGTACTAACGTGATATGTTGATAAGTTTTTGCAGGTGAGCTTGAGGACCAGTGTGGCTACTTTCTTCCCACTATACCCCTACCGAGATCCTTGCCGAGAGACGAGGAGTGAGTCATTGTGGTCACTTTTGCTTTTGTGGCTTTTAAGTAGGACTCTTTGGACTGCTATTCTCGTCATTTATTAGTTTGCTATCGTCAAGTTGTTGAGCGAGGAGTTGGCATTATCATATCGTAGAGGGCCATATCATTGAGGAGTCAGAACCTGGAACTTTGTTTAATAATTTGAACATTTGATGAACTCATGTAGCACTTATGTATCACAATTTGATGTAATGATGTACTTTAAAATTGCTCTCTTTGTTTTATGGTAATGTGCAAGTTGTGAGATCATGTGTCCATCCTCGCGTGACCTATACTAGGACGACCAGATTTGCTTTCGTTTTAAGTGGATTGTTATGCGACCATGTACTTTTTGATGTGGAGATTCATGTGGATAGCCCTTGGGGTGAGTACATGTGATCTTTACACAAGATGGAGTGGTTACCTATCCATTTAAACCCAGTGCCAATTAGAGGTTCACCCACAACCATCTTCTAGGATATGTTATCCCCATAGATAGGATATGATATGGGCTATCTAGTCTTTGGAGTGGATGGTGTTGACCATCCTTTGGCCTTTGTTAGAATTCTTATTGATGGGGTATTGAGCCCTTGATAAAAGATGTCTTCAGGTTGGACTTCACCTCTTGTTGCTTCTTTGGCCACTTCACAAGCTTTCGTGCTTTCCCCTTTCTATGTGTTGTACTGTGAAACCACAAAAGTGTCTCTCTAAGCTTCAAATGAGTGATTGGTATTTTGCCAACCTTGGCTCTTTGGCAAAGTTGTTCTTTTCCACCTAGCCTACCACAATTTTGTAGTTTGTCTTTACAATGCATGTTTTGACTTTAAGGGATTTTAGATTTTGTAGCCTGAGGACTACGACTTCGTACTTCGCTATGTTGTTTGTGCACCTTTTTGAGTTTTAGTTGAAGTTTAGTATTGTCGTATATCTATATTTTGCGCCAATTGGTGACATGAGGATTGCTATGGTGCATGTCTTGGAATATCCCCACACACCATCATAGTGTACTATCTAGACTATTTCAGTTGTCGGTTGTGACTAGGGCTGACATTAGGCTCTAATATTTATACTATAAAATTTAAGGATTAGATCGATTAGGATCGGACCCTATTTCTATTCATTTTAGAACTAAAATTTATTTAGGGCTCTAAGAAATTGTGAAGAAACATTTGGATCACGATCCATTACCACCCCTAGTTGTGACTTTTGTCAACTCTGTCTAATCTAGGATGAAGTCCACTAAGACATGTGATTTGGTGGTGCTTTCGGTTTTGAAGTCTATGACATAATTAGAGAGCTCTAAAGGACCAGTGAGGTAACCAGAGTGGGGCGAATGAGAGCCACTAAAAATTTCTCTACTTAAGAACATCGTGACTTAATCCCAAACTTCAACCCAAAGCCTTTAGGGAATCCAAAAGCAACAAAGCATTGTGCAAATCAATCCAGTGTCGATTGACTGCACCGAAATCCTAGAAGGGAAACCAACACAACTGTCTACAGAAAACCAGAAGGAAAATCACAAAATAGGCTAAGCGGTAGTGCCGCTTTGTGGCTAGTAGTACCGGGCCATGGCAGTGCCGCACAGACGGGTGGCAGTGTCGCACCTCAAAATGTGCACATAATCCTCCCAAATCTCATAGAAAGCAAGCATAGAGGAAAACAAGAAGATTTGTAAAGTATGATCATGAACAACTAAAAAATCCATGCGCAGATTCAAAATCCTAAGAAAAATGAGGTTTTGTTGGGGGTTTTCTCAAACGAACTAGACACATGATGAACATGGATCACGACCATGAACTACTCTAACCAATTGTTCCTAGTGGTCTAGAGAGTGATCTTCACCCCAAGGCAACCCACAACACAAATCACAACAAGAACTTGATGGTTGTTCCACAAATCAAAGAGAAGAGGAGGGAAGAAGACAAAGCAAAATCAAATAAAAAACTACAGCACATAAAAACCGAGCACAAGATTTGAACAAACTCTATGGATGGATGTAGCCACCCTTTCCTTCAAATGATGAGATGAAGATTACAAAAACATAGACGTGGAGTTCAAAACATCTGACGGTCTCGAGCTAAACTACTGTAACCTAGAGAAGTAAACTAGGGTTTTCTAAACAAGAGCCAAATGAGATATCCAAAGAGATAATTGCACACAATAGCTCTCCCACCTATCTATAGGGGTTATTTTATTAGTCTAAACTACCTCTAGATACATAGAGATCATCCACTTAACAAGGGGTGGAATGGACCAATTCCTGAAATATGCATATAACGACCACACACTCCACATGAAGTTGCTTCGCCTTGATGCACCATTCGCGATGACGCCACGAGTTTCCTCCAATTTTTGATAGAACCACAACATCGAGTTTTGAGTCCCAAACTCGGCGAAACCTGCCATCCTTAGCGCTGGGTGGTTTTGAGGCTCAACCACGAAACCATCATGAGTAGTGTACTCCATATGTGCCCCATGTTCGAGACACGTGTCCCGCCAGTTCTCGATCACGCCGACGACACAATCCGCTCTACCACGTCCTCATGCTGGTGCATGTAACAGATGTCAGCCACCACAGCTAATCACCTGGCTTCTCTGGTCCCTCAATCAAGTCCCAATGCTCATCATTCACCGCTCTCGATCCATTGGCACGAACCTGCATGACCTTCACCTTCGTCGTCGACCATCGTCCATGTGCTCCACACCTGCACACCACAAGCCGACAGACATGGTTGCACAACACATAATATCATACTTTGTTTAGTTCACCGACTGCACCAAAGTACTACCCATGTTGACAATCACTCATCATCAACTCAAACCACAAGGGACAGGTCAACCTTGTCTTTGCAATCTCCCCCTTGATGAGTGCATTGTCAACACCACCATCATATGGACTCTAAAAATCAATAGAAAGAGAAAGAAGGAGAGCTCACTCATATGACCAAAAGCCAGATAAAAGCCAAAAATAGATCTTTTAGAGCGAGCAAAGCTTGGTCCCCAAATAATTGGGCAAGGACTCAACATGACCAATCAAGAGAAGCTAGTCCTCAAGAAGAGGCAAAATAAGGGCACAACACCACTAGCCAAATATCAACAACCAAATAGGAGCACAAAATCAGTAAGAGTGCTGAAATCAAAGCTAGTTTTTTCAGAAAGAGGAAAATGGCACAACACAACTAGCAACAGCTCAAAAGGCTCAAAATTTCCCCCTTGCTGATTTTACCCAAACTTTGATAGGACCCCCCTTGATAGGACCACAAGAATCTCAAAATCCAGAATCTCTCCCTCAACAATCAAGACCCCCATCAATCCATAATTTCTCCCCCTTGTTGACAAATGAACTCATCAAACCACACAAAAAGGGTAGAAATAGAAACTCTCCCTCGACATGAGATCTCACCTTGAGAAAATGCAGAGTTGCAAAAAATGCAGAAAATGCAGAGAAGGCAAGAGCTTCAGGAGTATACTAGTTAGAGTGTAAAAATGCTCTGAGTGGTTATGTGCGATGTGTACAACAACAAATGCACGAGCTAGTAGACGCTCAAACTGATCATATGCATAAGATATGTAAAGTGTAAGCATTTGATTCAGTTCTAAGCAGTCAAAATAGAAATCCACAACTAAAAACAGAACTGGACATATGTAAGTGGAAAATCAACCAAGTGCTAGTCAAAGGTAAACCAGGTGAGGAAACTCAAACATTGATCACTCAACATTGCTAGAAACATATTTGAAATTGATGTCAAATGAAGTTTTTCAAGTCTTATCGGATTTTGTAGCGGATTACAAATTTGATTGCAAAGCATGTGAGTGCGAGAGGTTGTAAGCATTGTTATTTTCTAACTTTTCAATCGGGTGTAGTCTATGCACAAATGCAATCAAAAGCTAAAGACAACGGTACAGTTTCGATCTTCCACTACACTGGTCAAGTTCATCCAAAAGTGCAAATGAAAGCAGTCTCAATACAGTGATGTGGTGACAAATGCAAATTCATCCCGATCTTTCTGAATATCACTTATCTTGATTTAGATTTTATCACAGAATTAATGAATCAAAATAGTGAATGACTCAAGGCATGAGATATAGCCACCTAACATACTAGTGAGAATAAAAAGGATCTCAACATATGCTACACATGCTAGGTGCTAATCTCAATGGTGAACAATTTTTGGATTGATCAAGTAATAGTCAAGTTCACGAGTTTTGACACTTGAATGCTCGGAAATCATTCATGTGATATCTCTCATCATTATCCTATTTGGAACGTCTCTTAAAATGTAAGAACTCAGAATCTATGTAATGCCGTTTGATGATAGGCATGATAGGCTTTTCTCTGACTGTATAATTAGTATTGTTATTCCAAGATTTTTTTTATTTTAAGGTAAGTGGAACTATGAATCGTACGTGGGGTCATTAATATGGCTTATTTTAGTTTGAGTTGTTTTTCTTCCATCATTAACTGTAATTAATATAAAAAATCATTTGTGATACCCATTTAATATGTGACAATACATTAGTACTAGCCTTCAGCAAATTAACCAGCATTTCTTTAACAGAAGTGGACCCCATCTGACACTGTCCTTGTGGCGTGGCCTGGCTAATACGTCAGATATGAGAGAGAAACCACTGGCTTATATAGAGGACGAACGGACGGCCGGCAACTGGCAACAGTGCACGCAGCACGTAGAACACGCAGCGGGCTCGCACTGCAGGTAACGTCCCTCCAGCCTTCTCTTTTTCCCTTTCTTTCTCATCGATCCCCGATCTATCCATCCATGGTTTACTTGAACCTTCAACCTATACCACCACTTGAAGGACGGAGCAGCAGTCGTCATAGCAGGTTATTTGGAGAAGGATGGATCGGCGGCAATCAAGCAGCAGCGGGATGATGGAGGGACCGTTCCGATTCTTGCCGGCCGAAGTGAAAGAGATGGAGGAGCGCCTGTTCCCGGTCACCAATCGCAGGCTGGATCACATCCTCATCGATGAGCTCGCTCTGAAATTTAGCTGCTTCCGGCGCCGTGCTGGCATGGTTCCCGTCAAGCCAAAGCAGGTATGTGCATCGAGGATGTTCCGTTCCACATATTAATTTCAAATTGCCTCTCCCATGACCATGAACCTGCTGTTTCATTCCGATCTGGACATGCATGCATCCAGGTGCTCAACTGGTTTTATAACAACCGTAACAAGACTTCTGCCAAGGTAGTAGCCAGGGAAGCACATGCTCCATGGGAGTTTTGGGCCAACCATCAGCAAGCTAGAGCTAGAGGAGGCTCATCCATCAGCAAGCTGAAGCCAAAGAAGGCGACTACGCACGCAGGATCTTCCTCAGGTGATAGACCATGTTACCTGTGACTATGATCACTGATATTGCTTATTTGTAATTTGTCGCCCATGTTTACATGCCTCCTCTCGTTACTGCCAGGCACTTCTATTTTATTAGGACGACATTGCTACTGTTTTTCCCCTCATTTTTATATATCAGTGTTATTTGAAAATCAGGGAATAATTATATCGATGTATATCACACCAAGTTTGAAGCTAAGTCAGCTAGAGATGGCTCTTGGTATGGAGACTCTTGCGCCTGGTCTTCTTATTTTGCTTTTTGATTGAAACATATTACATACAAGTTTTTCAATTTTCAGAAAAGTGATAGGGGACGTTGTTTTATATACACACGTTATTGCTCATCTAAATTCTGGACAGATTCTTACATAAACTTTTTGAGTCCTTATATCTTACTCAGTCCGTTCTTTTCTATTTGTCGCGAATGAACTAGCGGGCGATAAATATTCGAGAACGGAGATAGTACAATTTAAATATGCACTTACTAACAAAGTCCGTTAAAAAAATAAAAAAATAAATAACAAATTGTTACTCGAGATAGTGTTTTTTTATGTTGTATTCATGTGCCAAGCTAGACAGATTGTCCCTATATTAGCTTATCGTGTCACTGTTTTGACACATGAGTCAAATAAAATCCAAATGGCAGCGTCTAGGTCCAGCAGATTTTTCCAGTGGTTTGGAGGAAATTATATCATAAGAAAAATATGTTAAATTAATGTAAGAGAAGAGATCGGATAACACTATGAAGTGCTTGCCTGAAAAACTTGATCATTTATTTAAATTGCTTTTCTACCCTTATTAGTCGTTAATTGAATCCTGCCGTTTTGTATGGATATAAAGTTTTTCTACGCATTTTGAAGTTTTATTCTTCATATTCACACTGTTAATTATATATTGCAGGTACCTTGTCGAAGAATTCTTGACTCAAAAGTTTTGTGAATCAGGCGATTTGGTAAGGACAACAAAATTTTCAAGATGTTAATAGAAAGTAAAGGTAGCCGTTAGTTATTTGTGTACTCAGCATTTGTTAGTCATAGCAATCTACTCCCTTTATTCTAAATTATAAGACATTTTTAGTTTTCTTTGATAGATAGTTTTTTAGATACATAGTTTTGTTTTTTGCATACCACTTAATTATAAACTATATCTACACATATTAAGCAAAAATAATATATCTAGAAAAACCAAAAAAAAACTTATAGTTTGAAATGGAGGAGACAGTACATATGATTCTTTTCTCATGTGTGTACAGGGAGGACACCATGCTGAGGCTATATGCAGTTAGTTTGCGATAGGTTGCTTTGGCACTAATATTACACTCTAGATCATGTTATGGACTCCTCTAGCTAGGTGGTCTTGGTTAGTGCCCACGTGTACTTTATATATTCGAAATTTCTTGAGGTGGTAGATATTGAAGTATAATGAAATTATGTGACACACCAACAAATCTTAGTGATAGCATGGGAAATTTGGGTAATCACATGATAATTTTCATTCAACAAACAAGCATACATACTGACCTAGCCATATATAATATTGGCCAGTTTACCATTCACATACATGGGCTGACCTTGGTTATTGGAAGGCTACATGATTACAAGAAGGATATTACAAGAAGGTCAAAGTGATTGGTCTAAAGATATAGCTAACACATTCATATGCATGGGCTGACCATGGTTATAGGAAGGCAAGGCTATGTGATTATATGAAGGCTATTACGAGAAGGTCAAAGTGATTGGTCTAAAGATATAGCTAACATATATGTCTAATACCTCCCATAGTTGCAAGTCTGTCAACCACACGTGTTCAAATCAGAGCGAAACTTAATCAAGATAGATGTTAAGAAACCTTTGGTGAAGACATCAACTTAATACAACATGGTAGGGACATGAAGAACATGAACATTACTAACAACAGTCGCAAACATAGTGAATGCCAATCTCAATGTTTTTTATTGTTGATGCTAAACTGGATTGCTCGAGAGGTAAACTGAACTGATAATATCATAATAAACATCTGGTGTCTTCTCATGGGATAATGAAGCTCAACATGCAACTTGCACAACCAAGGAAACTCTACGAAAACATTAGCATCAACATGATATTACAGTTACGTGCTACAATCGAAGACTATGAACTAACGCTTAGAGGACCAAGAGACCAGATTAGCACCAAAGAACACTACATAGCCTAAGGTGGAGTTGTGAGTATCAGAACAATCAGCCCAATCAACATCACAATAGGCCACAATGGTAGATGTTGAGGAGAAGTGGTGTTGAAGTCCAAAATAGAGGGTACCATGAAGTTACCAAAGGATCCACTTGATCAGGATAAGATGAGGCTCATGTGGATTTGCATATGAAGGCACATCTACTGGACAACATATGCAATATTGGGCCTAGTTAAAGTTAGGTACTTTAGAGTTCTAACAAGAGCATGTTAGTTGGTGACATCATAAACTAGGGCACCATCACCAAAAACTTTGGCATGAGTATTGGCACATCTAGTGCAAGGCTTGCAGCCAGACCTACTAGCACAAGCTAGGATGTCAAGCATATACTATCACTACGATAGGAAGAGTTCATAAGCATGACAACCAACAGAAACACCTAGGAAATCATGCTAAGGGTCGAGATCCTCAATCAATAACTCCTGAGCTAGGGCAAGGATAATGCAACAATGTTAAGAATCAAATGAAGGGGTGAGCATAATGTCAATGACATAGAGTAGTAGGTATGTTGTGTCAATGATATGGTGATAGACAGA
Organism: Zea luxurians; assembly: GCA_029449295.1. NCBI lineage: Eukaryota > Viridiplantae > Streptophyta > Magnoliopsida > Poales > Poaceae > Zea > Zea luxurians. The sequence continues at coordinate 21,327,261 of JAOPSE010000037.1, forward strand.
GTGAAGTGTCAGATCATGTACCATTGAATCTCATGGAGAGAATGTAAGAGGCGAACCAACTACACAACACATGGGGAGCGAACTTTAGGCCATAGAGAGACCTTTTCTAGAAACAAACATAACCAGGATGAGCAGAGTTAACAAATCTATAGAGTTGCTCACAATAAATATTTTCTACAAAGTTCCATGGGTTTTCACATGTAATTGATGAACAAACTGCATATGAGATAATGCAATACTAAGAACTATTTTGATAGTCATTAGCTTAACCACTAGGCTAAACGTCTCATATCCTCAATATCGAGGCATTGAGTAAACCCCTAAAGGGCCTTTTATGAACCAAGAGAGCCATATTAGGAGTGAACTTGTGATGATAAACCCACTTTCCCATGACCACATTAGTGCTAGGAGGACAAGCAACCTAGATCCCAAGTGTAGTTGTGTTGTAGAGTAGTAAACTTCTTAATTGTAGCATTTTGTCAATTAGGATCAACGGGAGCACTAGGACATGTCTTTGATGTTGGAGAGAGCATCGTGGCAATGAGGTTGAGCCATGAACTATAAAATGGAAGAACATGGTGTGGTCATTAATAAATAGGTAGAACAACTAGGATAGTGTCAAAGGAACATGGTCGAGAGAAGATCATGCCACGAGTGAGTTGCTAACAACAACTAGTGGCATAGAGATGACTGATAGAGATGTGGTCGGGGGTTGCTGGTAGTGACCATAGATGAAGAGTCAATCATGGTAGCATATCCTCGCAGATGGTTAGCACTATGGGTGGGTCAGGGGCCATGCCCATGATGGCAATGATCTGTGGTGGTGAACTAGCAGGGAGAACAATAATAGGACCTATAACATTGTTTGTAGTACATGTAGGCAAAGCTTACAAATCAATTGGTGAAATAACATAATCTTCAACTAAAAGGAAATCAAAGTTAGAAGGAGGTGTCGCAACCACCATGTAGGGGAAGCGTGTTTCATCGAAGATGTGTGACAAGGAATAATAATGTGGATGGACATGAGATCAAGGCACTTGCAACCTTTGTGGTCTGATAGATATCCAAGAAAGACACATAAGGTGGAGCAAGGGCCTAGTTTATGCAACATAATGATGAAAAGACTAGGATAGCAATCATACTAAAAGATAATCAAGTGCAAGTAGTCTGGTCGGGTGCCATAAAGGGCATGGTGGGGTGTGCTAGATGATAGCGTTTTGGAGGGATGACAACTAACAAAATAGGTCACGGTGTAAAGAGCTTTGACCCCAAAATATGGGAAAGGCTGGCCTAAAAAAGCAATGAACGCATAATATTACTAGTGGACGAAATGAGATACTCAACCTTACCATTTTAGGAATAAGTGTATCAGTATGGCATATGAAGAACTACACCATTAGTGACAAAGAAGTATTGGGATGTGGCATTATCGAATTCACGACCATTGTCACATTGGATAGATTTGGTAGTGCATGTAAACCACATGACAACATAAGCAAAAAATTGTGGCATGGTAGAAAAGGTTTTAGACTTCAAACGAAGAGAGAACATCCATCAAAATGAGAGCAATAATCAAGAATAACAAGATAATATTTGTACCCTGACTCGCTAGCAATGGGAGGTTTTGAAATATCATAATATAATAAATCAAAGTTTTTGATAGGTCGTGATGTGGAACTAGGAAAAGGATGGCTTACATGATACCCTAACTGACATGTATGACAAATGGGTGAAGTATCAATTTTATTACATGGAATCCCATGAGAAATGACAATATTAATATATTCAAAGCCGCAATGCCAAGTGGAGCTAGAAATACAGCCAACCAGAAGAGAAAAAAGAGCACTAGACGATGAAGCCGGTGGGAAGAGGGGACATAGCTATCCCACTATAGGGGCACTATATGATCATTGGTCACCATCCTAGCAATAGACAACATGCCATGGGGGTGTAATGGTAGGGGCACTATGAGGGGGTAGCGCCAGCCACAAGAGTGGTGTACATTGGGCTACCTTTAGATTGCATCTTGATCTCTAGGCAAAGGTTGTTGAAGATAGTAGCAAAGTTGAGGGAGGTCTTGGTGAGCTTGATGATAACGGTCATGTAGGCAAACTTCTCAATGTGGCCACGTAGGGTGGCGAGCACTAGCTTGTCATAGAGAATTTGCTCTCTGAGCTTATTGTAATTTCCACCCATTTTCTTGAGACGATGAAAATAGTCAAAGATGGAGAGATATCCCTGGAAGGTGATGAATTCAGCATCAAGGATCAAGATGCGAGTCTCCTTTTTACTGACAAATTGGTCATCCATGACAAGCAACACCATGCTTGCCATGATAGATATAGAGTGGCTCCATGTTAGGAACCCGGGGTGTTCGATGGTGAGCATGGAGAATACCTAGTGCTTGACTATGGTGTCCATGCGATACCACTTGACATCGTCAGCATAGACCATATCAAAGAGGACATGGTCTTCAGGAGCACTTGGAAAGTACGATGAGGAAGAGGCCCCACCAACGAGTGTAGTTTGTATAACCAAAGTCAAAAGTGATTGGCACGAGGACCTTGATATTCTAGATGTCGATGGATTGTTGATAAAGGATGGTCATGGCCTGTGCAAGGGTGAGGCTCAAGCCACCTCCTCATAGCAATGCGATGTGTTGTGTCCTCGACAAGATGATGTGTCTCTACGTCGGCACGACATGCTTCCTCCTCAATGCAATGCTCATTGTCAAATAGGGACATTGAGAGAGGGAAGATGAAGGACGATATAGGAATGTCACAAACGTCGCGAAGAGGAGGCAGTAGTGTCAAGTAGGATAGGGTTTAGTGGAAGCTAGGATGTTAGAAGTGATGGCCAATTAATACCATGATAGTGTGAGAAATTAGGTAATGATACAATAATTTCAATTGAACAAGTACACATACATGGGCTTGTCGTGATTACAGGAGGGCCAATCTACATGATTATAGGAAGGCCATTACAAGAAGGTCAAAGTGATTGGCCTAAAGATATGGCTCACATATATGTCTAACACTCAGCCAGCAAGGCAGAGGATATAAAGAAGATTTGAAGATGTGGTTATTATGGGTTTATGTAGGGAAGTGTATATGTCTGACAAAAAATGAATTTATTTGCATTGCATTGCTAGTTGATGTCCTCTAGTTTCTACAAGTCGTCCATCATGTTGCATTACTTTACTTCCCTATTATAGAATACTTGGTTGCTAACAATTATTTGCTTCTATAGATAACCATCACCTACCATGTAAAAAATATTTTGGCGCCAAACAATAAGCCAATAAATTAAAATGGGAATTGTATATATAGTGGTCGGTTCGTGGCTAGAAACGCATGTGATATGAACCCAATATCATTATCGGTTATAGCCACGAATCGATGACAGTGATGAACAAATTAAATCTATAGTAGTGAAGGCCTCAAAAGAAGGCAAAGAAAAGCAACAAAGGTTCAACCTTAAGTGGCACTGCAAAACTATATATTCTAGAGAAGTTATACAAGGCAGAAACTCAAGGCGCTTGACATCACTGAATCTATGTGCTAGCTCAGCCCTCTTTGTTTATCTTGTGGCTAAGATTAAGGCTGTGGTTATAGGGCATGCAGCTCTCATCCTCATGAAATCCATTCTGCACTACCACCTTTCCATGTAATGCTTCTATACGTAGCATCAAATAATGTTTGCGTTATGAAGATCTAAAATAATTCAAATTAGCCGTCTCAAGATAACTCTGACGCTCTTACTTTGTATTCATAAACTTGAACATAGATATTTTTATTGGCCTATATGCTTTCAAATTGTAACATCATATGCATTTTTTATAAGTTTAAAAATTCTTGTAGAGTTCCCTAGAGATTGCAGAATTATTATCCTTATCCCTGTTTATGTAGTTTCTACTGTCATCTTATGTTCTTCTTACTATGTGTGCTATTTTTTGCTTGCGTTGTGAATCAGCAAGTATTGGTTCGCTTTCCTGGATTTGGAGTTGAGGAAGCTGAATGGATCGATGTTCGTACATGTACTTTGCGGCAACGCTCAGTGCCATACAAGGCCACAGAATGTGCAGATGTTCATATTTGGGACCCTGTTCTTTGTTACAAGGTATTGTAATATTAAACTCCCTTTTACTGCTACAACTTTTGAGAGTGACGGTAGTTAGTTTGCACTATCTATCCCTAGCACTGTGAATTCAATAGTACACACTTTATATGCCTATATCAAAAGTGATTTTCAAAGTTAGTGGATTCTTTTATACACTATAATGTTTCAGACTATACTCCTCGGACACATTCAAAAAGTTGTAGGTTTAATTAAGTTTTGTACTTTATGCTCAACCAAACTTATCTAATTAACTTTTTTCTGAGATTATATAAAATAAACTAAAATATACAACACTAGATAATAGATGCACTATTAAGACATATCATGGTGGTTTTAATGAAACTAGTTTAATGTTGTAGTTGTAGGCTTGTAGCAGGAATAGAATTAAGATGTAGTGGGAAAACGTTAAGGTATAGCAAGACTAGATGTGCGAGTTCAGTTAATATTTCTTAATATTCGTGATTGAGGTCTAGGTTTTATTCTTCATCAAATACCTGTACTAGATATTAGTTCCGTAAAAGGCTAATAATTTATTTCATGGACTTCTTTTAATTTTAATGTCAGCAAGCTCTAAACAGTTTTAAAAATGAACATATAAAACAGTTTTAAAAATAAACAAATAAAACAGTTTTAAATTATTTCTGATATGGCCTGAAATCTATCCACCTTCAAAAGTAACGACGGTCTACTTGTTATGCCACTATCAAAAATGGTTTTCAAAGTTAGTGGATTCTTTTATACACTATAACATTTTAGACCATACTCCCTCCATTAGAAGAGTTAATAGGTTTAGTTTTGTACTTTATGCTAAATCAAACTTATGTAACTTTTATGTGAGGTTATAGAAAACAAATTAGAATATACAACACTGGATAATCACTACCGGAATTTGGCTTTTTTCCGAGTGTTTTTTTTTCGGGCACTCGGCAAAAAAGCTCTTTGCCGAGTGCCACGCATAAAACCCTCGGTAAAAGAAAACACTCGGCGAAGAAGCTCTTTGCCGAGTGTTTTATTTTTGACACTCGGCAAAGAGTTTCTTTGCCGAGTGTCTTTTTTTGACACTCGGCAAAGGTCTCTTTGCCGAGTGTCACAAATACAACACTCTTTGTCGAGTGTTTTTTTCCAGCACTAGACAAAGACAATTTAAAAATTACATTTTAAAGCAGTAAATTAATTCAAATGAAACAGTTTTCAACTACAAATTTGTATAACTCATCATGATGTACAATTTATATATTAAACATTTCTTCATATGACAAAATAAAAATAAATTTGTTCATAAAACATATATCTCTCTCGTAGTTTATAAAACTACGAGAGAGACGTATAGAATTTGTGCATATTGTTAGAACCATCATGTGAGATAAACAAATAACCAAACAACCAAAATAAACTTTATAGATCTTGAGAAGTTATAGAAGTTTGTAGTTGACAACTTTTTCATTTGAAGTCATATTGTCAACGAAAACTACGTCTGAATTTAAAAAAATTAAAATTTGAATTTTGAAAACGACCTCGAAAGAAAAAATCACCAACATGAAAGTTGTAGGTATTGAAGAGTTATGAAACTTTGTAGTTGACAATATTTTGGTTTGAAATCATCTTGTCATGCAAAACTATGTTTGAATTTTAAAATTTGAATTTTTTAAACTATCTCGGATGGAAAAACCACCAAAATAAAAGTTGTAGGTCTTGAAATGTAATGAAACTTTATAATTTACAACTTTTTGATTTAAAATCATCTTATCATTGAAAAATTCGTGTGAAGTTTTCAAATTTTGTAAACGGTCTCGGATGTAGAAACTATTAAAATAAAACTTGTAGATCTCAAAAAGTTACGCAACTTTATAGTTGATCATATTTTCAAATGAACTCATTTAGTGCCTTAAATAATCAAATTACTCTCGATTTGTTATAGTACATGGGGAATGAAAACGTAATATAGATATAATTGGTGTAGTAGTGTAGTGGTATAGGAGGGTATACGCGAGAGAGAGGTTACGAGTTCGCATCTCACCGTTTACAAAATATATAAATTTGATTCAAAATAATAGTGAAAAATGATAGGGTAACGGATAAGGTAATATATGGTAGGGTAGGGTTGGAGAGTTGTTCTTATAATTTAAAAAATGTTTTGCTATTTTTTATTTTTTTCGATTCTTAATTTGTTGAGTGTTTTTGTTTGCCGAGTGGGTAGGGTTGGAGAGTTGTTCCTATAAATTAAAAAATGTTTTGTTGTTTTTTTTATTTTTTTTATTCTTAATTCGTCGAGTGTTTTTCTTTGCCGAGTGCTTTTCGACACTCGGCAAAGTCTTTGCCGAGTGTCAAAAAAAGTACTCGGCAAATAACTCTTTGCCGATAAAATATTTGTCGAGTGTTCTTTTACGAGTGTTAAATAGCCTTTGTCAACTGTCTTAGACACTCGGCAAAGAACGCGATTCCGGTAGTGAATAGATGCACTATTAAGACATATCTTATGATGGTTTTAATAAAACTAGTATAATTGTTATAGTTGTTCGTATTTTTCCTATATATTTATTAGAAAACAACTATACATTAAAGGTTGATATTGAAGGAACAGAAGAGTGAAGGTGTAATAATTGTTATAGTTGTTCGTATTTTTCCATATGGAAGATGTAATAATTGAGTGGAGGTGTCATTGAAGGAACAGAAGAGTGAAGAGATGAACATACTGTGGGAAAATGATAAGCTAGAGCGACACTGATATGAGTTAACATTTTTTAATACTTCTGATTGAGGGCTGGGTTTCATTGTTCATACAGTGCCTGTACTAGAATTGAATTCTGTAGAGGCTAAGAATTTATATTCTTGGGCTTCGTTTAATTTTAATGTCAGCAAGCTCTAAACAGTTTTTAAAACAAACATATAAAACAAATAATTCACAACTAAAAAGGAACTTCTAGAAAAATACTGTCCATCATATATAACTGATTTGAATAAGGCAATCCTTTTTACTATTGGTTATGTTTATGTAACATTGTTAAAGGTTCAACAACATAGAAATAATTCATTTGTCTTCATATTTTATTGTTCAGTAATTCTATCTCCTACCATGGTAGTGTTGCCCCTGATGAATATATACTTGTGTTCTAAACTGTTCAGGTAAGTGAACAGAGTGGTCTCTATTTTGATGCTGAAGTGCATGCTATTGAAAGGAAAACACATAATTCAGGAGAAGAATGTGATTGCAAAATCCTTGTTCTTTATGTGCATGATAATTCTGAGGTACTCTACTTCTAATGTTATCCATATTCACTAACTGCAGCTCAGTTCTTGACGTAATTTCTACGTTTATATCTTGTGTTTCTTACGCCCATGATTATTCTGATAACTCTTCATTATATATATAGCAATGCTTATGAGTTGAAAGTTTATATTTGTAGTGGATGCACCTGCTGACATTTATATCAGCTTTTCAATGGACAGACTCTGCATGCTATTGCTTCTTTTTATTTTCTTTAAAGTTATAGATGACATATAAGTATTGACCCGTTGAGGAACAACATGCGTATGCTTGAGTAAACTGCACTATGTCTTTAAGTTGTACAGATTTTCATCTGGCAATATAATAAATTTAAATTCTTCAACTTGAAAAAAAAACTGCTCATTAATCTGGACATGTTTAAGGAGCACATATGAATTAGGTTAACTATATTGAATCTTAATGCTTTTATGTGAACTTTAATATAATATATTATACTGTTATAAACTATGCACATTTTACATTTAGTGAATCGTATAAGTTGGACTACAGACTTAAAGCCCTTATATTGTTCTTTGCTTGATAATAGAGTTTCATTTAATTTTGTAGGACATCGTTTCCTTGAAGAAGTTGCGCCGTCGATACGTAGAATATGACTACAAACCTCAAACTTCGTATGAGCTGCCAAAAGGAACGAAAATAGCTTAAGTACACCATCAATTTGATGAAGTGTTCAATATAATACCTTTCTAGAAGATTTTGTATGTTCTGTGTTACAATATATATATGTTGGTGGCTCATGAGTCATGAGCATTGCTACATAATGCAAACTAATATTAATTGTGCTAATACACAATTTGGAGATGATAAGTTGGTCTTTGAATTTAAGGTGGTTATTGTCGGTGTTTAGAGTTCGACCCCACACCCGGGGTTACCCCTCGCGGTGTTTTTGGGTAGGACGGTGCTGTCGACTGTAGCTCAATGGTTCGTGCTAGACGCACAAGAGATGACAGGCAATTTTCTGCAGGTTCGGGCCGCGTGGAGATGCGTAATACCCTACTTTCTGGTGTGGATCTTTATATGGTAGGTTACAAGTGAAATCTCCGGAATGGAGAAAAGCTAATGAGATAGATAGATGGTTGATGGAAATGATGGGTACCCCTATGCCTTATATACTCAACCGTGGGGCACTACATACGTGTGTGAGGATTATATGCATCCTAAATAATAGTGAACCGACTGAACTGATCTCACTACAATCTTGCCGACTTATCCCTAATCCGCCCCGATATTAAAGGGCGCAGTACGCGGGAAAGTCGGGAGAGCGCTACGGATAGCGCACGAGTCTGACGGGTTGCTTGGGCTTGAGTCTGCTTCTTTCTCGTGTCAGCCCACACTGCCAGTAGTTCTGACCCGACCCACGAAGGGGTGGCCTTGCGAGGTAACTGGCCCAAGGCCCCACGCAAGGCCTTCTTGCCTTCTAGTTGACCCGAGGATATCTGTCCCCCACTAGCCCCCAATCTTTGAGTTGATTTTAAAATAATCGACCCAAAGATTCTAGGTCCAGCTCATGGGTTCATTATGTGGCACGACTTCCATTCTGCCGATGGGTGCACCTTGGTGCACCCATTGGGTGTAGCCTCTGAGTTTTGAGTGGATTTTAAAAATAATCTATTCAAATATCCTCATCTTATGCTTTAGAAATCAGCATTTCGATATCATGGGACTAAAAACTTATTGGGTGCACCAAAGGTGCACCCAATGGGTGTAGCCCACGAGCTTTGAGTAGATTTTTGAAAATAATTCATTCAAAGGTCCACATCTTATGCTTTAGAAATCAGCATTTCGCCATCCTGGGGCTAAAAACTTATTGGGTGCACTTGTGCAATGGTTATAGCCCCCGAGCTTTGAGTGGAATTTTAAAAATAATCCATTCAAAAGTCTTCATCTTATGCTTTAGAAATCAGCATTCTATCATCATCTTATGCTTTAGAAATCAACATTTCGTCATCCTGGGACTAAAAATTGATTGGGTGCACCAAGGATGCACCCAATGGGTGTAGTCCCCTAGCTTTGAGTGGATTTTTGAAAATAACTCATTCAAAGGTCTTCATCTTATGCTTTAAAAATTAACATTTTATCATTATCTTATGCTTTAGAAATCAGCATTTTGTCTTTCTCTTATGTTCTTGCGAATTCAAACAACGTTATCTGTCCATGCCTTGTTAGGTCTGAAATTAATTTGATCGGTGACAGATTGGACGTCTAGCTGGTGGAGGCAGATGGCTCTCGGCTAGACATCACCCCGCTCTGTGCTTCAATGCCTCTACTGATTGGACTTGCAGTTCAATAGCTATATTTGAACTTCCTCCCATCTCAGTCGATCTCTTCCTTTTGTCATAGTACATTCATTGCGTATACTGTGTGGACATGACTTCTTTAGAAAATCTTTTGAAAATTCTTGGCAACATACCTAATGGGTGTGCCCAAGGGGTGTCTTGGTACCCAGAGCGTTTAGCACACTATCTTGGAGTAGTAATGTGACCGCGGGGTGTAATCATATTGCTTGAGCAGTTGACCTTGGTCCAAACGGTGTCGTGTTATGCGAAGCGGCGCCTATTGCCTGAATCATTTTCAGGCGGCTTGAATTGTTTATTTAATACTTGCGACTGTTCGGCGAGCGTGGTAGGAAGTGAACGATCACCCCTGGCCTCTATAAATAGTCTGCTTGCACCGTTGTTCTCTTCACTCATCCTTCGATCATCTGTTGCTTTCTTCTTCTTCGCTTTCTCCTTCTCTAACCAACCATGGGTAGAGGCAGGAGGGGTCATGGTTTGCCTCGCCGCGCTGACGGCAAACGCAAGCGTGCCCCGAGTCCTTCTTGACTTTTACAAATTAAATCTGACACACTTGAACCCTAACTCTATTCTGCAAGTTGCCATTTTCATACATCTGTGTGAGGCTTTTCTTGGAATTCTCCCCCATTTCAGACTCTGGAGGTATCTCTATCATTGTCGGCCCGGGATGGCTGGAGGGCAGCATCAGCTTGTCGGCGACGCAAGTTTAGAGCTTCGCCGGGAGAGGAATGTAGAATATCTCGATATCCCTCTCAAGGACAGCATTAAGGGATGGCGTCTTGAGTGGTTCATCATGGAGAATCACGGCAAATCTCTCCCCCTCGGTCAGGGAGGCAACCAGACGTTCGTACTCCCAGTTGGGTAGAGTCTCCCACCTTTTCAGAGATAACCAAGGGCAAAGCGCTACTTCCTGAAATTTGCTTGTTGAAGGATAGGGGTCTGACTGCTGAGGCCATGGTTGCTGACTTTGTCTTCAAGAACATTCAACCCTTGAAGGACAGAGTCTATCCCGCTTATTTATATACCAGCATCAATGATTCCACCCGATTCGCAAACAGACAGATTCCCAATGAGGATTTGCTGAGCCGACTAGATATGATTCTGAGGGGTAGGGTCTCAAATGCTGGTGCTCCTTTAGCTTACTCTGCGTGGAACCTGCCTCCTGATAGGCTATTCTCTGCATTTGTCTCCAACCCTCCTGCTTGTGATGATAGCCCGGCCATAGAGTGCGACCCTCCCTCGAGGATATTGAGGTCTTGATTGCCCCACTTCGGAGTCTTCCTGAGGCTGAGAGGCAAACTCACATTGAAATGCCAGCTACCACCGATGATGCTGAGATGGACGCCGTGCTTAGCCTGCTGGCCAGGGAATCGTTCGACTCTACCCGTACCGAGCCGATGGCCATCATGACTTGATGAAAGTCGCCTAGAGGGGGGTGAATGGGCGGAATCTAAAAATTATAAACTTAAGCACAACTACAAGCCGGGGTTAGCGTTAGAAATATAAACGAGTCCGAAAGAGAGGGCAAAAACAAATCACAAGCAAATGAAGAGTGAGACGCGGTGATTTGTTTTACCGAGGTTCGGTTCTTGCAAACCTACTCCCCGTTGAGGTGGTCACAAAGACCGGGTCTCTTTCAACCCTTTCCCTCTCTCAAACGGTCACTTAGACCGAGTGAGCTTCTCTTCTCAATCACTTGGGACACCAAGTCCCCACAAGGACCACCACACAATTGGTGTCTCTTGCCTTGCTTACAATTGAGTTAGGATCAAGAAAGAAAGAAGAAGAAAAGCGATCCAAGCGCAAGAACTCAAATGAACACAAATGTCACTCTCTCTAGTCACTATTTGATTGGAATGAACTTTGGACTTGGGAGAGGATTTGATCTCTTGTTTGTGTCTTGGAATGAAGTCTAGAGCTCTTGTATTGAATGCAAATGGCTGAAAACTTGGATGCCTTGAATGTGGGGGTGGTTAAGGTATTTATAGCCCCAACCACCAAAATGGCCGTTGGTGAAGGCTTCTGTCGATGGGCACACCGGACAGTCCGGTGCGCCACCGGACACTGTCCGGTGCGCCAGCCACGTCACCAGGCCGTTGGGTTCCGACCGTTGGAGTACTGACAACTGGGGCCACCGGACAGTCCGGTGGTGCACCGGATAGGTCCTGTAGACTGTCCGGTGCGCCTTCTGGCGCCTGCTCTGACTTCTGCACGCGGAGGCGCGCACTATAGCGCATTTAATGTCCTCTGCAGAAGACCGTTGGCGCGAAGTAGCCGTTCCTCCGCTGGCACACCGGACAGTCCGGTGAATTATAGCGGAGCGGCCTCACAAATTCCCGAAGTTGGCAAGTTTAGAGTCGTTCCTCCCTGGTGCACCGAACACTGTCCGGTGGCACACCGGACAGTCCGGTGCGCCAGACCAGGGCTGCCTTCGGTTTAACTTTGCTCCTTTTATTTGAACCCTTTCTTAAACTTTGTATTGGTTTGTTGTGAACCTTTGGCACCTATAGAACTCATAATCTAGAGCAAACTAGTTAGTCCAATAATTTATGTTGGGCAATTCAACCACCAAAATTCGTATTGGAAAAGGTTTGACCCTATTTCCCTTTCAATCTCCCCCTTTTTGGTGATTGATGCCAACACAAACCAAAGCAAATATAAATGTGCAGAATTGAACTAGTTTGCATAATGTAAGTGCAAAGGTTGCTTGGAATTGAAACCAATACACTTATTTCAATAGATGTGCATGGATGGTTTCCTTCTTATTTAAAATTTTAGACCTCATTTGCACCACGGGTTTTGTTTTTGCAAATCCTTTGTAAAATTATTTTCAAAATCCTTTTGCAACTAGTCAAAGGTACATGAAGAAGCATTTTCAAGATTTGAAATTTTCTCCCCCTGTTTCAAATGCTTTTCCTTTGACTTAAAACAAAACTCCCCCTAAATAAAATTCTCCTCTTAGTGTTCAAGAGATTTTTGCAATTTTTGAAGATACTACTTTCTCCCCCTTTTGAACTCAATAAGATATCAATTTGAAAAACTTAAAATTTGGTGGTGGTGCGGTCCTTTTGCTTTGGGCTCATACTTTCTCCCCTTTTGGCATGAATCGCCAAAAACGGATACTTATGAGTGAAATATAAGCCCTTGCTTTCTCCCAATGGTAAACTGAAAGTGCATTCATCCCTTTTGTGAGTTTTGGTGATTTGGATAACAACACATTTAAAAGACTAACAAATTTGCTAAGTGTTGAACAGGAAATTCAGTATGATAACATACTTGAATAGTGTATAATGACAGTGAACAAAGGTTCAACACAAGGTTAAATAACCAGTGAGACAATGCAAATGGATACAATATGATCTCTATATTGGTTTGAATATATGGACAAGACCTAAGAAATCACTACATACATATGATCAGAATAGAGGATGAAGTGATTAAGAGGATTGGTCAAACCAAAGTGAATAAGATATGAGGAATCGTGAATTGGCTTGACCATATTACTATCAGTCCATATATGCTTCAATGAGAATCAAACTAGAGCTTGATTGGTCTTAACAATTATATCTAAAAGACATTCAAGCAAGGTTCACAATATTGAAGAAATGATTCTCTCAATGGATGCTCAATATGATGTGACTCAAGAATGGCTTGATAGGGTGAAGATAGCAAGGAAAGGGCTTCGAGGAACTAAGCGAAGGTGAAGGCCAAGCGACGGCTTGTGGACCGAGGTACCATGGCTAAGGTGAAGAAGAGAGTACTTGCACTAAGTCGATGAACTAATCAGCTATGAAGAGTTATAACATGTTGATGCATCAGTACGGTGACTTGAAGCCATGATTTGAACTCACATATGATGATATGGTACAAGTCACAGGGTTTGATTTACGTTTGCTTCAAAAGGTGAGACAAAGATGTTTTGATCCTTATGAAGCAACGCCATGGAGAAATCACACATGAGACGCCAATGACTCAAGGAGTTTACTTAATTAATTTTATTTAATTTGAGTATAGGAATCGTCGTACTATAAAGGGGGATCCAAAAAGAAGGTTGGTGTTAGCCAAAGCTCAAACCTCTATATTCAAAAGATATTTTTGAAAAATAAAAATCTCTTTAACATTCTATGGTAGACCATGGTTAGGTTTGAGAAACCTAGAGTGTTCTTGTTGAAAAGCAGCTGAACTTCTTCAACTGCAGCTGAGCTTTCCAGCTGAGCTGAACTTCAGCTGAGTAGAGCTTCTTCAGCTGCAGCTGAGCTGAACTTCAGCTGAGTTGAGCTTCTTTAGTTGTAGCTGAGCTTTTCAGCTGAGCTGAACTTCAGCTGAGTTGAGCTTCTTCAGCTGCAGCTGAGCTGAACTTCAGCTGAGTTGAACTTTCTCAACTCCAGCTGAATTTCAACTTCAACTGGGGTCCAGGCAGGTTCAACTAGGGTCCAGGGCATGTTCAACCGGGGTCCAGAGAGGTTCAACCGGTGTCTAGGGAAAGTTCAGCCGGGGTATTTTCCCCGGACCTCACTGGTCAAAACCGGTTGAACCGGTCCTAGGGGAGGTTCAACCGGTGTCAGGGTCACCTGATCGATCTGACCTCCTGACTGGCAGACTGACTGCCAGTCTGACCCCCAGGCGGTTGAACCGGCCCTAGGGGCAGTTCAACCGGTGTCAGGACCTGCTTTTGCAGTCACTGTTTGTCAGCCTGCCCCAGGCGGTTGAACCGGTCTTAGGGGCGGTTCAACTGGTCTTGGTCAACTTGACCAGTCTGCAGGTCAGTCTACCCGTCAGTCTGACAGTCTGACTGGCAGACAGTCTGCCTGACCTGCCAGGGGTGGTCCGGTCTCAGACAGAAAAATCTGCCCAACGGCTAGTTTTGAGCTCCACCTATATATACTCTCTCCTACCTCTCTCCCCACACACAAGAGCACGACCCAAACTCCATTTCTAACTTGAAGAACACCTCCCACTCTCTCTCACACATCTCTTGCCTCTCCCATTTCAAATCTTTGGAGAGAAATCTTTGAGTGAGTTTGAGAGCTGCGGTTTTTGTGCTTCATCTCCAAATCTCTCTTGCTCTTCTTCATTCGAGCTTTGGTACTACATCGAGTTCTTTGTGGATTCATTACTCTTGAAGCTTCTAGCTCCTAGACGACAAGGTGTCTCTTGTGAGTCTCCAAATCTTGTGGAAGACCACAAGAAAGTTTGTATTACCCGCTCGTTTGAGCAAAGATTAGTGTGTGGGCTTGACCTTTGTGGTCGACAAAGGGAGGATTAGGGTTGAAAGAGACCCGGCTCTTTGTGGGCGCCTCAACAAGGAAGTAGGGCACCTTGGTGGTGTGACCGAACCTCGGGATAAATCTTGTGTCTCTTGTGTTCTTGTTTATTGTGCTTATTTCTGTTCTTCGTTCTCTCACCATTCCGTGAAAGATTTGTTTATATCTTTTTGGTGTGTGGATTTTAAGAAGTGCCCTTATCAGATCTACTACTTTGAACCCTGTGGATCATTTAGAACATCTCATTTCCAAAGTTAACTAGGTGAATTTCGAGATCAATTCAGTTTTACCCAGTTTGCTTCTAGTTTTTGTTGAAAAAGTTTTAACTTGCCTATTCACCCCCCTCTAGGCAACTTTCAATTGGTATCAGAGCCTAATCCTCGTTCTAACGCTTAACCACATGAGGAAAGATCATGTTGGGGGGACTAAGAAACGAAAGTGCTTCTAAGCTTGAAAAAGTTGAGGTTGCCTCGACTTCATCTTTTGTTGCAGATGTTGATCCTAGGGCAATAGATCTTGCCATGAGAATCGCCGAAAGGATGTTCCTCAAAATGAAGGAAGATGAGGCAAAGAACAAAATTGAAGAAGAAAATGATCGATGGAGACCAAACGACAAATCCACCTCTTCACAAGGATCGTCTTTCAAATCCACTTCTCATATGTGCTTTATTGCTAATGGGAGTGACAGTGAAAGCGAAAGTGAGGATGAGGAGGAGCAAGAAAGTGATAGTGAAGATGAGGACGATCTTCAACAATTCTTCGCTCAGCTAAGCAAGAAACATCGGATGAGCTTGCTCAAACTCATGAAAAGAGCGGAAGAACAAAAAGAAATGCTTCATAAGCAAGAAGACTTGCTCATCAGAAAAATCGAAGACTTAGAGAAGTTGACCAAAGAGCATGAGAAGCTAAAGTGCTCTCATGATGATTTGGTCCAAAGGTATGAAGACATTTCAATTGAGCAAATTAAAGTTATTAATCATTCATCATATAATGCTCAATTAGAAAATAAAAATGCTATGCTCAAGAACACGGTAGAAAAGCTAAACATTGAAAATCTAGCTTTGCAAGAAAAACATGATATGCTTGTATGCTCTCATAATAAATTTATGGATTCACATATCATGTTAGAAATGGCTCATGAGGTTGTGTTAACTAATTTGAAATCATACCAACCTCACATATGCACATGTACTTAAGTAGAAACTATATTATCATGTGCTAACAAATGTTGCTCTCAAGAAAGCCAATCTTCCATTGAGCTAGACATTTCAGGAATTAGTGATATTTCTATCACACAAGAAAATAAAGAGCTCAAGGAAGAAGTTGGAATGCTAAGAAGGAGCTTAACTCGTTTGAAGGGAAAGTGTCATGCTCAACCTTCTCAAGATAACTGTGATAATATGGTGAAAAAGCTTGAGAAGGGGACAACCGTAGCATGCACAAAACCCCTTCAAAAGAATACCAAGCTTTCCAAGAAGGGCATGAGCAAAATCCATGGTGAGAAAATTAATGCTCATATGATTTGCTCTAACAATGTACCTATGTGCTCAACAAAGAAAGATCAAAGAGAAGCGATAGGAGGTGCTATGGATGCAAGGAGAAGGGCCATGAAATTGATTCATGCCCCCACATGAAGAATCAAGACCTTGCACGATCAAGAAAGATGACCATCAAAAAGGATGAAAGCAAAAGGCAAATGCATTGCAAGGACAAGCATCACATTTGCTACAATTGCCGTGAAAAAGGTCATCTATTCAAGGTTTGTCCAAAGGGTAAAACTCCTAAACCTAACTTGTCAATATATTCAAACATGCTTAGGAGACCCAAATTTGACTCTTGTGCTAGAAAGGTGATGAGTTCACCACATTCTAGGACTAAGGCTATTTGGATGCTTAAGTCCTTATTACCTAACCTTGATGGACCCATCATGAGATGGGTACCAAAATGTGTTTGAAACTATTTGCAGGTACCCAAAGATGATATGAAGCTTTGGGGTGCTTGAGCGGTTTAACTCAATTCTTATCTCAAGCTATCAATCTTGCATTGTCTATCCTTTAAGATTGACCCAAAGATGAATTGAGTTGTTATATCACTAACTTCATATTCATCTCTAGCAAGAACTTGTGTTGTAGGGAATAAGGATTAACCTTTGTGGGAATCAAGCAAAAGGCCTACAACCAAGTGATATCCAAAGGATGGTAACAATTAATTCTTAAGTGCACATTGCTTTTAATTGGTATATTTGAAAGGGAATTAGGCTTACACCTAGTTCCTAAATAATTTTGGTGGTTGAATTGCCCAACACAAATATTGGACTAACTAGTTTGCTCTAGTGCATAAGTTATACAGGTGCAAAAAGTTCACATTTAGCCAATAAAAAGACCAAGTGTTGGATTCAACAAAGGAGCAATAAGGCAACCGAGGGCTGCTCTGGCTGAAGGCACCGGACTGTCCGGTGTGCACCGGACATGTCCGGTGCGGCCAGAGGACTCAGACTTCAAACCCTTCGCCCTCGGGATTTCTCGGAAGCCGGCGCGCTATAATTCACCGGACTGTCCGGTGTGCACCGGACATGTCCAGTGCTCCAAGGTCACGCGGCCTCCGGAACTCGTCAGCCTCGGGTTCGCTCGGCAGCCACTCCGCTAAAATTCACCGGACTGTCCGGTGTACACCGGACTGTCCGGTGTACCAGCGGAGCAACGGCTCCCTGCGGCGCCAACGGCTCCCTGCGGTGCATTAAATGCGCGCGCAGCGCGCGCAGACGTCAGGATCGCCCATGCCGGTGCACCGGACATCAAACAGTGCATGTCCGGTGTGCACCGGACACCCAGGAGGGCCCACAAGTCAGAAGCTCCAACGGTCAGAATCCAACGGCACTGGTGACGTGGCAGGGGCACCGGACTGTCCGGTGTGCACCGGACTGTCCGGTGCGCCATCGAACAGAGGGTTTCCAGCAACGGTCACTTTTGGTGGTTGGGGCTATAAATACCCCAACCACCCCACATTCATTGCCATCCAAGTTTTCCACTTCTCAACCACTACAAGAGCTCTAGCATTCAATTCTAGACACACCAAATAGATCAAGTCCTCTCCAAATTCCACACAATTCCATAGTGACTAGAGAGAGTGATTTGCTTGTGTTCTTTCGAGCTCTTGCGCTTGGATCGCATTCTTTTCTTTCTCACTTGTTCTTGAGATCATCACTCAATTGTAACCAAGGCAAGAGGCACCAATTGTGTGGTGGCCCTTGCGGGGAAGTTTTGTTCCCGGTTGATTGAGAAGAAGAGAAAGCTCACTCGATCCGTGGGATCGTTTGAGAGAGGGAAGGGTTGAAAGAGACCCGGCCTTTGTGGCCTCCTCAACGGGGAGTAGGTTTGCAAGAACCGAACCTCGGTAAAACAAATCCTCGTGTCACACTCTTATTTGCTTGCGATTTGTTTTGCGCCCTCTCTCGCGGACTCGTTTCTTTATTACTAACGCTAACCCGGCTTGTAGTTGTGATTATTTTTGTAAATTTCAGTTTCGCCCTATTCACCCCCCCTCTAGGCGACTATCAATTGGTATCAAAGCCCGGTACTTCATTAGAGCCTAACCGCTCGAAGTGATGTCGGGAGATCCCGCCAAGAAGGAGATGGAGACCGGCGATGACAAGCCCACTACAAGCCAAGGGAGCACCTCATCTTCATCGGAAGAGTCCCGCACCAAGAGAAGGGAGAAGAAGAAGAGATCCTCCAAGCGGAAGGAGAAAAGATCTTCCTCTTCTCACCACAAGGAGAAGAAGGAAAAATCTTCTTCTCACAAGCCGCATCGGAGTGGGGACAAGCACAAAAGGATGAGGAAGGTGGTCTTCTACGAGACCGACACTTCATCGACCTCCACCTCCGGCTCCGACGCGGCATCCGTCACTTCTAAACGCCAAGAGCGTAAGAAGTATAGTAAGATTCCCCTACGCTACCCTCGCATTCCTAAACATACACCTTTACTTTCCGTCCCATTAGGCAAACCACCAACTTTTAATGGTGAAGATTATGCTATGTGGAGTAATTTGATGCGATTTCATCTAACCTCTCTCCACAAAAGATTATGGGATGTTGTTGAGTTTGGTGTACAGGTACCATCCGTAGGGGATGAAGACTACGACACGGATGAAGTGGCCCAAATCGAGCACTTCAACTCCCAGGCCACAACCATTCTCCTTGCCTCACTAAGCAAGGAGGAATACAACAAAGTACAAGGGTTGAAGAACGCCAAGGAGATTTGGGACCTACTCAAGACGGCGCACGAGGGAGATGAACTCACAAAGATCACCAAGCGGGAAACGATCGAGGGGGAGCTCGGTCGCTTCCGTCTTCGCCAAGGGGAGGAGCCACAAGACATGTACAACCGGCTCAAGACCTTGGTGAACCAAGTGCGCAACCTCGGGAGCGCAAAATGGGATGACCACGAAGTGGTTAAGGTTATTCTAAGAGCCCTTATTTTCCTTAACCCTACTCAAGTACAATTAATTCGTGGCAATCCTAGATATACACAAATGACCCCCGAGGAAGTCATCGGGAATTTTGTTAGTTTTGAATGCATGATTAAGGGCTCCAAGAAGATCAACGAGCTTGATGAGCCTTCCACATCCGAGGCGCAACCCGTGGCCTTCAAGGCAATGGAGGAGAAGAAGGAGGAGTCTACACCAAGTAGACAACCAATTGACGCCTCCAAGCTCGACAACGAGGAGATGGCTCTAATCATCAAAAGCTTCCGGCAAATCCTCAAGCAACGGAAGGGGAAGGACTACAAATCCCGTTCCAAGAAGGTTTGCTACAAGTGTGGTAAGCCCGGTCACTTTATTGCTAAATGTCCATTATCAAGTGATAGTGACAGGGACAACGACAAGAAGGGCAAGAGGAAGGAGAAGAAGAAGTACTACAAGAAGAAGGGCGGCGATGCCCATGTTTGTCGGGAGTGGGACTCCGACGAAAGCTCAAGTGACTCCTCCGACGACGAGGACGCCGCCAACATCGCCGTCACCAAGGGCCTCCTCTTCCCCAACGTCGGCCACAAGTGCCTCATGGCCAAGGACGGCAAAAAGAAGGTAAAATCAAAGTCCTCCACTAAATATGAAACATCTAGTGATGAGGAGAATGATAAAAACGAAGAGGATAATTTGCGTATTCTTTTTGCCAACCTTAACATGGAACAAAAAGAAAAATTAAATGAATTGATTAGTGCCATCCATGAAAAGGATGATCTCTTGGACTCCCAAGAGGACTTCCTAATCAAGGAAAACAAAAAACATGTTAAGGTTAAAAATGCTTATGCTCTAGAAAGAGAAAAATGTGAAAAATTGTCTAGCGAGCTAAGTATTTGCCATGAGACTTTAGACAACCTTAGAAATGAAAATGCCAATTTAATTGCTAAGGTTGATTCTCATGTTTGCATTGATCCTAGAAATGATAATGTTGATTTGCTTGCTAGGATTGATGAGTTGAATGTTTCCATTGCTAGCCTTAGAAATGAAAATGAGAAATTAATTGCTAAGGCTAAAGATTTTGATGTTTGCAATGCTACTATTTCCGACCTTAGAACCAAAAATGACATGTTGCATGCTAAGGTCGTTGAACTTAAATCTTGCAAACCTTCTACATCTAATGTTGAGCATGTTTCCATTTGTACTAGATGTAGAGATATTAATGTTGATGCTATCCATGATCACCTAGCCTTAATTAAAAAACAAAATGATCACATAGCACAACTTAATGCTAAAATTAGAGAGCATGACTTAGAAAATGAAAAATTTAAACTTGCTAGAAGCATGCTCTATAATGGGAGACGCCCTGGCATTAAGGATGGCATTGGCTTCCAAAGGGGAGACAATGTCAAAATTAATGCCCCTCCTAAGAACCTATCTAACTTTGTTAAGGGCAAGGCTCCCATGCCTCAGGATAACGAGGGTTACATTTTGTACCCTGCCGGCTATCCTGAGAACAAGATTAGGAAAATTCACTCTAGGAAGTCTCACTCTGGCCCTAATCATGCTTTTATGTATAAGGGTGAGACATCTAGATCTAGGCAACCAACCCATGCCAAGTTGCCTAGAAAGAAAATCCCTAATGCATCAAATGATCATGCCATGTCATTTAAAACTTTTGATGCATCTTATGTTTTAACTAACAAATCCGGCAAGGTAGTTGCCAAGATTGTTGGGGGCAAACACAAGGGCTCCAAGACTTGTGTTTGGGTACCCAAAGTTCTTGTATCTAATGCCAAAGGACCCAAAACCGTTTGGGTACCTAAAACAAAGAACTAAACTTGTTTTGTAGGTTTATGCATCCGGGGGCACAAGTTGGATACTCGACAGCGGGTGCACAAACCACATGACCGGGGAGAAAAGGATGTTCTCCTCTTATGAGAAAAACCAAGATCCCCAACGAGCTATCACATTCGGGGATGGAAATCAAGGTTTGGTCAAAGGTTTGGGTAAAATTGCTATATCTCCTGACCATACTATTTCCAATGTTTTTCTTGTAGATTCCTTAGATTACAATTTGCTTTCCGTATCCCAATTATGTCAAATGGGCTACAACTGTCTTTTTACTGATACAGGTGTTACTGTCTTTAGAAGGAGTGATGATTCAATAGCATTTAAGGGTGTGTTAGAGGGTCAGCTATACTTAGTAGATTTTGAAAGAGCTGAACTCGACACATGCTTAATTGCTAAGACTAACTTGGGTTGGCTATGGCACCGTCGACTAGCCCATGTTGGAATGAAGAATCTTCACAAACTTCTAAAGGGAGAACACATTTTGGGACTAACCGATGTTCATTTTGAGAAAGACAGGATTTGTAGCGCTTGCCAAGCCGGGAAGCAAGTTGGTGTACAACATCCACACAAAAATATCATGACTACCGACAGGCCACTGGAGCTCCTACATATGGATCTATTCGGCCCAATCGCTTACATAAGCATCGGCGGTAGTAAGTATTGTCTTGTAATTGTGGATGATTATTCTCGCTTCACTTGGGTATTCTTTTTGCAGGAAAAATCACAAACCCAAGAGACCTTAAAGGGATTCTTGAGACGGGCTCAAAATGAGTTCGGCTTAAGGATCAAGAAAATTAGAAGCGACAATGGGACGGAGTTCAAGAACTCTCAAATAGAAGGCTTTCTTGAGGAGGAGGGCATCAAGCATGAGTTCTCTTCTCCCTACACTCCACAACAAAATGGTGTAGTGGAGAGGAAGAATCGAACTCTGTTGGACATGGCAAGAACCATGCTTGATGAGTACAAGACACCGGATCGGTTTTGGGCCGAGGCGGTCAACACCGCCTGCTACGCCATCAACCGATTATATCTTCATCGAATCCTCAAGAAGACATCCTATGAACTCCTAACCGGTAAAAAGCCCAATATTTCATATTTTAGAGTTTTTGGTAGCAAATGTTTTATACTTGTTAAAAGAGGTAGAAAATCTAAATTTGCTCCTAAAACTGTAGAAGGCTTTTTACTAGGATATGACTCAAACACAAGGGCATATAGAGTCTTTAACAAATCCTCAGGACTTGTTGAAGTTTCTTGTGACGTTGTGTTTGATGAGACTAACGGCTCTCAAGTAGAGCAAGTTGATCTTGATGATGTAGGTGAAGAACAGGCTCCATGCATAGCGCTAAGGAACATGTCCATCGGGGATGTGTGTCCTAAGGAATCCGAAGAGCCTCCAAATGCGCAAGATCAACCATCCTCCTCCATGCAAGCATCTCCACCAACTCAAGTTGAGGATGAGGCTCAAGATGTTGAACAAGAAAATCAAGAAGATGAGCCACCTCTAAATGACGGCAACGATCAAGGGGGAGATTCAAATGATGAAGACAAGGAGGATGAACAACCAAGGCCGCCACACCCAAGAGTCCACCAAGCAATCCAACGAGATCACCCCGTCGACACCATCCTCGGCGATATTCATAAGGGGGTAACTACTCGATCTCGTGTTGCTCATTTTTGTGAACATTACTCGTTTGTTTCCTCTATTGAGCCACACAGGGTAGAGGAAGCACTTCAAGATTCGGATTGGGTGATGGCGATGCAAGAGGAGCTCAACAATTTCACAAGGAACGAGGTATGGCACTTAGTTCCACGTCCTAATCAAAATGTTGTAGGAACCAAGTGGGTCTTTCGCAACAAGCAAGACGAGCATGGTGTGGTGACAAGGAACAAAGCTCGACTCGTGGCCAAGGGGTATTCACAAGTCGAAGGTTTGGATTTTGGTGAAACCTATGCACCCGTAGCTAGGCTTGAGTCAATTCGCATATTATTAGCCTATGCTACTTACCATGGCTTCAAGCTTTATCAAATGGACGTGAAGAGTGCCTTCCTCAATGGACCAATCAAGGAGGAGGTCTATGTTGAGCAACCTCCCGGCTTTGAAGACAGTGAGTATCCTAACCATGTCTATAGGCTCTCTAAGGCGCTTTATGGGCTTAAGCAAGCCCCAAGAGCATGGTATGAATGCCTTAGAGATTTCCTTATTGCAAATGGCTTCAAAGTCGGCAAGGCCGATCCTACTTTGTTCACTAAAACTCTTGACAATGATTTGTTTGTATGCCAAATTTATGTTGATGATATTATATTTGGGTCTACTAACAAATCTACATGTGAAGAATTTAGTAGGATCATGACACAGAAATTCGAGATGTCAATGATGGGAGAGTTGAAGTATTTTCTAGGATTTCAAGTCAAGCAACTCCAAGAAGGCACCTTCATTAGCCAAACGAAGTATACTCAAGACATTCTAAGCAAGTTTGGAATGAAGGATGCCAAGCCCATCAAGACACCCATGGGAACAAATGGGCATCTCGACCTCGACACGGGAGGTAAGTCCGTGGATCAAAAGGTATACCGGTCGATGATTGGATCATTACTTTATTTATGTGCATCTCGACCGGACATTATGCTTTCCGTTTGCATGTGTGCAAGATTCCAAGCCGACCCTAAGGAATCACACCTTACGGCCGTAAAACGAATCTTGAGATATTTGGCTTTTACTCCTAAGTTTGGGCTTTGGTACCCTCGGGGATCCACTTTTGATTTGATTGGATATTCGGATGCCGATTGGGCAGGGTGTAGGATAAATAGGAAGAGCACATCGGGGACTTGCCAGTTCTTGGGAAGATCCTTGGTGTCATGGGCTTCAAAGAAGCAAAATTCGGTCGCTCTTTCTACCGCCGAAGCCGAGTATATTGCCGCAGGCCATTGTTGCGCGCAATTGCTTTGGATGAGGCAAACCCTGCGGGACTACGGTTACAAATTAACCAAAGTCCCTTTGCTATGTGACAATGAGAGTGCAATCAAAATGGCCGACAATCCCGTCGAGCACAGCCGCACTAAGCACATAGCCATTCGGTATCATTTTCTTCGGGATCACCAACAAAAGGGGGATATCGAGATTTCTTATATTAATACTAAAGATCAATTAGCCGATATCTTTACCAAACCACTTGATGAACGATCTTTTACCCGACTTAGGCATGAGCTTAATATTCTTGATTCTAGGAATTTCTTTTGCTAGTCTTGCACACATAGCTCATAAATATACCTTTGATCATGTCTCTTTTATATGCTATGACTAATGTGTTTTCAAGTGTATTTCAACCAAGTCATAGGTATATTGAAAGGGAATAGGAGTCTTCGGCGAAGACAAGGCTTCCACTCCACTCCACTACTCATCCTTCGCCGTCGCTCCGCATCACTCTCCAACTTTGGTATAATCTTCACTCATTCATTTCATGACCAAAGGAGGAGATAATACTTCATTGGGCTCTAATGATTCCGTTTTTGGCGATTCATGCCAAAGGGGGAGAAAATATGAGCCCAAAGCAAAAGGACCGCACCACCACCTAATTTCATAAATTTGATAATTTTATATTGGTAAATTTCAAAATTGGTATCTTTTTGTGTTCTAAGAGGGGAGTAACGAGTATTTTCAAAATTGATGTCTTAAAACCCTCTTGATCACTAAGAGGAGACCTTATTTGAGGGGGAGTTTTGCTTAGTCTCAGGGAAAGCATTGGAAATAGGGGGAGAAAATTCCATATCTTGAAAATGCTTTGCAAAATCTTTTTCATTTACCTTTGACTATCTTGCAAAAGTACTTTGAAAAGAATTTACAAAAGAATTTGCAAAAACAAAACTCGTGGTGCAAATATGGTCCAATATGTCAAAAACAAAGAAACCATCCATACGCATCATATAAGTTTATATTGGCTCAATTCCAAGCAACCTTTGCACTTACATTATGTAAACTAGTTCAATTATGCACTTTTATATTTGCTTTGGTTTGTGTTGGCATCAATCACCAAAAAGGGGGAGATTGAAAGGGAATTAGGCTTACACCTAGTTCCTAAATAATTTTGGTGGTTGAATTGCCCAACACAAATATTGGACTAACTAGTTTGCTCTAGTGCATAAGTTATACAGGTGCAAAAAGTTCACATTTAGCCAATAAAAAGACCAAGTGTTGGATTCAACAAAGGAGCAATAAGGCAACCGAGGGCTGCTCTGGCTGAAGGCACCGGACTGTCCGGTGTGCACCGGACATGTCCGGTGCGGCCAGAGGACTCAGACTTCAAACCCTTCGCCCTCGGGATTTCTCGGAAGCCGGCGCGCTATAATTCACCGGACTGTCCGGTGTGCACCGGACATGTCCGGTGCTCCAAGGTCACGCGGCCTCCGGAACTCGTCAGCCTCGGGTTCGCTCGGCAGCCACTCCGCTAAAATTCACCGGACTGTCCGGTGTACACCGGACTGTCCGGTGTACCAGCGGAGCAACGGCTCCCTGCGGCGCCAACGGCTCCCTGCGGTGCATTAAATGCGCGCGCAGCGCGCGCAGACGTCAGGATCGCCCATGCCGGTGCACCGGACATCAAACAGTGCATGTCCGGTGTGCACCGGACACCCAGGAGGGCCCACAAGTCAGAAGCTCCAACGGTCAGAATCCAACGGCACTGGTGACGTGGCAGGGGCACCGGACTGTCCGGTGTGCACCGGACTGTCCGGTGCGCCATCGAACAGAGGGTTTCCAGCAACGGTCACTTTTGGTGGTTGGGGCTATAAATACCCCAACCACCCCACATTCATTGCCATCCAAGTTTTCCACTTCTCAACCACTACAAGAGCTCTAGCATTCAATTCTAGACACACCAAATAGATCAAGTCCTCTCCAAATTCCACACAATTCCATAGTGACTAGAGAGAGTGATTTGCTTGTGTTCTTTCGAGCTCTTGCGCTTGGATCGCATTCTTTTCTTTCTCACTTGTTCTTGAGATCATCACTCAATTGTAACCAAGGCAAGAGGCACCAATTGTGTGGTGGCCCTTGCGGGGAAGTTTTGTTCCCGGTTGATTGAGAAGAAGAGAAAGCTCACTCGATCCGTGGGATCGTTTGAGAGAGGGAAGGGTTGAAAGAGACCCGGCCTTTGTGGCCTCCTCAACGGGGAGTAGGTTTGCAAGAACCGAACCTCGGTAAAACAAATCCTCGTGTCACACTCTTATTTGCTTGCGATTTGTTTTGCGCCCTCTCTCGCGGACTCGTTTCTTTATTACTAACGCTAACCCGGCTTGTAGTTGTGATTATTTTTGTAAATTTCAGTTTCGCCCTATTCACCCCCCCTCTAGGCGACTATCAATATTCCTTTGTGTCTTTTGTAGCCACATAGGAAAAATGAAGCACTTAAGAATGAACTTAAAAGATTTTACCTTGCTTTGGAAATGATCTAATTATATGGTAGATTGCAAGTTCATATTTTTATATTGTGACAATCTACATGATTTAAATTGATTGTATGTATCTTGTGGCATATTTCCAATTTGTTATCGTATTATTGCCATGACCTAGACATAAAGAGTATTATCCCATGTTCTTAAATGAATAGAGTGCTAAGTAAGAAATTCAAATTCTTAAAGCACTTACCAAAAGGGAATTCTCTATATGACTAGAGTTGTGAGACTAATGTTTCTATCCAATTGTTTATGTAGTCTCACAACATGAGAATGTGTTTCCCAAATGGAGTGTGCCATTCAACATTCGAAGAAGATCGAACCAATACTATGTGATGTATTCATTTTTGTTTAAATTGGTTTTGAGTCTTCTACATTAATCACTCACCATGCTATGAATTAAACTTGCCATGTAAACATAATTAAATAATCATGCTACTTTCATCTTTTTTACAATTGATGTTATGCATGATGCTTGTAAGGGTAATTTAGTTCATATCATGAGGTTTCCTTGTTTTAGTAACCTTCTTGTCATTCATATACTAGAGGTTGCTAAATAGGAAACTATTGCTTGTGTTACTAATACAATCTCTTTTAAGATATTTCATGGAAATTCATAAGTAGAGATTGTGCTCTTTTAATTGGTAAAATCACAAGCTTTAAAGGTTAATCTTCACCTAAAAGAAAGATTAGGAATGCTCAAGGCAAAGGTATGGAACAAATTGCTTCAATTGGTAGTTGATCAATAGTAGTTCCTTCCAAGTGGCATTCTTTCAATTGGTAATAATATATTCTATGGAAAGGAATGTCAATATGAAGGTTAAATTCCTTTTGGCTTAAATTTGTAAATTAGTGCATATTGTGAATTCACTGCTCCATGTGCATTAACTTAAAAGGAATTTAATTTATGCCTTTACGCCTCATAAATGATGATTTGTTTGCCATTCATATATAGATATCATCATTCATTAAATACTTCCTTGTACTACTAATACCTCTTCTCAAAGTGTTTTATCGACTAGTTTGAAAAGGGAAAGAGATAACAAAGAAGGAAGTCTCCACAAATGATGAAAAGAAGAATACTAAGGTGACACCACCATAGATAGTAAGATCTGTCAAATTGGTATAACAAATGGTACATTCTATATGGTGGTAAGTATTCTTAGGCATAAGTTAATTCATTGTAAATTTGTCATGCCTTGACCATGATATGTAATATACTCCTCATGAGACTCTTAACTAAATTGAAAGTGCATGTGGCAAGTCATTCAAATACTAGATGCACATATCTAATGGGAGAACATTATATATCTTGTGTCATAGAGAATAAGTTTCACTTGAGTAAGCTATACTAAGACAATCCAAAATGGTAAATTTGTATCTCATTCATATGGATTATTATCTTTGTTTTCTAAATAGCTACTCTTGATACAGTTTAAAATTCTCTTATCGTTAATTCTAAAAGTGCATAAGAATCTTGTGACACCCCAGGTGTCAGTTTCGTGTTATGTCAGGAGATTTATCCTAATCTCGGATGCTAAGTGAAAATTTCTACTTCTCGATCGCATCTATCTCCATTTATCAAGTTACTCATGAACGGTTCACCAAATTTGGAATTATTCGATCTCAAGAACAGCCAAATTTGGAGCCTGTTAAAACTTTTTGTTTCTTGTTGCAAACACAAATTCGAAAGTCAATATCGTCTCGCAACTCCCGTCCAGACTCATTTATTCGGACTCTCGATAGTTGTTATATTATCCAATCGATGTCCGAATCCTCTTTCTCGATAGTCGGTCTACGTCCAAATACTTAATCCGAATTCGCATTCTCCAGCGGAATCTCTGTTGTGCCAATCTCTAATTACTTCTTATGCAAATAAACTTCTTATCTCTATATCATCATTCATCTCTATCTATCAAGTGTATTCTAAAGATTTCTCAAAGTTTGAACCAAATGCTCACATCAAAACATAAATCATATACTTGCTTGAAACTTCTCGTTTGAACATGTGCAAATTTTGAAATTCAACCAAGCCTTGTAATCTTGCTCAAACAACTCTATATTAACTCTACAATAAAAGTTATTAAGGGTTCATGTAGAGAAAATGCCAATAAAATATCGAGAAAATACCCCGATTGCCTAAAAAAATATAATTTGAAGCCTTATAATGATGCTACCTTGACAAAGGTGAAACTTTAATTTATATTCAAGATATGAGGTTTGACCTTTAATGAAAGTTGTAGAACCTGTGTTATACAACAAATATTATATTTAAACCAAGCCTTGATTCAACCTCTAAGTATCTCAAACAGTGCCATCAAGACAGAATAAAAATCTGATTTCAAGATTCGAATTCTTCTAAGTCTGAAATCAGCGTTGTTCGGGTCGACGTCCTACGTTCCCAAATTTTTGTTGAACAACTCAAGTTTTTCCAAATATAAAAGTTGTTAATAACTAATAGGGGCACAACATATTGAAAGATGACATTCATCCGATTCCGTTTGACATGCTTTGACATTCAGTTTTCACGAGTTTCCACTGTTTTCTAACCCACTGACAAACCAATTTTCGTGGGTCTTTATCTCTCTAACCAGTGCTCGAATCACATCAAGTGCTGTACAAGATTTGTAGAGTGTACATCAAGGAAGATATTTCCTACAGTAACCTTGATCCAATTCCAAGGGGAGAACGACGAAAATGGGCGCCCAAAGTCGCTCTGCCATCACCTGCCATCTGCTGGTGCAGTCTGACATGTCCAGAGCTTGGCTCTATAAATGGCAGCCCACCCTCTCCCTTCTCCCACACACCACTCCCTTCCCTTCTCTGTTTTGGCTGAGCAGGGAGCTCCTCCTTCTTCCCCATGGCGCCCTCCCCCATCCATGGCCGTCTCCCCTCCCTCACCTCCCAGCCCGGCCCCTTCTCTGCTCCCTTGCGTGGAGGAGATGGCTGGAGGTTGAAGAAGACCTCCCTGTGCCTATGACGAGTGGGCCCAAGGCCATGGGTAAGAACACACAAAATTGCAGATTTGTGCTCTTCCTTAAAATATTCATATCTCGAGTTTTATAGCACCTAAAATCGTGAAACTTGTTTTGTTGGCTTCCTTATGAAATGCTCTAACTATTGGATCTATATGTTGGTATGGTTTAGTGGAAAAGTTTTTCTGTAGAAATTCGTATTTAAAAACTGGTTTACAAAATAAATGAACTTGCTTCTCTCCATAGTTTTATTTATAAAAATCCAAAAATGATGAAACTTGTTTTGTTAGTTAGATGTTGTCATACTCCATCTAAGAAAAATATAAAACTTATAGGTTGTTCACTGTTTTCTTGGTGTGTTAATTAAAACATGTTAAATAGGAAAAAGATGATTGTTTTGCTTGTTATTTTTAGATCTGTAGCTCTAGTGCTCCAAATGGATTCAAATTTTTAAAGTAGACTCTTGTTGTGATGCTTGGTGACTGGTAAAAATTTCATGAATTGGTATGCATGTATGATTAAGTTAGTGATTTAACTTGTTTAATGCACCTTAAGTAGTTTTAAATGATTTATAAAAAATATATGGATGTAAAAATGGAAAATGATGTTCCACTGTCCTTGTATGATATTATAGTAGCCTAAGAAAACTTGATATGGTCATGCATCCACAGAAAATAATTAGTTTTAGATTTAACCTTGTCTCATATGCTTTATTGCATCAACAATTTGTTATTTTTGTAGTAAATAAAATATAAAACCTAGGCATGTGAAATTTATACATTAGTCATAATTTGTTATTTACTATGCCTCATAAAAATTCTAGCCCCAAATTAGATAGTTTCATACGGTGCTAAAATAACACCCCTTTTATAATTACACGAGTTAGTGAAAATTAGGAGAAAACAAAATCATGCATGTTTCATGGAATGCTTGAGTTACACCTTAACACCAATTAAAGTTTAAATGGTTATGTCATGATGGTCTAAAGTTAAATATTAGTATTTCATCACAATTTTGTGTGATGTCGGAGATATGTGCCGAAGTACTTTATTTGGTGCATGTGTTTGTTAATTGTGTGGTAATAACTCTAGCGCACGAAATGATTTGGATAAAATTTGTAAGTCTACTTGTGAGTCCTCATTTAATTAATTTAACTCTAAGAAATGGTAAAGTGCTAGAATGATTCAAGTCTCTAGAATGCAGCAATTCTTGAATTATATAGAAGCTGGAATTTGTTGATTGCTGTTTTGGGCTGCACGCATTGTTTTCGTTGTGCTGTTTGTTTGATAAACCAAATCATGTTTTCTGTAGAAAGGTCATATAGAAGAGTTGTAGATAACATGATTATCTTGCTTTTACTAAAATTTGACAGCCATAAACCTGATCGTTTAGGAGTTATGCTTTTTACAAATTCAGTAACTGAATCTGTCCAAATTCTGTACAGATTTCAG
The DNA here is from genome assembly GCA_029449295.1 of Zea luxurians. Taxonomy (NCBI): domain Eukaryota; kingdom Viridiplantae; phylum Streptophyta; class Magnoliopsida; order Poales; family Poaceae; genus Zea; species Zea luxurians. The sequence continues at coordinate 21,358,411 of JAOPSE010000037.1, forward strand.
AAACTGTATTGTTTGTTCAATTTAATGTTACAATCTGTTCATGGTCATTATAAAAAAAGTTGTAGGTGAGTTTCTTATCTTGCTTGTGTTAAAATTTCGTAACTAAAGGCCTGACGGTTTAAGAGTTATGAATTTTACAAAATGGTTGCTGTGTTCTGTCCACTGTCAGAACAGATTTCGAAAACTGAATTGTTTGACTTGGTTAAAGATAGAATCGCTTCTTGGTAATTATAAAAGTTGTGTAGTGCTTTTGATGAGCTTTTCAAAAAGTCTTGAATCACTCTTTTTGATGATCTGAAGATTAAGTTGTAGATGTTTGAAGTGTGAAGTCTAAATCTGTCCAAATCTGGACAGCAAAGCCTTCTAGTGTCTTTTACTCTTGATACACTTTAAATCAACCTAAGATGTTTATAAATAATTTGTAGAATGTTTAATTAGCTTTCCAGAAAATCTAGGATCAATTGATTTGAATGCCTGAGTCTCTAGTTATAAATTTTTAAAGTCGCAAGTCTAAATCTGTCTAAAGCTGAACAGAGCTATCGTTTGTCACGATTTAACCTTGTTAAGTTTCTAATCAAATTAAGATAACAATACCAAAGTTGTAGAGCATTCCTTAAACCTTCCAAAAAATATTTTACCACTATTTTTGGAGAGAGATTCTGATATTTGCCATCAGCAAGAAACATGTTTGTAAAATTGCCATCAGGCCCACATTCCATAGACCCAGCTGGACCCACAATTCATAGACACAGTGGTAATTATAACAAGAAGACAACATTGTGAGTGGCAAAAATTCAATTATCTCATTTTTGGATGAATGCCTTGTATGTTATAACTGAAACGATCAACTGTTGTGCTGCTGTCACAAACATATTGAATGTGATTGATTGCTCTACTCTGTTGTAGCTGTCTTGAGTTGACTGCTTGCTTGTTTTGGGTTTTAATTGAACATGAGTAATAATGATAGTGACTAATATAATTGAGGTTATATATAAGTAAGTAGTACACATCTCACTAAGTTAGTGAACCAAATTGGTTAAGGTCTAATAAGTAGCTTAGCTTAATCAACAGTTAGCAAGTGCAGTTATATATTAGGGAAACAAAATGAATAATGTCATGTCTTTGGCTTTCTGCTAATACTACTAAATAACCAACATCATTAAAGTAGTACAATTTGTAATTGTGAATAAACTATCTCCTCATGTGTGTTCTCTGGGGTGTATGCTTGCAGTAGAAGGTTTTGAATGATTGTAAAACCCGATTAAACAACTATTCCTTTTTTAACTAAGTCTGTCTATGTGCAAGTCATCGTAAATTTATGCGTACTTAACTAGTTTAATAATAAGTAACTAATGAATGATAAAAGTGAACGTGGCGAATGCTTGTACTTATGATGTCGTGTTTGCAATAGATAATTATAGGAAGTGTTTGTTGTTTTCCAGTGGTGATTGACTACGTATGCCCGATGACGTATAGATAACTAGCGCTTGCGTACGGTTGTCACGGTGTCTTACAATTTAATGTTTAGTTCGCTACCATCCATTTTGGGATTATCTTGTGACATATTTCATCATATTCATACATATGCATCCTGCATCTCATTTAGGACCGAGAGATGATGATCGTGCAAGTGATGTGGTGCCAACAACAAGATGCAGTTGGTGGACGACCTGAAGAGTGATGGACTTAACCAGTGGATGCTCGCCAAGCGAGTACCTCCCCCAGCAACACTACCTAAGTGTTAAATTAAAGGCAAGCCCCGGTTTTATGCATAACCGTTTATATATGCTATTTTACTACACTTAATGTTTGTAGGCTTGTACTGTGCACTTAAGTGTAGGAGTTGACTGAAACCCTAGTTGCATGAACTCAGGATTCCTTTTGAGATGGATACTAGTATGCTAGGTCGAGTAGCTGCTTTACTAATTAGGGATCTCGGTAGAAGTCGAGTGATTTTTCTAGCACTCGCGCGAGGTCAGGAATTGGTTGTATCCATTTTTATATCATAATGATGTTGGTATGTGGACAACAATCCATGGGGATTGGTTGTCTACGGGATAAAAGTTGAATAAGGATTATGGTGTGGTACCGTGAGTCAAGCGTTTGAATGTACTAAACATATACCGAGAAATATGGTAAATCGGTAAGCCTAGTACCTGAGTGAACCTGGCAGCAGTTTGCCCTCCTCACGCGACCTGAGACGAGGTCTCCCATTCCGGTTATGGTGGGTACAAGTGCGGTCACTGCACGACGGCAGTCGGGGTCAGTGAGGCATTGTACGCCAAGGCGGTGAGCCCCTCTCTGCTGACAGGGAATCGATGGGGACGGTTGATGTGTGTGGGGACGGAGTGCCTCGCCACGTCGTGTGTTTAGGTTTACCTTGCAAGGTTTAAAAACTCGATTCGAATCGTCTGCTTCTCGCAGCTAATGAGACTGCTTGATCCATGCTGCTACATTGAGTAACAAGTGGAAAGATGATGAGATGATACAAGATGTTGATTGCTAAAAATGTTTGCTACTATGTGTGAGTAGATAGTACACATTTAGCCTTAAGAGAGTCACACTTAAATTTGACAAAGTTAAAGCTAGAATTTAGAAACTCAGCTAGTGCTTTTGGCAACCAAACCCCACAGCCAAACAGCTGCATGTCTAGAGGTAGAGGAGTAGACTCCTCACACCGGGTAAGTCTAGCTGAGTATTTGTATACTCAGCCTTGCTTGTGGCATAATTTTTGCAGGTACTCCTTAGGTTGAATTGGTTGATGGTGTGACTTGGCCTCCATCCCTGCCACCGGGATAGACGGTCGAGTGGGTTACTACTTCCGCAGGAGAGGACCAGGAGGAGTAGCGCGGCCAGGCTTCGCCATGTTACTCGGTTTTCTCCGTTAGTTATTTCCGCTGCATTAAAATTTATGGTTATTATTTCTGAAACTCCGATAATGTAATCACTAATGATACTTATTAAATTTGTGGTATTATGTTTTATTGTATTTCTCTGTGCCTCACCTTCGAGTGAGCTAGTGATATTCGATCCTGGTTAAGTGGCTTTATCGGACTAGATCCGAGGGACTGACGGTTTATTCCTATTTAAGTATGGTCTAGCCTCTAAGGCGGGACTTAGGCACTTAAGTTGGAATAATTCGGGCGGTTCCGCCACAGCTGGTATCGGAGCGAATACCATTACAGAGAAGTCAATAAGTCATGACTACCAAGTTTTTAAAAGTAAAACTTGCTTAGAAACCAATGTTGGATAGATGTCAGGACGATAAGGATAGACCTAGGACGTGAAGCCTTAGGAAATAGATGGGTAGCTAGGTGGCTATTTATATAGGCCATAAAGGCTACTAATACTATTAATAAGGATGCTGTAGAAGCACCCGAAAATTAGTTAGGTCTGAGAAGACGACTAGAATGAGCATGCATCATGATTGTCGCATTATAATTGTCTCTTGTGCATCAACATGCTTCTCTCACCCTTATTCCAATAATAAGAACTTGTGAATAATGTGAAGTACTGCTATGTTAGGAACTATAAGAAATGCTTTACCTTGTATCGGATTGGTAAGTCTTGACTAGGTCGTGATATGTGTTTCTCTTGCCTTGCTTTCTAGAAGGTACGATAGTTGTTCAGTCCATTTTGCCTCTAACAAAAAAAATGTTGTTTGTCCTGCTCATGAAAAGACCCCCTTCCCCAAATAATCTAGTGGTTCCCTAGTGAAACCCTTAAAAAAATCAAATCACGTGCTTGTTTTGGTGTTTCTAGCCCTTGTGTGTTTTACACTTGAAATTGCACCTGCACAACTTATAGACGCCCATAGCTTGACCGCTAGATCAACCCAAGTCTCCTTGTGCACTTGTTGTGTCAAAAAAATCGTTTGATGTCTAGTTGCGCAAACCCTATCAAGGCCATGTTTCTTTCCATAGATCCTGTCTTGAATCTTCATAAACTTTCTTGTGCTCATCCTAATCGATCTCATGTGACTACCTCTCTTTTCACCTGGATCTGGAGTTTTTTTTTCTTGTGAATCATGTTGTGGCCTTATCATCCAAATCTTCGGATCCCTTAATGATCCTGCCCTATTATCTGGTTATCTGCTATAACCTATTCTCAAGTATCGAATGTTGATCTTGCCTAAATCTCTCATTTTTGGCTAGTCTCATACCCCCTTCTCCGAGGATTATGACATTTGTTTCATCAAGTTATCTCTAAATGGCATATCCATGTGGATTAATGGATGTTGTTGTTATCTTTGGATGTCTCATGTCTCTAAAAGCTTATCAATCAAATCTCATGGTTGGTTCCTCCTCATAATAAATATCGTATCAATCTTTGGCTGATAATCCCCGTGATGATCATAAAATAGTTATCTGAGTTGAAGAAAATTCTCATGTGATGCTCTTTTTGCCAGCAATCTCTACTTCAGCTCCGGTCACATTCTTATTTTCTGGGCCATACTCTCATGGGCTCCATCTAATTATGCCAAGTGAATTTTTCATTGGTTACGTTTGGTAATGGTGTCATGACTAACGACTAATGGTGCCGCGACGAAACCGAGAGCCTACTATGGTGCACACATGGTTGAGCTGCTCGGCACGCGCTGGTATCGTGGTTAATAGTCGTGATCCGTTACGAGACTATGCTGATGTGCTATCTTTTGTGGACATTCTCTCAGAGTGATCGCTGCATTTTGTCTCGATATGTCGCGATATTCTGTCCAAATCTATCTTCCATATCTATCTGATGACATCTTATGAATTGGCATCTATCATCAGTCTAGGAGTTATATGCTTCTCCACCCTTAAAGATCCTCATTCGAATCTCGGGACGAGATTCTTTTAAGGGGGGAAGGCTGTGACACCCCAGGTGTCAGTTTCATGTTATGTCGGGAGATTTATCCTAATCTCGGATGCTCAGTGAAAATTTCTATTTCTCGATCGCATCTATCTCCATTTATCAAGTTACTCATGAACGATTCACCAAATTTGGAATTATTCGATCTCAAGAACAGCCAAATTTGGAGCCTGTTAAAACTTTTTGTTTCTCGGAGCAAACACAAATTCGAAAGTCAATATCGTCTCGCAACTCCCGTCCAGACTCATTTATTCGGACTCTCGATAGTTATTATATTATCCAATCGATGTCCGAATCCTCTTTCTCGATAGTCGGTCTACGTCCAAATACTTAATCCGAATCCGCATTCTCCAGCAGAATCTCTGTTGTGCCAATCTCTAATTACTTCTTATGCAAATAAACTTCTTATCTCTATATCATCATTCATCTCTATCTATCAAGTGTATTCTAAAGATTTCTCAAAGTTTGAACCAAATGCTCACATCAAAACATAAATCATATACTTGCTTGAAACTTCTCGTTTGAACATGTGCAAATTTTGAAATTCAACCAAGCCTTGTAATCTTGCTCAAACAACTCTATATTAACTCTACAACAAAAGTTATTAAGGGTTCATGTAGAGAAAATGCCAATAAAATATCGAGAAAATACCCCGATTGCCTTAAAAATATAATTTGAAGCCTTATAATGATGCTACCTTGACAAAGGTGAAACTTTAATTTATATTCAAGATATGAGGTTTGACCTTTAATGAAAGTTGTAGAACCTGTGTTATACAACAAATATTATATTTAAACCAAGCCTTGATTCAACCTCTAAGTATCTCAAACAGTGCTATCAAGACAGAATAAAAATCTGATTTCAGGATTCGAATTCTTCTAAGTCTGAAATCAGCGTTGTTCGGGTCGACGTCCCACGTTCCCAAATTTTTGTTGAACAACTCAAGTTTTTCTAAATATAAAAGTTGTTAATAACTAATAGGGGCACAACATATTGAAAGATGGCATTCATCTGATTCCGTTTGACATGCTTTGACATTCAGTTTTCACGAGTTTCCGCTGTTTTCTAACCCACTGACAAACCAATTTTTGTGGGTCTTTATCTCTCTAACCAATGCTCGAATCACCTCAAGTGCTGTACAAGATTTGTAGAGTGTACATCAAGGAAGATATTTCCTACAGTAACCTTGATCCAATTCCAAGGGGAAAACGACGAAAATGGGCGCCCAAAGTCGCTCTGCCATCACCTGCCATCTGCTGGTGCAGTCTGACATGTCCAGAGCTTGGCTCTATAAATGGCAGCCCACCCTCTCCCTTCTCCCACACACCACTCCCTTTCCTTCTCTGTTTTGGCTGAGCAGGGAGCTCCTCCTTCTTCCCCATGGTGCCCTCCCCCATCCATGGCCGTCTCCCCTCCCTCACCTCCCAGCCCGGCCCCTTGTCTACTCCCTTGCGTGGAGGAGATGACTGGAGGTTGAAGAAGACCTCCCTGTGCCTATGACGAGTGGGCCCAAGGCCATGGGTAAGAACACACAAAATTGCAGATTTGTGCTCTTCCTTAAAATATTCATATCTCGAGTTTTAGAGCACCTAAAATCGTGAAACTTGTTTTGTTGGCTTCCTTATGAAATGCTCTAACTATTGGATCTATATGTTGGTATGGTTTAGTGGAAAAGTTTTTCTGTAGAAATTCGTATTTAAAAACTGGTTTACAAAATAAATGAACTTGCTTCTCTCCATAGTTTTATTTATAAAAATCCAAAAATGATGAAACTTGTTTTGTTAGTTAGATGTTGTCATACTCCATCTAAAAAAAATATAAAACTTATAGGTTGTTCACTGTTTTCTTGGTGTGTTAATTAAAACATGTTAAATAGGAAAAAGATGATTGTTTTGCTTGTTATTTTTATATCTGTAGCTCTGGTGCTCCAAATGGATTCAAATTTTTACAGTAAACTCTTGTTGTGATGCTTGGTGACTGGTAAAAATGTCATGAATTGTTATGCATGTATGATTAAGTTAGTGATTTAACTTGTTTAATGCACCTTAAGTAGTTTTAAATGATTTATAAAAAATATATGGATGTAAAAATGGAAAATGATGTCCCACTGTCCTTGTATGATATTATAGTAGCCTAAGAAAACTTGATATGGTCATGCATCCACAGAAAATAATTAGTTTTAGATTTAACCTTGTCTCATATGCTTTATTGCATCAACAATTTGTTATTTTTGTAGTAAATAAAATATAAAACCTGGGCATGTGAAATTTATACATTAGTCATAATTTGTTATTTACTATGCCTCATAAAAATTCTAGTCCCAAATTAGATAGTTTCATATGGTGCTAAAATAACACCTCTTTTATAATTACACGAGTTAGTGAAAATTAGGAGAAAACAAAATCATGCATGTTTCATGGAATGCTTGAGTTACACCTTAACACCAATTAAAGTTTAAATGGTTATATCATGATGGTCTAAAGTTAAATATTAGTATTTCATCACAATTTTGTGTGATGTCGGACATGTGTGCCGAAGTACTTTATTTGGTGCATGTGTTTGTTAATTGTGTGGTAATAACTCTAGCGCACGAAATGATTTGGATAAAATTTGTAAGTCTACTTGTGAGTCCTCATTTAATTAATTTAACTCTAAGAAATGGTAAAGTGCTAGAATGATTCAAGTCTCTAGAATGCAGCAATTCTTGAATTATATAGAAGCTGGAATTTGTTGATTGCTGTTTTGGGCTGCACGCAATGTTTTCGTTGTGCTGTTTGTTTGATAAACCAAATCATGTTTTCTGTAGAAAGGTCATATAGAAGAGTTGTAGATAACATGATTATCTTGCTTGTACTAAAATTTGACAGCCATAAACCTGATCGTTTAGGAGTTATGCTTTTTACAAATTCAGTAACTGAATCTGTCCAAATTCTGTACAGATTTCAGAAACTGTATTGTTTGTTCAATTTAATGTTACAATCTGTTCATGGTCATTATAAAAAAGTTGTAGGTGCGTTTCTTATCTTGCTTGTGTTAAAATTTCATAACTAAAGGCCTGACGGTTTAAGAGTTATGAATTTTACAAAATGGTTGCTGTGTTCTGTCCACTGTCAGAACAGATTTCGAAAACTGAATTGTTTGACTTGGTTAAAGATAGAATCGCTTCTTGGTAATTATAAAAGTTGTGTAGTGCTTTTGATGAGCTTTTAAAAAAGTCTTGAATCACTCTTTTTGATGAACTAAAGATTAAATTGTATATGTTTGAAGTGTGAAGTCTGAATCTGTCCAAATCTGGACAGCAAAGCCTTCTAGTGTCTTTTACTCTTGATACACTTTAAATCAACCTAAGATGTTTATAAATAATTTGTAGAATGTTTAATTAGCTTTCTGGAAAATCTAGGATCAATTTATTTGAATGCCTGAGTCTCTAGTTATAAATTTTTGAAGTCGCAAGTCTAAATCTGTCTAAAGCTGAACAGAGCTATCGTTTGTCACGATTTAACCTTGTTAAGTTTCTAATCAAATTGAGATAACAATACCAAAGTTGTAAAGCATTCCTTAAACCTTCCAAAAAATATTTGATCACTATTTTTGGATGAATGCCTTGTATGTTATAACTGAAACAATCAACTGTTGTGCTGCTGTCACAAACATATTGAATGTGATTGATTGCTCTACTCTGTTGTAGCTGTCTTGAGTTGACTGCTTGCTTGTTTTGGGTTTTAATTGAACATGAGTAATAATGATAGTGACTAATATAATTGAGGTTATATATAAGTAAGTAGTACACATCTCACTAAGTTAGTGAACCAAATTGGTTAAGGTCTAATAAGTAGCTTAGCTTAATCAACAGTTAGCAAGTGCAGTTATATATTAGGGAAACAAAATGAATAATGTCATGTCTTTGGCTTTCTGCTAATACTACTAAATAACCAACATCATTAAAGTAGTACAATTTGTAATTGTGAATAAACTATCTCCTCATGTGTGTTCTCTGGGGTGTATGCTTGTAGTAGAAGGTTTTGAATGATTGTAAAACCCGATTAAACAACTATTCCTTTTTTAACTAAGTCTGTCTATGTGTAAGTCATCGTAAATTTATGCGTACTTAACTAGTTTAATAATAAGTAACTAATGAATGATAAAAGTGAACGTGGCGAATGCTTGTACTTATGATGTCGTGTTTGCAATAGATAATTATAGGAAGTGTTTGTTGTTTTCCAGTGGTGATTGACTACGTATGCCCGATGACGTATAGATAACTAGCGCTTGCGTACGGTTGTCACGGTGTCTTACAATTTAATGTTTAGTTCGCTACCATCCATTTTGGGATTATCTTATGACATATTTCATCATATTCATACATATGCATCCTGCATCTCATTTAGGACCGAGAGATGATGATCGTGCAAGTGATGTGGTGCCAACAACAAGATGCAGTTGGTGGACGACCTGAAGAGTGATGGACTTAACCAGTGGATGCTCGCCAAGCAAGTACCTCCCCCAGCAACACTACCTAAGTGTTAAATTAAAGGCAAGCCCCGGTTTTATGCATAACCGTTTATATATGCTATTTTACTACACTTAATGTTTGTAGGCTTGTACTGTGCACTTAAGTGTAGGAGTTGACTGAAACCCTAGTTGCATGAACTCAGGATTCCTTTTGAGATGGATACTAGTATGCTAGGTCGAGTAGCTGCTTTACTAATTAGGGATCTCGGTAGAAGTCGAGTGATTTTTCTAGCACTCGCGCGAGGTCAGGAATTGGTTGTATCCATTTTTATATCATAATGATGTTGGTATGTGGACAACAATCCATGGGGATTGGTTGTCTACGGGATAAAAGTTGAATAAGGATTATGGTGTGGTACCGTGAGTCAAGCGTTTGAATGTACTAAACATATACCGAGAAATATGGTAAATCGGTAAGCCTAGTACCTGAGTGAACCTGGCAGCAGTTTGCCCTCCTCACGCGACCTGAGACAAGGTCTCCCATTCCGGTTATGGTGGGTACAAGTGCGGTCACTGCACGACGGCAGTCGGGGTCAGTGAGGCATTGTACGCCAAGGCGGTGAGCCCCTCTCTGCTGACGGGGAATCGATGGGGACGGTTGATGTGTGTGGGGACGGAGTGCCTCGCCACGTCGTGTGTTTAGGTTTACCTTGCAAGGTTTAAAAACTCGATTCGAATCGTCTGCTTCTCGCAGCTAATGAGACTGCTTGATCCATGCTGCTACATTGAGTAACAAGTGGAAAGATGATGAGATGATACAAGATGTTGATTGCTAAAAATGTTTGCTACTATGTGTGAGTAGATAGTACACATTTAGCCTTAAGAGAGTCACACTTAAATTTGACAAAGTTAAAACTGGAATTTAGAAACTCAGCTAGTGCTTTTGGCAACCAAACCCCACAGCCAAACAGCTGCATGTCTAGAGGTAGAGGAGTAGACTCCTCACACCGGGTAAGTCTAGCTGAGTATTAGTATACTCAGCCTTGCTTGTGGCATAATTTTTGCAGGTACTCCTTAGGTTGAATTGGTTGATGGTGTGACTTGGCCTCCATCCCTGCCACCAGGATAGACGGTCGAGTGGGTTACTACTTCCGCAGGAGAGGACCAGGAGGAGTAGCGTGGCCAGGCTTCGCCATGTTACTCAGTTTTCTCCGTTAGTTATTTCCGCTGCATTAAAATTTATGGTTATTATTTCTGAACTCCGATAATGTAATCACTAATGGTACTTATTAAATTTGTGGTATTATGTTTTATTGTATTTCTCTGTGCCTCACCTTCGAGTGAGCTAGTGATATTCGATCCTGGTTAAGTGGCTTTATCGGACTAGATCCGAGGGACTAACGGTTTATTCCTATTTAAGTATGGTCTAGCCTCTAAGGCGGGACTTAAGTTGGAATAATTCGGGCGGTTCCGCCATAAATCTTTTTGTTGATATTCATCACATACATATGCACTAACATGGATATGATTTTTAAACTGTAAAAGGTACAATTAGTGATCCATACTCTCTAAATTTTGAAAACCCATATTTTGATATTTTAGAAATCTACTTCAATCGATATCCATATGCTTCACATTGAATTGGATCACTAAGTTGTAAATTCCATGCATAACTTGTCTTCATGATATGAATGCTTGTGCGACAAACCTTGATAAGCTAGGTGCACCCAAGGTCAAGCTAGGTTCATCATCAAGAAGGCAACACAACGATGTATTAAGAAAAGGAGAAAAGGCTCCTATTCTTAACTCTAGTTTTTATCTATGTGATTAAATATTGACTTGAGACAATGTAAGATGGTTGTCAAGTATATGTGGGTGCCTACACAAAGAGAAAGGCCACAATAAGGATTGTGTGGGTACTCAAGGCTCTTACTACTAATCTCAAAGGACCCAATTCAAATTGGGTACCAAGATATGAAGCTTAAACTTGTTTGCAGGATCACTCCTTTAATGGATCAAGTTGGGTGCTCGATGATGAATGTATAAATCATATTTGGAGATAGTAGCAAGGGTGATAACAACTGAATCTCAAGTGCATATTATTTTCAAATCCTATCTCTTTTGTGACTTGTGCAGCCACTAAGGAAGAGGGAGCACTTGAGGGTATACATCAATTGTTGATTATGAAGTAAAAGTCCAATTGGAAGAAAAATGAATCTTATCATATGGTCAACAATCCAAAACTATGTGATGTACTCTTTCTAGTTAATTTGGATTTGATTCTTCTTTATTACACACTCACCATAATATGGATTAAGTCAGCCCTTTAGACTTCATTGAACAACCATGCATATTATCCATGTCATTTAAAATATATTGTGCATAAGGGCTCAAGGGAAATTTAGTCCATATTATGAGGTTTGTCTATTTTAGCAACTCGCTTGCCTTCCACAAATAAAGGGTTGCTAAATAAGAAACTAGTGCTTATGCTACTAATGTCATCTCTTGTGTTACGTTTATCCATAGAAAATCTATGTTAAGAGATGGTGCTTGTTTTAAATTGGATAAATCACAAGCTTAAAGGATATTATTCAACTAAAGTAAGAAGAAGTTGATCAGAGGCCAAGGTATGAAAACTTCCTCTCCTTCAGTTGTTTTAGTATTCTATCCTTAGTGGGATGTACCATAGTATAGGTTAAATTCCTTGCAATATAAAATGTTCAATAGTGCATATAACTTTGACATCAACTATATGTGTGCACTAATTTAAAGGAATTTAGTCTATCCTTTTGGGTTTCAATAATGATGATTCATTTGCCATGCACATATAAGGATCATCATTTGTGAAACTCTCTCTTGTGTTTTTAATGCTCTCTTTTCTAAGTGTTTCAATAAGGTCCTTCTAAGTTCTTTGAAGATGGATTTAGAATCTACAAATATAAGAGTCTTGGTTCTTTCAATCATTGAGTTTCAATTAACCTCATATCAAGTATGATCGAATCAAGAAAAGATGAATGAAGTTCAAGATCACTTGGTTGGATGAAATCATAATGAGAAAAGAAATCACAGTGAATCAAGAAGGAAGTTAAACTATCCTGTCAGCCAAATGATGAAGATGTAGTGACTTATTTATATGATATCCTTCATTATGATGTTTGAGGTTCATATTAGCATGCTTTACCCTTCAGTATTTCAATTGATATACTTTCAGTTCTTAAATCTTCAATTGCTTTAATTTTCATCATCTATATAAAGCATGTTATGTTAAGCCAAGATATAGTACAAACATCTCCTTTAACCTCACATTGTTAATGTGCATAAGTGTACTTTGTGTACTCTTGCATGCATAAATTGAGGGAGAGTTTAGCCTATATCTTGTGAGACTAATGATTTCTTTCAAGTTCATGTTGTGTAGTCTCACACCTTGGAGAACATCAAATGAGGATGAATGGTTCCATAGAAATGAAAATGAGTTTCTCTTGAACCTATCAAGAAAATGAGTTTCTCTTGATCATTTGAAGAGGATGAGTTTCCCTTTGAAATGTCAAGCCTATCAAAAGCTAAGATGGAAATTCATGATTATAATGGAAACCATGTGACGTAGAACAAAGGTGTGTCGCTCCATGAACTATTGTATTACATTTGTGTATCTAGGCTCTTACATGCTAGTGTGTGCATGTATATGCAATATCTTAAGTCACATCATAAGGTTGCACTTGTGGTGACGATTAAAGAATCTCTAGATATTTGATTAATACCTCTTGTGGTGATATCATAAGTTAGTCTTAAGTCATCTTAGTGAGGTATGAGTCAAACATGCTAACTTCTCAAGAATCTTGACTTAAAATATTGCATATCATGTCTATTAGTATACCTTTTGATTATGAGTAATTCCTTAAATTGGTACAATTTCACATTTTCATACTTTATTTGTACCAAGGTTCAAATTGTAGGACTTAATCCCCTGGCCTCACAAGTCCATGTGCATAAGCTAAACAAGTATTCATCACTTGTATGCACACATTTTGGGGGAGAATAGTCTATAATTTGAATCTTTGAGTCTAACTTCATTTCCAAGTCTATTATGTGTGTAGTCTCGAATTAGAAAGGAATCTTCGGGCAAAGACAATCGCTTCCACTGCAAATTTTGATGGGTATCAAAGATTCTTTGCTCCAATAAATGTATCTTTTATACATTTCATAAGGGAATGAGTTTCTCGTTTATATGCTACTCCAACATCATCTAAAATTGGTAAACATGTATCACATCCTTTTGGATTGCAAATGTCTAAAGTAGCATAGCTTATAAATTCTCCTGTCTAGAACTTAATTGATTAAATAGTGCACATGTTTCTTATGATTGCATGATTATGTTCAATTGATACTCCTTTTATGCCAATGGTACTTTAAATTGCAAATAAGTACTTTCAACGGATATCAATTGAATTCATATATATGTGTGCACTAAAACTTGAGGAGAACTTAGTGTAATATGCTATTAGTGATCTGCTTATCTATCAAATTGTATCAATTGTTGTTTTTCAATTGATATTTTTCATACATGATCACTAGTTGCATAATCCATACTTGTGCAATTTTCATGTTACCTCTTGTTGTGATAAGAAAATGCTAGGTGACATCTAGACTCTAGGTATCAAGTTTCACCTTCGATTTAGTATGACAATCTTCATTTGACATCTTGGACTTATGTCACAACTATACCAACAAGAGCGTGCAAATGAATTCAAAATCCAACACAAGTTTGGAACACCCCCCTTGAAAAGGTAAAACACAAAGGTACATCACTTCATGTCACTTCTACATTACTTTTTTGTCATCTAAGGATCCTTTTCATGATAGTGTGTTCACATCTTGCTTAAATCATAATTTCTACCCTTTATATTCTTTGTATCCTTTTTGGAGATTTATGACAAAGGGGGAGAAATTTTGCATTAAAGCTTATCTTTATTTTTGAAAAGGGGAGAAATAATTAACAAAAGGGGGAATCATAAGAAAAACATAAGATGTAGAAAGTTGATGAGTGCATACTATGTCATGAGCATCACGTTTATTTTATGACACACTGCACCCTATGAATAGTATGATATAAGTTGTCTCCATACTTTGACCCAAATATGTGCTTTTGGCATTTGAGTACAAAATTGGTATTTTCTGAAATGCACATATTTAGGGGGAGAAATTATATCATAGGATTCAAAATCTTATTTATCAAATCTTATGTAAGCTTTAAATGTGTTGTCATCAATCACCAAAAAGGGGGAGATTGAAAGTGCATTCATCCCTTTTGTGAGTTTTGGTGATTTGGATAACAACACATTTAAAAGACTAACAAGTTTGCTAAGTGTTGAACTGGAAATTCGGTATGATGAACATACTTGAATAGTGTATAATGACAGTGAACAAAGGTTCAACACAAGGTTAAATAACCAGTGAGACAATGCAAATGGATACAATATGATCTCTATATTGGTTTGAATATATGGACAAGACCAAAGAAATCACTACATACATATGATCAGAATAGAGGATGAAGTGATTAAGAGGATTGGTCAAACCAAAGTGAATAAGATATGAGGAATCGTGAATTGGCTTGACCATATTACTATCAGTCCATATATGCTTCTATGAGAATCAAACTAGAGCTTGATTGGTCTTAACAATTATATCTAAAAGACATTCAAGCAAGGTTCACAATATTGAAGAAATGATTCTCTCAATGGATGCTCAATATGATGTGACTCAAGAATGGCTTGATAGGGTGAAGATAGCAAGGAAAGGGCTTCGAGGAACTAAGCGAAGGTGAAGGCCAAGCGACGGCTTGTGGACCGAGGTACCATGGCTAAGGTGAAGAAGAGAGTACTTGCACTAAGTCGATGAACTAATCAACTATGAAGAGTTATAACATGTTGATGCATCAGTACGGTGACTTGAAGCCCTGATTTGAACTCACATATGGTGATATGGTACAAGTCACAGGGTTTGATTTATGTTTGCTTCAAAAGGTGAGACAAAGATGTTTGTGATCCTTATGAAGCAACGCCATTGAGAAATCACACATGAGACGCCAATGACTCAAGGAGTTTACTTAATTAATTTTATTTAATTTAAGTATAGGAATCGTCGTACTATAAAGGGGGATCCAAAAAGAAGGTTGGTGTTTGCCAAAGCTCAAACCTCTATATTCAAAAGCTATTTTTGAAAAAAAATCTCTTTAACATTCTATGGTAGACCATGGTTAGGTTTGAAAAACTTAGAGTGTTCTTGTTGAAAAGCAGCTGAACTTCTTCAACTGCATCTGAGCTTTTCAGCTGAGCTGAACTTCAGCTCAGTTGAGCTTCTTCAGCTGCAGCTGAGCTTTTCAGCTGAGCTGAACTTCAGCTGAGTTAAGCTTCTTCAGCTGCAGCTGAGCTGAACTACAGCTGAGTTGAACTTTCTCAACTCTAGCTGAATTTCAACTTCAACTGGGGTCCAGGCAGGTTCAACCGGGGTCCAGGGCAAGTTCAACCGGGGTCCAGAGAGGTTCAACCAGTGTCCAGGGAAAGTTCAGCCGGGGTATTTTCCCCGGACCTCACTGGTCAAAACCGGTTGAACCGGTCCTAGGGGAGGTTCAACCGGTGTCAGGGTCACCTGACCGGTCTGACCTCCTGACTGGCAGACTGACTGCCAGTCTGACCCCCAAGCGGTTGAACCGGCCCTAGGGGCGGTTCAACCGGTGTCAGGACCTATTTTTGCAGTCTGCCAGTCTTTTTGGCAGACTGTCTGTCAGCCTGCCCCAGGCGGTTGAATCGGTCTTAGGGGCGGTTCAACCGGTCTTGGTCAACTTGACCAGTCTGCAGGTCAGTCTGCCAGTCAGTCTGACAGTCAGACTGGCAGACAGTCTGCCTGACCTGCCAGGGGCGGTTCAACCGGTCTCAGACAGAAAAATCTACCCAACGGCTAGTTTTGAGCTCCACCTATATATACTCTCTCCTACCTCTCTCCCCACACACAAGAGCACGACCCAAAATCCATTTCTAACTTGAAGAACACCTCCCACTCTCTCTCACACATCTCTTGCCTCTCCCATTTCAAATCTTTGGAGAGAAATCTTTGAGTGAGTTTGAGAGCTGCGGTTTTTGTGCTTCATCTCCAAATCTCTCTTGCTCTTCTTCATTCGAGCTTTGGTACTACATCGAGTTCTTTGTGGATTCATTACTCTTGGAGCTTCTAGCTCCTAGACGACTAGGTGTCTCTTGTGAGTCTCCAAATCTTGTGGAAGACCACAAGAAAGTTTGTATTACCCGCTCGTTTGAGCAAAGATTAGTGTGTGAGCTTGACCTTTGTGGTCGGCAAAGGGAGGATTAGGGTTGAAAGAGACCCGGCTCTTTGTGGGCGCCTCAACGAGGAAGTAGGGCACCTTGGTGGTGTGACCGAACCTCGGGATAAATCTTGTGTCTCTTGTGTTCTTGTTTATTGTGCTTATTTCTGTTCTTCGTTCTCTCACCATTCCGTGAAAGATTTGTTTATATCTTTTTGGTGTGTGGATTTTGAGAAGTGCCCTTCTCAGATCTACTACTTTGAACCCTGTGGATCATTTAGAACATCTCATTTCCAAAGTTAACTAGGTGAATTTTGAGATGAATTCAGTTTTACCCAGTTTGCTTCTAGTTTTTGTTGAAAAAGTTTTAACTTGCCTATTCACCCCCCTCTAGGCAACTTTCAATTGGTATCAGAGCCTAATCCTCGTTCTAACGCTTAACCACGTGAGGAAAGATCATGTTGGGGGGACTAAGAAATGAAATTGCTTCTAAGCTTGAAAAAGTTGAGGTTGCCTCGACTTCATCTTTTGTTGCAGATGTTGATCCTAGGGCAATAGATCTTGCCATGAGAATCGCCGAAAGGATGTTCCTCAAAATGAAGGAAGATGAGACAAAGAACAAAATTGAAGAAGAAAATGATCGATGGAGACCAAACGACGAATCCACCTCTTCACAAGGTTCGTCTTTCAAATCCACTTCTCATATGTGCTTTATTGCTAATGGGAGTGTCAGTGAAAGCAAAAGTGAGGATGAGGAGGAGCAAGAAAGTGATAGTGAAGATGAGGACGATCTTCAACAATTGATCTTCGGTGTTTATATAGGCTATCTCGATATCCCCCTTTTGTTGGTGATCTCTCAAAAAGTGATACCGAATGACTATGTGCTTATTGCGGCTGTGTTCGACGAGATTATCCGTCATGCAGATTGCACTCTCATTGTCACATAGGAGAGGGACTTTGCTAAATTTGTAGCCATAGTCCCTAAGGGTTTGCCTCATCCAAAGCAATTGCGCGCAACAATGGTCTGCGGCAATGTACTCTGCTTCGGCGGTAGAAAGAGCTACTGAGTTTTGTTTCTTTGAAGCCCAAGACACCAAGGATCTCCCCAGAAACTGACAAGTCCCTGATGTGCTCTTCCTATCAATTTTACACCCTGCCCAATCAGCATCGGAATATCCTAATATATCAAATGAGGATCCCTTGGGGTACCAAAGACCAAACTTAGGTGTTTAAACTAAATATCTCAAGATTCTCTTCACGGCCCTAAGGTGAACTTCCTTAGGATCGGCTTAGAATCTTGCAAACATGCATACAGAAAGCATAATGTCCGGTCGAGATGCACATAAATAGAGTAGAGAACCTATTATCGACCGGTATACCTTTTGATCTACGGATTTACCTCCCGTGTCGAGGTCGAGATACCCATTGGTTCCCATGGGTGCCTTGATGGGCTTGGCATCCTTCATTCCAAACTTGGTGAGTATATCTTGAATGTACTTCGTTTGGCTAATGAAAGTGCCCTCTTGGAGTTGCTTGACTTGAAATCCTAGAAAATACTTCAACTCCCCCATCATAGACATCTTGAATTTTTGTATCATGATCCTACTAAACTCTTCACAAATAGATTTGTTAGTAGACCCAAATATGATACCATCAACATAAATTTGGCATACAAACAAATCATTTTCAATAGTTTTAGTAAAGAGAGTAGGATCGGCCTTGCCGACTTTGAAGCCATTAGTGATAAGAAAATCTCGAAGGCATTCATACCATGTTCTTGGGGCTTGCTTGAGCCCATAAAGCGCCTTTGAGAGTTTATATACATGATTAGGATACTCACTATCTTCAAAGCCTGGAGGTTGCTCAACATAGACCTCTTCCTTGATAGGTCCGTTGAGGAAGGAACTCTTCACGTCCATTTGATAGAGCTTAAAGCCAGGGTAAGTAGCATAGGCAAGTAATATACGAATGGACTCAAGCCTAGCTACGGGTGCATAGGTTTCACCAAAATCCAAACCTTCGACTTGTGAATACCCTTTGGCCACAAGTCGTGCTTTGTTCCTTGTCACCACACCATGCTCGTCTTGTTTGTTGTGGAAGACCCACTTGGTTCCTACAACATTTTGGTTAGGACGTGGAACTAAATGACATACCTCATTCCTTGTGAAATTGTTGAGCTCCTCTTGCATCACCAACACCCAATCCGAATCTTGAAGTGCTTCCTCTACCCTGTGTGGCTCAATAGAGGAAAAAAAGAGTAATGTTCACAAAAATGAGCAACACGAGATCGAGTGGTTACCCCCTTATGAATATCGCCGAGGATGGTGTTCACGGGGTGATCTCGTTGGATTGCTTGGTGGACTCTTGGGTGTGGCGGCCTTTGATTTTGCTCATCTTCCTTGTCTTGATCATCGGCATCTCCCCCTTGATCCTTGTCCTCCTCTTGAGGTGGCTCATCTTCTTGATCTTCTCCTTCATCATCTTGAGCCTCATCCTCATCTTGAGTTGGTGGAGATGCTTGCATGGAGGAAGATGGTTGTTGATCTTGTGCTTGTGGAAGCTCTTCGGATTCCTTAGGACACACATCCCCAATGGACATGTTCCTTAGCGCGATGCACGGAGCCTCTTCATCATCTAGTTCATCAAGATCAACTTGCTCCACTTGGGAGCCGTTAGTCTCATCAAACACAATGTCACAAGAAACTTCAACTAGTCCAGTGGACTTGTTAAAGACTCTATATGCCCTTGTGTTTGAGTCATAACCAAGTAAAAAGCCTTCTACAGCCTTAGGAGCAAATTTAGATTTTCTACCTCTTTTAACAAGAATAAATCATTTGCTACCAAAGACTCTAAAATATGGAACATTGGGCTTTTTACCGGTGAGGAGTTCATATGATGTCTTCTTGAGGATTCGGTGTAGATATAACCGGTTGATGGCGTAGCAAGCGGTGTTGACCGCCTCGGCCCAAAACCGATTTGAAGTCTTGTACTCATCAAGCATGGTCCTTGCCATGTCCAATAGAATTCTATTCTTCCTCTCCACTACACCATTTTGTTGTGGTGTGTAGGGAGAAGAGAACTCATGCTTGATGCCCTCCTCCTCAAGGAAGCCTTCAATTTGTGAATTCTTGAACTCCGTCCCATTGTCGCTTCTTATCTTTTTGATCCTTAAGCTGAACTCATTTTGAGCCCGTCTCAAGAATACTTTCAAAGTCTCTTGGGTTTGAGATTTTTCCTGTAAAAAGAATACCCAAGTGAAGCGAGAATAATCATCCACAACAACTAGACAGTACTTACTCCCGCCGATGCTTATGTAAGCTATTGGGCCGAATAAATCCATGTGGAGTAGCTCGAGTGGCCTGTCAGTAGTCATGATGTTCTTATGTGGATGATGAACACCAACTTGCTTCCCTGCTTGGCATGCGCTACAAATCCTGTCTTTCTCAAAATAAACATTTGTTAGTCCTAAAATGTGTTCTCCCTTTAGGAGTTTGTGAAGATTCTTCATTCCAACGTGGGCTAGTCGGCGATGCCAGAGCCAACCCATGTTAGTCTTAGCAATTAAGCAAGTATTGAGTTCAGCTCTATTGAAATCAACTAAGTATAGCTGACCCTCTAATACTCCCTTAAAAGCTACTGAATCATCACTTCTTCTAAAGACAGTAACACCTATATCCGTAAAAAGACAGTTGTAACCCATTTTGCATAATTGAGAAACAGAAAGCAACTTGTAATCTAAAGAATCTACAAGAAAAACATTGGAAATAGAATGGTCAGGTGATATAGCAATTTTACCCAATCCTTTGACCAAACCTTGATTTCCATCCTCGAATGTGATAGCTCGTTGGGGATCTTGGTTTTTCTCATAGGAGGAGAACATCCTTTTCTCCCCGGTCATGTGGTTTGTGCATCTGCTGTCAATGATCCAACTTAAGCCCCCAGATGCAAAAACCTACAAAACAAATTTAGTTCTTGATTTTAGGTACCCAAACAGTTTTGGGTCCTTTGACATTAGATACAAGAACTTTGGGTACCCAAACACAAGTCTTGGAGCCCTTGTATTTGCCCCCAACATATTTGGCAACTACTTTGCCTGATTTGTTAGTTAGTACATAAGAAGCATCAAAAGTTTTGAATGAAACATTATGATCATTTGATGCTTTAGGAGTTTTCTTCTTAGGCAATTTAGCATGGGTTGATTGCCTAGAACTAGATGCCTCACTCTTATACATAAAAGCATGATGAGAGCCAGAGTGAGACTTCCTAGAATGAATTCTCCTAATCTTATCCTCAGGATAACCGTCAGGATATAAAATGTAACCCTCGTTATCCTGAGGCATGGGAGCCTTGCCCTTAACAAAATTAGATAATCTTTTAGGAGGGGCATTAAGCTTGACATTGTCTCCCTTTTGAAAGCCAATGCCATCCTTAATGCCAGGGCGTCTCCCACTATAGAGCATACTATGAGCAAATTTAAATTTTTCATTTTCTAACTCATGCTCGGCAATTTTAGCATCTAATTTTGCTATATGATCATTTTGTTGTTTAATCATAGCAATGTGATTATGAATAGCATCAACATTAATATCTCTACATCTAATGCAAATAGAAACATGCTCAACGGTAGATGTAGAGGGTTTGCAATCATTTAATTCAATAATCTTAGCGTGTAAAATGTCATTCTCATCTCTAAGATTAGAAATGGAAATATTGCAAACATCTAGTTCCTTAGCCTTAGCAATCAATTTTTCATTCTCATTTCTAAGGCTAGCAAGAGATGCATTCAATTGATCAATCTTAGCAATTAAATTAGCATTATCATTTCTAAGATTGATAATTGAATCATCACAAATATTTCACTTCTCAACCTTAGCAATCAAATTAACATTCTCAATTCTAAGGTTGGAGATAGTGTCA
Organism: Zea luxurians; assembly: GCA_029449295.1. Lineage (NCBI taxonomy): Eukaryota > Viridiplantae > Streptophyta > Magnoliopsida > Poales > Poaceae > Zea > Zea luxurians. The sequence goes on from JAOPSE010000037.1 coordinate 21,379,949, forward strand.
TGGCAACTACTTAGCTCACTAGTTAATTTTTCATTTTTCTCTACTTCCTGAGCATAAGCATTTTTAGTCTTAACATGCTTTTTGTTTTCTTTGATAAGGAAGTCCTCTTGGCTATCCAAGAGATCATCCTTCTCATGAATAGCACTAATCAATTCATTTAATTTCTCTTTTTGTTGCATGTTAAGATTGGCAAAAAGAGTAAGCAAGTTATCCTCCTCATCACTAGAATTATCCTCATCACTAGAGGTTGCATATTTAGTGGAGGATTTTGATTTTACCTTCTTCTTCTTGCCATCCTTCACCATAAGACACTTGTGGCCGACGTTGGGGAAGAGAAATCCCTTGTTGATGGTGATGTTGGTGGTGTCCTCGTTGTCGGAGGAGTTGGTGGAGCTCTCGTCGGAGTTCCACTCCCGGCAGACATGGGCATCACCGTCCTTCTTCTTGTAGTACTTCTTCATTTCCTTCCTCCTTCCCCTCTTATCGTTTTCCCTGTTACTATCACTAGATAATGGACATTTAGCGATAAAATGACCGGGCTTATCACATTTGTAGCAAACCTTCTTGGAACGGGGCTTGTAATCTTTTCCCTTCCTTTGCTTGAGGATTTGGCGGAAGCTCTTGATGATGAGTGTCATCTCCTCATTGTCGAGCTTGGAGGCGTCGATGGGGACCCTACTCGGTGTAGAGTCTTCTTTCTTCTCCTCCGTTGCCTTGAATGCAACGAGTTGTGCCTTGGGTATGGAGGAGGAGGCGCCTTGCTCGATGATCTTCTTGGAGCCTTTGATCATCAATTCAAAGCTCACAAATTTGCCTATCACTTCCTCGGGAGACATTAGTTTATATCTTGGATCACCAAATATCAATTGAACTTGAGTAGGGTTAAGAAATACGAGTGATCTAAGAATAACCTTGACCATCTCATGGTCATCCCATTTGGTGCTCCCGAGGTTGCGCACTTGATTTACCAAGGTCTTTAGCCGGTTGTACATGGCTTGGGGGTCTTCTCCTTGGTTGAGCATGAAGCGACCGAGCTCCCCCTCGATCGTCTCCCTCTTGGTGATCTTGGTCACCTCGTCTCCTTCGTGCGCCGTTTTGAGCACGTCCCAAATCTCCTTGGCGCTCTTCAATCCTTGCACCTTGTTATACTCCTCTCGACTTAGAGAGGCGAGGAGTATTGTGGTGGCTTGTGAGTTGAAGTGCCGGATTTGGGCAACTTCGTCCGAATCGTAGTCCTCATCCCCTACGGATGGTACCTGTACACCAAACTCAACAACATTCCAAATACTAGTGTGGAGTGAGGTTAGGTGATGCCTCATTTTATCACTCCACATGTTATAATCTTCACCGTCAAAAACCGGTGGTTTGCCTAATGGAACGGAAAGTAATGGAGTATGTTTAGAAATGCGAGGGTAGCTTAGGGGAATCTTAGTAAACTTCTTGCGCTCATGGCGCTTAGAAGTTACGGACGACGCGTCGGAGCCGGAGGTGGATGGCGATGAAGAGTCGGTCTCGTAGTAGACCACCTTCCTCATCTTCTTTTTCTTTTCGCCACTCCGATGCGACTTGTGAGGAGGTGATTCCTCCTTCTTCTTGTTGCGGGACTCACCCGATGGAGCCTTCCCGTGGCTTGTGGCGAGCTTCTCGCCGGTCACCATCTCCTTCTTGGCGTGTTCTCCCAACATCACTTCGAGCGGTTAAGCTCAAATGAAGCACCAGGCTCTGATACCAATTGAAAGTCGCCTAGAGGGGGGTGAATAGGCGGAATCTAAAAATTTTAAACTTAAGCACACTACAAGCCGGGGTTAGCGTTAGAAATATAAACGAGTCCGAAAGAGAGGGCGGAAACAAATCACAAGCAAATGAAGAGTGAGACGCGGTGATTTGTTTTACCGAGGTTCGGTTCTTGCAAACCTACTCCCCGTTGAGGTGGTCACAAAGACCGGGTCTCTTTCAACCCTTTCCCTCTCTCAAATGGTCACTTTGACCGAGTGAGCTTCTCTTCTCAATCACTTGGGACCCCAAGTCCCCACAAGGACCACCACACAATTGGTGTCTCTTGCCTTGCTTACAGTTGAGTTAGGATCAAGAAAGAAAGAAGAAGAAAAGCGATCCAAGCGCAAGAACTCAAATGAACACAAATGTCACTCTCTCTAGTCACTATTTGATTGGAATGAACTTTGGACTTGGGAGAGGATTTGATCTCTTGTTTGTGTCTTGGAATGAAGTCTAGAGCTCTTGTATTGAATGCAAATGGCTAAAAACTTGGATGCCTTGAATGTGGGGGTGGTTGGGGTATTTATAGCCCCAACCACCAAAATGGCCGTTGGTGAAGGCTTCTGTCGATGGGCACACCGGACAGTCCGGTGCGCCACCGGACACTGTCCGGTGCACCAGCCACATCACCAGGCCATTGGGTTCCAACCGTTGGAGTACTGACAACTGGGGCCACCGGACAGTCCGGTGGTGCACCGGACAGGTCCTGTAGACTGTCCGGTGCGCCTTCTGGCGCCTGCTCTGACTTCTGCGCGCGCAGGCGCGCACTGTAGTGCATTTAATGTCCTCTGCAGACGACCGTTGGCGCGAAGTAGCCGTTGCTCCACTGGGACACCGGACAGTCCGGTGTTACACCGGACAGTCCGGTGAATTATAGCGGAGCGGCCTCCCGAATTCTCAAAGCTGGCAAGTTCAGAGTCGTTCCTCCCTGGTGCACCGAACACTGTCCGGTGGCACACCGGACAGTCCGGTGCGCTAGACCAGGGCTGCCTTCAGTTTAACTTTGCTCCTTTTGTTTGAACCCTTTCTTGAACTTTGTATTGGTTTGTTGTGAACCTTTGGCACCTGTAGAACTCATAATCTAGAGCAAACTAGTTAGTCCAATAATTTGTGTTGGGCAATTCAACCACCAAAATTCATATTGGAAAAGGTTTGACCCTATTTCCCTTTCACTTGACAAGAGTTTGGCGAAGATGTGGAGATCCAGAAACCCAAAGGTGCCCGCCCAAAACGTTCACGCCGAGTGAACCGCCCGGCTGCACCTGTCGAGGAGAAGAAGAAAAAGAGGCGACTTCGGCGACTGTCGTGCCTAGATTAGGATGCTGGTTCTTCTGTGCCGATCCTTGGTGATGTCCTGGTGGACGCCATTCCCGAGGTTAATGCCGAAGGTTGTGATGATGCGCAGGCTGCTGGTGGCACGTTTGACGAGGATGAAGAGGAAGAAGAAGAGGAGATTCCGCTGATCGAATAACCGTCACTATAGAGGTTGCGACGGGGGTAGCGGTATTCCCTCCCAAGCCCTGTCGGCACTCGTCGGCCTTCAGGGACTTTCGATATTAGACTTTGATCAGGCACTAGAAAAGGTCGTTCCTGAAGACATTTTATCAGAGCCTCCTGAGGCTGACATTCCAACCATCTGTTCGGAGGTCCTAGATGGTGGACTTTTGCTGCCTAACTCTACTGGGCAAGAGGTAACCCGGGTAATGTCTCGTGCATAGTCGACCTTGGAGGGCAGTCTTCCATGCAAAAACGCTGATCCGAGTCATCCAACTCCTATGGAGGTGGCTGAGGGGCCTTCAGCCTTAGAGGTGGCTACTGCAGAAGGCCCAACCCCCAAGGGTGGCGCTGGTGGTGACCCAGCCCCCGAGGGTGTCGCCGGTAGCAGCCTAGCCCCCAAGGGTGGCGTTGGTGGTAATCCAGCCCCGAGGGTGTTGGAGCATGCTCTCCCTCTATTGCTTCCATGGACGTCCACATTGGATCGCCCTTAGTCCGGTCCGAGGAGGTTTTGGTGACACGCGTTTCTATGGCTTTCACTAGTCAAGTCGCTTTAGAGGTCAGCGAGCCATACGCCAGGAGCCTGCTGCCTGCTGGTGGAACCGAAGTTACCCCGAGTCGTGCTCTTGAAATTGTTCCTGCTGATCTTTCCTCATCAAGCCATGCACCAGCCCTTCCTGCGTTGGGTATTCCACTATTCCTTTCCAATCTTCAGGTGAGTCAACCCTTTGCTCCTTATTGTTCATACTGGCAAGTTATCTTTTTTGCTTATCTATCTATGACCACATGATTTTGTTGATGGTGTATCCGCCCAATTGAGATCTTGCGGCGCTGCTGTTCCCGATCAAGAATATCTCTGATATAGTGGAACCCTCTGCTGCTCCAGAAACAGATAGATGATTTGAAAGCGTTGAATGCTGGTTAGTGAACTCACGGTTTCTCTAGTTGCTTTAATTGCTTCGCTTATCTTTAATCGCGCGTTCTCTTTTAGCCTGCTTTATCAGATATGGCTCGACAGTGCTCTGATTTTGAGGAGAAGTACTCTCAGAGTCACACCGACTTAGCCCAGACTTCTGCCTTTCTGGATAGTGCATGTTCCCTGAATTCTTCTCTGAATGCTCAGCTTGAATCCGAGAGGATGCACATGAGGTAAACTTCCTTGGCTTACCCTGCCTTGCTATTATTGTTTTAATGCTGAATTTTGTTCTCTACTTGCAGGAAGAAAAACGAGCACTTGTCACTTCTCGCGACAATCTGGAAAGGCTATACCGTGACGCTAGTGACTCCTTGACCATCCTGGAGAGGAGGCACCGCTTCACCATGTCTGACCTAGACCATCACCGCCACAAGCTGCAGGCATCTTAGGATGAAGTTTTGCGACTTCGATAGTTATTGTCCACCAAAGACTCTGCCATCAAGGAACTACGCGCCTCCAAGAAACTTGTCGCGCAGGAGCTAGAGGCCGCTCAACTTGCTGCCAAGACTTTAGAGAACAAATGTGTCATCTTGAAGGCTCAGCGCGACAGGGCTATGGACAAAGCCGTTCGCGCTGGACGGCTCCTGATGAGGAGACCCGGCGTCCTGGTGCCCGATGATATTGTTGCTGATGTCAAGGCCGTGCCTGATGCCGCAAGCCGTCCCTCCTCTTTTGTTGCTCCTGCGAAAGATACTGTCTACAAAGATGTTTCGACGTAGTGATTTCCTGTAAAACACTTTATTTATCGAGTTAGCATCTCTTTAGAGAAAAGATGTAATATGAATTCTATATGCACATGACAGTTATGTTAGAACATGATCATTCTGTGAATAGGGTGCTGGGAAACACCCCTAGCACTTGCAAGCGAGATGTTTTCTTTTTTCGAGGTGTTCTTAATTTTAGCTGGTCATTCTGCTACTAGGGTACAGTGGTCACCCTAAATCATGTGAATGCAAGTATGCCGCGGCTGACTAAAGGCGTTTCCGACTTAAGCCGATCGCTCCGTTGGTACGGCATAGTGATCACCCTAAGTTAAGTAAGCGTGAGCATGTCGCACCAACTTAAGTCATCGCCAACTTAAGCCGATTGCTTTGTTAGCAGGGTATAGTGGTAACCCTAAGTCAAGTAAGCGTGAGCATGTTACACCAACTTAAGTCGTCGCCGACTTAAGCCGATTGCTCCGTTAGCAGGGTATAGTGGTCACCCTAAGTCAAGTAAGCGTGAGCATGTCGCACCGACTTAAGTCGTTGCCGACTTAAGCCGATTGCTCCGTTAGCAGGGTATGGTGGTCACCCTAAGTCAAGTAAGCGTGAGCATGTCGCATCGACTTAAGTTGTCGCCGACTTAAGCCGATTGCTCCGTTAGCACGGTATAGTGGTCACCCTAAGTCAAGTAAGCGTAAGCATGTCACACCGACTTAAGTTGTCGCCGACTTAAGCCGATTGCTCCGTTAGTAGGGTATAGTGGTCACCCTAAATCAAGTAAGCGTGCCAATTTCAATTCAAGCCCAATCAAAGTTCGCTGTATGTCTAGAATCTGAATGTCTTTGGAAAACGAAAGCTTTATTGATGATAATGTCTTCAGATTATAGAGTACAATATTCCTTCAAGAGTTTTTTGAGGCCTTGCTAAGGGTAGAACTTTCTGAGGTGTTCTATGTTCCACGAGTTCCCCACTTCTGTGTCGTCCATCGGAGTAAGCCGATATGATCCCGGCCGTGTGACCTCTGATACGATGAACGGTCCTTCCCATGGGGGTGATAGCTTGTGTCGTCCCTCCCCCATTAGAATTCGGTGAAGGACCAAGTCTCCCAAGGCAAAGGATCAGTGCCGCACAGCTTTGTCATGGTAGCGGCTCAAGGTCTGCTAGTACCTAGCCGACTAAATTACTATGTTCAATTATTTTTCCTCCAACACATCAATGTCTTCCAGCCTGGTTTCTTCTGCTTCGGCTATGTTTTCGAAAATTAACCTCGGCGCCCCGAATTTTAGATCGGCAGGTAGCACTGCCTCTGACCCATAAACCATGAAGAACGGGGGCAGATCTCGACTGGGTTGAGTTCGTAGGCTCCAGACCACGTATGGTAGTTCTCTGATCCAATTTCCTGCAAGCTTTTCACTTTTATCGAATACCTTCTTTCTGAGTGCTTCCAGTATCATTCCGTTGGCTCTTTCCACTTGGCCATTGGCTCTTGGGTGTGCAACTGATGCGTACTTAATCTGGATACTTCTTTGCTCGCACAAATCGAAGAATTTAGAGCTGGTGAAGTTGGATTCCAGGTCAGTGATGATGCTATTCGGTATCCCAAACCTGAATATTATGTCTTGAATAAACTCCACTGCTTTGGCTGAGGTCAAAGAGGCAATTGGCTTGTACTCTATCATTTGTGAATTTATCAATGGCAACCAGTATATGAGTATAGCCTCCTTGAGCTTTCTTGAAAGGTCCGATCATGTCCAGTCCCCAGCATGCAAATGGCCACATTACAGTAATGGTCTACAGCTGCTGCGCAGGCAAGTGCTGTTGCTTCGATAGGAATTGGCATGCTTCACACTTCTGGACTAACTTGGCAGCATTGCTCTTTGCAGTTGGCTAGTAAAAACTGGATCTGAATGCCTTTTGGACCAGAGTCCTTGATGCCGCATGTACCCCACACTGTCCGGCATGGATTTCATCTAACAATTGTTTTCCAGTAGCTAAGTGAATGCACTTCATGAGGACTCCTCCTGCACCTTTTCTGTACAGTAAGCCCCCTATAATGGTGTAGTGGGCCAACCATCTCGCGATGCGTTCTGCCGCAGCCTTGTTATCCGACTCTTCTTCATTTGTTATGTACCTGATGATAGGCTCTCTCCAGTCGTTGGGGTCTGCCTTTGGCTGGCTCAAGGCATTGCACTATTCCACCTGATCCGAGAGGATACTCGGCTGTGATATTTCTTGGACAAAAATCCTAGGTGGAGCCTGGGCCTGACTGGATCCCAGCTTTGACAACACATCTGCTGTTGCATTGCGGTCTCTTTCCACGTGATGGAACTCCAATCTCTTGAATTTGTCTTCCAGCTTTCGCACGACTGCGCAAGTACTTGCCCATTGAATCACTCGAGCAGTCCTAGTCCTTGTTTATCTGGCTTATGACCACCAGCGAGTCACCATATACCATCAGTTTCTTGATGCCGAGTGATGTGGCAATGCTCAGCCCATGGACCAATGCTTTATACTTTGCCGCATTATTCGATGCTGGAAATAGCAGCTGGAGTGCATACTTGAGTTGTTCACCTCCAGGAGGTGTTTAGATCGGACTTGACTCACATTATTTACTCAGTTTATGTTACCGGGATAACTTATGTCGTCTGATTCTATTAAATCAGTTTGGGACAACAGTTGTGAGGCGAGGTTGAGTTTCCAATTTATTTTGCGATGAAGTCGAGCAGGACTCGGACATATATTTTTTAGTGTGACAAAATAATTCGAATCACGTGAAATCTCTGATATCAATGAGAGAGACAAAATGGACGTGCCTTAGAGTCGATTATGCTCACTAAATTAGTTGCTTAGGTTTGAAATTGTTATTTAGCATGTGCCGAACACCTGGGGTGTTACAATAGCGTTGTGTATCGGTCTTATGCGAGGTGTCCTATGCTAACGTTTTAGAAAAAACGGTCTGGCTCATGGATGAAACAGTGGTTTTATGTTAATATGATATGAGTGAAAGGTGTAATACCCAAAAAATGTAAGATGAAAACATAGTTGATTTACATACATGTTTTGCATATGTTTATTATAACATGTGAACCAACACTTCAAAAGTCATTAATTAATTAATGACACCCAAAAACAATATGTGCATCATGCTGAGTTTTCATTTTGTGTGCATTTTGTGACAATATAAAAAATAAAAATAATGTAAAAAGAAATATGTTAATACCCAAATTGGAATTTAAGTCCTAAAGGAAATTCTAGAATTGAGAAAATAGAAGAAAATAGTACATAGATAAGATAAAATAAATATATAAATTAATTAAATTAGGTTCATATTGGTATTTGAATTTAGGCATTTAACCTATGTATGAATTTCACAACAAGTATGAATTCAAATTTGAAAATTAAATTTGAAAGAGAACAGAAGAGAAAAGAAAATACAAAAGAAAAAGGAAAGCTTACCTAGGCCTAGACCTCACGTTTTGGCCCACCAGGAGAATCCTTCTCGCGCAGCCCACTCCGCACGCAGGCACTGCCCTGTGGGTCCGCCTGGTCGGCCGCATACTCGCGCCCACGTTATGCCTTCATAGGCTCACTGCTGGGTGGAGCCCACCTATCGCTGACTGAACCCCACGCTCGTGCCATGCTCATTGGCAGGAGGGTCCCACACGTCAGCGCACTTTCGTCTCCTTCGCAATGACGGGCGCAAAAGTCACCACCATAGCCGGGTCGTGGGCGACCTTCCTCCTCTCTCCGAACCGGGACCCTGAGAGATAAATGGGCGTTCCCGTGACCCGTTCTTTCCCCTGCTACCCTCTCTTGCGAGCTTAATCCCCTAGAACAAATCGTCGTCGCCAGTGTCGAGCCCACGGAAAGTGCGAGATCCGCCGTTGGCACCTTGTGCCGTTGACGTCGCCTGAGCTTCGGGAAGGGGTTCAAGTACATCGTTAGACGCTGTAGAAGCTTGTCTGTGACCGAACGCGGCGTTGAATTGACTGCACCATCGGTAGTTGCTCGTCGGCGACAAGAATCACCGTGTGTTCACCCTGTGCCATGGACAACCACCTCCTACGCGTCCCATTTGGTATGTACCTATCCGTGCCCTTGCCCTGGTAATGGACTTCACTCCATGTAGCCTTGGGTTGGATATAACTCGGGGGATAACCAGGAATTCCTCATTGGTGTTCGTTGGCGGCCGGTGGACAATGGCTCTCGGGGTTGGGAGTGTCGGGTGACCAATTAGCGGTCTCGTGGTATTCGGCAGATGGGCTAAGGTCAAGGTATCGTGATAAATCGCATTGTGGCGTGCATGGGAGGAATCGTGGGTTCACTGGAGTAGTCTCCGCCGCGGAGTGCCGGCGCCGCCGCCCTAGTTCAGCCAGCAGGGGCGTCGGCGGTTAGGGGCAACTTCTGGACCGTCCGATCGGTTTTGGGCGATCAAGATTAGGATGGCGTACCCCTTCACAGTAACCGAATCCTGACCATTAGCCCTATATCGCACAGGAGATATTAGAGCGTGCATATGCGAAGCTTGTGCCGTTGATCGCGAATCCAACGGCCTTGAAAGGGAAATAGGGTCAAGCCTTTTCCTAAATATAATTTTGGTGGTTGAATTGCCCAACACAAATAATTGGACTAACTAGTTTGCTCTAGAATATATGTTCAACAGGTGCCAAAGGTTCAACACAAACCAATAAAAAGTCCAAGATAGGGTTCAAAAAGGAGCAAAACCAACCGAAGGCTGCCCTGGTCTGGCGCACCGGACTGTCCGGTGTGCCACCGGACAGTGTCCGGTGCACTAGGGAGATCAACTCTAAACTGCTCAGCTTCGGTTTTTTGGAGAGCCACTCTGCTATAATTCACCGGACTGTCCGGTGTGCCATGCGGAGCAACGGCTACTTCACCAACGGTCGTCTACAAAAGTGAACAGTGAACGTGAATAGTGCGCGGAATGTGCGCGCAGAGTGAGAGCAAGTGCTAGAAGGCGCATCGGACAATGAACAGTGACTGACTGGTGGCCTAGGTTAAAAAGCTCCAATGGTCGAACCCTAATGGTTGGGTGACGTGGCTGGCGCACCGGACTGTCCGGTGCGCCCATCGACGGACAGCCTCCCCAACGGCCATTTTGGTGGGTGGGGCTATAAATACCCCCCAACCACCACACTTCAATGCATCCAAGTTTTTCAGACATCTCACTCAATACAAGAGCTAGTGCATTCAATACAAGACACAAATAGATTGAATCAAAGCCTCTCCAAGTCCCAATTCCACTCAAAGCAATTAGTGACTAGAAGAGAGAGTTTTTGCCCGTGTTCTTTGAGCTCTTGCGCTTGGATCGCTTTTCTTCTTCCTCTTTTCTTGTTCTCAAGACATTTGTAATCAAAGCAAGAGACACCAAGTTGTGGTGGTCCTTGTAGGGGTCTAAGTGACCCGTTTGATTAAGGAGAAAAGCTCACTCGGTCTAGGTGACCGTTTGAGAGAGGGAAAGGGTTGAAAGAGACCCGGTCTTTGTGACCACCTCAACAGGGAGTAGGTTTGCAAGAACCGAACCTCGGTAAAACAAATCACCGTGTCATCCGCTTCATTTGTCTTTGATTTGTTTTTCGCCCTCTCTTTCGGACTCGATTTTATTTCTAACGCTAACCCAGATTGTAGTGTGTGCTTAAGTTTATAATTTTTAGATTCCGCCTATTCACCCCCCCTCTAGGCGACTTTCAGGCCTGGCCAGCGTACCGGTTCAGGATGAAATCAGATCTAATCTGCACCGTCCACTTGCGATCGTATGGTCGAGAGCACAGGATACCCCTTCGGCCGGTCGGGTTTGCAATTCGGCCCCTGAAGAATTAGGAAATGAACCCGCCATCCCTAGTAACTGTGCGCTGAGTCTAGAAGGTTTTGCGCAGAGACCCACGGGTTTCTGTTTATTTGGCGCACAGACCAGACACTTAATAAAACCGAGAAATTCATTTAGAAAATGATTTTCAATAGAAAATTAATTGCAGAAACTTGTTAAATTTCTAGAAAATTCGTATTAAGTCCAAATTGATCCATTCCAGTTCCTATAATTTTGTAATAATATGGTTTATCACATAGTGTCTCTGTTTTGACATGAAAACTATATTAAAATTAATAACCTAATTAATCTTGTACCTGGCACATAGAACCTTTGGAAATTCATAACTTAAAATCCATAACTCCAAAATTATTGATTCCTGTTCCTATGATCTTATTTTAATATGTAGATTATTAATATGTATTTTGTTTACATGTTTGGTGTGATGTTAATTTCTCCTTTATACTATGCTTGTTTGTATTGTGGCGAGTAGAGGAGCCAGTGGCTGAGGATCTCGGTGTTCAGGAGGTAGAAGTTGCTGAGCAGGAGCTCATTGAAGGCAAGTTGTGCCCTTGACCACTTTTATTACCCAATAATGTTCTTTATAATTATTTATTCATGCATAGGTTTAATTTTGATGGCACCCAATAGGTCACCCTAGACTGGTTATCCTTTTACCTTGTTCACCCCTGAATCATTTGGGTAATTTTGCTATTGCACTATATGTGCCTATTCAGCTGGGAAGCAAAATTGTCAAAACCACCCTCCTCATTCTAGGGCTGAATAATGTGGATATTATTTTGGGAGCCAACTGGATGACTGAGAGCACCTAGAGGGGGGGGGGTGAATAGGTGATCCTGTAACACTTCAAAAACTTAAGCCACAAAACTTGGTTACTTGTTAGCACAGTAATTTGCCAAGTGGCTAGAGAAGGATCTCAACACAACACAATAACCAAGAGATATCAATCACAGAGATGGCACAGTGGTTATCCCGTGGTTCGGCCAAGACCAACGCTTGCCTACTCCACGTTGTGGCGTCCCAACGGACGAGGGTTGCAATCAACCCCTCTCAAGCGGTCCAAAGACCAACTTGAATACCACGGTGTTGCTTTGCTTCTCTTAATCCCGTTTGCGAGGAATCTCCACAGCTTGGAGCCTCTCGCCCTTACACAAGATGTTCACGAAGAATCACAGAGCAATGGAGGGATTAGCAACTCACACACGACACAAAGATCACAGCGAATACGCACACGCAAAACCCAGACTTGAGCTCAAGAGACTAGCACACTAGAACGGAGCTCAAATCACTAAAATGTTGAACAAGTGCGCAAGAATGAAGTGTGAGTGATCAATGATGCTCAAAGGATGCTTGGTGTACTCCTCCATGCGCCTAGGGGTCCCTTTATAGCCCCAAGGCAGCTAGGAGCCGTTGGGAGCAATCTGGGAAGGCAATTCTTGCCTTCTGTCGTCTGGCGCACCGGACAGTCCGGTGCACACCGGACATGTCCGGTGCCCGATTTCTTTCCATAAACAGCGCAGTCGACCGTTGGCAGCCTGGGAGCCGTTGGTGCACTTGACATGTCCGGTGCACACCGGACAGTCCGGTGCCATCTTCTAGCTGTTGGCTCGGCCACGTGTCCCGCGCAGATTGCGCGGCCGACCGTTGGCCCGGCCGACCGTTGGCTCACCGGACAGTCCGGTGCACACCGGACAGTCCGGTGATTTTTAGCCGTACGTCGTTGATGGTTTCCCGAGAGCGACGAGTTCGCCTGTGAGCGGCCCACCGGACAGTCCGGTGCACACCGGACAGTCCGGTGAATTTTAGCCGTACACCGCCGTCGAAGTCCCGAGAGCAGCCACTTTGCCCAAGCCAGTTTGGTGCACCGGACACTGTCCGGTGCACCACCGGACAGTCCGGTGCACCCAGACTTTGGCTGCTCGAGCCATCTCTTCTCCAACTCGATTTTTTCTGTTTCCAGCACTTAGACACAATACATTAGTCCATAAAACAATGTACTAAGTTTGAGAAACATACCTTTATCCTTGATTTGTACTTTGTCCACCATTTTACAATTAGGCACCTGTGTTGGGCACTAAATCACCAAAACACTTAGAAATGGCCCAAGGGCACATTTCCCTTTCAATTTCCCCCTTTTTGGTGATTTATGCCAACACAACATAAAGCAAGTAGAACAAGTACAAAATCAAATCAAATAAGAAATCAAAATTGTTTTGATTCAATTTTGACATATATGGATCACTCTATGCCACCACTTGGTTTGTTTTTGCAAATCAAACTCAAATTCCTATCTCTAAGTCAAGACCACTTGTAGAGACATAAAGAGAGGTTTTCCAAAGAAATTTGATCAAGGATTTCAAAAACTCCCCCTTTTTCCCATAATCAACACTTCTCCCCACAAGAGGCCAACTTTTGACATAAGAGACAATAAAAGAGTTTTGACAAACCAAAAGCTCTAATCTACTATTTCAAAATTTCTCAAGTGGTAGCTGATCCATTTATTGCTTTAGCCTTTATTTTCTCCCCCTTTGGCATCAAGCACCAAAACGGGATCAATCTTGGCCCTTTAACCCCATTGCCTCACCAAAATCTTCAAATAAGAACACAAAGGCAATAAGAGTATGAAGATGAACTTGGAAAAGTTACTCTTTTCATCGGAGTGCAGTGGAAGTCTTGCATGGTCCAAGTCCACCTTTTCCCTTTCAATTTTCCTTGGAGACTAAAACAACGAAACTCAAGTACATGGTTAGTCTCAAAGGGTTAAGTTGTAGCACAGCTCCCCCTAAATATGTGCATCACTTGCAAACAGGACTTGTGAGGTCCAGGGAGTGTTTGTACAACTTGAGCACCACAATAAGCAACAATATGCAGAATGAACATAATCAAAAGCATAAACACATGTATGCTACATTTCAATCCAAGTTCCGCGAATCTAAGATATTGAGCTCACTACGCAGCCTGCAAAAGGTCTTCTCATCTAGAGGCTTGGTAAAGATATTGGCTAGCTGGTTCTCGGTGCTAACATGAAACACTTCGATATCCCCCTTTTGCTGGTGGTCTCTCAAAAAGTGATGCCGGATGTCAATGTGCTTTGTGCGGCTGTGCTCAACAGGATTTTCCGCTATTCGGATAGCACTCTCATTGTCACATAGGAGTGGGACTTTGCTCAGATTGTAGCCAAAGTCCCGGAGGGTTTGCCTCATCCAAAGTAGTTGCGCACAACACTGTCCCGCAGCAACGTACTCGGCCTCAGCGGTGGATAGGGCAACGGAGGTTTGTTTCTTAGAGTTCCATGACACCAGGGACCTTCCTAAGAATTGGCACGTCCCCGATGTACTCTTCCTATCGACCTTACATCCAGCATAGTCGGAATCTGAGTACCCAATCAAGTCAAAGTTAGACCCCTTTGGATACCAGATCCCGAAGCAAGCCGTAGCGACTAAATATCGAAGAATTCGCTTCACAACCACTAAGTGACACTCCTTAGGATCGGATTGAAATCTAGCACACATGCATACGCTAAGCATAATATCCGGTCTACTAGCACATAGATAAAGCAGAGAACCTATCATGGACCGGTATGCTTTTTGATCAATGGACTTACCACCTTTGTTGAGGTCGGTGTGTCCGTCAGTTCCCATCGGTGTCTTTGCGGGCTTGGCGTCCTTCATCCCAAACCGCTTTAGCAAGTCTTGCGTGTACTTCGTTTGGGAGATGAAAGTGCCGTCCTTGAGTTGCTTCACTTGGAACCCAAGGAAGTAGTTCAACTCGCCCATCATTGACATCTCGAATTTCTGCGTCATCACCCTGCTAAACTCTTCACAAGACTTTTGATTAGTAGAACCAAATATTATGTCATCGACATAAATTTGGCACACAAAAAGATCACCATTGCAAGTCTTAGTAAAAAGAGTTGGATCGGCTTTCCCAACCTTGAAAGCATTAGCAATTAAAAAGTCTCTAAGGCATTCATACCATGCTCTTGGGGCTTGCTTAAGTCCATAGAGCGCCTTAGAGAGCTTACACACGTGGTCGGGGTACCGTTCATCCTCGAAGCCAGGGGGCTGCTCCACGTACACCTCCTCCTTGATCGGCCCGTTGAGGAAAGCGCTCTTCACATCCATTTGGTACAACCTGAAAGAATGGTGAGCGGCATATGCTAGCAAGATACGAATTGATTCTAGCCTAGCCACAGGAGCAAAAGTCTCCTCAAAGTCCAAACCTGCGACTTGGGCATAACCTTTTGCCACAAGTCGAGCCTTGTTCCTCGTCACCACCCCGTGCTCGTCCTGTTTGTTGCGGAACACCCACTTGGTTCCCACAACATTTTGCTTGGGACGAGGCACCAGTGTCCAAACTTCGTTGCGCTTGAAGTTGTTGAGTTCCTCCTGCATGGCCAACACCCAGTCCGGATCTAGCAAGGCCTCTTCTACCCTGAAAGGCTCAATAGAAGAGACAAAAGAGTAATGCTCACAAAAATTAACTAATCTTGAGCGAGTAGTTACTCCCTTGCTAATATCACCCAATATCTGGTCGACGGGATGATCCCTTTGAATCGTCGCTCGAACTTGGGTTGGAGGTGCCTGAGATGCTTCTTCCTCTTGAACATCCTGTGCTCCCCCTTGATCATGTGCCTCCACTTGAGGTACCTGTTCGTCATCTTGGGTTGGGGGATGCACCATAGTTGAGGAAGACGGTTGATCTTGCTCCAAATGTTCCTGAGGCCGTACATCTCCAATCGCCATGGTGCGTATCGCGGCCGTTGGAACGTCTTCTTCATCTACATCATCAAGATCAACAACTTGCTCTCTTGGAGAGCCATTAGTCTCATCAAATACAACGTCGCTAGAGACTTCAACCAAACCCGATGATTTGTTGAAGACCCTATACGCCTTTGTATTTGAATCATAACCTAATAAAAACCCTTCTACGGCTTTGGGAGCAAATTTGGAATTCCTACCCTTCTTCACTAGAATGTAGCATTTACTCCCAAAAACACGAAAATACGATACATTAGGTTTGTTACCGGTTAGCAGCTCATACGACGTCTTCTTGAGGAGGCGGTGAAGGTAGACCCTGTTGATGGCGTGGCAAGCCGTGTTCACGGCTTCCGACCAAAAGCACTCGGGGGTCTTGAATTCTCCAAGCATAGTCCTCGCCATATCTATGAGCGTCCTGTTCTTCCTCTCTACCACACCATTTTGCTGAGGTGTGTAGGGAGCGGAGAACTCGTGCTTGATCCCCTCCTCCTCAAGAAACTCCTCCACTTGAAGGTTCTTGAATTCGGACCCGTTGTCGCTCCTTATCTTCTTCACCTTGAGCTCAAACTCATTTTGAGCTCTCCTTAGGAAGCGCTTGAGGGTCCCTTGGGTTTCAGACTTATCCTACAAAAAGAACACCCAAGTGAAGCGGGAAAAGTCATCAACGATAACTAGACCATACTTACTTCCTCCTATGCTCAGATAGGTGACGGGTCCGAAGAGGTCCATATGTAGCAGCTCCAGGGGTCTTGATGTTGTCATCACATTTTTGGTGTGATGAGAGCCTCCCACCTGTTTCCCTGCTTGACAAGCTGCACAAGGTCTATCTTTTTCGAATTGAACATTGGTTAGACCTATCACGTGTTCTCCCTTTAGAAGCTTGTGGAGGTTCTTCATCCCCACATGTGCTAAGCGGCGATGCCACAGCCAGCCCATGCAAGTCTTAGCCATTAAGCATGCATCTAGACCGACCTCTTCTTTTGCAAAATCAACTAAGTAAAGCTTGCCGTCTAGTACACCCTTAAAAGCTAGTGAACCATCACATCTTCTAAAGACAGACACATCTACATTTGCAAAAAAACAGTTATATCCCATATTGCATAATTGACTAACAGATAGCAAATTATATCCAAGAGACTCTACTAAAAACACATTAGAGATAGAGTGCTCATTTGAGATTGCAATTTTACCTAACCCTTTTACCTTGCCTTGATTCCCATCACCGAATATTATTGAATCTTGGGAATCTTTATTCTTGACGTAGGAGGTGAACATCTTCTTCTCCCCCGTCATATGGTTTGTGCATCCACTGTCAATAATCCAGCTTGAACCCCCGGATGCATAAACCTGCAAGGCAAATTTAGGCTTGGGTCTTAGGTACCCAACTCATGTTGGGTCCTGCAAGGTTAGCACAAATATCCTTAGGGACCCAAATGCAAGTTTTGTCTCCCTTGCATCTTGCCCCTAATTTTCTAGCAACTATCTTCCTATCCTTTCTACAAATAGCAAAAGAAGCATTTAAAGCATGATATATTGTAGAAGGTTCATTAACTTTCCTAGGAACATTAACGACATTTCTCCTAGGCATATTATGAATAACATTTCTCCTACCAACATTTCTATCATGCACATAAGAAGAACTAGAAGCAACCATGGCATGAGAATCAAAGGCATTATATACATTACAACTCCTATAAGCATTTCTAGGTTGTCTTCTATCATAGTACATAAAGGCATGGTTCTTTTGCACACTACTAGCCATAGGGGCCTTCCCTTTCTCCTTGGCGGAGATGGGAGCCTTATGGCTTGTCAAGTTCTTGGCTTCCCTCTTGTAGCCAAGTCCATCCTTAATTGAGGGGTGTCTACCAATCGTGTAGGCATCCCTTGCAAATTTTAGCTTGTCAAATTCATTCTTGCTAGTCTTAAGTTGGGCATTAAGACTAGCTAATTCATCATTTAATTTGGAAATTGAAACTAAATGATCACTACAAGCATCAATGTCAAAATCTTTACACCTATTACAAGTTTCAACAATTTCTACACAAGAATTAGATTTACTAGCTACTTCTAGTTTAGCATTTAAATCATCATTAAAACTTTTTAACTTAGCAATAGTTTCATGACAAGAAGATAATTCACTAGAGAGCATTTCATTCCTCTTAATTTCTAGAGCAAGAGATTTCTGTGCTTCTACAAATTTATCATGTTCTTCATACAACAAACCCTCTTGTTTTTCTAAAAGCATATTCTTGTCATTCAAGGCATCAATTAATTCATTAATTTTGTCTACTTTGGTTCTATCTAATCCCTTGAATAAGCATGAGTAATCTATCTCATCATCATCACTAGACTCATCTTCACTCGAAGAAGCATAAGTACTAGTATGAGTGCTTACTTTCTTCTCTCTTGCCATGAGGCAAGTGTGATGCTTGTTGGGGAAGAGGAATGACTTGTTGAAGGCGGTGGCGGCGAGTCCTTCATTGTCAGAGTCGGAGGAGGAACAATCCGAATCCCACTCCTTTCCGATATGTGCCTCGCCCTTGGCCTTCTTGTAATGCTTCTTTTTCTCCCTCTTGTTCCCTTGGTCCTGATCACTATCATTGTCGGGACAGTTAGCAATAAAATGACCAAGCTTACCACATTTTAAGCATGAGCGCTTCCCCTTGGCTTTGGTCTTGCTTGGCTGCCCCTTGTGACCTTTAAGCGCCGTCTTGAAGCGCTTAATGATGAGGGCCATCTCCTCATCATTGAGTCCGGCCGCCTCAACTTGCGCCACCTTGCTTGGTAGCGCCTCCTTGCTCCTTGTTGCCTTGAGAGCAATGGGTTGAGGATCATGACTAGGACCGTTCAACGCGTCGTCCACGTATCTTGCCTCCTTGATCATCATTTGTCCGCTTACGAACTTCCCAAGAACTTCTTCGGGCGACATCTTGGTGTACCTGGGATTTTCACGTATATTGTTCACCAAATGAGGATCAAGAACGGTAAATGACCTTAGCATTAGGCGGACGACGTCGTGGTCCGTCCATCGCATGCTCCCGTAGCTCCTTATTTTGTTGATAAGGGTCTTGAGCCGGTTGTATGTTTGTGTCGGCTCCTCGCCCCTTATCATCGCGAACCGTCCAAGCTCGCCCTCCACCAACTCCATTTTGGTGAGCAAGGTGACGTCGTTTCCCTCATGAGAGATCTTGAGGGTGTCCCAGATCTGCTTGGCATTGTCCAAGCCGCTCACCTTGTGATACTCGTCCCTGCACAAAGAGGCTAGCAACACAGTAGTAGCTTGTGCATTTTTATGAATCTATTCATTAATAAACACAGGGCTATCCGAGCTATCAAATTTCATTCCACTTTCCACAATCTCCCAAATGCTTGGATGGAGAGAAAACAGGTGAGTACGCATTTTGTGGCTCCAAAATCCGTAATCCTCTCCATCAAAGTGAGGGGGCTTGCCAAGTGGAATGGGGAGCAATTGAGCATTTGAACTATGAGGGATGCGCGAATAATCGAAAGAAAAGTTTGAGTTAACTGTCTTTCGTCTATCGTAGTCGTCGTGGTCCTTTTGGGAGGAGGAAGATTCGTCGCTGTCGTAGTAGACAATTTCCTTGATGCGCCTAGTCTTCTTCTTCCTCCCGTCTTTTCTTTTGTGGCCCGAGCCTGAGTCGGTGGGCCTATCATCATTGGGCTCGTTGACGAAGGACTCCTTCTCCTTGTCGTTGATCACCATCCCCTTGCCTTTAGGATCCATCTCTTCAGGCGGTTAGTCCCTTTCTTGAAGAGAACGGCTCTGATACCAATTGAGAGCACCTAGAGGGGGGGGGGGGGGGGTGAATAGGTGATCCTGTAACACTTCAAAAACTTAAGCCACAAAACTTGGTTACTTGTTAGCACAGTAATTTGCCAAGTGGCTAGAGAAGGATCTCAACACAACACAATAACCAAGAGATATCAATCACAGAGATGGCACAGTGGTTATCCCGTGGTTCGGCCAAGACCAACGCTTGCCTACTCCACGTTGTGGCGTCCCAACGGACGAGGGTTGCAATCAACCCCTCTCAAGCGGTCCAAAGACCAACTTGAATACCACGGTGTTGCTTTGCTTCTCTTAATCCCGTTTGCGAGGAATCTCCACAGCTTGGAGCCTCTCGCCCTTACACAAGATGTTCACGAAGAATCACAGAGCAATGGAGGGATTAGCAACTCACACACGACACAAAGATCACAGCGAATACGCACACGCAAAACCCAGACTTGAGCTCAAGAGACTAGCACACTAGAACGGAGCTCAAATCACTAAAATGTTGAACAAGTGCGCAAGAATGAAGTGTGAGTGATCAATGATGCTCAAAGGATGCTTGGTGTACTCCTCCATGCGCCTAGGGGTCCCTTTTATAGCCCCAAGGCAGCTAGGAGCCGTTGGGAGCAATCTGGGAAGGCAATTCTTGCCTTCTGCCGTCTGGCGCACCGGACAGTCCGGTGCACACCGGACATGTCCGGTGCCCGATTTCTTTCCATAAATAGCGCAGTCGACCGTTGGCAGCCTGGGAGCCGTTGGTGCACTTGACATGTCCGGTGCACACCGGACAGTCCGGTGCCATCTTCTAGCCGTTGGCTCGGCCACGTGTCCCGCGCAGATTGCGCGGCCGACCGTTGGCCCGGCCGACCGTTGGCTCACCGGACAGTCCGGTGCACACCGGACAGTCCGGTGATTTTTAGCCGTACGCCGTTGATGGTTTCCCGAGAGCGACGAGTTCGCCTGTGAGCGGCCCACCGGACAGTCCGGTGCACACCGGACAGTCCGGTGAATTTTAGCCGTACACCGCCGTCGAAGTCCCGAGAGCAGCCACATTGCCCAAGCCAGCCTGGTGCACCGGACACTGTCCGGTGCACCACCGGACAGTCCGGTGCACCCAGACTTTGGCTGCTCGAGCCATCTCTTCTCCAACTCGATTTTTTCTGTTTCCAGCACTTAGACACAATACATTAGTCCATAAAATAATGTACTAAGTTTGAGAAACATACCTTTATCCTTGATTTGTACTTTGTCCACCATTTTACAATTAGGCACCTGTGTTGGGCACTAAATCACCAAAACACTTAGAAATGGCCCAAGGGCACATTTCCCTTTCAATGACCTAGCACCAAGTAGTGCTAGATGTCGCCAACTGCCTCATTGAAGTCCATTCCCCCACCTGTGGAAAGTTCACCTTAATTTTGCCCAGCCAAGAGACCACTCGGTCATGTGCCTTTTCTATGATAGAGTTACCCTTGAGGAAAATTCCATTGGTTTGTGAGTATGCAGATGTCTTTCCTGATGAGTTGCTAGGAATGCCACCAGATCGGGATATCGAATTTGCTATCGAGTTGCAACCGGGAACGACACCTATTTCCAAGAGGCCCTACCAAATGCCACCCGCCGAGCTGGCAGAATTGAAGAAACAGCTACAAGAATTGTTAGACAAAGGTTTCATCTGCCTAAGTACTTCACCTTAGGGATGTCCATCCTTGTTCGTGAAGAAGAAGGATGAAAGCTTAAGATTGTGTATAGATTACCGCCCACTCAATGCGATGACTATCAAAAACAAGTATCCTTTGCCTCGTATTGATGTTCCTTTCGACCAGTTGGTCGGAGCTAAAGTGTTTTCCAAAATAGACCTTCGCTCCGGCTATCAGCAGATCAAGATACGAGCAAGTGATATTCCAAAGATTGCCTTCTCAACCAGATATGGGCTATATGAATATCTAGTGATGTCTTTCGGGCTAACGAATGCGCCAGCATACTTCATGTACCTGATGAATTCAGTCTTCATGCCTGAATTGGACAAATTCGTGGTTGTCTTCAATGATGATATTCTGGTGTACTTGAAGAATGAAGTAGAGCACGCTAAACACTTGCGCACAGTACTCCAACGTCTGAGGGAGCACTGCCTTTATGCCAAATTGTCCAAGTGTGATTTTTGGCTGAAGGAAATAAAATTCTTGGGTCACACTATCTCTGAGGGAGGAATAGCTGTTGATCTAGATAAAGTGCAAGAGGTGATGAATTGGAAGCCGCCAACAACTGTTCGTCAGATTCGGAGTTTTCTAGGATTGGCCGGGTATTACCGATGATTCATTCCAGATTTCTCTCGAATTGCGAAGCCCATGAAAGAATTGTTGAAGAAGGGAGAAAAATTTGAATGGGGTCAGAAATGTGAAGATGCCTTTCACACCTTGAGGCAACATCTGACCACAACACCTGTGTTAGCGCAGCCTAACAACAACAAGCCATTTGATGTGTATTGTGATGCCTCTGACACTAGACTGTGTTGTGTTTTGATGCAAGACAACCGAGTCATTGCCTACGCATCAAGAGCACTCAGACCTAATGAGCAAAATTATCTCACTCATGACTTAGAGTTGGCAGCCGTGGTTCATGCATTAAAAATGTGGAGGCACTACTTGATGGGAACCCACTGCAACATCTATACAGATCACAAGATCCTTAAGTACATCTTTACTCAGGCTGATCTCAACATGAGGCAGAAGATGGCTAGAGTTGATCGAGGACTACGACTTGGAAGTACACTACCACCCGAGGAAAGCCAATGTGGTAGCTGATGCCTTAAGTCGGAAGTCACAATGCAACTGTATGATGATGGATTCAAGCATCAATACCCTGTGTGATGAGTTGAGTAAGATGAGGATCGAAGTAATTCCTTCTAGTACCTTGTCTTACATCTCCATTGAGCCAACTTTGCTAGACCAGATTGTTATGGCCCAACTCAGTGACAAGGGAGTGCAAATCATCAAGTAGAATCTTAATCAGAAAGTGGAGAAGTATAAGTGCTTTTGCCAAGACAGCAAGGGGATATTGTGGTTTGAAGATAGATTGGTGGTTCCTAAAAATAGAGACCTCAAGAAGAGAATCTTGGATGAGGCTCATCTCTCCAAATTCTCCATGCACCCAGGAAGCACCAAGATGTACCATGATCTGAAGCCCCTGTATTGGTGGACCAGGATGAAAAGGGAGATAGCCCAGTATGTATCGGAATGTGACACGTGTTAGAGGATAAAGGCAAGCCATTTAAAATCAGCTAGTGCCTTGCAACCCCTATCGATACCTTCATGGAAATGGGATGACATCAGCATGGATTTCATTGTGGGTCTGCCCAACACATCTCGACATCATGATTCAATCTGGGTCATTGTGGACCGATTGACAAAAGTGGCACATTTTCTTCCAGTGCACACCACCGACAAGGCTCATAAGTATGCAGAGTTGTACATTGACTGAATTGTGTGTTTGCACGGATTACCCCAGACAATTGTCTCTGACCGAGGAGCCCAGTTCGTGGTTAGATTTTGGGAGCAATTGCAAGATTCCTTGGGAACCAAGCTAATAAGAAGTTCAGCTTACCACCCCCAGGCTGATGGTCAGACTAGAGGGTAAATCAAATTCTTGAAGATATACTAAGGGCTTGTGCTATCGATTCCGGCAAGAACTAGTATAAGTACCTCTCTTTGGCAGAGTTTGCTTATAACAACAGTTATCAATCTAGCTTGAAGATGGCACCTTTTGATGCATTGTATGGAAGAAGGTGTCGAACACCCCTCAACTAGTCACAGCCTGGAGAAAGAGAAATCTTTGGGCCTGACTTAGTAACGGAAGCCGAAAGAAAGGTTAAGCTGATCAAGAAGAACTTAGAAGCTGCTCAGGCCAGGCAAAAGAGTTACCATGAAAAGAGAAGGAAACCCCTCCAGTTTGAAGTGGGAGATTTCGTGTATCTGAAAGTATCGCCCACAAAAGGAGTGCAAAGGTTTGGGATCAAAGGCAAGTTAGCCCCTCGCTACATTGGACATTATGAAATCATAGAAGCATGTGGACCCGTGGCGTACAAATTGAAGCTACCTTCAAAAATGTCTGCCATCCACAATGTGTTCCATGTATCCCAATTGAAGAAGTTTGTTCGTTTGCCAACAGAGGTCATAACAGAGCCAGATGTGGAGATAGAGCCAAATCTATCGTACCAAGAGCACCCCTCCAAAGTTCTAGATTGCAAGGAAAGATCAACTCATGCGAGGTCGATCAAAATGTATAAGATCTAGTGGAGTAATCATTCGAAGGAAGAGGCTACCTAGCAGACTGAGGAATTTCTATGGTCAAACTACCCTGATTGTCTACCTAAGGAGATCGGTACGTAACCATAACCCAGCCCCCGTGCCCTTTGAATCCAAATATAAGAAAGATGATCTTAACATAAACCGAGTTAAGCTATAAAACTAAATCAAGAAGGACTTCCTTCTGAAGTTGCAAAGAGGATGACATTCGAAGAGCAGTTTTCTAAAGAACCTTAATAAGCAAACCCACACCATACAAGCAAGCCGTAACCTTTTCCTCACCCCTGGAGGATCCCGACCCAAATCTCAGGACGAGATTCCTTTAAGGGGAAGGCTGTAACACCCGGGTGTTACCTATGGTTACTTCTCAGTACTAACCTTAAGATCATTATCACATGTGAATCAAATTGAGCAAAAGACACCAAAATTTAGGAGCAAAGGTTTAATTAAGTCTTTTTTTATCTCAAGGATCATACCTTAACACATGTCATGCACCTCAAAGTGAGAAAAATGCACAAAACCTAAAATAACCCTAAGTAAGCCATTTAAGTGCAAAGGGTTGTAAAAAGATTATGAAAAACATAAAATCATGATGAGAACCAAATAACAAAGTTAAAGTGCACTAAATAAACTACAAGATGTAGTAAGAAAGCTTGATCAATGAAGTTTAGCAAAATTCCCAAAAAGACCTCTCAAGCAAAAATCTCAATGGGAAATTCAGAAAATTCAGAAACTGAATTTTTACCTCTTCATAAAGTTTAGCCGTGTTCTCAGTTTTCCAAAACTGAAATCCACAAAACCCAAATATGAAAGTGGCGTCAAATTACCTTGAACATACTCTGTCAAAGCTTGAAATCAAACAAAAACCGTTTGACACGATTTGACTCGACCTTGGTCTCGGATTTCAGCCGAGCGACAAACCCAACTTCGCCCCCTCGTATCTCGCAAATTTGGGATCCAATCTACTCAAGTGCTGTAAGAGAAACAAAGAGTAAACGACAAAGAAGAAATCGTGTGCAAGGATTTGGGAGAGTTACAAGAAGATCGCGAGCCAATTAGCATTTGAAAACGACTAGATCGAGCAATGCCACGTGTTCGATCGCTTGCCTGACCGGCCGAGCGCGGACTTGCCGTGGCAGCGCACGTCCCACGCGTGGTCGCCCCTGCCCCACGCGCCTGCGTCTCACCCTCACCTAGAAGTGCCCCTAGAGGCTTTAGTTGTATGCACATGTGCAACTAAAGCCTCGCCTGAGCCAGTGATCACCGGAGTTCGCCGTGGAAAGCAAGCGCCACCGCCCACCATCATTGCCCAAGCACAGCCACCGTGGCCAACCTTTCTTGTCGACCCCAGCCTCGCCCTAGCCCCTGGACGGCTTCCCCAAGAGGCTGTGAAGCTTTCCCAAGCTTGAGCCGAGACATTGCATCACCAGAGAAGCGAGCGCAACCTCGCCAGACTTCAGCCACCCACCACCACACGTGGACTGGGCCACCAGGTGAACCATCTTTCAATTCCTTGCACCTACGACTTCCCTGACCTCCCGTGAAGCTCCTCGACTCAATGAATTGAGCTATCCCGCCGTGGTTAGGTCAGAACCCTCGCCACCGACGAGCTACCCTGCCTGCGCGTGGAGACCGACCAACTACGGCCATCCCCGACGTCGACCCGCACACCGACGTGACCTCCCCCACGTCATCGACCACTTCACCGGAGCTATCTCGCCGCCGGTAATCCCCGCCTCCCTTTTCTCTGCCATGGGTACTATTCCAATAGGGGAAGGACCGCAGGTTAGATTTAGGGTTACCCTAAGGGGTTTTTTCACATGGTCAACGACTCATTTGAATAGTGACCCGAGGACTAGTCTATAAGGAAAATAGGAAGTACACGCCAGGGACCGAGTGCAAGATGCATTTTCTTTTTCCCTTTCGAATATTAAGTTAATTAAATTGCTGGAAACTTGATAAATGTATAACCTGAAAACTCTTCACCCAAATTTGGTCAAACAAATTTTGCTAGATCTTATGAAATAAGAACTATCAAACAAAAATAGTGAACCCCATGTTTTCTGTACTAATTTTTAGAGTTTGAAATTAAATTAGGAAACTACCTAAACCTTATTAATACATAGAAAAATAGAAATACTTCAATACTGTACTGGTGAAATTTTGTAGAAGTACTTACCGAGCATATACACTGTTTAAAAATAATGAACACCCCAGTATACAAGAATAAACTAGAGATATCCATTAAAGGTTAATTCTACCCAAACCTTAGAAAAATGAAAAAGGTGATAGAAAATACGAACCAGAGAATGACCATATTTTTCCTAGTTTGCCTAAGTTATATAGAACCAAGGAAAAATATATGGAACCACAGTCTAGTGTAATCTAAGATTTTAATTTTATTTAGACATTAGTAAATCAACCAAAGCCATAGTTAAAAATAATTGGGCACATGCAATAATGGCAAGAAAAATTCAGTAGACCTCTAACTCCTAGTATACCACTGCAAAAATGATAAACACCCCAAACTATGACAGTAAGTGAGTTGAGCAATTAAAACTTGAATTTGGCCCATACTTCTAATAAATCAAAAGAAAGATTAAAAAGGTGAAACAGTGAGCAACCCAATTTTTACCTAAATACTTATGATATAAACTACCAGAGAAAAATATGAAACTAAGATAAAAATATGATGTAATACACCTCACCCCCTACCCCATGAAAAAGACCATATATTCCAAGAAATTCTACCACCCCTTCCCTTTGAGCAAAATTAGCCAACTTCTAGAATGATTGCTCTTGCGCAAAGAAGAAGATAGAAAAATTAGGAAATATGTTGTTTGACATTTTTTAAATATAGTAGTAGTAGTAGAAAGCACCACTAGGCCCTAAAACTTTAGAAAATCACAATACAATGACCAGTAGGTTCCATTGGCTAAAATTTGGTACAAAGTCTTATTATTACCCCTAGATGCCAGCAAAAATAAACCTTAGGGAAAAATCCACTGTTAGAAGGGAGTTGTAGTTCGAAGTACCACCTCTGCCCTAAGTTTTAATATTTTAGCACAGAGAAAACCATTATCATTTTAAGCCTCAATTTTTGAGACTGAGTTATGCAAACTAGTGAAGCCACTGTAATTTTACAGAATTTTTGTAAATTTTCGAAACTATGTTGTAGTTCAAACCTACTCTAAAATGCATAAGAAAGGGAAAAGAGAGAATTAATAGAAGTGATAATTCTTAACCATAAATGCTTCAGCCAAGAACCTTATTTAATCATCACTAAGACATAGAGGGATTGTTGAGTACAACCTTAATCCAAGTTCCAAGATTGACCACACCTGCTTCTAATTGCCAAGTATACCCTAGGAACCTTAAATAATGGAACTAAGACCTGCCCTGCTAACTTCAGTACTTCACCTCACATTTCAATTATTATTTTACATACCATGGCATACATATCTCTTATTCATTGCATTCATTTAGACTGCAACCTTGCTGACGGAGAGTACGTGCTCATCCCCGAGCAAGGAGCTACCCAAGAGGAAGCCAAGGAGCCAGCTCAAGAGCCTGCCACCGAGGATCTCCCCGTAGCCCTAGCTTTTGAAGACAAGCCCCGGTTTTATGCATAACCATTATATATGCTACTTTACTACACTTAATGTTTGTAGGTTTGTAATGTGCACCTAAGTGTAGGAGTTGCTTGAAACCCTTAGTTGCATGAACTCAGGATTCCTTTTTGAGATGGATACTAGTATGCTAGGTCGAGTAGCTGCTTTGCTAATTTAGGATCTCGGTAGAAGTCGAGTGATTTTTCTAGCACTCGCGCCAGGTCAGGCATTGATTGTATTCATCTTGATAACGGGGTCTATGATGGTCTATGGACTTGGATCCAGGGTGGATGCCTTGTCTATGAGACGGAAATGGAATTAAGGATTAATGTGTGGATACCTGAGTCAAGCGTTTGAAAGTACTAAACACATGTCGGGAAATATGGTAACCGGTAAACCTAGTACCTGAGTGAACCTGCCTGTAGACTTTACTCATCACTGGACCTGAGACAGGTTCTCCTATGCTAGCTATGGTGGGTACAAGTGCGGTCGTTGCATGGCGGCAGCCAAGGACAATTGGAGCATTGTACGCCAAGGTCGTGAGCCCTGTTCTGTTGCCAGAGAATCGATGGCGACGATTGACGTGTGTGGGGACGAAGTGCCCCTACATGTCATGTGTTTAGGTTTACCTTGCAAGGTTATAACTCGATTCGAATTGTCTGCTTGTCGCAGCTAATGAGACTGCTTGACCCCTTGTACTACATTGAGTAAAAACTGAAATGAGGTTTTACTTGAGAAAACATGTTGATTATATTAAATGGTTATTACCATGTATGCTTAGAAGGGAGCAAACTTAGCTAAATTAATAATGCTAGAACTGGAAAAGCTAAAATTATTTTTAGACTCAGCTAGTGCTTTTGGCAAACCAAACCCCTCAGCCAAACAACTGCATGGTCTAGAGGTATAGGAGTAGACTCCTCACACCGGGTAAGTCTAGCTGAGTATTAGTATACTCAGCCTTGCTTGTGGCATATTTTTTTCAGGTACACTACATGATATGGTTGACGGTGTGACTTGGCCTTCCACCCTGCCACCGGGTTAGACGGTTGAGTGGGATGCTGCCTCGATAGGAGAGGACCAGGAGGAGTAGTGGGCTAGGCCTTGCCCTAGTCCTCCTTATCATCGTTATCGATTATCCGCTGCATTTTAATTATGAACTTGATCTCTTTTATTAAAACTCTGATTTATGTAATAACTCCAGTACCTTAATTTGTGGTTTCATGATTGTTGGGGACTTGTTCTCAAATGCTATGAATTAAGAACAAGGCAACACAAAATGTTAAAAGTTAATGCCCTTCGTCCTTCGAAGAATTATTTCCCTTAGGATATAATGATCTTCAGACGAAGGTCATAAAGGACAAACCTTCATCATTGCAGTATATGGTAATAGAAGAAGAAGCATACAGAATATAGAAGACAACATAAGCAATCATGTAACATTATTAATTCATTCTCATTATATTATTACGGAAAGACAGAAACAAAATTGAGTTACAAATGTACCTTTGGCTTGATGGAAGACAAAAGTACAAATGTGACGCACAAATGAATACAAGTCAGCGTGAACGGTACGGGAGTACTGTTCATCTATTTATAGGCATAGGGCGTAGCCTGTGCAAAATTACATTCATGCCCTTCATGTTTACTATTGACACTAGGACAATCTATCGAGGACTAAAAAGCCTTTTCCTCTTTAAGTCGGTTCCTTTCTGCTACTGAGCCGAAGCTTCCTTGTGCATAGCTTCGGAACTAATTCGACCTTCGTCCCAACCGTTCTTTTCATATTGTGGACAACTTCATTCCAATTCTGAAGGCTCTTGTACATATATTACACTTGGGAAAACATTGTTAATCATGTTTTTGAGGACCTTCAGAAGACGAAGACCCCCTATAGTAGCCCCTCGTAGTATTAATTTGTTAAGATAACGAATTCAGACTGTGATATGGACGAAGGCCTTAAGCCGAAGGTCCAAAAAAACACCTTTTGTTAGAATAGCAACAGTCAATGACAGACGGGGCCCTCCAACTTGCAGCGCGCTGAGCGTATAAATAAGAACTCACACCAGCTGCATTTTGATACACTGGTTGTGCCATTTGCTTTATTTTCTCAATTTTATAGCTCTAGCTCACTAGTGCTTGATAGTTTTTCAAGCTCTCTGAGCTTCGGTTTAAAAGACGCGTTTTTTCTGTGTCTGAAGAAAAAATGTATCAAGGCAAGAAGGTTGCTGCTGAGACGAAGCCGACTGAGGAGGAGAAGCTATTTTAGGAGAAGAATACTATCGATCCTTATATTGCTGGATTTGTGGAGTCAATGGCAAAAACAAATACAGAGAAGATTACTAAAGAGATACTGCAGGGCTTGTCCGAAGATATTGGAGACAGTGATAGCTATGATGTGGAAAGTGGGGATGAAGATTCTGAGGATCGGCCCTAGAGGCCAAGTCATACAATCTTCGGAAAATCAACCATCAAACATAGTCATCTTGAAAATATGAGAGGAAGGTACTTTTGGGATATGTCTATTGTTAGAGCTAGCGGCGACAACAACGTCCCTGCTCCTGAAGAGAACGAAGTTGTGATTTTCCGAAGCTTCTTCAAAGCTGGGCTTCGGTTCCCTTTAAGTAAGTTTGTAGTTGAAGTGCTGAAGACCTACCAAATCTTCCTTCATCAGATCACCCCCGAAGCCATAATAAGGATGGGGATTTTTGTCTAGGCAGTAAGGAGCCAAGGGCTAGAGCCAAGTGCGAAGTGCTTCTGCAGTATGCACGAACTTCTATATGAGACGAAGGCCACGGGAATAGAACAGTACCACAACAACTTTGGTTGTTATGGATTTATCGCTCGCCCCAACGTAAGCCACCCAGTGCCAACATTTCAGAAGAGATGGCCCGGGGCTTGGATGGAAGAATGGTTCTATGTGAAGAATGATTTGTCAGCGAGGGAAGATATTAAGGAAGTCATTATGCACCCCATTTGGTCCTGCTTCGGCCTCCGAAGGCCGAAGGTCGAAATTGATGACGCCACCGAAGCGTGTCAGATGGCCTTCAGTACTGTCTGCTCCTTCATCAGCACAAGAGATTTAGTTCAAGAGCATATAGCATTCAGAGTGTGGCCGCTTGTAGAAAGCTGGGAAATGCCGAAGGAGACCATCACTAAATCTAG
Source organism: Zea luxurians (assembly GCA_029449295.1). NCBI lineage: Eukaryota > Viridiplantae > Streptophyta > Magnoliopsida > Poales > Poaceae > Zea > Zea luxurians. Next base: position 21,410,377 of record JAOPSE010000037.1, read on the forward strand.
CGAAGGTGATCTAGTCCGGCTGATGTATACATTCAGGTTCGGGGATAAATTTGATGAACCAAACGACGACTAGCTGAAGTGTATCAAAGCTACAAGTGATGATCTGCTTGGATCATATTCCAAGGAAGAAGATAATGCGCTATCTGCAGCCTTCAGAGGTCGGGGAAAAAGAGAATGAACAGTGTTTTTGACGCCATTGGCTTTGTCTACCCCGATTACCGCTACCCGCTGCGGGGATAGGGGAAAAAGAGAAAGGCTGCTGCTTTGGCCGCCCCAGTTGAGCCTGTGCCGAAGGGCAAAAAGATGAATGTTCTTACCCACCGGCCATGTTACATTGAACCAGCTGTGGTGCCTGAGTTTGGCGAGGAAGCCTCTTCAGCCGCTGAAATAAGAGTGACTGCTCCGATTGCGTAGAGCACTGAAGAGTCGGTTGTAAAGCCAAAGTTAGCTTTAGTTAAGTTGGTTGAGACGAAGGCTGATAAGGATATGGCTGAAGGGTCGAAATTTGAAAAAATAACAAAAATGCCAAAGATTTTGAGTCCGTCAACAGAGATAACAGTGCCAAAGGCACAAAAGGGTTCTGCCACAACTCCTAAGAGGAGAAGGATGGCAAACGTGTTAGATGTTGTACTAGAAAAAACAAAATCCTTGAGTCCTGCTCCTTCAGGAAAAATTGCCGAAGCTTCCATAGCCCTCCGTGAAGCTGAAACAAAGCAAGCAGAAGTCGAGGCTGCAATAATTCAAGCTGAAACCGAAGTTGGGCCTTCAAAGCCCACCGAGACAGAGCCTGTCGTAGCTGAAGAAAAAGCGGCAAAGGAAATTGCGTCTGAAGAGGTTGAAGCTGCTTCTACCGAAGCTTTAAAGGAAAGCATTGATTACATCATTCGTCATGCTTCTGGGAAGAGACTTTCTTAGGAAGAAAAGCTAGAAACGCTACACTATGCTCAAAAATTAAAATACCCGAAGGGGGTATTAGTGTTTAATGGTAGTGGGGAAGAAGATTTCCTGTACTGTCTCCTAGATAATAAAGAGATATCCGTCTGCCGGGAGATAGGTAGAAGCATCGGATTCCCGACGCTAGAAGATAGCCTTTCAATATTATCAAAGGATGAGCTTGCTGACAGTTTGGCGTATAATAGCATAAAGGTATAAAAAGCTAATTTTGTATTTTCAAAGCGAAATATTTTATTTGTTTATTCTTAATTCCGTCCTCCTCTTGTAGGGCTTAATTCTTAGCAATGCCCTTAGAGCATAGAAAAACATTGAAGATGAAGGATATACAATGGCTTTGAATAACCTTCATTCAGAGGTAATCGAACTAAGGAACAAAGGTCTCGAAAAAGACAAGATCTTGATTTCATTGGTAAACAAAGTGAAAGAGGATGAAGCTAGTTTCAAGGCTCAAGCGGAGATTCAAAAGAATGAGATCGAAGACCTTCAGAAACAATTGGCCGAAGCCAAAGAAAGGTGCAGTCTCGTAGAAGCTAATCGAGATATTAGTGAATATTGGAGAAACTATTTAGAAAAAAACAGTTGAAGAACTTTGTGTATCCAAAGAAAGATGCTTTGAAAAATCATTGGGCTGCGTGGAGAAAATAAAGGCTAGCTTCGCCAATGTGGGCGCTTATTCTAACGAAGATAACTTCATACGAGGCGACTCTGAAGGTGTGATCGAATGGATAAGTGGAGAGGCCAAAGCTTTCGAAGAAATCTTAAGTGATCGCGGGGATGTCTGCGCGTTCTCCGGCGCAAGGGGAATCTCAGCCATTCTGGAGAAGGCGGGATGCGACCATGTCAAGACCCTGGCCCAGGCTAAAGCTGCCTTTTCCGTGGATGACACAAAGGATCCCTCAGCCGAAGCAAGTTTAATGGGCAGGAAATTCTACAATGACATCTGGGTAAATGGTGGCCGGGAGATGACTCACGAAATTATGAAGAAAAGCGAGAAAGACATCAATGACGTCTGAGTACAAGCAAAACAGGCTGAAGAAGCTGTAGAGCGTGAGAGACGCATAGGTATTGCTTTGCGGCATCTAGCTTCGGTATTTGTTTTTGTAGCTTCGGACTAATTAATTTTTACTGTAGCTGAATTATCTCCGCCACCGGAACCGTTCGACCCCCTGGCCGACCCAGAGACGAAGGAAGCACTGGAGATCATCAATATAGCCGAATCTATTGTTGACGAAGTCGTCAATAAATTGATGAATGAGGTTGCGGAGAAGGTCCTGAAGGAAGACTAGTTGTTATTGAAAAAACATTTTTAGATGGTCAATGTAGCTTTGTTGTAAAAAGACTGTAATATTCAATATGCATATCTTTGAATCTATTATGTAAATTATTTATAATTCACTTCTTTGCGATGCATGAAACTTTTATGTACATACCATTTTTGAGCCTTCGGCGAAAAAACACCTTCCCTTCTTTTCATGCTTCGTAAAGAAAAATCCATGCTTCGTGAGAATATCCATGCTTCATAAGTACATCCACGCTTTGTAAAGACAAGGGATCCCTTCTTTTGCAACAGAGCTGATGAAGCTGTATACTTTGTGCCTTAGCATATTTTCACTTTTATAAAGCATTCTCCGAAGATCGACTTTGTATTCAATTCGTGTCATTGGTGTGATATGATGTATGATGTGATGCTATGCGAGATGATGTGATGATATGATGCAAAGAATGATGCTAATGCCGAAGACACACACTCACACACCCACGCTGAAACACACAATCTTTGTGTCCCCTTAGGAACGATCTCTTTGCCATTTATTTTTTGCTTCACTGCTTATTTTTTGGTGTAAGTTCTACATCCCCTTAGGAACGTCTTTTGAACTTCTTCGCCTTCTATTTCGGCGGTATAAGTTCTGCATCCCCTTAGGAATGTCTTTTGAACTTCTTCGCCTTATATTTCGGTGGTATTTGGCTCTTCATTCCCTTTGGAATGACTTTTGAGCAGAAAACATACGCTGCGCTCCCTTAGGAACGACTTTTTGTATCTTCGGCTGAACTTACGCTACGCTCCCTTAGGAACGACTTTTTGTAATTTCGGCAATTTTTAGCTCTGCATTCCCTTAGGAACAATTTTTGAGCTTCGGCACTTTTTGTGCTTCGTAAGTCTGTGAAAAAGATATATTACATTCCGGTAAAAGTGAAACTATTACAGAGAATTAAAACTAGATTTACATTGCTTGTTTCTTGTTAAAAAACAAAATGACATAAACCATAAAAGTATTTTGGGGGTAGGATATCGCTCAATAAATGTGCTTTGATTCTGGCACAGTACTGTTGACTGTGCGAGCTTCGGATTCCTCCCTGAACTCCCGTTGCTGTTGGGTGTGCTGGCACCCTTCTAGCTGCTAGCTTCGGGAGTAGGTCGGTTGTAGTGGTGGTGGGGGTGGGAGATGTGGCTAGGAATCCTGTGAATGGCTAGCCGGAGCGACAGAAGCTATAGGATGATTGCCCACATACTCTGGTATGTAAGGAGAGTGGCACGAAGCAGTGTGCAAGACCTGCTTCAGCTGATTCTGCCGAGCTTCGGCTTCTGCGATTTCCTTTTGCTTCTGAATAGTGATTTGGCACATTCTTGTAGTATGGCCCTTGTCCTCACCATAGAATAAACAGTAAATATTCCTCGGCTGATCCCCATATCTTCCTCTGAAGCCCCTAGCGCCTCTATCGCTTGGAGCTGGCGGCCTGAAAGAGCTTTGTTGTTGCCCCGAAGGTTGTGAGGTGTACTGCGACCTCTGAGGCTGACTTCCCTTATCATCGCTCTGGCTAGAGCTATGGATCGACCTGACATGCCTTGGGTGAATTCATCCTCTGAAGCCCCTGGTCATCTTAGAGAATCTGTAAGCTTCCTCCCTTCTTTGGTAGAAGTCGTTGTCAACCCGGATGTACTCATCCATCTTCTGAAGCAGCTTCTCCAGAGTCTGTGGGGGCTTTCTTGCGAAATATTGAGCAGTAGGTCCGGGCTGAAGACCCTTGATCATGGCCTCAATGACAATTTCATTGGGCACTATAGGTGCTTGTGCCCTCAGTCGCAAGAACCTTCGGACATATGCCTGAAGGTATTCTTCGTGGTCTTGTGTGCATTGGAACAGGGCCTGAGCTGTGACTGGCTTCGTTTGAAAGCCTTGGAAACTGGTAACCAGCATGTCTTTGAGGTTCTGCCATGACGTGATAGTCCCTGGCCGAATAGAAGAGTACCATGTCTGGGCTACATTCCGGACTGCCATGACGAAAGACTTCGCCATGACTGCGGTGTTGCCCCCGTACGAAGATATAGTTGCTTCGTAACTCATCAGAAACTACTTCGGATCTGAATGCCCATCATACATGGGAAGCTGGGGTGGCTTATATGATGGGGGCCATGGAGTAGCCTGCAGTTCTGCTGCTAAGGAAGAAGCATCATCAAAAGTAAAAGTATCATGACTGAAATCATCATACCATCCATCTTCGTTCAATAGGCCCTCTTGACGAAGCTCCCTATGCTGGGGCCTTCGGTCTTGTTCATCTTGGACAAGATGACGCACTTCTTCAGTAGCTTCGTCAATCTTCCTTTGAAGATCGACCAGCCGGACCATCTTCTCCTTCTTCCTTTGCACTTGTTGATGGATGATTTCCATGTCCCTAATCTCATGGTCCAACTCCTCCTCCTAGAGTGTTGGACTGGTGGCCTTTCTCTTCTGGCTTCAAGCCTCTCAAAGAGAGAGAATCTCCTGATTTGTGTCCAGTGGCTGCAGTGCAGTAGCCCCTGGTGCAGTTATCTTCTTCGGCGGCATGACGAAGGTCAGTGCTTGCCGAAGGTGGTCGAATGAGTTCACCCCACGGTGGGCGCCAATGTTGGGGACTTGTTCTCAAATGCTATGAATTAAGAACAAGGCAACACAAAATGTTAAAAGTTAATGCCCTTCGTCCTTCGAAGCATTATTTCCCTTAGGATATAATGATCTTCAGACGAAGGTCATAAAGGACGAACCTTCATCATTGCAGTATATGGTAATAGAAGAAGAAGCATACAGAATATAGAAGACAACATAAGAAATCATGTAACATTATTAATTCATTTTCATTATATTATTACAGAAAGACAGAAACAAAATTGAGTTACAAATGTACCTTTGGCTTGATGGAAGGCAAAAGTACAAATGTGACACACAAATGAATACAAGTCAGCGTGAATAGTACGGGAGTACTGTTCATCTATTTATAGGCACAGGGCGCAGCCTGTGCAAAATTACATTCATGCCTTCATGTTTACTATTGACATTAGGACAATCTATCGAGGACTAAAAAGTCTTTTCCTCTTTAAGTCGGTTCCTTTTCTGCTACTGAGCCGAAGCTTCCTTGCGCATAGCTTCGGAACTGATTCGACCTTCATCCCAAATGTTCTTTTCATATTGTGGACAGCTTCATTCTGATTTCGAAGGCTCCTGTACATATATTACACTTGGGAAAACATTGTTAATCATGTTTTTGAGGACCTTCGGAAGACGAAGGCCCCCAATAATGATTATTGTATTTTCTCTGTGCCTCACCTTCGAGTGAGCTAGTGGTACTCCATCCTTGGTAAGCGGCTTTATCAAACTAGATCTGAGGGATTGACGGGTTATTCCAATTTAAGTGTGTTGCTACCTCTAAGGCGTGACTTGGGCACTTAAGCTGGAATAATTCGGCGGTTCTGCCACAAGAGCTTCCTTGCAAACTAGGCATGGAAACTTACCATGAACACACCAAGCGCAGAATAGCCCATACGCTGGTAAGACATGCATGGAGTACTGGTACCAAACATGCATTTTGAAGTTTGTCTTTATAGCTCGATCATACGTCCATACCCCTTCCTCCAAAGCACGTACCAATTCATCAATCAAAGGCTCCATGTACATGCCCATTTTATTCCCTGGGTGTCCAAGAATTATCAACAACACGAATATGTTCTGCCTTTGAAAGCATACATCAGGGGAGATTGATTTGGATAACAAACACGGGCCAACATGTGTATGGTGCAACGCTCATTCCATAGGGATTGAACCCATCTGTGGCCAGCGCAACATGTACATTACGAGCCCCTTCAACTTTCTCATGGTGAATGGCATCAAAGTGTTTCCATGCTTCACCATCGGATGCGTGCACCATCTTGTCAGGATTGTATCATTTGCCATTTTTGTGCCATGTCATCTGTTTCGCGGATTCCTTGGTCATGTATAGACGCTGGATCCTCGATATGAATGGAAGGTGGCGTAGGATTGTCATGGGGATGTCGAGCTGCCTCTTCTGTCCATCACCAGAGTCAACCTCCATGAACCTAGACGATATACACTTCGGACAGTACTTTGCCTCCGCATATTCTTTCCTAAATAGCACATAGCCCTTCGGACAAGCATGTATCTGCTCATACGTCATCTTGAGTGCACGAAGGAGTTTCTGTGCCTTGTACATGCTCTTTGGAAGAACATGATCCTCCGGAAGCAGGCTGTTGTTAGGGGGTCTTCTTCTCCGCCGAAGGTCCTCAAGTCGAAGATATTGCTTGTAAGCGATGTTGGGGTTCTTCTTCTCTGCCTAAGATCCTCAAGAAGAAGACATTGTCTATAAGCGAGAACGTCGAATGTCGAAGCTGCAGTCGAAGGACGACAGCTTTGGCTTAAGGTGGCGACGAAGGTCAAACGTGATGCCAAGTCGAAGAGGAAAAGACTAGTTAATTCCAGATGATTTATGTTACGATTATATGTACATGTTAAGGTCATAAGTGTATTTTTACTCAGGCTGCATCCTATGCCTATAAATAGGTGAACAGTACCCCGTACTGTTCACTCTGGATTGTAATTGCTCCCTTGTCAACACCTTCAAACAAGCTGAAGGTATCAATTTAATATAAATTCCGTTAATGTTTATATGTTTATCATGAAGTAAATATATGAATGAATAACATATATTGTAGCTATAAACTCTTATTTTCATGAATGATGAAGGCCTCTCCTTCGTGACCTTCACCTGAAGATCGTTATATCTGAAAGGAGATAATGCTTTAAAGGACGAAGGTCCTTAATGCTTAATGATTGTGTTGCCTTGTTCTTGACTCACAACATTTGAGAACAAGTGAACAACATTGGCACCCACCTCTGGTGAACTCACTTCCACGACAACGATAATGGCTTCACAAGGTGATCAAGCTACGTCACCTTCGGCTATGAAGCTGGTGCTCCCAATCACAGGCGGTTCAAGTTTTGAACCAGCCAATAAGAAGCAGAATAAGGAAGCACAGAGCAGGGTACAAAATGTCGGAGTGCAAGGACCCTCCATCAAGTCCAAATAGTCTCATGTACCAATCACATTTTCTCAAGAAGACCTTTAGCTCAAGGATTACCCTCACAATGATGCCATGGTCATATCATGTGTTATCAAAGAGTTTCTGGTTCACAATGTCCTCGTTGACATGGGTAGTGCAGCAGACATTATCTTCGCAAAAGCCTTCAGACAAATGCAAGAGCAGGATGACAAAATACATGATGCAACACACCCCCTGTGTGGCTTCAGAGGAATGTAGATAGTGGCACATGGGAAAATAACAATGCCAATCACCTTCGGTTATGTTCACAACACCAGAACAGAGCAAGTTGTATTTGACATTGTTTTCATGGATTACCCTTATAATGCAATCATTGGACGAGGGACATTGAATGCTTTCGAAGCAATACTTCATCTAGCATATCTCTGTGTATGAAGATACCATCTGATTAGGGTCCTATTGCTGTGCATGGAAGCCAAGAGGCTGCTAGAAGGGCCGAAGGGAATTGGACAGATTCTAGAGCCATTCACAACATAGATGAAGCCGAAGCTCACCAGCAGCAAAAGTATATAAGAGATAAAGCTGCTTCAGTGGATAAACCAAACTCTATGCTTCTGTGCGAAGACATAACTGAGCAGAAGGTGTTGTTTGGGCCCCAACTTTCTGATGAACAAGAAAGAGCTCTGTTAAAATTCTTGTTCAATAACAAGGATGTTTTTCTTGGTCAGCCAATGACCTTTGTGGTGTCAACAGAGACGTTATCGAACACTCTCTCAATATAGACCCAACTGTCAGACCGAAGAAGCAGAAGCTTCGGAAGATGTCAGATGATAAAGCTGAAGGAGCAAGAAATGAAGTTAAAAGGCTTCACAGTGCCGGAGTGATCAAAGAAGTAACATACCCAGAATGGATAGCCAACAGTGTTATGGTAAAGAAGACCAATCGAAAGTGGAGAATGTATATTGATTTAACATATATCAACAAGACATGCCCGAAGGATGAATTCCCCTTGCCAAGAATAGACTCCCTCGTAGATGCGGCAGCCACATCGGAGCTCATGAGCCTGCTAGACTGTTACTCAAGCTATCATCAGATATGGATGAAGAAGGAAGATGAGCTCAAAACAAGCTTCATAACTCCTAGTGGAACTTATTGCTATCTTCGGATGCCCAAGGGGCTCAAGAATGCTGGAGGAAGCTTTAGCATGATGACTTCCAAAGTTCTCAGCACTCAGATCGGCAAGAATGTTTTAACATATGTTGATGATATCATAGTCAAGAGCACGAAGCAAGAAAACCACATTGCTGATTTGTAAGAAACATTTGTCAACTTTAGGAAGGCTAGCTGTTGGGGGCCTTCCTCTTCTGAAGGTCCTCAAAAAACTTAACTAACATGTTTTCTAGTATAATATACTGTCTCAGGAAGCTTCAGCTTTGAGATGAAGGTGTGCATAGTATGAAATGCGCGATCTGGAGGAAGGATGAGCTAGCTCCGAAGCTGTGGAAGGAGAAGCTTCGGCCTAGCACAAGAGCGATGGTGGAGAATGAAACCGACCTAAAGGGGAAAAGACTGCTTAGTCCTGGATAGTTTGCCTTGTAGTCAACAGTAAATGTTGAGCACATGAATGTAATTTTATCCAGGTTGCATCCTGTGCCTATAAATAGATGAACATTAACACCGTACTGTTCACACTGACTTGTAATCACTCCTGTGTCACTTTCGCTCTTTTACCTTCTATCAAGTTGAAGGTACAAATGTAATATAAATACTATTGATGTTTATTCATGTTTATGAAATAAAGAGATGAATAATCTAATGATTTGGAATTATTGTTTATATTCTTTTGGTGTTTTGTATGTCTTTATTCATATCTTTTCTCACTAAAATGATGAAGGTAAGTCCTTCATGACCTTCATCTAGAGATCATTATATCCTAAGGGAGATAATGCTTCGAAGGACGAAGGTCCCTAATTAATAACAATTGTGTTGCTTTGTTCTTGGTGTATAGCATCTGAGAACAAGGAGCAACATTAGCGCCCACCTCCAATGAACTCATTCGACCACCTTTGGCAAGCATCGACCTTTGTCATGCCGCTGAAGAAGATAGCTGGGCTAGTGGCTGCACTGCAGTCGCTGGATGTTAATCAGGAGACGCTACGTGAAGCTAGGAGCCAGAAGAGGAAGGCTACCAGCCCAACACCTCAGGAGGAGGAACTGGACCAAGAGATCAGGGACCTTGAAGCTATCCATCAATAGGTTCAAAAGAAGAGAGAGAAAATGCTTTGGCTCGCCGATCTCTAGAGAAAGATTGATGAGGCCGCCGAAGAAATGCGCCATCTCACCGAGGAAGACCAACACCGAAGGCCCCATCACAGGGAGCTTCATTAAGAGAATTCATACAATGATGATGAATGGTATGTTGATTTTCATCATGGCAATTTTGCTTTCGATGATGCTTCTCCTTTGGTAGCAGAGTTGCAGGCTACCCCATGGCCCCCATCATACAAGCCACCTCAGCTTCCTATGTATGATGGGCACTCAGACCCAAAGCAGTTCCTAATGAGCTACGAGGCAACCATATCTTCATATGGAGGCAATACTGCAGTCATGGCGAAATCCTTCATCATGGCAGTTAAAAGCATAGTGCAAACTTGGTACTCTTCTCTTCGGCCAGGAATAATCACATCATGGCAGAAGCTCAAGGATATGCTAATTACTAGTTTCCAAGGCTTTCAAATGAAGCCAGTCACTGCTCAGGCTTTGTTTCAATGCACACAAGACCATGAGGAGTACCTTCAGGCATATGTCCGACGGTTCCTACGTTTGAGAGCACAAGCGCCTACAGTGCCCAATGAAATTGTCATTGAGGCCATGATCAAGGGGCTTCGGCTAGGACCTACAGCTCAATATTTTGCTAGGAAGCCCCCACAAACCCTAGAGAAGCTTCTTCAGAAGATGGATGAGTATATTTGGGCTGATAATGATTTCCGCTAAAGAAGGGAGGAAGCATACAGGTTTTCTGAGATGGCCAGGGCTTCGAAGGAAGAATTCACCCTAGGCATGTCAGGTCGATCCATAATTCCAACCCAAGTGATGATAGAGGAAGTCAACCTCAAGGGCAACAACACAGCTCCCAGTCATCAGGGCCACAACAAAGCTCCTTCAGGCCACTAGCCCCAAGAGGCAGAGGGGCCAGAAGCTTCAGAGGAAGATACGTGGATCAGCCTAGAAGACTATTTTGCTTATTCTGCGGTGAAGACAAAGGCCACACCACAAGAACATGCCAAGTCACAATTCTGAAGCAAAAAGAGATTACCGAAGCTGAGGTATGGTAGAATTAGCCGAAGCAGGTCCTACATACTGCTTCATGCTATTCTCCCTATGTCCCAGAATACGTAGGTAATCAACAGCCTACGGCCTCTGTTGCTTCGGCAAGCCACTCTCAAGCTTCCTACGCCCAGCTCCCACCACCACCACCGCTACCACCTACTCTGGCCCGAAGCCAGCAGTCAGAAGGGCACCAGCATGCTCAATAGCAGCGTGATTTTCGGGAGGAGTCCGAAGCTCGCATAGTCAATAGTATTGTGCCTGAATCCAAGCACATCTACTAAAGAATATCCTACCCTTGTTGTATCTTTATCTTTTATGTCATTTTATTTTTCTTGTATGAAAAACAAGTCACGAAGGACTGAATTCTGATTTCATGTAATAATAGTGCTCGTATCATTGAGTAAAATGCTTCCTCCTAACAAACTTCCAAAGCTATGAAAGTTGTTTTTAAGAGAGCGCAGAGTAAGATTCGAAGCTACAAAAGCCGTTCCTAAGGGAGCACAGAGTAAGTTTCGAAGCTCAAAAGTCGTTCCTAACTCCTAAGGGAATGCAGCGCCAAAATACCACCGAAATATAAGGTGAAGAAGCTCCAAAGTCATTCCTAAGGGGATGCAGAGCTTAAATACCACCGAAATAGATGGTGAAGAAGCTTCAAAGTCATTCCTAAGGGGATGCAGAGCTTAAATACCACCGAAATATAAGGTGAAGAAGCTCCAAAGTCGTTCCTAAGGGGATGCAGAGCTTAAAGACTCCAAAGACGTCCCTAAGGGGATGTAGAGTCTTAAGTGTTTCAGTGTGGGCGTGTGTCTTCGGCATAAACATCATGTTGCATCATATCATCACATCATTCCGCATAGCATTACATCATACATCATATCGCATTAACAGCAGACTGAGCATGAAGCAAATCTTCTGCAATAACTTGATGAATGAAAGTGAGCTGAGGCATGAAGCAAACCTTCGGCAAACACAATTTTACCAGGAAAGTCTATTGACAACATTATCACACAACAGATTTGCCATAAAAGGTTTTTTTCTTTATGAAGCATGAAAAGAAAGAAAGGTGTTTTTTCGCCGAAGCCTCAAAAATGGTATGTGCGTAAATTTCATGCATCGCAAAGAAATATATTACATTAATTTACATGTTTGTTAATTGTCTCATACACGAATGTTACATTGTATCATTACAACAAAAGCCTAGTCTTCTTTAAGAATTTTCTCGGCGGCCTCATTCAGCAATCTATCGACAACTTCATCGACGATGGTATTGGCAACACTTATCACATCCAGTGCCTCTTTCATTACGGGATCAGCCTAGGGGTCGTATGGCTCGGGTAGCGGTGAAAGTTCAGCTGTAGTAAACAAGTCGTTAGTCTGAAGCTAGAAAAAACACCGAAGCTAAAAATTCAATAATAATACCTATGCGCCTTGCGCGCTCGGCGGCTTCTTCGGCTCGCTTAGCTTCTTCTCGGGCATCATAGGATTCTTTTTCATTTTTCTTTATAATTTCGCCGGCCATTTCTCAGCCGCCTTTTATCTAGACATCGAATAAAATTTCCTGCCTATTAAAGTGGCTTCGGTTGAGGGGTCCTTCGTCTCATCTATGGAGAAGACGACTTCAGCCTGGGCCGCAGCTTTAACATGGTCACAACCAGCCTTCTCCAGAATTGCTGCAACCCCTCGAGCACCGGCAAAGGCACAAATATCCCCATGATCACTAAGGATCTCTTCAAAGGCTTCGACTTCTTCACCTATCCAATCAATGACTCCCTTGGGGTCACCTCGAATGAACTTTTCTTCTGAAGAATACGCACCCACCTTGGCAAAGCTGATTTTCAGTTTTCTTATGCAATCCAAGAATTTCTCAAAGCATCTCTCCTTGGATTCATGAAGATCCTCAACATTCTTTTCCAACCTAGCATTCGACCATTCACTTATTGTTGGGACCATGCTTCGTTGCCGAAGGTCCTGCAGGAAGAAACAGCTTCGGCTAAAGCTGCTTATACATGATGACCGAAGCTACCACTCATGAAGCTTCGGTGTTATAGCATGCCCGAAGACGAAGGATCGAACCGACTTAAAGATAGAATGACCTTTTAGCCCATAAGGGTCTGAGTCATTGTTGTAAACTTTTATAAGGGGCATGATTGTAATTCCTTACAGGCTGTGTCCTGTGTCTATAAATAGTGAACAGTATTCCTTTACTGTTCACGCATTCCTGTAATTGCAAACGCATTGCCCGGGAATTGTTATCTGTCAAGGAGAAGGTATAAATGTACTTAAACTCTATGTTCTAACATTTTCATGTTCATATAATAAAATATGTGAATGATGTTACTTATTTCTGATACATCTATCTTTAATGTCTCATGTTTTATATATTATTTCATATTATTTTGTAAATTTAATCACGAAGGTATGACCTTCGTGGTACTTCACTCATGGTCTTCGTCCGAAGTTCATTAAATCCTTGGGGAAATAATGCTTCAGCGGACGAAGGGCATTAATATTTAACATTTTATGTTGCCTTGTTCTTAATTCATAGTATTTGAGAACAAGTCCCCAACATTGGCGCCCACCTCCGGTGAACTCACTTCCACTTTCCTTAGACAATGGCTTCGTTCAAGAACCAAGCTGTAACTGCTTCGGCTTTGAAGCTGATTCTCCCGATAACAGGCGGTTCATGCTCAGAGCCGGCTAACAAGAAACAGAAGAAGGAGGCACAGAGAAGAGTGCAACATGTAGGGGTACAAGGACCCTTCATCAAATCAAGATGGTCTCACATCCCAATTACCTTTTCTCAAGAGGATCTTCAGCTCAAGGATTACCCACACAATGATGCCATGGTTATTTCTTGTGTGATCAAAGGATTTCTGGTCCATAATGTTTTGGTTGATACAGGCAGTGCAGTAGATATCATATTTGCTAAGGCCTTCAGACAAATGCAAGAGCCCAAAGACAAGATTCATGATGCTACACACCCTCTTTGTGGCTTCGGAGGGCGGCAGATTGTAGCACTTGGTAAGATTACCATGCCAGTAACCTTCGGATTCGTCAACAACACAAGGACTGAGCAAATTGTGTTTGACATTGTTGACATGGAGTATCCTTACAATGCTATCATTGGTCGCGGAACGCTCAATGCTTTCGAAGCAATTCTTCATCCAGCATTTCTTTGCAAGAAGATACCTTCGGCTCAGGGACCTATTGCTATTTATGGGAGTAAGGAAGCCGCCAGAAAGGCCGAAGGGAATTGGACTGATTCAAAGGCAATCCATAACATAGATGAAGCCGAAGCTTGTGAGCAGTATAAGCATAGAAGGGAGAAGGCTGCTTCGGCCGATCAGCCGAAACCCATGCTTTTATGCGAAGATATCGCAGAGCAGAAGGTGCTGCTGGGGTCTCAGTTGTCTGAGGAACAAGAGAAAACCTTGATAAGATTCTTGTTCAACAACAAAGATGTCTTTGCATGGTTGGCTAATGATCTTTGTGGAGTTAACAGGGATGTTATTGAACATTCGATTAATGTTGATCCATCCTTCAGACCCAGAAAGCAGAGGCTTCGGAAGATGTCTGATGACAAGGCCGAAGGTGCTCGAATGAAGTGAAAAGACTTCTCAGTGCTGGAGTTATCAGAGAGGTAAAATACCCAGAATGGCTGGCTAACACTGTTATGGTAAAAAAGGCCAATGGTAAATGGAGGATGTGTATCGATTTTACTGATCTCAACAAGGCCTATTCGAAGGACGAGTTTCCATTGCCAAGGATAGATTCCTTAGTTGATGCAGCAGCTTCATCAGAGCTTGTGAGTCTGCTGGACTTTTATTCAGGCTATCATCAAATCTGGATGAAGAAGGATGATGAGCCGAAGACCAGCTTCATAACCCCTAGTGGAACATATTGTTACCTTCGGATGCCTGAGGGGCTCAAGAATGCTGGAGGAAGCTTCAGCAGAATGACAGCGAAGGTTCTTCAGTCTCAGATAGGCAGAAATGTGTTAACTTATGTTGATGATATCATTGTAAAAAGCACGAAGCAAGAGAATCACATTACTGACCTCCAGGAAACCTTCGCTAATTCCAGACAGGCCGGTTTAAAGTTGAATCCAGAAAAATGTGTCTTCGGGGTGAAGAAAGGGAAATTTCTTGGCTGCCTAGTTTCAACAAAAGGGATTGAGGCTAATCCAAATAAAATCGAAGCTATCCTTCGAATGGAACCACCCAGTACAAAGAAGGGGGCTCAAAGATTGACAGGAAGAATGGCATCTCTCAACAGATTCATATCTAGATCAGCAGAGAGAAATTTACCATTTTTCGAAGTGCTGAAGTCAGCCGAAGTTTTTCAATGGGGACCGGTCCAGCAGAGAGCCTTCGAAGAGCTGAAGCAATATTTGATAAACCTAACAACGCTAACTCCACCAACGCCAAGGGCCCCTCTGTTGTTATATGTGGCAGCCTCGCACTCAGCGGTAAGTGCGGCACTTGTCCAAGAGAAGCTTGAAGGGCAAATCAAGAAGCAAGCTCCAATATACTTTGTATCTGAAGTTCTTAGTTTATCAAAGAAAAATTATACAGAATTGGAGAAGGTGCTATATGCTGTTTTGATGGCTTCTAGAAAGCTTCGACATTATTTCCAAGCATACAATATAATTGTCCCTTCTTCACAACCATTGAAGGACATTATGAGAAATAGAGAAGCTACTGGAAGGATTGGAAAGTGGGCTGCGGAACTTAATGAATTCTGCATTGATTATGTACACAGATCTTCGATTCAGTCCCAGGCGTTAGCTGACTTCATTGCTGTCTGGACGCCAGGGGCTCAAGTAGAAGAGGCAAATAAAGATGCCGAAGCATGGACAGTATTCTGCGATGGTTCTTAGGGAACCTTCGGAGCAGGAGCAGCCGCTGTGTTGGTCGCACCCTCCAAGGTTAAAACTTGCTACGCAGCAAGACTTGATTTTAGCTGCACAAATAACATTGCTGAGTACGAAGCTCTACTTTTGGGTCTTCGAAAGTTAAAGGCAATGGGAATCAGAAGGGCGGTTCTTAAAACTGATTCCCAGGTTATCTCTGGTCATATTGACAAGAGTTGTAAGGCAAGAGACCCAAAGCTTGAGAAGTATCTAGATACTGTCTGAAGGATTGAAGCTTCCTTTGAAGGGTTTTCTGTAAAAAAATTCCTCGAGGAGAAAATGAGCATGCTGATTTGCTAGCCAAGTCAGCAGCACATGGGCTGCCCTTACCTTCGGAAGTATTTTTTGAAACAATAAAAGCACCTTCAGTTGAACTTCTTGAAAGAGCGGTCCTCAACATATCTCCTGTTTATAGTGAAGACTGGAGAACTGAGATCATCTCTTACCTTAAGGGTAATTTCCTTTCAGATGACGAAGCTTATAACAAGAGAATAGAGGCAAGAGCTCGTCCATATGTAATAATAGAAGGGGAGCTGTACAAGCATGGTGTCTGCTCTCCGTTACTCAAATGTTTATCCAGAGCCGAAGGTATAGAATTGATGAAGGAAATACATGCAGGCTTGTGTGGATCTCACATTGGATCTAGGCCTTTGCTGGGAAAAGTTTTTCGCCAAGGATTTTATTGGCCAAAAGCAGCTTCGGATGCAGTGAAACTAGTCCAAAAGTGCGAAGGTTGTCAGAAATGTGCAAGAGATCAAAAACAACCTTCGTCTCTAACTCAGTTAATACAACCCACTTGGCCGTTGCAAAGGTGGGGCCTTGATTTGTTAGGTCCGCTACCATCAGCACAAGGGAATTTGAGATATGTTGTAGTGGCAGTGTGGAATATTTTTCTAAATGGATTGAGGCAAAGCCTTTGGCCACAATAACTTCGGTTATTGTTCAAAAGTTTTTCTGGCAAAACATTGTTTGTCGCTTCGGAGTGCCAAAGGCTATCACTGTGCACAATGGAACGCAGTTTGACTCCGAAGCTTTCAAAGAATTTTGTGAACAAATTGACACAAAGATCCATTTTGCGTCAGTTCGACATCCGGAATCAAATGGACTAGTTGAAAGGGCTAATGGCATCATAATGACAGGAATAATGAAGTTAATATTCAATCAGCCAAGGGGAAAGTGGCCAGAAGAATTAATTAAAGTGTTGTGGAGCCACAACACAACAGTATCAAGGTCAACAGGTTTTACACCATTCAAATTGCTGTTTGGTGATGAAGCAATAACCCCAGGAGAGGCTAAGGCAGGATCAATAAGAACAGTGGCTTCGGCGATAGACGAAGCTGATTGTTCTGTGGACAAAGATGCTATAGTAGGGATCAGGCTTCAGGCTATGGAAAACATCAATAAATACCAAGTCAAAATAATAAAATGGCGTGATAGAAAGGTTTGGTTGAAGAACATTAAGCCAGGACATTTGGTGCTTCGAAGAGTGGCCAAACCAGACACAGTGGGCAAACTACAACTAAAATGGGAAGGCCCTTTTCTGGTAGTATCTTCGTCAAGACCCGGTTCCTACAGATTAAAGGATATGGACGGCAACGACATTCCTAGATCGTGGAATACGGATGAGCTTCGGCGGTATTATGTGTAACTTGATGTAATCTTTTTTATTTTTTTTATTGTTGTTTTAGTTTTTCCTTATGGCACCTTTTTCCTTTCGAAAGGGGGAGAAAGGTTTTTAATGGGGCCACAACATGTAATTTTTCTTTTCCTTATTTCAATTCTATAAGAGTGATATCCCCCAAAAATGTAAATGTAAAAGCTGACAACGCACCATCGAGTGCAATGGAAAAAGAAAAGAAGGAGAAGCTCAAAAGTCGTTCCTAAGGTAATGCAGAGCTTACAGCGAAAAATAAGCGCTGATTCCGCCGAAAGTAAAAGGCGAAGAAGCTCCTAAGGGAGGCTTACAGCGAAAAATAAACGTTGATTCCACCGAAAGTAAAACGCGAAGAAGCTCCTAAGGGAGGCTTACAGCGAAAAGTCAGAGCTGATACACCGAAAAGTAAACGGTGAAGCCGAAAAATAAACGGCAAAAAGATTTGAGTCATTCTCAAAGGAATGAGGGCTATGATTATGATTTTTTGGATGTACATTCAAATAATCATTTGCACAATGCATTACATCATGACATTTGCATTCATAAACATTCATTTAGACATATATAGGATCATCATCATCGTATCATACAAAAAAGGCAAATGCTTCGGCTATGAGGAAAAACTTCGGAGAAAGAGGAAATTTTCATGCTTCGTTGTGTACGAAAAGAAAGGCAGGTGTTTTTCGCCTTCGGCTCAAAAGTAAAGTTTCGTTCACAGCAAAGTAGTTTGTACACGGATAAAGGAGAAAAGACATATTACAAGGTATGCACAAATTTACATAAGTTTTTTCCACAATTATATTACAAAGATCTCTTCAGAATTTTTTGCAGGAAAGTCTTTTACAACAACTGTTAAGCTTCAGCCCGTCATTCTTCAACTTCATCATCCTGCACATATTAAAGCAGAATAAGAAAGGTGCAAATTTCAAGGAGAAGGTGAAAGTAACAAGTATAAGTTTCTCACCGGCTTAAGGTGGCTCCGAGCTTCGTCACCAGCCATTTTTCGCCCGCCATTTACCCAAATCTGAGTCATAAATCTGTTTCCAATGCTTCGGGCTAGGCTTGGGATGTCAACCAAATCTGCTGGTGACAAGCTGAAGTTTGGCCTATTTACAATTTTTTCGTGCGTACAGCCAGCCTTCAGAAAAGCGGTGGCTGTGCCTCGAGAAGCTATCAGGGCGCAGAAGTCAGCATGCCCAGCAATAACTTCGTCAAGTGCATCAACCTCGCCTTCAATGTATTCTAGGGTGCTGGGCAGGTTCTCAGCTGAAGGTGTAAATGTATCAGAGCTGGCTCCAATTGAGTGAAACACATCCTTCAGCCGCTACACGCATCGGTTGCCGAAATTTAAGCATTTCTCCTGAAGCTCCTTCAATGATTTTTGCAAATTTGAATTCTTCTCGATTTCGGTCTTGAGACTTGTTTCGAGGTTCTTCTTTTCCTGCTCAGATTGTTTCTGACTTTTTGATTAATTCATTGTTTAACCTGTTATTTTCGGCTTGGGCTTCAGCCAATGAACCTTCCATAGAATGAATGACGAAGTCCTTCTTTTCCAAGGAAGCTTCGTGATCTTTAACTTTGATTTTAAGATCTTGAACAACAGAGTCTTTTTCCTTCAGAGTAGCTTCGTAATTTTTGACTTTGTTTTCTAGATCTTTGATACTAGCTTCGTTCTTTTCATCCTCAAGATCTTGTTGCATTCTCAGCACTTTACTTAGAAGTATACTCTGCCAAAACAACCTTCATCAGAAAACAACTTAATTCAAAATAAAAAATATATAATAATAAAAAATCGAGACTTTTTTACCTTGAAATTAGCATAGAGCAAGCTACCGGCGATATGCTGTCGCTGGTATCTGCAGAGGTCCGCTTCAATCTTCGGCAGGCCAACGCTTTTGGAGAAGGTCCTAACAACCTTAGCCTCGGTTCGGTTCCGAAGGCATCTCAGCTTCCCTTCATTGACTCCACCAAATAGCAGAGACCCTGGTTTGTATCCACAGGATATAGCATATTTTTTCAGCTCTTCTTTTTCAGCGTCTGACAACTCTTGTCCAAGTATATCTTGAAAATTAAAATCTTCTTTTTCCAAAATGTCTTCAATCTGCTCTTTTCCTTTTTCTGTTGCCGTGTTCACTGTAACCACAACAGTTTCTTCTTCAGCCATTCTCAGAAGCATATTGTCAATATCTTCAAGTGTAGTTTCCAGGTTAGGATCTTCGTTGGTCCCGGTTTCGGCCCCGGTGGCTTCGGCTCCGGTGGCTTCGGCTCCGGTGGTTTCGGCTCCGGTGGCTTCGGCTCCTCCGGTTTCGGCTCCGGCGGTTTCGGCTCCGATGGCTGTGGGATCGGCAGTGACAATTTTTGACGCCGAGGTCGGTGGCGGTGTGTGATGAATGACATCAGCCACTTGGATAATTCTTCGTTTTTTCGGCTTTGCGGGACTTTCTGCTACCGAAGCTTCTTTGCCCTTCGGAAAAAACTTCGTCAGTTCTGGCGCCAGCGGGCTTAGCTTAACAGGCAATGATTCATTCATTACCTTCAGAATCTCTTCCACTTCGGCAGTAGAAGGTGTCGCAGGAGCTTCCTCCTCCTGGGCCGACGTCTTTGGTTTTGGAGATGTATCTTTTCTTTTGCTTGAAACAGCTACCCTCGGTCCAGGGCTCAGTTTTTCAGAAATTTCTTTTTCCTTTTGGGCCAATTTGGTGCTTTCTTTGTCCAGGGCGCTGGCAATCCTCTTTCTCTTTGGGCCTTCGGCATCTCCGCCCAGTTGCTCGTAATCAGGGTAATCAAAAATCAAAGCATCTAGCACACGATTCAATCTTCGCTTCGGACGAGTGCCGAAGGCTGCAGTCATCAGCTGATCTTCTTTCTTAGAGTAATTTCCGAGGATATCATTGCACATAATCTCGATTGTGTCCAGCCACTCTTGGTAGGGCTTTTTAAAGTGTTTTTAAACTTGTAGTAATACGGCAATCGAACAAATTCTCCCTTTTTCTTTTCTCCCTCCAGCTTCGGCATCTTCCAATCCCTCATTGTTGGAAACACTTTAAAAGCCAGAAATTCCTGCACCAATCTCTAGTACCAATATGATCTGAAATCACGTGAAATTCAGCCAAAGCAATTTGGCTCGGGCTTCCACTTATCATGTTGCATCGGGGCCTCGTTTCTCCGAAGGTTAGCTCTAGTGGACTCTGGAGCAATTTATCTTCATCTTTATCAACTTTAACATAAAACCACTCAGATTTCCATCCGGCTGGCCATTTGCTTTGGTAGCTTATCACTGGAAACTTCGAAGTTTTGCGATAAGCAAAGTTGTAACATCCAAAATTCTCATGAAGACCATCTCCTCTGGCTTTAGTCTGATAGTGTAGTTCATGGACTCGACAGAAACCTTCACCGAACGTTTCCACTCCCTGGCTACGAAGGGCCCAAATATAAACACTTAATCTAACAATAGCGTTAGGGGTCAGCTGATGAAGGTAAACCCCAAACTTCTTCAACACATCAGCAATCATCCCATTCAAAGGAAATCTTAATCCTGCTTTAAAGAAGCTTTTGAACACAACCACTTCATTCTTTTCCGGCTTCAGAGTAATCTCCTCCCCGCCAAAACGAACCAGCTCCTTTTTTGTTTCACTAAAGTAGCCCAGCTTCACCATTTTTGGAAGATCAGCTTCAGAGATGGTGGACTTTCGAAAGTCCAAATGACTAGGTTTGCTTGGCATCTCGCAGTTGTACTCATCTTCGAAACCAACTTCTTCAACATCAGCTTGCGTTGCTTCGGCAGCAGGTGTGTCTTCTGATGGAACCAGCCCGGAATGCCTCATCGCTTCAGAAATCGGAACAGTTTCAACGGCTTCGGTCTCGTCTCCATCACGCTCAACCCTAGCAGTGGAGCGTATTCTGGCCATTTGATTTTAAATTTTCTTGAAAAAATTCTTTGGAAGTCAATAACCTTTTTTCCGAAGCTATCCTCGTGACGAAGCACAAACCAAGCTGGAGCTTCGTTTTGAATACAAAAATCAAGCTTCGGCTATGGTTAAATTTTTGGCAGCAAAACAATGCAATAGCAATGAATGCCGTGGTAACTTCACACCTACCTGTCTGTTTATATAGTGCTGCAGGTAAGAAGGTGAATCGTCAGGATTTTTTCACCGGGCAAACAGTCACTCGCACCCACTGCACGGTGGGCCGCAAAAACCAAGAAGGTGAACCTGCATGGTAGGACCGCTCCGCGCTCGAAAACTATATCGTTTCTCGGCAACGAGCTCAGGGAAGGTGTTTTTCGGACCTTCAGCTTCCCGAAGCCTAAGAGACTTTTTTCACGGATCAAGCTCGTTACGAAAAACGATCTAGCACCGCGAAGGGGCTACTGTTGGGACCATGCTTCGTCGCCGAAGGTCCTGCAGGAAGAAACAACTTCGGCTAAAGCTGCTTATACATGATGACCGAAGCTACCACTCATGAAGCTTCGGTGTTATAGCATGCCCAAAGACGAAGGATCAAACCGACTTAAAGATAGAATGACCTTTTAGCCCATAAGGGTCTAAGTCATTGTTGTAAACTTTTATAAGGGGCATGATTGTAATTCCTTACAGGCTGTGTCCTGTGTCTATAAATAGTGAACAGTATTCCTTTACTGTTCAAGCATTCCTGTAATTGCAAACGCATTGCCCGGGAATTGTTATCTGTCAAGGAGAAGGTATAAATGTACTTAAACTCTATGTTCTGACATTTTCATGTTCATATAATAAAATATGTGAATGATGTTACTTATTTCTGATACATCTATCTTTAATGTCTCATGTTTTATATATTATTTCATATTATTTTGTAAATTTAATCACGAAGGTATGACCTTCGTGATACTTCACTCATGGTCTTCGTTCGAAGTTCATTAAATCCTTGGGGAAATAATGCTTCAGCGGACGAAGGGCATTAATATTTAACATTTTATGTTGCCTTGTTCTTAATTCATAGCATTTGAGAACAAGTCCCCAACACTTATTTCTTTCTTTACTTTTGCAAGTTCAAAGTTTTCATTAACTTTGGCAAGTTTTTTCTGAAGGTTTTCAACTTCGGCTTTATGGACTTCAGATTGAGCATTAAATTTTGCATCGTCTTTCTTCACTCTGTCCACTAAGGAAAGTAGAATTTTGTCTTTCTCTGCAGCTTCGTTCCTCAGTCTGATAACCTTCGACCGAAGGTTGCTGAGGGCTATCTGACAACTTTGACCCTCGGCATTTTTCTGTGCTCTCAAAGCGTTGCTCAGAATTAAGCCCTGCAAAAAAGAAGGGAGACAAAGGACCAGCACAAGAATAAAAGACAAAAGATAATCTATTTATAAGTCCATAACTTCCGTACCTTCAGACTATTGTACGCAAGGTTGTATGCAAGGTCATCCTTTAACATGGCAGAAAGGCCAACTTCAAGTTTCGGAAATCCCATGTTTTTTCCCATCTCCCGGCAAACAGATATTTCCTTATTGTCTGGGAGATAGTATAGAAAATCATCTTCGTCGGTGCCATTGTACACCAAGGCACCCTTCGGGTACTTCAGTTCCCGGGCGTAGTGTTTGGCTGTAACACCCTGAATTTGGAGGTATAAAATTTCTTTTCTAATATCCACCAAATTCAGGTTGTTACTCTGTCATTTCTCTACTTTCCTTATCTTTTCCCAAAAATGGAGAATTATTTTTGTTTTATATCGGCATAATCCTCATAAAATAAAACCCTAAGAGGGTCCTTGATTGTTGCATAGCATGTCGAGGCATATTTTTTTGTGTCGAATTGTTGTGTATGGGCATCAATTCAAACACATTAAATATTTGAATCCTTGATTCAGAAACTATGATTTGAGAAAATAGAAACAAAAGAGAGAGAAAAAGAAAAGAAATGAATAAATAATAGGGAAAACTAGTCCTCCCTCTCTCCCTTCCCTCGGCCTGCCCGCGGCAAGCTTGCCGCGTGCGGCCCACCTAGGCCACCCAGCGCTGGCGTCCCCTCAAACCCTAGCCGCTGGGCCCACCTGTTAGGGGCGCCTAGCCCCTGTTTCTCTTCCCCCGAACCGCCCTAGCACTAATCTCGCCGACGATGCAACCTCTCCCCTCTCTCTCCTCTTCCCCATCCTCTCTCCCCCTCGATGCACTCTCCCTGCCTCACTGCACGGCCCCGGCGCGGGCGTGCGGCCCCTGCACGGGCGTGGCTCCAGCGCGGGCGACCTAGGCGTGGCCCTCTGGCGCGGTTCGGCCATGGCGGCGTTGGGCGCGCAGCCTCGGCTCCTCGACGGGCGGCCATGGCACAGTTCAGGCGCGCAGCCTGGCGGCTAGTCTGCTCGACGGGGCAGCGGCCCTGCGCGGGCGCGTGGCCACGGCCAGGCGCAAGCCAGGAAGACGACCCTCATCTAGCGCGCGGCAGCCTCTGGCGTGGCCAGCGGTGCGGCCCGCAGCGCGACACACAACCGGTGCGCGACTGTCGCGGCCTGCTCGCTCGATGCGACTCGATCGGCATCGTGCCCCTGGCACGGCCATGGCGCTCGGTGGCGTGGCCATGGCACCGCCAGCGAGCCCGCCCATCCCCGGCGTGGCTAGGTGAGGTGGCGTGGCCGCCGGCCGGTTGGCCGAATAGCCCGCCTGCCATGGGCGAGGTCCTCGGATGCGGTCGCCCAACTCTCGCACGCTGGCGAGTTCGCCCCAGCATGCCCCACGCGCAGCGTCGTCTGTCGTCGAGCAGGGAGACGTGCCCCATCAACTTCATCGTGCCCTAAGCCTATATGCGTCGAGCCCATCTCACGCCAAGGTGAACGTCGTCTACCTATCGTTGTCTACCCATGCTCGTAGTCCGTTGTCGCCTAGCTAGTGTGTTCGCGCCACGCGTCGTAGCTCACGCGTAGTCGCATGTGACACATAGGTTGTTTGCGCGTCATCGCCGTGCTGGTCACGTCATTCGTGTGGTCGCGTCAACTCTGTAGCAGCATCAACTCTATATTAGTAACATTATTATGTAATGACGTAAGTTTTAATCAACTGGCTAATTATTTGTTATTCGATATTTATGAGAATAACAATTTGAATAAAACTAATTTCTAGTTCTATTTGCGCTTTTATAAATACAAGCTGATGTGATTAATGTCTATTCAAATGTTGTAATTTATAAGTATTTAGTCTGGACACGATGTCTGTTAGTGATTTTCGTGTGCCGCGCGCTGTCGGGCGCATTGTTTCGCGCGCCGTCCTCGCGTTATTCGTGTGGGTCGCACGTTGTTCTTGCACACCGTTCGCGTGTGTCGCGCGCCGAGCCACGCGCCGTTCACGCGTTATCCGCGTGCGAGATTAAATCATTCGCATGTAATCGTTCAGGTCAGTTAATTAATTATTGGTTCAATTGTTCTCTATTAAAACAGTAAGTTAGCCAAAACTGAGTAGTAGATATTATTTATATTTGAGAAATGTCGAATTAAATATTCCAATTAATACTTACTCAGTGTAAACATGCTAACCCCTCGACCGTAGCTTCGACTATCGCGGTTCTTTTCCTCGCGTAACCATAGAGGCGCTCTCTATTTTTATATTGATCGCTTTTATAACATTTTATCTTGTATGGTGTAATGTTCTTATGCATATATACATGTTTGTTTGCTTGTGCTTGTTCGTCTTCGCTTCACGCCGCGAATAATCTGCGATCCATTTTCGAGCTTCGAGGAATCGACAGTCAAGCTTCGGCGACCAAGAGATTGAACTCTCCGAGTTCTACGAGAATGAATACCCTAAGCATCTATTTGGTGAAGGCAAGTGTCCTCTGATCCATTATATCCCATTTAGTTTATAATTCACTGCCCCGCATACTATGAGCAACCTAAGGATTGACTAGCTTTCTATTTACTTGGTCCTTGATTACCTTTTGGGCTAGTATGGTTAGATTCATGCTATTGCTTCACTTTAATCATTGAACATGATGTGAACACTTATGATACGATGTTGTCATTATGATTATCATGTTGGACTGGTGATACTTTAGGGGACTCGAGCGGTTTCTAGAGTGCCTCTCCGTAAGGACCTGTTCGTTGGATGACCGCCTGGGAAAACAGTACAACCATGAGGGTGGAATGGGACGCCCTTAGCTGAATAATTAGAGGAACTAGGGTGTAGTTTGCTTCGCCGTCGTGCCGTTAATGGGGCTCGGTGTATGCGGCTCGCTCTGCCAAGGTTGGTTCGCCCCTTGTGGAGGAGTGCGGTGCATTTAGAAAACCTGATGGGCGGCTACAGCCTCGGGGAATCTTTATAAAGGCTATGTAGTGATGCCCTGCTAGGCCACCTAGGTAGTGGTCAATGGGGAGTAGCTCTCTCCAGGCAGAAAGGGAATCACGACTTATGGGTAAAGTGCGCAACCTCTGCAGAGTGTTATGAAACTGATATATCAACTGCGCTCGCGGTTATGAGCGGCCAAGGTAGCTCCATTGATTAGAGATAAATTGATCAGAGATGTTTTGTTTATAGATGATGATGAGGATAATGTTGGTTTCAATTATGATTATGATTATGGTTTCTGGTATTTTTTCCGTTAGGAAAGAGTACTTTTGGGTTAACAACTTGGGTTAATTCTAAAACCTAGCTCTCTACTAGTAATAATAACCTGACCAACTAAAAGCAACTACTTGACCTTAACCCCACATAAAGCTAGTCCACTACAGCTAAACGGGACATTTGCTGAGTACGTTTGTGTGTACTCACCCTTGCTTTCACAAAACACCAGGTTGCATGTGGTGCAATCTATGCTCAGGTAAAGAAGGTGTCGAGGCGGATCTCTAGGAGTTCCAGGACATCGACGAGTTCGAGGATTAGGCTAGCGACCTCCCCTAGTCAGCTGCCTGTGGTGGGTTGTTTACGTTGGCTACGTTTCGATTCTGTGTACTTTGATTTATACTATGTAAATGACTCTAGTCTTTAATATCGTTACTTACTCTTTATTGTTATTCGAAGCATTGTGCTATGATGAGTCATTTATGTAATCGATGTGTACGTGAATTTCTGATCCTGGCACGTACATGGTTCGCATTCGGTTTACCTTCCAAAACCGGGTGTGACATTGGCTTCCGCGATTTCTTCCTCAGACAACCTTTTACCCAAAGCATGTCGAATAATAAAGTCAAGATCTCCAGAAGGTGCTTCAGGAGTAGGAGATCTAACTTTTTCGGGTGCGTCTTTCTTCTCTAGAGCCAAACCAGCATCTAAAGATCCATGTTCAATTCTCTGCCCAGTTCCAGCTGGCTCTGCTTCAGTGGGCACTGAGGGCCCAACTTCGGTTTCAATGCGAATTGTAGCAGCTTTAGTAGTCTCTTTAGCAGGGGCAGGAGTCGATACCCTTGTCGATTCCAGGATGGCGTCCAACATGCTAGCCATCCTTCTCCTCTTAGGAGTTAATGTAGGAGCCTTGATACCTTCGGCAATTCTGACTCCGTTGGTGAGCTCAAGATTTTTGGCAGCCCTACCATTTCCCCTAGCTCTGGCTCTTTGGCTGCCTTTCCTTTGGCTTCGGCACCATGTTTTGGTGTTTCGACTGACCCAGCTGCAGGAAACTTCGGTAATTCAGCCAATTCTTCCCTAGGGACGGCAGGAGCAGGCTATTCTGCCTCAGTAGTGGAAGATGTCGCTTCACCAAGCTTCGACACTGTGGTCGTTTCAATGTATCTAGGCCGGTGCGTTTAAACCTTGATCTTTTTGCCCTTCGGCATAGTAGAAATGGCCGAAGTAGTAGCTTTTCTTTTCTTTCCCTGCTTTTGCAAGAGATAGCTATAATTAGGGTATACGAAACCAATGACGTCAAAAACTCTATTCAACCTTTTCTTGCATCGACCATCAAAGGCCAAGGTCATTGCATCATCTTTGGCCCTTGTATAGGCCCCAAGCAATTCGTCACTGGTGTCCTCAATACTGCTCAACCACTCATCATTTGGCTCATCAAACTGGTCTCTATATCTGAAGGTGTATTTCAAGTAAACCAAACCACCTTGACTGGACCCGACAGCAGCTTCCTTCGACATCTCCCACTCACCCACGAGTGGCCATACTCTGTAGGCGATGTGCTCTTGAACCAAGTCTCTTGTGCCAATAAAATTACACACAGTTTTGAAGCTTCTCTGGCATGCTTCTATATCATTCCCAAGAGCAGTGGCTGGCCTCCTAATGCCGAAGCGAGACCAAATGGGGCGTTGAATAATCCCTTTTATATCTTCCCTATCAACTAAGTTATTCTTCACATAAAACCATTCTTCCATCCAGGCTTCAGGGGTAATCTGATGAAGGAAAATTTCGAAGGTCTTTAGCACTTCAACTAGGATTTGCTTAGAAGAAACCGAAGCCCTGCCTTCATGAAGCTCCTATAAACAACCACTTCATCTTCTTCGAGAGCAGGGGCGGCACTATCCCCTCTAGCTCTCATAATGGAAATATCTCGAAAATATCTCCCTTTCATAGCATCAATTTGACTCTGCTTAATGGATGATTTTCCGAAGATGGTGTGACTTGGTCGCTAGGGCTGATTTTCAGCATCTTCGTCTTCACTTTCCATATCAAAGCTTTCGCTATCATCAGAATCTTCAGACAAATCAGCTAGCATTTCATTTGTAATCTTCTCTGTGTTTGTCTTCTCCATAGCCTCGTAAAAACCAGCTAGTGCAGGGTCCACAACCTTCTTCTCTTCAGGCATCTAACGAGCACTTGTGTAAATGATGAAGCTCACAAATCAAGCGAAATCTGACAGCAAGAAATTTCAAGCTTGAAACAATAGCACAAGCAATTGAAAGGTGCAACAAATGCTATCGCTGCGGGTTCCTATTTATATGCCCAGTGCATTGCAACATGGCAGACCCTATATCTCATTGACTTTCGCTATTCTAGCGAAGGGAAGGTGTTTTTTCGGACCTTCGGCTAAAGGCCTTCGTTCACGTCGCAGTCTGAATTTGTTAGACACAAACACAAATTAATACTGCGAGGGGCTACTGTTTGGGGCCTTCCTCTTCCGAAGGTCCTCAAAAAACATAACTAACATGTTTTCCAGTATAATATACTGTCTCAGGAAGCTTCGACTTTGAGATGAAGGTGTGCATAGTATGAAAGGTGTGATCTGGAGGAAGGATGAGCTAGCTCCAAAGCTATGGAAGGAGTAGCTTTGGCCTAGCACAACATCAGTGGTGGAGAATGAAACCGACCTAAAGGGAAAAAGACTGCTTAGTCCTCGACAGCTTGCCTTATGGTCAACAGTAATGTTAAGGACATGAATGTAATTTTATCCAGGTTTCATCCTATGCCTATAAATAGATGAACAGTAACACCATACTGTTCACGCTGACTTGTAATCACTCCTGCGTCACTTTCGCTCTTTTACCTTCTATCAAGCCGAAGGTACAAATGTAATATAATTACTATTGATGTTTATTCATGTTTATGAAATAAAGAGATGAATAATCTAATGATTTGGAATGATTGTTTATATTCTTTTGGTGTTTCATATGTCTTTATTCATATCTTTTCTCACTAAAATGATGAAGGTAAGTCCTTCATGACCTTTGTGTAGAGATCATTATATCCTAAGGGAGATAATGCTTCGAAGGTCCCTAATTAATAACAATCGGTTGCTTTGTTCTTGGTGTATAGCATCTGAGAACAAGAAGCAACACAAGCCTCAAGCTAAATCTAGAAAAATGTGTTTTCGAGTTGAAGAAGGGAAAGTTTCTTGGGTGCCTAGTATCAACAAAAGGGATTGAAGCTAACCCAAGCAAAATAGAAGCTATACTTCGGATGGAGCCACCGAAGTCAGAAAAGGTGCTTAGAGACTAACATGAAGGCTGGCATCATTGAATAGATTCATCTCAAGATCATCAGAAAGGAATTTACCGTTCTTTGAAGTACTAAAGTCGGCCGAAGTCTTCCAATGTGGACCAGATCAACAAAAGGCCTTCGAAGATCTGAAACAATATCTTATACAGCTAACAACCTTGACTCCACCTTCACTAGGAGCTCCATTGCTACTGTACGTATCTATTTCCCACACTACAATGAGTGCAGTGCTAGCGCAAGAGAAATAAGATGAACAAGTAAAGAAGCAAGTCCTAGTATACTTCGTATCTGAAGTACTAAGTCCATCGAAATGAAACTACAAAGAGTTTGAGAAGGTACTGTATGTTTTACTTATGGCCTCTAGAAAGCTTCAACACTATTTTCAGTCATACCATATCATAGTACCTTCGTCTCAACCTCTAAAGGCCAACATAAGAAACAGAGAAGCTACAGGAAGAGTTGGCAAATGGGCTACAGAGCTGAATGAATTCACCATTGATTTTGTTCATAAATCCTCGATCCAATCCCAAGCATTAGTAGACTTCATTGTTGATTGGATGTCAGGGGCTCATGAAGAAGGGCACTTAACAGATACCGAAGCTTGGACAGTGTTCTGTGATGGATCATGGGGAACCTTAGGCGCAGGTCCAGCCGCTATTATAATCTCACCATCCAAAATCAAAACCTATTATGCAGACAGATTGGAGTTCAACTGCACAAACAACATTGCAGAATACAAAGCCCTTCTTTTGGGGCTTCAAAAGCTTAGGGCAATGGGGATAAGAAGGGCAGTTCTTAAATCTGATTCACAAGTCATAACAGGGCAAGTTGATAAAAGAAGCAAAGCAAGAGACCTGAAGCTTGAAAAGTACCTTGACACAGTCCGAAGGATGGAGGCCTCCTTCGAAGGTTTTTCAGTGAAAAACATCCCAAGAGGAGAAAACGAGCAGGCAGATTTACTAGCTTAATCAGTGGTACAGGGGCTCCCACTCCCCTCAGAAGTGTTCTTCGAAACCCTCATAGCACCTTCGGTCGAGCTCATGGAGCGAGCGGTGCTTACAATTTCTCTTATGCACAACGAGGATTGGAGAACTAAAATTGTATTTTTCCTCCAAGGCAATTATCCTTCGGATGACAAAGTTTACATAAAAAGGTTGCATGCTAGGACAAGACCATATGTGATCATAGAAGGGGAATTGTTTAAACAAGGAGTTTGTTCTCCACTGTTGAAATGCCTGTCTAGAGCCAAAGGTCAAGAGAATGAAAGAAATACATTCAGGAATATGTGGAGCCCACATCAGATCTAGACCACTCCTTGGAAAAGTTTTCAGACAAGGATTCTATTGGCCGAAGGCAGCTTCAAACGCAGTGGATCTGGTTTAAAAATGTGAAAATTGTTAGAAGTGCGCCAGAGATCAGAAGTGACCTTCATCTCTAACACATCTGATTCAGCCCACTTGGCCACTGCAAAGGTGGGGCTTAGACTTACTAGGCCCACTCCCACCAGCACAAGGGAATTTGAGATATGTCGTGGTAGCAGTGGAGTATTTTTCAAAATGGACCGAAGCTAAACGTCTAGCTACGATCACTTTAGCCACAGTTCAAAAGTTCTTCTGGCAGAACATCATTTGTCGTTTCGGTGTGCCGAAGGCTATCACAGTTGATAATGGAACACAATTTGATGCTAAAACATTTAAAACTTTTTGTGATCAAATTGGCATGAAGATACACTTTGCATCTGTGAGACATCCATAATCCAATGGTTTGGTAGAGCAAGCCAACAGAATCATTATCACAGGAATAATGAAATCAATCTTTAATCTGCCAAAAGGAAAGTGGCTAGACGAATTGGTAAAAGTAGTGTGGAATCATAACACTGTTGTCTCAAGGTCAATAGGGTTCACTCTGTTTAAGCTTTTGTTCGGAGATGAAGCAATAACACCGGAAGAAGCAAGGACAGGATCTATAAGGACTCTAGCTTCGGCATAGGACAAAGACACTTGCAAAATATCAAAAGACACTATAGAAGGGGTCAGACTTCAAGCAATAGATCACATCAATAAATATCAAGCTGAAACAGCCAAATGGCGAGACAGGAAAGTAAGACTAAAGAATATTAAGCCAGGACATTTGGTGCTTCAAAGAATAGCCAACCCAGACCCGGTGGGGAAGCTACCACTCAAGTGGGAAGGCCCCTTCTTGGTAGTATCTTCGTTAAGACCCATATCATACATGCTAAAAGACATGGACGGGAATGACATTCCAAGATCCTGGAACGCAGACATGCTTCAGAGATTGTGGGGGACAGATACCCCCCGAGTCTACTCTCTGATACCCAGTTTTCTAAAAAGAAGTTAATTTCTTTTTCTCTTTTTTTCGTGCTCTGTGCCACTGGGGTTTGGAGTTTTAGGGGCACTTACCTCAGAGAAATAGTAGATCTTTTTTTGGCATTCTTTCACTGGGGCAGGAGCTCTGTTGAGAGAGTGTGTTTTGGGCCGTTGATTCGCATCCGATGGACGGGAGACCCCCTCTCCTCTCTAACCCTAGCTGCCCCCCTCTCACCCTCCCCACCCCCTCCCTCTCTTCCTCTCTTTCCCATTCTTGGAGCGAACCCCCTCCCTCTCTTCCTCCATTCTCCATTGCTGCAGCCGCCCCCCATCACACCAAACCCTAGCTGCCCTCACCATTTCCTCCTCCCCAAGGTGCAGCCACCTCTCCTCCCTTGGATCTCCATCGAGTTGGTGCAAGCCCCTAGTTGGAGAATTGGTGGGAGGAAGAAGAAATGGGTGAAGGAAGAACTCATGGTGATCTTGTGTTTATTTTGTATTTGTGCTGCAATTACATTTGATTATCCATTCACCTAGGCGAATTGGTAGTAGTGCTGTCCTAATTTTGGTGGCAAGCGGACAGCAGTAGTGTGGGTAGTTTTTGGGATTTTTTGCAGGGGTAATTAGCTGTAGTCAATGAAAATCATGTAGAGCTTTGTCATATCTTTCCATAGAGTACTTATGCGTTTAATTCAGTGGAATATTCTAGGAGATATCGCATTTTGAACTCAGCTAGGTTGCTGTCCAAAAACTGAACGCAGGGTATACTTTGTTGGCTATTTGTGGCCATCAAGATGTTGGAATTTAATTATCTTTTGAATACTAAACTTGTAGGAAATTTTATGTAGATGTTTCTGGAGTTTTTGTTTGATATCACTGCTGTTATAATTTTAAAGTTATGAAATTATCAAGCAGCGCCGCTGCAGTTTGGTGGGTGATGGGGAGGGTTGTTGCTCGTGATGGATTGGAATTGTGCATAGGTGCGGCGTTGTTTATTAGCGTTTGTTATGTGAATATGTGCACTAAGTTGTGTGTCAAAACAGGTGGTGAACCTCCGGATCATACTTAGTACGTTTCCAAATTCCCGGTGAAGGCAAGTAAAAACAGTGATGGGTTATACCATTCGGTTGTATTATGTGTCCTGTTCTTGATTCATATAAGTATCGAATGTGTTTATCATCGAATTCCATTATAAGAATTGTTGATTGAAATTATTCATGTTCTACTGTTTTAAATATGTTGAGGGCCTTGTTCGAGCATGTTATATGTGTTGATTCTTATTTTGAGGCAGTGGAAGTATCTATTGAACACATGTTAAATGGGGTTGACTTATGTTGGTTTGTCATGCATAGTGCATCCATCATTCTTTGCATTGAAGTTTCATCGTGATCTTATGGTCCGACCGTACCAGTACAATAAGCATCGTACGTTGCCCGAGAAGGGGTACGATGCAGCTTCATATCCCTAGAGGTATGAAGGCAGAAGTCATTATTAAAGTGGGACTTAGGCACTTAAGTCGGAATAATTCGGACGGTTCTGCCACAGCTGGTATCGGAGCTTGTACCACCTCAGAGGAATCAATAAATCATAATTACCGACCTTTTCAAAAGTAAAACTTGTTATTAACCAAGTTGGATAGCTGTAAGGACGATAAGTATAGACCCAGGACGTGAAGCCTTAGGATACTAGATGGGTAGCTAGGTGGCTAATTCAGTACGCCGTACAGGCTGCTATGATATAGATGGAGGGATTTCTATATCCCAATATACTTGATGTGAGGATGCTTAGGACGAGCATGCATGCAATATTTTTTTCTTTTGTCTATCCTCTTAGTACAATGTCATTACTAATAAGAAGCTATATGTACGAAGAGACGCCTGTAATGAAATTTAAATCTATATTGAAGATCTCAACTTAGCCCTAGAAAAGCCAAGTCCTCAGAAATTTTTCTCTAGACTTTTGCACTAGCTTCCTTTTATTTTTGGGATTCTTTTTCTTTTCACTTGCACTTGTCCTTGCACAGATGACTTCTCACGTACCCACCGACGGAGGGAACGCACATTCCCACACAGACGGTTTTGCGCGAGAGGGCTTTCCCCGCATTTTGTGGGAAGTACTGTAGGGAGCGGGTTACGTTACGCCTCCCCAGTACACGGTGCAGCTGTTCGAGGAGGACCGGGTACCCCGCTATAGAGTGAGGATGACCTTGGAGCCTCACCCCTTGCAGCTCGGCTGGCGTTCCTTGGACTCAGAGTCTTTTAGTTTCAGGGCCGAGGAAACTATTGAGTCCACAGCTCTGCATGTGATGACAACCTTATGCGGATTTCACCACTTGGAGCTGTCAATCCACCCCATTGGCTTGTTCCCCGCTGAGAAGGAGGACGACCCAATGTGGAAGGATCGGGTCAAGCACGCCAAGGATGTGTGGGCTCTCTACCTTGGGCATACCGCTCACCTGACGGTTCGGTGAATGAGTGCCCTATATCATCTGCGGGCCTTGCGAGGTGAGGCGATGTCCCAGCTTATGGGCCTAGTGGAGTATACCAAGATCACCCTGGAT
The DNA here is from genome assembly GCA_029449295.1 of Zea luxurians. Classification (NCBI taxonomy): domain Eukaryota; kingdom Viridiplantae; phylum Streptophyta; class Magnoliopsida; order Poales; family Poaceae; genus Zea; species Zea luxurians. Next base: position 21,444,272 of record JAOPSE010000037.1, read on the forward strand.
AACCGGGAGGACCTTGTTGTCGACTTGTCAACTAAGCTGGTGGAAAAGGATCTCCAGGTGGAGCAGATGGCCAATCAAATCCAAGAGCTCAAGGATTAGGTGGAAGCCAGGGTGAACACTATCGAGGTTCTGGAAGATCAGCTCCAGACCACCCAGCAACAGCTTGAGGAAGCCAACCAACATTTGGATCTGCACCATCAAGAGATTGAGGATATGGAGGCAGATGGGGCTGATGAAGACATGGACATCGAGGGAGGAGAGGAGCCGGAGCCTGCATCTAGCCTAGATACTACTGGCTTAGGAAGACCACCTTCCCCCGAGTCTAGCATTGCCTCGTTTGCTCATTAGACTTTGGAGTCAGGGTAGAAGTGTGCAGCAGTGGAACTCCTCAAAACTAGCTTAGCTTTTGCACCTTGGAGGTACTAGGCTAGAGAGTTGAGTATTTTGAGCACTACTGTAACAGTTGGAAACTCTTTTGGTAAGATGAATGATAGATGGTTCCTATTTTAAGTTTATGAATGAAATTATATCCTATTGGTACCAGTGGTGAAAAGCAAGGCAATGTTTGGAATCTTACAAATTTCGTTGTTTAAGTTCTTTTATCATGTACAATCATGGATTTCGAAGTATGATAATAAGAACATCCTAAATTTCAGATGGCAGGAAGAGCGCGCCATGGACAGAACGAGCGCATTCCTCCTCCGCCGCCGCAGCCTCCTATCATGCAGGAGCTGATGGCTCAGCAGAATGAGAATCTACGACAGCTCGCTCAGTGTCAGCCACCGCCTCAACACTATGGGGGTGGTTATCATCACCAGCGTGCCACGGCAGCAGCCACTTACCAGGAGTTTCTCAGTACTCAGCCGCCGTTGTTCACTCGGGCAGAAGATCCACTCGATGCTAATGTTTGGCTCAGGGTGGTGGAATCCAAATTCCCACTACATAATGGAGATTGTCTAGATGCGGCAAAGGTCCATTTCGCCACCCAGCAACTTTGTGGGCCCGCTCGGACCCGGTGGGACCGTTTCCTCGCAATGCAGCCAGTTGACCACATGGTTGAGTGGGGAGAGTTCAAAGAAGCATTCAGAGGGCATCATATACCAGCAGGCATCATGGACCGCAAGCTCAATGAGTTTCTGGCACTCACTCATGGAAGCCATACAGTGTTGCAGTACGCCCAAGCCTTCATTGACATGTGTCAGTATGCAGGCTACCATGCTGACACCGATGAGAAGAAGAGAGACAGATTCAGGAGGGGCCTCAGTACTAAGCTCTGTGACCGTCTCAACACAGTCAAGGCCAACAACTACAATGAGTTAGTCAACATAGCCATCTCTCAGGAGGATTGCATCACAGCCCGTCAGGCAGAAAAGAAGAGAAAGACGCAGGACCATCGGCACATCCTCAGCGCTTCAGGATTGCGTCCTACACCTAGAGCAGAGGACCTCAGCAGCAGCAGGGACGATGAGTGATTCGACCACAGCAGCAGCAGGCACCTACCCGCTCTCAACCCCTAGTTCAGAGGAACAACAATGTAACACCCGGATTTTAGGGGTCCAAAACCCGGGCGTAAACATAATCACCAGGTGTGCTGGGACCAAGTCTCACACATATGATGAACCATGGCACAGGATCGAATGTCACATCTTTACTATATAACAGGAGTTCTATACAAAATAAATAATTACATTATAAGGAGACAACGGTCCAGCAACCCAAAGTTGACTGGGAGACGACGGCCTAGACCACTCACGAACTCATCACAGCATCCTCCAAGCGCCTCATCCTGTGGTACCTGTTCTTGACCTGTGGGGTGTGTGAGACAGCAAGAGTGAGCTCACATACGTTCATCGCTCAACAAGTTGTGGGGAATAATGTGCATGAACTCGCCAAAGGTGGGAGCTCACGTGAAGTGTAAGGCTTACCAAAGAAGATGGTTAGAGCTGAGCATTGCTTTTAAAGTTGGTCAAAATTTTATTAGCAGTTACTAAGTATAAGTAAATACCAAACCATAAGTAAAGTAATAGAACAAAATTAATAACAAACCCATGCATATGCGAATGACAAATTGAATTTAAGTTCCATAATTTAAACATCAGAGAGTCCTGAGCTGCTCGTGACCGTGAGCTCGGCTAGTATACCAGTTTTACACTCTGCAGAGGTTGTACCCTTTACCCACAAGTCGTGTATCCCATGTCGCCAGGGTTTGCAAGGCCCTTAGACACTACCGAGGTGAATGGCTAGGGATCCACTACGAGGCCTTTACAAAGTTCCACTAGCTTCCGAAAACCCGCTACAGTTTATAGGAAGTTCCAATGCAGGAATCCCTTGCAGGACCGCCATCGCAGCAAAATCCTCCCGAGGGCCTTCCTACACTGACCACTCCCCTACTGCCCTTGCCCCTTTCAGGTAAGGTAGTCTTCCACTAGCTTTCCTAATTAGTCAGCCAAGGGCGTCCCATTAAACCCTTGTGGTGGCACGTGGTTCTCAAGTTAAGCTCTATGTTCCAATTAACATTAATGATCATAACATGAACATAAATAGAATAACAAAAAGAATTGGAACATAGAGGTAATAAATGATTATCCCAAAACCAGGTAAAGCAATAGCAAACTACTCAAGTGAATCAGGGGTGAACAAGGTAATGAGATAAACAATCTAGGGTGACCTATTGGGTCCCATCAAAATTAACCTATGCAGATCATTATGATTAATTAGAACATGAGTGGGTAAAAAGAAGTGATCAAGGGCACAACTTGCCTGGGCCTTGAGAATCCAGGTACCAGGATGATCTTCAGGTGACACGTACCCTCACTGCTAGTCGTAGCAATTCAAACAAACATGGTATAGGCAAAATTAACATTACACCAAACATAAGAACAAAATACACATTAATAATATACATATTAAAATAAGATCATAGGAACAGGAATCATTAATTTTGGAGTTATAGATTTTAAGTTATGAATTTTCAAAGGTTTTATGTGTTTAAAATGAATTAAGTGAGAGATTAAATTTCTAATTGTTTTCATGCCAAAACAGAGGCTCCAAGTGATAGAGAATTAAATTATAAAAATTTAGAAAGTGGAATGGACTAATTTGGAGCAAGTATGAATTTTCTATGAATAAAATGAGTTTCTGGAATTATTTATATACTAGAAATCATTTTCTATAATTAATTATTTGTTTTCACTGCTCCCTGGATCTCGCGCATAAAAACAGAGAACAGTAGGGTCAATCTCGCAAAAGCACCTAAGACTCAGTGTGCACCGCCAGAGGACGGCGGGTTTATTATGTGAAAACCGAGGGGCTCTTTAGAAAGTTTCCCAGGCCGAAGGGGTATGAGTTGTTTCTGGCCGCACGATCGAACTTGGACGCTCGAGATTAGGCCTGGATCGCGGCGAACCGGTACGCTGCGCGATCCGCTGGATCCAGATCCGACGCCCCTGGTTTAATGAAGCCCAGAGCGATGACCGCCATCCGATCCCGATCGGACGGACCAGATCCAAAGCGCGAAGGGGTAAGCCAGGATCTAATCCAGGCCGTTCCCCTCCGATCCAACGGCTGCAAGGACTCTTCCCCAACCCGACAGACGACGGTGGCGCCGCCACACGCCCACGGTGGTCCATGGCCGGCGTTCGGCCAATCCCAGGGTTAGGGCTCTAATAGCTCAATTCCTACGGCCTACGCGTTGCCCCTAGCGCATCTAACTGGATGGGCTACTCACCGAGGTTGGAGACGGCAGCAGCGACGCTACCCACGGCGAGAGGCAGATCCGGGATGCCAAAGTTGCTCCGGCGAGCAATTACCGAGGCAGGACCGCCCCGATTCTCCAATTACGTGCACCAGAGCTTCCGCGACGATCCACCGATGATCCAGAGCCACGAACGGAGCGAGGTGACGGCGGCGGCCCCAGATGCCCACGACGGAGGGTGGATCCGCGGCAGTGACGAACCGCGACGAGCAATTCCCAGTCGCCCACACCCTTGTCTGCGCAGCGGTGACCTCACACACGAGCGACGCTCCCGAATAAGCAAGCAGCCCACATGCCTGGGGCGCGACCCCGTCAAACGCACCAATCTCACCTCGGCGGATCCCGAGCTCCCGTGTTGTCTTCTCCCTCTATGCCAGGCGGGGCTCCCAATGACTCGGTGCAGCCTCGAATTGGTGGATGGAGGGAAGGGGGTCGCGGAGCTTCGGCTTTTATGCTCCACGGTGAAGTCCGAGCGGAGGGAACCTAACGGCGAACATCGCGGCGAGCATGGCGGGTTCTGTTGAGATGCGCACGGAGCAAGGAATAGGTGATGACAAGGCGGCCCCACCCGTAAGCGAGAGAGAAATCGGGAGCGCGTGTGAAAGAGACTGACAGGTAGGGCCCAATCGCCAGTGCTCCACCCGCGCAGGCACGAAGTCGGCCGCGCGCGTGCTCCGAAGACTGGGCGGTGGGCCCCATGCTCCAGTGAGTGCGCGCAAGGGGGGTGAAGTTGGGCCGCAGTGGAGTTGGGCCGAATTCCAGGTTGGCGGCCCAGTTAGGTATAGTGTTCCTTTTCTTTTTTTTTCTTTTATTTTTCTTTTATTTTCTCCTTTCTCCATTCTTTCACAAATTCAAATTTAAAATACCAATTCAATTCAAACTTGTAACTGGTTCATTTTGGTGCAATTAAAAGTATTTGGTTTGAGAATATTTATTCGAATATATTACTTATGTTTTCATATTACTTCTCTTTTCTTCCCTTCCCATTTATTTTCTATTTTCTATTCCAAATTCAAATTTATACTTCTATTTTAGTTTTCAGATTTTTCAAATGTATCAATTGAAACCCAAGGTGAATATAAACCATACTATTTTAATATTACTAATTTAAGTTTTATTCTCCTTGTTATTTATTTCATGGGATGTATAAATGGTTTCCTTTTAAAAGAAAAATCCTTTTCTCATCATTTTCTTATTTCCTAATTTCCAAAGCATTATGATACTTTGTTTATATTTTTTTTCCCCACTAATTTTGGGTCTTACAAATCCTACCCCCCTTAACAAAAATCTCGTCCTCGAGATTTGTAAGAAAAGGAATGTATACTCATATTGTTCTCGGAACATATGCACGAACAAAGAAATCTCAGCATGAGGTATAATTCTTTAACAAAACATAGGGTCAATAGACCTTATTGTTCCTTCTAAAATAATATCATATCATCTACTAATTAAAGTAACATCTAGATCTTACAAATCATCATAATTTATATCTATGTAGCTTGGTGGGGCTGGTGGTGGTGGTGGAGGTTGTTGTTGTTGTTGTCTCTCCAACCGTGCTTGCCTTATTTCTTGGCGGACCTGACGTATTTCCTCGCGTTGTTGTCTTATCTGGTTTTGCATCTCGGTCACCAGGTCTGTTAATTGTTGTATTACCAGTCTTTGGGCAGCAACCACTTGTTCGGTTTCAATAGGTGGAGGATTTGGAGAATTCATTTCTGTTTGCTGTTGCGTGATAATCTTTCCTTTCCTGGTATTGACCATGAAAGTTAGAGGCATATGGTAATAGTTTTGCAAAGGAAATTATTCAATAAGCAGAATAAATAAGCTAGTAGCTGGTTATAATCTGAAGATTCTTTAGTAGGGCTTAATCTTTGTTTTATGTTCAGATTGAGGTAACCAGTCGTATAAGGTGAATATCCAAGGGTAAGATAGAATCTGTCAAGATGAGAGATATCTATGGGTGAGATAGACTACAAGATGTAGGTTAAAAGTTTGTTTGTTGTTAGGTGGGAATAGAAAGGGTATACCATTCATTATGGCTCTAGGTTAAGTTAATACATGGCTAGTAAAGTTTAATCTCTTCTACCAGTATCACTAATAGGTTTAAGTAGACCATATTAGATTAGATCATATTAGATTGGATGGGATCTAGATTAGATTGGTATGACTAGTTTGACTAGATAAGATCTAATTAATTTGCATTAGATCATGGTTGTTTAAACTAGGGTGGATAAGTATGCTTATTAGGATAAGATGGATCCATAAAGATAAGATAGAATCTTTTGAGATCAGTTAGATCCATTAGGATGAGATAAAATCTTTTCAAGATAAGATGAGTATCTTTTAAGATGAGATGCATCTATTAAGATAAGGGAGAATTTTTTTTAAGATAAGATGAATTGGCTAGAATGAGATCTTTTAGGATAAGATAAATCTCTTAAGCTAGATGTGTTCCAATGGGGATAATCTAGGTTGTCTAGTTATTTTATAAATATATTTTTATACCTATGTGTATATGCAGATGCAATTGTGGACATTACTCCACAACTCATCACACTCAAACAAAGATCCAAATCAGACAAGTATCATAAGAACAAACATTCAAGCATATAAATATTTACAAAATTAGTTTTGCTTTTGTTCCTAAGAGTAGGTCTCCTATTCCTAAAGGTCACTTTAGGCACAGGATTTCAGAGTGTGAAATCCACATTTATCTTTAGAAAAGAAAAGATAAGAATAATCAGAGTAAAGCGGAAATAGATGAGAAAAGATTAAGATAAGTTTAGAAAGAATCAGAGTAGCAAAAGGTAAGTAAGTATTGGTTGTCCAGTTCTATCTAGGTTTCGTCCTACAGTCAACATTCCTCTGATACCACTTCTGTAACACCCGGATTTTAGGGGTCCAAAACCCGGGCGTAAACATAATCACCAGGTGTGCTGGGACCAAGTCTCACACATATGATGAACCATGGCACAGGATCGAATGTCACATCTTTACTATATAACAGGAGTTCTATACAAAATAAATAATTACATTATAAGGAGACAACGGTCCAGCAACCCAAAGTTGACTGGGAGACGACGGCCTAGACCACTCACGAACTCATCACAGCATCCTCCAAGCGCCTCATCCTGTGGTACCTGTTCTTGACCTGTGGGGTGTGTGAGACAGCAAGAGTGAGCTCACATACGTTCATCGCTCAACAAGTTGTGGGGAATAATGTGCATGAACTCGCCAAAGGTGGGAGCTCACGTGAAGTGTAAGGCTTACCAAAGAAGATGGTTAGAGCTGAGCATTGCTTTTAAAGTTGGTCAAAATTTTATTAGCAGTTACTAAGTATAAGTAAATACCAAACCATAAGTAAAGTAATAGAACAAAATTAATAACAAACCCATGCATATGCGAATGACAAATTGAATTTAAGTTCCATAATTTAAACATCAGAGAGTCCTGAGCTGCTCGTGACCGTGAGCTCGGCTAGTATACCAGTTTTACACTCTGCAGAGGTTGTACCCTTTACCCATAAGTCGTGTATCCCATGTCGCCAGGGTTTGCAAGGCCCTTAGACACTACCGAGGTGAATGGCTAGGGATCCACTACGAGGCCTTTACAAAGTTCCACTAGCTTCCGAAAACCCGCTACAGTTTATAGGAAGTTCCAATGCAGGAATCCCTTGCAGGACCGCCATCGCAGCAAAATCCTCCCGAGGGCCTTCCTACACTGACCACTCCCCTACTGCCCTTGCCCCTTTCAGGTAAGGTAGTCTTCCACTAGCTTTCCTAATTAGTCAGCCAAGGGCGTCCCATTAAACCCTTGTGGTGGCACGTGGTTCTCAAGTTAAGCTCTATGTTCCAATTAACATTAATGATCATAACATGAACATAAATAGAATAACAAAAAGAATTGGAACATAGAGGTAATAAATGATTATCCCAAAACCAGGTAAAGCAATAGCAAACTACTCAAGTGAATCAGGGGTGAACAAGGTAATGAGATAAACAATCTAGGGTGACCTATTGGGTCCCATCAAAATTAACCTATGCAGATCATTATGATTAATTAGAACATGAGTGGGTAAAAAGAAGTGATCAAGGGCACAACTTGCCTGGGCCTTGAGAATCCAGGTACCAGGATGATCTTCAGGTGACACGTACCCTCACTGCTAGTCGTAGCAATTCAAACAAACATGGTATAGGCAAAATTAACATTACACCAAACATAAGAACAAAATACACATTAATAATATACATATTAAAATAAGATCATAGGAACATGAATCATTAATTTTGGAGTTATAGATTTTAAGTTATGAATTTTCAAAGGTTTTATGTGTTTAAAATGAATTAAGTGAGAGATTAAATTTCTAATTGTTTTCATGCCAAAACAGAGGCTCCAAGTGATAGAGAATTAAATTATAAAAATTTAGAAAGTGGAATGGACTAATTTGGAGCAAGTATGAATTTTCTATGAATAAAATGAGTTTCTGGAATTATTTATATACTAGAAATCATTTTCTATAATTAATTATTTGTTTTCACTGCTCCCTGGATCTCGCGCATAAAAACAGAGAACAGTAGGGTCAATCTCGCAAAAGCACCTAAGACTCAGTGTGCACCGCCAGAGGACGGCGGGTTTATTATGTGAAAACCGAGGGGCTCTTTAGAAAGTTTCCCAGGCCGAAGGGGTATGAGTTGTTTCTGGCCGCACGATCGAACTTGGACGCTCGAGATTAGGCCTGGATCGCGGCGAACCGGTACGCTGCGCGATCCGCTGGATCCAGATCCGACGCCCCTGGTTTAATGAAGCCCAGAGCGATGACCGCCATCCGATCCCGATCGGACGGACCAGATCCAAAGCGCGAAGGGGTAAGCCAGGATCTAATCCAGGCCGTTCCCCTCCGATCCAACAGCTGCAAGGACTCTTCCCCAACCCGACAGGCGACGGTGGCGCCGCCACACGCCCACGGTGGTCCATGGCCGGCGTTCGGCCAATCCCAGGGTTAGGGCTCTAATAGCTCAATTCCTACGGCCTACGCATTGCCCCTAGCGCATCTAACTGGATGGGCTACTCACCGAGGTTGGAGACGGCAGCAGCGACGCTACCCACGGCGAGAGGCGGATCCGGGATGCCAAAGTTGCTCCGGCGAGCAATTACCGAGGCAGGACCGCCCCGATTCTCCAATTACGTGCACCAGAGCTTCCGCGACGATCCACCGATGATCCAGAGCCACGAACGGAGCGAGGTGATGGCGGCGGCCCCAGATGCCCACGACGGAGGGTGGATCCGCGGCAGTGACGAACCGCGACGAGCAATTCCCAGTCGCCCACACCCTTGTCTGCGCAGCGGTGACCTCACACACGAGCGACGCTCCCGAATAAGCAAGCAGCCCACATGCCTGGGGCCCGACCCCGTCAAACGCGCCAATCTCACCTCGGCGGATCCCGAGCTCCCGTGTTGTCTTCTCCCTCTATGCCAGGCGGGGCTCCCAACGACTCGGTGCAGCCTCGAATTGGTGGATGGAGGGAAGGGGGTCGCGGAGCTTCGGCTTTTATGCTCCACGGTGAAGTCCGAGCGGAGGGAACCTAACGGCGAACATCGCGGCGAGCATGGCGGGTTCTGTTGAGATGCGCACGGAGCAAGGAATAGGTGATGACAGGGCGGCCCCACCCGTAAGCGAGAGAGAAATCGGGAGCGCGTGTGAAAGAGACTGACAGGTAGGGCCCAATCGCCAGTGCTCCACCCACGCAGGCACGAAGTCGGCCGCGCGCGTGCTCCGAAGACTGGGCGGTGGGCCCCATGCTCCAGTGAGTGCGCGCAAGGGGGGTGAAGTTGGGCCGCAGTGGAGTTGGGCCGAATTCCAGGTTGGCGGCCCAGTTAGGTATAGTGTTCCTTTTCTTTTTTTTTCTTTTATTTTTCTTTTATTTTCTCCTTTCTCCATTCTTTCACAAATTCAAATTTAAAATACCAATTCAATTCAAACTTGTAACTGGTTCATTTTGGTGCAATTAAAAGTATTTGGTTTGAGAATATTTATTCGAATATATTACTTATGTTTTCATATTACTTCTCTTTTCTTCCCTTCCCATTTATTTTCTATTTTCTATTCCAAATTCAAATTTATACTTCTATTTTAGTTTTCAGATTTTTCAAATGTATCAATTGAAACCCAAGGTGAATATAAACCATACTATTTTAATATTACTAATTTAAGTTTTATTCTCCTTGTTATTTATTTCATGGGATGTATAAATGGTTTCCTTTTAAAAGAAAAATCCTTTTCTCATCATTTTCTTATTTCCTAATTTCCAAAGCATTATGATACTTTGTTTATATTTTTTTTCCCCACTAATTTTGGGTCTTACAAACAACCAGCCACAGCAACAGTACCGTTAGGGCAATGATAATAGGTGTTTCACTTGTGGCAACACCGGACACTATGCCAAGAATTGTCCTAGGAACCAGCAGAAGCAAGGGCAGAATGCAAATCAGAACCAAGGCAAGAGGCAGAGGGTGCAAGCAAGGCAGGGTAGGCTGAACTTCACCACATTGGCTGACATTCCAGAGGGAGCACCCGTCATGACTGATATCTTTTCTGTTTTGAATTACCCTGCAGTCATTCTTTTTGATTCTGGTGCATCACAAAGTTTCATCAGCGCAAAATTTAGTGCCAAATGTCAGCTACCCTTTTACCACACAAATGGGGGTATTACGATTGCAACCCCGGGAGGCAGGGTTGCCACCTATCAACTCAACCGGTGTGTGCTAATAAAATTGGGTAGTCTTGTATTTAAAACCACCCTCCTTATCATAGGCTTGGAGAGCATGGATATCATCTTGGGAACTGACTCGTTATCACGACATCATGCCTTGATTGATGTCGCAGCAAGAGCCATTGAAATACACTCACCTTTTTGTGGAGAAATCACATTGTACTTGCCTAGCTAGGGTTGTACCCATTCTTGTGCCCTCACCATGATAGAGTCACCCGTAGTGAGGATTCCAGCGGTCTGTGAATACCTTGATGTCTTCCCAGACGAATTGCCAGGGATGCCACCCGACAAGGACATAGAATTTGCCATCAAATTGCAACCAGGGACTGCACCTATTTCTAAAAGGCCATATAGGATGCCTCCAGCAGAGTTAGCAGAACTAAAGAAACAGTTGCAGGAATTGTTGGACAAGGGGTTCATACGCCCAAGTACTTCACCATGGGGATGTCTGGCCTTATTCGTAAAGAAGAAGGATGAGAGTTTGAGACTGTGTGTCGATTACCGCCCTCTCAATGCGATGACTATTAAGAACAAGTATCCTCTACCCCGCATTGATGTTTTGTTTGATCAATTGGTCGGAGCTAAGGTGTTTTCCAAGATAGATATTCGCTCTAGCTATCATCAAATCAAGATCAGGGCCAGCGATATTCTGAAGACGGCTTTCTCCACCAGATACAGACTTTATGAGTACTTGGTGATGTCATTCGGGCTGACCAATGTGCCGACATACTTCTTGTATTTGATGAATTCAGTATTTATGCTAGAGCTGGACAAATTTGTGGTGGTTTTCATTGATGATATTCTAGTATATTCAAGAAATGAAGATGAGCATACTATGCATTTTCATATAGTACTTCAGTGACTGCGCGATCATCACTTGTATGCCAAACTCTTCAAATGTGATTTCTGGCTAAGGGAGATCAAATTCTTGGGTCACACCATTTCTCAGGATGGGATATCAGTTGATCCTAAGAAAGTACAAGAAGTGATGGATTGGAAACCTCCTACCACTGTTGAGCCATTAAACCCTAATTTCCCCTCTTGAGCCATTAAACCCCAAACATTGGATTAAAGGGAAAAATTTTTGCAAATGGCCAATTCATGAAATGAAACCTTTACCAAAGATGAAGTACATTAATAAATCTACAAAATGTAGTAAGGGAAGTATTGCAAAAAGGCCCAACAAAAACCCTAAATCAAGCCCCTAAGTGGAGAGCACACTAGAGCCATCCATTTTTATCTAAGTCCCAAAATCAGCCCTAACCTAAAGATCAGAAGTGTTCACCCCTTTGCTGGCGCCAAAACCACATGGTCCAAATAACATAAAGTGGCCAAACTACCCAAGGCACACCCCTGAAAAATTTGAAACCAAACCAGGGTCATTTGACACGGTTTGGCATCCATTTTGTCGCGAGGTGAACTGTGTAGGCAGACAAGACTTGGTGCCACCATATCTTCTAAGCTAGGCCAGATCTCCCCTTGGAACTCACATGAACTAGATAGCTCTAGGTGTAGGGAAGAAATCTTACACAAGGCATATGGCAAGATTCGCACGTTTTGGAGCTCTGCAGGTCCAAGAACTCAGGAGGATTAACACGGCCACGTGCTCGACGCGCCCTGGTGCGCCAGAGCAAGCCCCGGCGCTTAGCCCTGCACGCGCCGCGCCGCGCTGCGACAACCCCGCGCCCGCGGCTATAAAGCCCACCCTGGTCTCGATAGTACGCCCCTGCTCACTCCCAACCTAGCCTGAGCACGAGTTCACCGGCGTTTGCCAAGAGAACGGCGTGCCCGCGGCCGTGTGAGCCCCGACCACCATAGACCAGCCACGCCAGCCCTCCTCCACCCCGTCTGACCCTTTGGCTAGCTTCCCTAGAGCTCAGTGAAGCTCCCTGAGCCACAGATTGGACACCACCTCACTGGAGACGCCAGATCGACATCGCAAGACTTCAACCGGCCACCGTCGCACGTAGACCGAGCCATACGGTAAGCCATTCGTCGATTCCTTGTGCCTACGGCATCCTTGACCTCCAGTGAAGCTCCCAGTGCCATTTAATTGAACTGTACCACCGTGAGCAGGCCGAAGCACACGCCGTCGACGAGCTTGACCGCCTGCGCACGCGGCCAGACCTATTCCGGCCATCATCGCCGGTGATTCGCACCTCGACGTGACCGCCAGGACCTCCCGGACCTCACCCGGCTCTCCACCGGACCTCTCTCACCGTCGGTAAGCCGCGCCACCCTTTTCCCCCTCTGCGGTCACTGTTCCGGCGGGGAAGGAGCTCAGGATGAGAAAGAGAAAGGCCAGGGGGTTTTCGCAATGTCAGTGACTCAGTGGAATAGTTCCACAGGGGCACAGTTTAAATGGTTTAGTTAAAGAAAAACCTAGGGGCCTCGGTTAAAACCTGTTTTCCTTAAACCTTTAAGATTTATTCTTTTAAATAAGTACAGAACTTGAAAAATTCATAACTCGAGTTTTATCTAACCAATTTTGGTCAAACCAATTTTGCTAGGTCCTAAATATTATGAACTATTTAGGAAAAATAATAAACACCCTGATTCCTGCAATACTTTTTGAGTTTTAATTTAAATAAGTATACTGCCCAAAACTAAATAAATAGAGGAAAAATAGAAATACTCTTGGGCTGAGGGTATGAAAAATTAGAGATATACTTAACTACTAACTACCCTGTTTAAAATGTTAAGCTCCTCAGTATACTAAGTTAAGGAAGGATTAACCACTAAAGCTTGTATTGGCCCAAACCTTAAGAAAATGTAAAAGGGAATTTAAAATAAGATCCAGAGGACAACCACATTTTTCCTAGCTTTCTTAAGTAACATAGTTCATAAGAAAATTTTGTTGAACCCTCTGTTAGTACAAAAGAAATGCACCACATTTTATTTCATAAAAACAATAAGAACTTAGAAAAATCCTAGAAAAATAACCCTAAGGAGAAACCACCCCAACCCTTGGGATAACTGCTGATATGCTAGTAAAAATCTAGGAAAAATATAAGTTCTGGTGTTTGATATTTTTCAAATAACAAGTTAGTTATAAGTGCCTTTCTGACATTAAACTTTGGAAAATCACAACTAAATAACTATTAGGTCACTTTCTATGATTTTTGGCACAGAGACTTGCCATTACATATAGATTTTAACAAAAATAATTTTTAGTACAGAACCCTCACCTTAATCAGAGCTGTAGTGCAAAGTGACCATCTACCCTCACTTTTGTTATTTTTGTCCAAGGTTTATCTTAATTAATTCTAACCTCAAATTTGTAGAATAAACTACAGAGACCAATGTTTACCCACTGTAATTTTTTGCAACATTTTTAGAAAATTCTAAATCACCATGGTAGTTCAAGAGCACTCAAAACAGGCATAAATAGAAAGTAAAAGGGGAATTGTAGAAGAAATTAATATTCTACAACTAAATCTCTCTAAGAGTCCAATAAAACATAAAGGGGATGATTAAATATTTTTTAAGTTCACTCAAGACCCTAGGATAGGTGTGTATAGAACACTTAAGGCGCCATTCGATAAAGAAACCCTAGTTTACCCCCCCCCCTTTTAATATTGTTTCACCATACCTAGTATCTACTAAATTGACATGTCATTAATATACATGTATCTTATTCATTGCATTCTACAGATTGTAATCTCGCTGACGGAGAGTACATCCTCATTCCGAAGCAAGGAGTTGCTCAGGAGGTAGTCCAGGTGCCAGTACCCGAGCCGGCCATCGAGGATCTGCCTGCCCCAGCTTTGGATGGCAAGCCCCGGTTTTATGCATAACCATTATATATGCTATTTTACTACACTTAATGTTTGTAGGCCTTACTGTGCACTTAAGTGTAGGAGTTGACTGAAACCCTAGTTGCATGAACTCAGGATTCCTTTTGAGATGGATACTAGTATGCTAGGTCGAGTAGCTGCTTTACTAATTAGGGATCTCGGTAGAAGTCGAGTGATTTTTCTAGCACTCGCGTGAGGTTAGGAATTGGTTGTATCCATTTTTATATTGGAATGATGATGGTCTGTGGACAACGGTCCATGGAGATGCGTTGTCTACAAGACGAAAATGGAAATAAGGATTAAGGTGTGGTACCGTGTGTCAAGCGTTTGAACGTACTAGACATATGCCGAGAAATATGGTAAATCGGTAAGCCTAGTACCTGAGTGAACCTACCCGTAGACTTTATCCCTCATGCGACTTGAGACGTAGTCTCCCATTCTGGTTATGGTGGGTACAAGTGCGGTCACTGCACGATGGCAGTCGGGGTCAGTGAGGCATTGTACGCCAAGGCGGTGAGCCCTGTTCTGTTGACGGGGAATCGATGGGGACGGTTGATATGTGTGGGGACGGAGTTCCTCGCCACGTCGTGTGTTTAGGTTTACCTTGCAAGGTTTAAAAACTCGATTTGAATCGTCTGCTTCTCGCAGCTAATGAGACTGCTTGATCCATGTTGCTACATTGAGTAATAAGTGGAAATGAGTTGATTGGCAAAAGAGGTTGATTGGTAAAAAAATGTTTGATACCATGTATGATTAGCTAGGTACACCTCTAGTTTAAAAAGGATCATACTAAAACTTGAAAAGCTAAAACTTGATTTTAGACTCAGCTAGTGCTTTTGGCAAACTAAACTCCTCAGCCAAACAACTGCATGTCTAGAGGTAGAGGAGTAGACTCCTCACACCGGGTAAGTCTAGCTGAGTATTAGTATACTCAGCCTTGCTTGTGGCAAAATTTTTTATAGGTTCTCTGGAGGATATGGTTGCTAGAGTGATTTGGCCGTCTACCTTGCCACTGGGTTGGACAGTCGAGTGGGACCCTACCTCAGCAGGAGAGGAGCATGAGGAGTGATGGGCCAGGCTTCCCCATCCTCCCTTTTATTTACCATTAGTTAATTTCCGCTGCATCCAGAACAATGATTACTACTTTTGCAAAACTCCGATGATGTTTTAATAACCTTAAGTACTTCTTTAAATTATGGTTTTATGCTTTATTGTACTTGCTCTGTGCCTCACCTTCGAGTGAGTATGTGGTACTTGATCCTGTTAGTGGCCTAGTCGAACTAGATCCGAGGGACAGACGGTTTATTCCTATTTAAGTGTGGTCTAGCCTCTAGGTGGGACTTAGGCACTTAAGTCGGAATAATTCGGGCAGTTCTGCCACACCAAATACGACACTTTAACTCCCAAGCAACTTCTATACTCCTCGCCTCTTTATGTCGAGAGGAGTATATTAAGGTGCAAGGGTAAAAGAGTGCCAAGGAAATTTGGGACATCCTCAAAATGGTGCATGAAGGGGACAAGGTGACCAAGATCACCAAGCGCGAGATGATCGAGGGAGAACTCGGTCGATTCATCCTCAACAAAGGAGAAGAGCCGCAAGCTATGTACAACCAGCTGAAGACCATGGTGAACCAAGTGAGCAACCTCGGGAGCACCAAATGGGATGACCATGAAATGGTCAAGGTTATTCTAAGATCCCTTATTTTTCATAATCCTACTGAAGTACAATTAATATGTGGGGATCCTAGATACAAACTAATGTCTCCTGAGGAAGTGATTGGCAAGTTTGTGAGCTTTGAATTATGACCAAAGACTCCAAACACATTGTCAACTTGGAGCAAGGCGCCACCTCCACACCCGAGGTGCAACCCGTCCCATTCAAAGCGACAGAAGAAAAGAAAGAGGATTCTACACCATGTAGGCTTTCGATTGACGCCTCCAAGCTTGACAATGAGGAAATGACGCTCATCATCAAGAGCTTCCGCCAAATCCTCAAACAAAGGAGGGGGAAGGAGTACAAAACCCGCTCCAAACGGGTGTGCTACCGATGTGGTAAGTCCGGTCATTTCATAGCTAAATGTCCAATTTCTAGTGAAAGTGACAGGGATGAAGACAAGAAAGGGAAGAAGGAGAAAAAGAGATACTACAAAAAGAAGGGCGGCGATGCACACATGTGCCGGGAATGGTACTCCGATGAGAGCTCCACCGATTCCTCCTCCGACGAGGACACCGCCAACATCATTGTCAACAAAGGCCTCTCCTCTTCCCCAACATCGGCCACAAATGTCTCATGGCTAAGGACGACAAGAAGAAGAAGGTACACTCTAGGGCCACCCCCAAATATACAACATCTAGTGATGAGGGTTGCTCTAGCGATAATGAAGATGATTTACTTGCTCTTTTTGCCAACCTTAACATGGAACAAAAGAAAAAAATTGCATGAATTAATAGAAACCATTAACAAGAAGGATGATCTCTTGGAAAGCCAAGAGGACTTCCTTGTTAAAGAAAAAAAATTGTTAAGTTGAAAAAATGCTTATGCTCATGAAATAGAAAAATATGAAAACTTATCTAATGAGCTTATCATTTTTCATGACTCAATTTCAAGTCTTAGAACTAAGAATGCTATTTTAGTTTCTAAGATTGAAAAATAGAATGCTTGCAATGATTCTATTTCCTGTCTTAGAGATGAAAATGCCATTTTAAATGCTAAGATAGAAGAATTGAATGCATGCAAAACATCTACATCTACTGTTGATCATGTTACTATTTGTACTAGATGTAGAGATGTTGATATTGAAGCTATGGATGATCACCTTGCCATGATTAAACAACAAAATGATCACATAGAAAAATTAACTGCTAAAATTACCGAGCATAAACTTGAAAAATGAAATTTTTAAATTTGCTCATAGTATGCTTTATAATGGGAGACGCCCTGGCATTAAGGATGGCATTGGGTATCATCAAGGAGACCAATCCAATGTCAAGCTTAATGCCCCCAAGAGATTGTCTAATTTTGTTAAGGGCAAGGCTCCCATGGTTCAGGATAGTTAGGGTTACCTTTTATATCCTGCAAACTATCCCGAACACAAAATTAGGAAAATTCATGCTAGGAAACCTCATTCTGTTTCTCATCATGCATTCATGTATAAAAATGAGGCTTCTAGTTCTAGGCACACCACTCACATTAAAATGCCTAAGAAGAAAATTCCTACTGCATCAAATGAGCATAATGTTTTATTTAAGACTTTTGATGCTTCATATGTTTTTAACTAACAAATTAGGCAAAATAGTTGTCAAATATGTTGGGGGTAAACACAAGAGTCCAAAGACTTATTTTTGGGTACCCAAAGTGCTTGTTTCTAATGTGAAAGGACCCAAGACCGTTTGGGTACCTAAGAACAAGGCCTAAATTTGTTTTGTAGGTTTATGCATCCGATGGTTCAAGTTGGATAATCGATAGCGGGTGCACCAACCACATGACTGGGGAGAAAAGGATGTTCTCCTCTTATGAGAAAAATGAAGATCCCCAATGAGTTATCACATTCGAGGATGGAAATCAAGGTTTGGTCAAAGGCTTGGGTAAAATAGCTATCTCTCCTGACCATTCTATTTCCAATGTTTTTCTCATAGATTCTTTAGGTTATAACTTGCTTTTTGTTTCTCAATTATGCAAAATGGGCTACAACTGTCTATTTACTAACGTAGGTGTTACTGTCTTTAGAAGAAGTGATAATTCAATAGCATTTAAGGGAGTGTTAGATGGTTAGCTATATTTAGTTGATTTTAATGATAACAAAGCTGAGGTAGACACTTGCTTAATTGCTAAGACTAACATGGGTTGGCTCTGGTATCGCCGACTTGCCCATGTTGAAATGAAGAATCTTCATAAGCTTCTAAAGGGAGAACACATTTTAGGACTAACAAACATTCATTTTGAGAAAGACAGGATTTGTAGCGCATGTCAAACAGGTAAGCAAGTTGGAATCCATCATCCACACAAGAACATAATGACGACTGGCAGGCTGCTCTAGATACTCCACATGGACCTATTCGACCCGATCGCTTACATAAGCATCGGCGAGAGTAAGTACTGTGTAGTCATTGTGGATGATTACTCTCGCTTCACTTGGGTATTCTTTTTGCTGGAAAAATCTCAAACCCAAGAGACTTTAAAGAGATTCTTAAGACGGGCTCAAAATGAGTTAGGATTGAGAATCAAAAAGATAAGAAGCGGCAATGGGACGGAGTTCAAAAACTCTCAAATTGAAGGATTTCTTGAGGAGGAGGGCATCAAGCATGAGTTCTCTTCTCCCTACACTCCTCAACAAAATGGTGTAATGGAGAGGAAGAATAGAACTCTACTGAACATGGCAAGAACCATGCTTGATGAATAAAAGACTCCGGACCGGTTTTGGGCGGAAGCAATCAACACTGCTTGCTGCTCCATCAACCGGCTCTACCTTCACCGAATCCTCAAGAAAATATCATATGAACTCCTCACTGATAAAAAGCCCAATGTTTCATATTTTAGAGTCTTTGGGAGTAAATGCTTTATTCTTATTAAAAGAGGTAGAAGTTCTAAATTTGCTCCTAAGGCTATAGAAAGATTTTTACTAGGATATGACTCCAACACAAGGGCATATAGAGTCTTCAACAAATCCACTGGATTAGTTGAGGTTTCCTGTGACATTGTGTTTGATGAGACTAATGGCTCCCAAGTGGAGCAAGTTGATCTTGATGAATTAGATGATGAAGAGGCTCCATGCGTCGCACTAAGGAACATGTCCATTGGGGATGTGTGTCCTAAGGAATCCGAAGAACCTCCACAAGTACAAGATCAACCATCATCTTCCATGCAAGCATCTTCACCAACTCAAGACGAGGATCAAGCTCAAAATGATGAAGATGAAGATCAAGAGGATGAGCCACCTCAAGAGGAGGATATGGATCAAGGGGGAGATGAAGACGATCAAGACAAGGAAGTTGATCAAGAAATAAGGGATCAAAGACCGCCACACTCAAGAGTCCACCAAGCAATTCAACGAGATCACTCCATAAACTCCATACTCGGTGACATTCATAATGGGGTAACCACTAGATCTCGAGTTGCTCATTTCTGTGAACATTACTCTTTTGTGTCCTCTATTGAGCCATACAGGGTGGAGGATGCACTAAGAGATCCGGATTGGGTGGTATGCAAGAGGAGGTCAACAACTTCATAAGGAACGAGGTATGGCATTTAGTTCCACGTCCTAATCAAAATGTTGTAGGTACCAAGTGGGTATTCCGCAACAAGCAAGATGAGCATGGTGTGGTGACAAGAAACAAAGCCCAACTTGTGGCCAAAGGTTACTCACAAGTCGAAGGTTTGGACTTTGATGAAATTTATGCACCCGTAGCTAGGCTTGAGTCAATTCGTATATTACTTGCCTATGCAACTTACCATGGCTTCAAGCTTTATCAAATGGATGTGAAAAGTGTCTTCCTCAATGGACCTATCAAGGAAGAGGTCTACGTTGAGCAATCTCCCGGCTTTGAAGATAGTGAGTACCCTAACCATGTGTATAAACTCTTAAAGGCGCTTTATGGGCTCAAGCAAGCCCCAAGAGCATGGTATGAATGCTTGAGAGATTTTCTTATCACTAATGGCTTCAAAGTCGGTAAACCCGATCCTACTCTCTTCACTAAAACTATTGCAAAAGACTTCTTTATATGCCAGATCTATGTTGATGATATTATATTTGGGTCCACTAACAAGTCATCTTGTGAAGAGTTTAGTAGGATTATGATACAAAAATTCGAGATGTCTATGATGGGGGAGTTGAAGTATTTCCTTGGATTTCAAATCAAGCAACTCTAAGAGGGCACCTTCATCAGCCAAACCAAGTACATTCAAGATATAGTTAAGAAGTTCGGGATGAAAATGGAAAACCCATCAAGACACCCATGGGAACCAATGGGCATCTCAACCTCGACATGGGAGGTAAATCCATAGATCAAAAGGTATACCAGTAGATGATAGGATCTTTACTTTACTTATGTGCATCTCGACCGGATATTATGCTTTCTGTATGCATGTGTGCAAGATTTTAGGTAAATCCTAAGGAAGTTCACCTTAGGGCCATGAAAATAATCATGAGATATTTAGTTTACACTCCTAAGTTTGGACTTTGGTACCCCAAGGGTTCTATCTTTGATCTAATTGGATATTCCGATGCTGATTATGCCAGATGTAAAATTGATAGAAAGAGCACATCAGGGACTTGTCAGTTTCTGGAAAGATCCCTGGTGTCATGGGCTTCTAAGAAACAAAACTCCGTAGCTCTTTCCACCGCCGAAGCCGAGTACATTGCTGCAGGCCATTGTCGTGCGCAATTACTTTGGATGAGGCAAACCCTTAGAGACTATGGCTACAAATTGAGCAAAGTCCCTCTCCTATGTGATAATGAGAGTACAATCTGCATGACGGATAATCCCGTTGAACATAGCCGCACTAAGCACATAGACATCTGGTATCACTTTTTGAGAGATCACCAACAAAAGGGGATATTGAAATTGCTTATGTTAACACCCACAACCAATTAGCCGATATCTTTACCAAGCCACTAGATGAGAAAACCTTTAGCAAGCTTAGGAATGAGCTAAATATACTTGATTCTCGGAATTTTGATTGAAACATTGCACACATAGGTAATTTATTTACTGTAACACCCCTGGTGTTACGATAACTAAAACGCTGGCATATCATCATAAGCACTTGTATTATCTTGTTTGATATACCTAGAATGCATTTACTAGGTTAAAATTTTTGATTCAAAAGTGTGATGTTGTGTGTTGGGTTAAGGACTTGGCTTAAGCTAGACAAGAGTAGGTCACCTCTTGAGCAAGTAACAAATTGACTTGGAGACTTCAACTGCTAAAGGAAAGTCATATTGTCTATGGCAACCTTGTTTTCAAAGGTAGAGCAAGTGGAAGAAACACTTGAAGAAAATGAAGAACATGTGAAACCCTAAAACTAGCCCAAAAGAGGAATTCAAAATCTAGAAATAATTTGACAAAAGTCCATATATCAAAGTTGTGGAGCTTGGAAAAGTGAATCAATTTCTTATTTGGAGATTCCCATGTTGTGTGTAGAAAATTGGAGTAAATCACAAAAGTTCAGTTTTGAGCTCAAATTGGAGTTGCTGAAAACAGTAGCAACTAGGCAATTTTGGTCCTTTATAACTTCAGATCTATAAACATTTTGAAGGTTGTCAGTGTAACAAAGTTATAAAGCTATGTGAGGAGTATGACTTTGATTAAGTAACCTAGCCTTAAATCTATATAGAATTTGGAGAAGAACTGGTCTAAAGTAGAGCTGCTGGAAAGTGTGGAGTTCAGACTTAATAAAATTCACAGTCTGAATTTCAGTATTTTGTGCAAACTTTGGGCTGTGGTAGAGTGGAATCCAAAAGGGTTTAGCTAAGGGTCACTATATAAAACTTGTAGAGGAACTATAGGAGTATAAACTTTATTAAGCAATTGTCCCCTGGAAACATTCAGAACCCAGGAAAAAGAGTGGTTCAAAGTGGTGCTGCTGTGTTTCTGAATTTTCAGATTGGAAACAGTAACATAATTTCAGTGTTGATAGCAGTTTTGGAGCTGGTTTGTGGCTGTTCTGTAATGTTTTGTGCTGGGGTGTTTATAGAGAATTTGAAGCTTATATGATAGTGAACAAATCTACTAAAGTGTCTTTGACTTGATTCCACACAGAAAATGGAGAAAAACTTGTTCAAAGTTGGACTATTTGTGGCTGAAACTGAATTGTATTCAGTTACTGAATACTGAATTTCAGTGAAAGTTGCTGTTTTTGGAGCCCATTTGTGCCTAATCCATAAGGTTTTAAACTATGGTTTCTATAGAGGAATTGAAGACCATAAGTTGGGGTACAAATGTCTTTAAGGGTGATGGATATGATCCTACACAAAAAGTGTAGAAAAAGTTGACTGAAAATGAGCTGTTGAGCTGCTCGTGACTGAAATCAGTTCATTTAACAAAAAAAATTGAAATTCAGTAAATGGTGCCAAATTTGGAGATCATTTATCATCAATCCAAATGGTTTTAGACTAAAGTTTCCGTAGCAACGTTGGAGCACATAGTACAGAGAACAAGTTTCATTAAAAGGGTTGGACTTGGTTCCACATAAACCTGGGAGTAAAAGCTGCTCAAAGTCGAGCTATCAGGCTAAGCAGATTCAGACTGTCAATCAGACTAGTCTAGTCTGAATACCTGTCTATCTGCTCCACTTTGAGGGCTTGTAAAAGCTATTTTGTGTAGCTTTGTGCCAGAATGTCTACAGCAAAGTGGGAGAGGTAGTATCTATGAACAAAGTTTATTAAGGGATCCTGGCATGACATTATATAAACTTGGAAGATATAGGCGTCCAAAAAGGTCTCTGCTGAAAGGGTTAGGGTTCAGGCAGATCTGCTCTGAATTTCTGTCTGAGCAACTTTGAGACCTTGCAGGGACTGTCCTATGCGACTTGGTGCCAGGTTGATCTAAGCAAAGCTGGAAAGCTTGTATTCATGAGCAAGTTTTATTAAGAAACTTTGGCCTGGTGTTTTATGGATTTAGGAGATAATGGCGCCCAAACTGCCCCTGTCAGAAAGAAGGAAATGGGATGAACAACTGAAATTTGGTTCAGGCAAATAAAAATGGTAACCAGATTTTGCAGTCAACTTTTGGATGCCATAACCTCTAATCTAGGAGGTTTGGGTTTATGAAATCTGTAGAGACTTGGTAGACCTTGTACTAATAAACAAGTTCTATTAACAGTGATTGATCTGTCCTGCTCCGAAATCAAGAGAAATGGCTAGATGAAGATGAGTGAGTCAGTCAAGAGTTGTAGATCCAAAATTGCAGAAATATCTGGCTCTAATCTTTTCTTCTTCCCCTGTCGTGTCCCACTGTGAAATAGAGCGATGGTTGGGATAAGAAGGAGCAGAAATATTCAGACTTGCGCATAGCTGAAATATCATCAATAGAAAAATCTGCAACAGTGCGCTCCATCCTTACCCCCTCCTTTTTCATATGGATAATCTTCACCCTGCATGGCTGTGTTCTGTGAATCTACGTGGATCTTATTGAGTAAGCCACGACTGCATCCCATGCTCACAGTTATCCTTGCTGCAAGTTCAAGAATCCAGCCCCCTTGATCTTTTCACTACCTATATAAAGAGCAAACCGTGGGGGGAAGGAGCAGGAGCAGAGGAGAGATCCTTGCCTCAGTCCTTGATCACCATGTGTAGCTTCAGTTAGTTGTATTGCGTTCCCTTTCACAAAATCATACCCTGGATGCGCTCAATTCCATCAATCAAGGTACTAAACGTATCTGGTGACCACCTCGCCCACACCTCGGCTTCATGTGGCCAGGCGATTGTGGTATGGCTTAACCCCTACAAGTTTATGTTCTAGCATCCACATAGGCTGGTGAAGCTCACCTAGGGGTCCGTTTAATCTTTATGGTCTTAGCTTGGACAGAACGCGAGCTCAACACCGCAAGGACTGCCCTGGTGTCGACCCACCAGAACTTCATCAATCTAGTGTCCATGACGGTGAGCATCATGTTGCCCATGTCTCACTCGTGCTCCCTGTACCTTCAATTTGAAACATCCTGTGCTCAAGCCAGTTGGGTGAACGCCATGGTACTAGGCTCCCATCATTAGCGCGGTCAAGTCACTCTGTAGGTTTGTAAGCCAAGTCCATGCCCGTAATTGCTCGAGATTAGGTTAGGGTTTGATCCGGTCACTATCCAATGGCTGCTCGGGCTCTCCACCGCCATGGCGTGGCCTAGGAAATCCATCCGTGCCGCCGGCCGGGGTCAGGGACCCAATTTTAAAAGACAAGAAACATGGAATGGGCTGAAAGTAAAGTGTCAGTGGCTCATGGCATTGGGTTATGGACTTCATTCCTAATTTTGGCTCTGGCGGGGGCTTTTGTTCAAAATCTATTGCGCTGCCGCGGGCGCGCCCCCGAGTTCCGTTGAAGCTGGGCTGGTTGGGCCAGTTTGGGCCCAACACTGTTAGTAGTTTTCCTTTTCTTTTTCCAAGCAGCTTTAGAAATCCATAGAAAATTACAAAAAAATTCTAAAAATATCAAACCAATTTTGCTAGACTTCTAATTTCCTGTAGTATTTAATTAAAATAGTTTCATGATTTTTAGTCCAAATAGGAAATTATAGAGTATTTAAAACAGCCTAAGACCATGCTTCTGGATTTTTAGGGAATAATTAATAAATCCAAAATTCACTAAACTTTTAAGGAAAACTCTAAATGACATTTAGAGGCCTTGGGTAAAGTTTGGTATGATTTGGACCATGTTTGATCCTTAGAAACCAAAACCCTAGCCCCTGCCCTATGAACTTCACTATAGACTCCGAAAACCCTAGTTTCTCGGAGATCCTTGAAGGAAAGTAATATTCAAGACCTTAGATAATAAACTTATATTATCTTAGCATTTTCATAAGCATTCATATGCATAATGCATTTCAATTAGGTACGTTAATCACGTGATGCGGAAGAAGAACCAAGTCGACCTCAAGGGCGGGCTAATCCACAGGATGATGCTGATGGACAAACCTGAAGATGGTCGTCAAGTGGACGTCACCTAACAACACTCACCTAGTGTTACCCAGGCAAGCCCCGGTGCATGAAACCCCTTCCTTGTGTTTTTAAATAATTTTTGCACACTTTAAGTCTAGTGAAATGTGCATTAAGTTCATAGAAGTTGCTTGGAAACCCTTTGATGCATTGCCTACCTTGATATCCACACCTTTATAGATACTTCTTATGAAGTATCAAAATATGATTTACAAGAATGCTTAGCCCTGCTCAGGTCTTGTGGATAGAGGTTGTCTTTTGCATTAAGGCCTAGCTCAGGGGTTATCCTAAGGAAAGATGGCTTCTACCTGCAAGAATATTTTCGTTGAGAGCGTGGTGGGATCTTACTGCAAAGTTCCCTTTGATGCTCTTTTCATCCTAAGGAGTACAAACAATCCTAATGGTGGAAGTACTTAAATCGGGACTTGGGCTAGGAACATGTGATGTTCTACCCAGGTTGATTAAGGATTGGATGCGTATGTAGGCCTGCTGATCGAGGACTATCTTAACTGGCCACATGCCCTGGATATGGGACAGGGTAAGCTTTGCCTCGGGCAGACTAATACCAGAATAAGATAACATGCAATGGGAGTGGAGAGATGGCGAGAGTAGCGTGTACCCTCCGTGGCAAGAGGCTGGACGGTGGTGTATCTGTGCTCTCGGTTGGCGTGAACCTGATCTGGTCTTAAGAACCCTGGTGGCGAGTTGACATATGCAAGGGTTAAGTGCTACATATGTCGTATGATTAGAGATCCTCAGCTGAGTAAATTGATTCGGATTGCCGTTATATCCCCGGACAGTGGAGACTTGGTCACTGACCTACAACCTAAGTCAGGATGTGAACCTCATGAATAAAAATGATGTTGTATTGATGAGATGGTGAAATTAGACCAGATGCAAACATAGTCTATTAATATTTAATCTGGCATTAAAATATTGAAAGTAAGGACTCACTTTAGTAAGCTATTTCTGCAAAAGTATCTAATTTGATTCTTGCTAAAACTTTTCCTTGATTCCCAAATCCAGCATACCCTTGAGAGTCTTTTCTTTAGTCGGGTAATTCTTGCTGAGTAATTCCATACTCAGGGTTTTATTCCCTGTTGTTTTTTAGGTTATAGTTTTGTGCTGTTGATGCTGGTGTTAAGTGCCGGTGGGCTCAGCCTTCTTATAAGTCTAAGTAACTCTTCTATACTTCTTATTGAGGATGGTCACTTGAGCTAGAATATATTTCAAAAACTACAAATAATTTATAACAGTTCAAAGTTATTTCTTTGAATCACTTTTGTAATCACTCCGATCATGTACATCGTAAAACTTGATGTAACTTGTAAAATTTGGTAATAAGATTTCCGCTGCAAAATTGTTGGTGTGTGATTTGTGTTTACTTAATCCCGCGGTTCTGGTTGTAAGTGGTTTATCCGGTGTCCTTGGGGCAATCGGATGGATCCTGTTAAGTTATCTGGTGCACATGCATAGCAGTCTGAGGTCTTTGAGACAAGGACAGATGCATGTGGGCCCAATAACTTAGGAGGTTCTGCCACATTTACCCTTGATCATATCTCTTTCATTTAGCACAAATGCATATTTCTTATTATTCTTGTGCCAAGGCTAAGACTAATGTGCTTTCAAGTATGTCTCTATGATTAGCCTTAGATTGAAAGGGAAATGGAGTATTCGGCAAAGACAACGCTTCCACTCAACTCTAACGGTATCATTTACCCTTTGTCGGTATTCCACAAACTCTCAATGGTATGACTCATCACTCATATTTACTTTACCATTTGGGAGAAATTGTTAGGCCCCAAAGGGGGAGGAAAATGCTAAAGGGCTCTCAAGTTCTCCGTTTTTTGTGCTTAATGCCAAAGGGGGAGAAAGTATTAAGTCCAAAGCAAAAGGATCACACCCCACACCACCATTTCAAAAAAATTCGAAATGAAGTATTAATTAGTAAATTTCAATTGGTGTATTTTTCAATTAGTATCTAATTTACAATTGATACATATAAGAAAATTTTCAAATTGGTATCTATCTCAAAACCCTCTTGAAATCTAAGAGGAGAATTTCATTCAGGGGGAGCTTTCATATAGTTAAAGGAAAAGCATTTGAAACAGGGGGAGGAATTTCAAATCCTAAAAATGCTTCTTGCAATCATATTCCTATGCCTTTGACTATTTACAAAAGTTTTTTGAATAGATTTCCAAATGATTTGCAAAAACAAAATCTATGGTGCAAATGTGGTCCAAAATGTTAAATAAAAGAAAGCCAATCCTTTCACTCTTATTCTTAGTGATACTTTCAATTGGTTTAATTCCAAGTAGCCTATGCACAATCTTCTCAATTGCAAACTAGTTACATTTCTGCACTTCATATTTTGCTTTGGTTTGTGTACGCATCAATCACCAAAAAGGGGGATACTGAAAGGGAAATAGGGTTAACCACTTTCTACAATTAATTTTGGTGGTTGATGACCAATGCAAACACATGGACTAACTAGTTTGTCTAGATATTATCTATTACAGGTGCATAATGTTCAACACAAACCAATAAAGAAATCAGGTTAGGGACACAATGAAAATGGAGCAAAGAACTTGAGTGTGCTGAAAATGGCGCACCGGACTGTCCGGTGTGCCATCGGACAGTGTCCGGTGCACCAGGGTCCTACAACTCCAAACCAGGCACTCTCGGGAATTCCAGGGCGCGCTCCACTATAATTCACCGGACTGTCTGGTACGCCACCGGACTGTCCGGTGAACCAGCCGAGCAACGGCTCCCTGCGCGCCACCGGACTGTCCTTGCGGGGTCTAAGTGACCCAAGAGATTAAGGAAAAGGCTCACTCGGTCTAGGTGACCGTTTGAGAGAGGGAAAGGGTTGAAATAGACTTGGTCTTTGTGACCTCCTCAATGGGGACTAGGTTCTTTAGAAACGAACCTCGGTAAAACAAATCATCATGTTCACTCGCCTTGATTCTTGTTGATTTGTTTTCCCCTCTCTAATGTTCCCTTGCTAGTGTGAATTTGAGTTGGCTCCCTTACATCATCCGCAATCCTTGAGCAACTCCTAGCAAGAGAGATATTCTTCTAGACTTGAATTTAATTCTAACGCTAACCCCCGACCTTAGTGTGTGTTTAAGTTTATAAATTTCAAGTTTTGCCTATTCACCCCCCTCTAGGCGACTTTGAGGCCTGTGTACATCCACTCATGGTCCTCCATACTCTAACATATATAACCGAGTATACGCTAAAGATTAACACAAGTCTGTCAACAACAAAAAATGGTAGCACCTCCCCGCACGGGGAGGTTTCTAAAAACCTGCAAACAAAAGTAGCAGCACAATGGCTGATACCCACATAGACATCAATGCCTCGACACTTAGCCAATCATAACTACAACTAGTGTGGCTTATGAATCGACACTTAGTCAATCATAACTAGTGTGGCTTATGAATTGAAATGATCAATGAATCAACACTTAGAGGTTGCGTGGAGTCTTTACCTTTGCTGGTGGCGGTGCGTTAGCTGAAGCGGGGGACCGATGGACGGGGATGGCCGAAGAGGGCGCGGCTGGGCAGAGGCGGCGGCGCGCGGGCGAGCTCGAGCGGGCAGCACAGAGCACGGTGCGGCAGGGCGAGCGTGGGTGGCAGAGCGAGCGACGCAGCAGGGCTGAATGGCAGCAGGGCAACGAATAATGGAGTCAGGGGCTCGGCACTCGGCAAATATATATTTTTTTAATTTAAAAATACACTTTGCCGAGTGTCAGGATCTAACACTTAGCAAATATTTTTTAAAATTTAAAAATAAACTTTGTCGAATGCCAGGCATTGGCACTCGACAAAGAGATTACTTCGTTGAGTGCCGGTCGCCTGACACTCGGCAAACAATGCTTTGCCGAGTGCCTATCTTGGGCTCGACGAAGTATATATTTTTTTCTTTTCCCAACCAAACTTTTTGTGGTATGTTCCTACACTATGTAGACTTACATGATCCATTTTGGCACAATTATAAAAGTGTTTGCTATAACTATTAGATTTTGTTCTTTTAGTAGAATTTACTCAGATAATTCAGATTTGAACTGCAAGTCACTCAAAAAATGGAAAACCGTGAATGCAAAAATGATATCCATGTTAGGTAACACAAGTTACAACCGATTTTAGGAGCAGACCAGATTTTTCGAGCACCATGCTCAATAAACATGACCATGAACTTGCCATTAAGTTGTTTAAAAATTGTATAAAACACAAACAAAGTCAGAAAATCATTAAACTTGTCAACATGTCATGATATCATATTGTTGAGGGCCTTCGTCTTCCGAAGGTCCTGAAAAACATGATTTAACAATGTTTCCCGAGTGTAATATATGAACAGGTGCCCTCGGACTCGAATAAGAACCACACAGTGTGAGAGGCAGGAACAATACGAAGGTTGACACAGCGCCAAAGCTACGCAAGGAAGCTTCAGCATAACAGCATGAAAGAGAACCGACTTAAAAGGGAAAAGACTATTTAGACCTCGGTGGATTACCTTAGAGTCATTAGCAAAGGTAAAGGGCATGGATGTAATTTCACATGGGCTGCGTCCCGTGCCTATAAATAGGTGAACAGTACTCCCGTACTGTTCACGCTGACTTGGCATTTGCTTTTGCGTCGCGCTTGTACCTTCGTCTTTGTCGAATCGAAGGTACCTTTTGTAATTGAATATTATTCATGTTTTTCCATGATTATATAATAAAAGAGGAATCAATAATGTTACATAATCATTCATGTTGTTTTTAATGTCTTACATGCTTCTCCTTTCATTATTATTCACTGCAATCATGAAGGTATGTCCTTCATGACCTTCGTCTGAAGATCATTATGTCCTAAGGGGAATAATGTTTAGGAAGACGAAGGGCTTTAACCTTTAACATTTTATGTTGCCTTGTTCTTGATTCATAGCATTTGAGAACAAGTCCCCAACATTGGCGCCCACCTCCGGTGAACCCTTTTTCGACCACCTTCGGCAAGCATCGACCTTCGTCATGCCGCCGAAGAAAACTTCAGCGCCAGGAGCTGCCGCACTACAGCCACTGGACCCAAATCAAGAAACCCTTTCTCTCTGAGAGGCCAGAAGCCAGAAGAGGAAGGCCACTAGTCCAACACTCCAGGAGGAAGAGTTGGACCAATCAGAAACATGGAGATAATCCATCAGCAAGTACAAAGGAAGAAGGCGAAGATGGCCCGACTGGCTGATCTTCAAAGGCAGATCGACGAAGCCACCGAAGAAGTACGCCATCTTGTTCAAGACGAACAAGATCGAAGGCCCCAACACAGGGAGCTTCATGAAGAAGGTTTATTCAATGAGGATGGATGGTACGATGATTTTAATCATGATACCTTTACCTTTGATGCTGCTTCTCCCTTGGCACTAGAACTGCAAGCTATCCCGTGTCCTCCATCATACAAGCCACCTCAGCTCCCTATGTATAATGGGCATTTGGATCCGAAGCAGTTTTTGATGAGTTATGAAGCAACCATATCTTCATATGGAGGCAATGCAGCTGTCATGGCCAAGTCCTTCGTCATGGCAGTTCGGAATGTGGCTCAAACATGGTATTCTTCTCTTCGGCTAGGGACTATTACTTCGTGGCAGAAGCTCAAGGATATGCTATTGACAAGTTTCCAAGGTTTTCAGATGAAGCCGGTCATAGCTCAGGCCCTGTTTCAATGCACGCAAGACCATGAGGAGTATCTTCAGGCATATGTTCGAAGGTTCTTGCGACTAAGAGCACAAGCGCCTATAGTGCCCAATGAAATTATCATTGAGGCCATGATTAAGGGGCTTCGTCCAGGACCAACTGCCTAGTATTTTGCTAGAAAGCTTCCACAGACTTTGGAGAAGCTGCTTCAAAATATGGATCAATACATCTGGGCTGACAATGACTTCCGCCAAAGAAGGGAGGAAGCCTACAGGTTCTCTGAGAAGACCAAGAGCTTCGGAGGAAGTATCCACCCGAGGCATGTCACGTCAATTCACAACTCCACTCAGAGTGATGACAGAGGAAATCAGCTGCATAAGTCACATTATACTTCACAATCTTCGGGACAGCAACAAAGTTCTTTCCAGCCACCAGCTCCAAGAGGCAGAGGCGCCAGGGGCTTCGGAGGAAGATATGGGGATCAGCCCAGAAAGATCTACTGCCTATTTTGTGGAGAAGACAAAGGCCATACTACAAGAATATGCCAAATCAGTATCCAAAAGCAGAAGGAGATCGCAGAAGCCGAAGCTCGGCAAAACCAACTGTCGGCGTTTCGACCCCGGGGGGTCCCTGGACCGACGAGTGAATTGTCGCCGCGTGTCCCAGCCCAGATGGGTCGGCGCGAGACGGAGCACAAAGGGGGGTAGAAGAGAGGGGGAAAAGCCCGCGGCCTCCGTGTTTGTCCTGCGCCCAGGTCGGGTGCGCTTGCAGTAGGGGGTTACAAGTGTCCGCGTGGGGGGAGAGCGAGGGACTCTACGCGTCGCCCCGTCCTCCCGCGCGGCCAACCTTCCCGTAAGAGAGCCCTGGACCTTCATTTTATAGGCGTAAGGAGAGGGTCTAGGTGTATAATGGGGGGTGTAGCAATGCGCTATCGTGTCTAGCAGAGAGGAGCTAGTTGTAACACCCTAAAGTTCAATTTTGTGAAGACAAGGAAAAATTCTCAAAAAAATTTAAATCAAAACACCTTTCCTTAAAGATAATCATAATTTAGAAGTTGCCTCTCATGAATATGTTAAAAATACATAATTAAAGATACTTAGATAATCTAAATTGCCTTTGGGTTAGGTTATACAGGAGAATTATGATTAAACTATTTCTTAATATATATAGTCTACAATATAAATTTGATTTCCCTAGAACTAATAAGGTATGGATTATTCTCTACTATATGATTAAAAGCTTGTCTAAAAGAACTAAAATAAATAAAGATATAAAATATGTTTTTGCACAGATATGGTTTGCAAATGAACTAGTCACAAGCTTGAATTTAAATTTGAATTCAAAGTTTAAATTTGGAAATAGGAAAGAAAGGGGAAATAAGAGAAAGAGAAGGGATATAAAACAAAAATATAAATAATATATATATAAATAAATATATTCAGAATTAATATCCCTAACTTCACAAAAATAAGTTGAAAAGATGAGCCATAGAGGTTTGAAATTAAGTTTGAATTCAAATTTAACTTGGAAATGAAGAAAAGAAATAGAAAATAAAATGGAAAAAAAGAGAAAAACCTTACTTGGGCCAACAAACTCACTTTCGGCCCACGATCCTTTCCCACCCGCGTGCGCCGCTGCTTGAGTCGCTGTGGCGTGGGGCCCCCACGTCAGCCTCTCCCTCGCGCGCGCGCGTACATTGGGTCACTTGCGCGTGGGACCATGCGGTCAGTTTCGTCTCCACCGAATCAAAACAGAAACGCGTTCCGCTGCGTCAACCTCGTCGTACATCGCGCGCTGGAATCGCGGCAACGGCTCAGCTGGCCGGTACAACGACTCCGAGCCCTCCCAGGTATAAAGCATCACGCCACCGCCCCTTCCTTCGTGCATACAATTCCGTATGTCGCCATTGCCGCCGTGGGAGAGAGAAAGACCGAGCCGCCGCCGCGGAAGTCACGCTAGGCAACCTCTCAACCCTCGGGTGTTGGACCGGGAGCATCATCGGACCATGGCGGTGGTGAAATCGGGCTCGCCTCGGCGAATCCTGGACCAGAGCACCGGGAATCGCTCGCCGTAGCAAGAGAGTCACCGCCGGGCCGCCGTTCGCTGTGAGCAGGGCGCTGTGCGACATAATCTGCGGTAAGAACTTCCCCATCCAGTTCGCCTCGTCCTCCTCGTCGTGTAGCACCGATCAATTTAGATCTAGGGGCACTAGTTCGGTAGATGACCGTACGCCGGTGTGCACCCCGCCGTGGGAAGGGTCCTGGCGCCGCCTTGGGCCGGCGAAGGGTGAAGACGACCTCTCTGCCGTCCATCCGGGTTTGGACGGTAGATATTAGATCTGGGGAGAGATGATGAGTTAACCGTTGGATTTAGATAAACGGTAGGGATTTGATGGGTTGGGGAAATGGCGTGATCCATTGGATCTGTAGAGAACGGCCAGGATTAGATTCACATGTGACAACTTTAAGTCTCATTTCATAAAATCTGAGCTCTCAAGTTTAGATCGAACGGCCAGCAGTGAAACCCTCTCCACAATCTAATCTAAACCGCAAGATGAAGATCCAACGGCCCAGATATCGCGATACCCCTTCGCGTGGCAAACTTCATAAAGAGCCCCTGCAGTTTTTCTTATTCAACCCGCCATCCACCGCGGGGTAAGTCTGTGTCTTGGGTTTCTTTCGCGTTAGACCCTGGACTTATCTGTTTTTAGCGCTCAGTCCAGAGAATAAGGAAAACCATATAAATAATATCTAAAATTGATTTTTAACACAAAAATAATTCCCAGAACTTGTTTAAATCATAGAAAATCCATTTTTAGTCCAAATTAATCCATTCCACTTTCTAAAATTTTGTAATTTTATTCTCTACCACCTAGAGCCTCTGCTTTGTCATGAAAACAATTAGAAATTTAATCTCCCACTTAATCCAATTTAAACACATAAAACCTTTGAAAATTCATAACTTAAAATCCACAACTCCAAAATTAATAATTCTTTTTCCTGTGATCTTATTTTAATATGTAGATTATTAATATGTATTTTTCATATATGTTTGGTGTAATGTTAATTTTGCCTATACCATGTATGTTTGTATTGCTACGACTAGCAGTGAGGTCACGAGGATCTGAAGAATCATCCTGGAACCTGGAATCTCAAGTCCCAGGCAAGTTGTGCCCTTGACCACTTTTTACCCAATAATGTTCTTTAATATCACATACTCATGCATAGGTTAATTTTGATGGGACCCAATAGGTCACCCTAGATTGTTTATCTCATTACCTTGTTTACCCCTGAATCACTTGGGTAGTTTGCTATTGCTTTACATGGTTTTGGGATAATCATTTATTATATCTATGTTCCAATTATTCTTGTTATTCTGTTTATGTTCATGTTGAGATCATTAATGTTAATTGGAACATAGAGCTTAACTTGAGAACCACGTGCCACCACAAGGGAGGAATGGGACCCCTTGGCTGACTAATTAGGAAAGCTAGTGGAAGACTACCTTACCCGAAAGGGGCAAGGGCAGTAGGGGAGAGGTCAGTGCAGGGAGGTCCCTGGTTGATTTTGCTGCGATGGCGGTCAGCCAGGAACCCTGTACTGGATCTTCCCATAAACTGTAGCGGGTTTTCGGAAGCTAGTGGAACTTTGTAAAGGCCTCGTAGTGTTGCCCTGCCGCGCTTCCTTGGTAGAGGTGTATGGGACTCGCGACCCCTTGGCAGATGGGTAACATGACTTGTGGGTAAAGGGTACAACCTCTGCAGAGTGTAAAACTGGTATACTAGCCGTGCTCACGGTCATGAGCGGCTCGGACACTCACATGATTAAATGATGAAACTAAATTCAATTTGTCATATGCATTGCATCGCAGGTGATGATGTTACTTTTGTTCTACTATTTAATTGGGTTGGTATTTACTTATACTTAGTAACTGCTAATAAAATTTTGACCAACTTTAAAAGCAATGCTCAGCTCTAACCATCTTCTTTGGTAAGCCTTACACTTCACGTGAGCTCCCACCTCTGGCGAGTTCATGCACATTATTCCCCACAACTTGTTGAGCGATGAACGTATGTGAGCTCACTCTTGCTGTCTCACACACCCCACAGGTCAAGAACAGGTACCGCAGGATGATGCTCATGGAGGATGCTGCGATGAGTTCGTGAGAGGTCTAGGCCGTCGTCTCCCAGTCAACTTTGGGTTGCTGGACCGTTGTCTCCTTATAATGTAATTATTTATTTTGTATAGAACTCCTGTTAAATATATAAAGATGTGACATTCGATCCTGTGCCACTATACATCATATGTATGAGACTTGGTCCCAGCATACCTGGTGTTTATGTTAACCCCGGGTTTTGGACCCCTAAAATCCGGGTGTTACAGAAGTGGTATCAGAGGAATGTTGACTGTAGGACGAAACCTAGATAGAACTGGACAACCATTATTTACTTACCTCTGCTACTCTGATTCTTTTCTAAACTTCTCTTAATCTTTCTCATCTATTTCCGCTTTACTCTGATTATTCTTACCTTTTCACTTCTAAAGACAAATGTGGATTTCACACTTTGAAATCCTTAACCTAAAGTGACCTTTAGGAATAGGAGACCTAATCTTAAGAACAAAAACAAAACTATTTTTATGGTTATCTATGCACTTGAATGCTTTTTCTGATGATATTTGTTTGATTTGGATCCTTGCTTGAGTGTGATTAGTTATGGAGTAATGTCCACAATTACATCTGCATATACATAATGCTTATAAAACTAACTATACAAACTAAATTATCCCTCATTAAAGTATCTAGCCTACAACATCTATCTCATCTTATGAGATTCTATCCTACACTCATAGATCTATCTTATCTCAAAAGGTCTTAACTTATCCTAATGTATATAGATCCATCTTATCTTAAGAGGTTTTCTCTTAATAGATTTATCTTATCTTGAAGGATTCATCTTATCCTAACCACTTTACTTATCCCATCTTGATAGAACTAACTGACCTTAAAAGACTCTACCTTATCCTTATAGATTCATCTTGCCCTAATTAGCATATTGACCCCACTCTAGAGTAACAACCATGGTCTAATTCAATGTAATTAGATATTGTCTAGACTAATCCGGTGATACCAATCTAATCTAGTATGATCCAATCTAAAGTGAGTTATTTAGTAAATTAGTTAGTACTAGTGAAATGGATTAGACCCCACTAGCCATGTATTAACTTATCCTAGCACATTGGATCAATTCAACCATGAACTAACCCAACCCATAGAACCATGATGAATGGTATAACCTTTCTATTCCCACCTAACAACAAACAAACTTTTAACCTACATCTTGTAGTCTATCTCACCCATATATATCTCTCATCTTGACTGATTCTATCTTACCCTTGGATATTCACCTTATACAACTGGTTACCCCAATCTAGACGTAAAACAAAGATTAAGCCCTACTAAAGAATCTTCAGATTATAACCAGCTACTAGCCTATTCATTCTGCTTATTGAATATGGTCATTTGCAAAAACTATTATCATATGCTTCTAACTTTCATGGTCAATACCAGGAAAGGAAAGATTATCACGTAACAACAAACAGAAAATGAATCCTCCAAATCCTCCACCTATTGAAACCGAACAAGTGGTTGCTGCCCAAAGACTGGTAATACAACAATTAACAGACCTGGTGACCGAGATGCAAAACCAGATAAGACAACAACGCGAGGAAATACGTCAGGTCCGCCAAGAAATAAGACAGGCACGGTTGGAGAGACAACAACAACAACAACCACCACCACCACCCACCCCACCAAGCTACATAGATATAGATTATGATGATTTGTAAGGTCTAGATGTTACTTTAGTTAATAAGATGATATAATATTATTCTAGAAGGAATAATAAGGTCTATTAACCCTATGTTTTGTTAAAGAATTATACCTCATACTGAGATTTCTTTGTTTGTGCATATGTTCCGAGAACAATATGAGTATACATCCCTTTTCTTACAAATCTCGAGGACGAGATTATTTTTAAGGGGGGTAGGATTTGTAACACCCTAAAGTTCAATTTTGTGAAGACAAGGAAAAATTCTCAAAAAAATTTAAATCAAAACACCTTTCCTTAAAGATAATCATAATTTAGAAGTTGCCTCTCATGAATATGTTAAAAATACATAATTAAAGATACTTAGATAATCTAAATTGCCTTTGGGTTAGGTTATACAGGAGAATTATGATTAAACTATTTCTTAATATATATAGTCTACAATATAAATTTGATTTCCCTAGAACTAATAAGGTATGGATTATTCTCTACTATATGATTAAAAGCTTGTCTAAAAGAACTAAAATAAATAAAGATATAAAATATGTTTTTGCACAGATATGGTTTGCAAATGAACTAGTCACAAGCTTGAATTTAAATTTGAATTCAAAGTTTAAATTTGGAAATAGGAAAGAAAGGGGAAATAAGAGAAAGAGAAGGGATATAAAACAAAAATATAAATAATATATATATAAATA
The DNA here is from genome assembly GCA_029449295.1 of Zea luxurians. Classification (NCBI taxonomy): domain Eukaryota; kingdom Viridiplantae; phylum Streptophyta; class Magnoliopsida; order Poales; family Poaceae; genus Zea; species Zea luxurians. Next base: position 21,481,432 of record JAOPSE010000037.1, read on the forward strand.
AATATATTCAGAATTAATATCCCTAACTTCACAAAAATAAGTTGAAAAGATGAGCCATAGAGGTTTGAATTTAAGTTTGAATTCAAATTTAACTTGGAAATGAAGAAAAGAAATAGAAAATAAAATGGAAAAAAAAGAGAAAAACCTTACTTGGGCCAACAAACTCACTTTCGGCCCACGATCCTTTCCCACCCGCGTGCGCCGCTGCTTGAGTCGCTGTGGCGTGGGGCCCCCACGTCAGCCTCTCCCTCGCGCGCGCGCGTACATTGGGTCACTTGCGCGTGGGACCATGCGGTCAGTTTCGTCTCCACCGAATCAAAACAGAAACGCGTTCCGCTGCGTCAACCTCGCCGTACATCGCGCGCTGGAATCGCGGCAACGGCTCAGCTGGCCGGTACAACGACTCCGAGCCCTCCCAGGTATAAAGCATCACGCCACCGCCCCTTCCTTCGTGCATACAATTCCGTCTGTCGCCATTGCCGCCGTGGGAGAGAGAAAGACCGAGCCGCCGCCGCGGAAGTCACGCTAGGCAACCTCTCAACCCTCGGGTGTTGGACCGGGAGCATCATCGGACCATGGCGGTGGTGAAATCGGGCTCGCCTCGGCGAATCCTGGACCAGAGCACCGGGAATCGCTCGCCGTAGCAAGAGAGTCACCGCCGGGCCGCCGTTCGCTGTGAGCAGGGCGCTGTGCGACATAATCTGCGGTAAGAACTTCCCCATCCAGTTCGCCTCGTCCTCCTCGTCGTGTAGCACCGATCAATTTAGATCTAGGGGCACTAGTTCGGTAGATGACCGTACGCCGGTGTGCACCCCGCCGTGGGAAGGGTCCTGGCGCCGCCTTGGGCCGGCGAAGGGTGAAGACGACCTCTCTGCCGTCCATCCGGGTTTGGACGGTAGATATTAGATCTAGGGAGAGATGATGAGTTAACCGTTGGATTTAGATAAACGGTAGGGATTTGATGGGTTGGGGAAATGGCGTGATCCATTGGATCTGTAGAGAACGGCCAGGATTAGATTCACATGTGACAACTTTAAGTCTCATTTCATAAAATCTGAGCTCTCAAGTTTAGATCGAACGGCCAGCAGTGAAACCCTCTCCACAATCTAATCTAAACCGCAAGATGAAGATCCAACGGCCCAGATATCGCGATACCCCTTCGCGTGGCAAACTTCATAAAGAGCCCCTGCAGTTTTTCTTATTCAACCCGCCATCCACCGCGGGGTAAGTCTGTGTCTTGGGTTTCTTTCGCGTTAGACCCTGGACTTATCTGTTTTTAGCGCTCAGTCCAGAGAATAAGGAAAACCATATAAATAATATCTAAAATTGATTTTTAACACAAAAATAATTCCCAGAACTTGTTTAAATCATAGAAAATCCATTTTTAGTCCAAATTAATCCATTCCACTTTCTAAAATTTTGTAATTTTATTCTCTACCACCTAGAGCCTCTGCTTTGTCATGAAAACAATTAGAAATTTAATCTCCCACTTAATCCAATTTAAACACATAAAACCTTTGAAAATTCATAACTTAAAATCCACAACTCCAAAATTAATAATTCTTTTTCCTGTGATCTTATTTTAATATGTAGATTATTAATATGTATTTTGCATATATGTTTGGTGTAATGTTAATTTTGCCTATACCATGTATGTTTGTATTGCTACGACTAGCAGTGAGGTCACGAGGATCTGAAGAATCATCCTGGAACCTGGAATCTCAAGTCCCAGGCAAGTTGTGCCCTTGACCACTTTTTACCCAATAATGTTCTTTAATATCACATACTCATGCATAGGTTAATTTTGATGGGACCCAATAGGTCACCCTAGATTGTTTATCTCATTACCTTGTTTACCCCTGAATCACTTGGGTAGTTTGCTATTGCTTTACATGGTTTTGGGATAATCATTTATTATATCTATGTTCCAATTATTCTTGTTATTCTGTTTATGTTCATGTTGAGATCATTAATGTTAATTGGAACATAGAGCTTAACTTGAGAACCACGTGCCACCACAAGGGAGGAATGGGACCCCTTGGCTGACTAATTAGGAAAGCTAGTGGAAGACTACCTTACCCGAAAGGGGCAAGGGCAGTAGGGGAGAGGTCAGTGCAGGGAGGTCCCTGGTTGATTTTGCTGCGATGGCGGTCAGCCATGAACCCTGTACTGGATCTTCCCATAAACTGTAGCGGGTTTTCGGAAGCTAGTGGAACTTTGTAAAGGCCTCGTAGTGTTGCCCTGCCGCGCTTCCTAGGTAGAGGTGTATGGGACTCGCGACCCCTTGGCAGATGGGTAACATGACTTGTGGGTAAAGGGTACAACCTCTGCAGAGTGTAAAACTGGTATACTAGCCGTGCTCACGGTCATGAGCGGCTCGGACACTCACATGATTAAATGATGAAACTAAATTCAATTTGTCATATGCATTGCATCGCAGGTGATGATGTTACTTTTGTTCTACTATTTAATTGGGTTGGTATTTACTTATACTTAGTAACTGCTAATAAAATTTTGACCAACTTTAAAAGCAATGCTCAGCTCTAACCATCTTCTTTGGTAAGCCTTACACTTCACGTGAGCTCCCACCTCTGGCGAGTTCATGCACATTATTCCCCACAACTTGTTGAGCGATGAACGTATGTGAGCTCACTCTTGCTGTCTCACACACCCCACAGGTCAAGAACAGGTACCGCAGGATGATGCTCATGGAGGATGCTGCGATGAGTTCGTGAGAGGTCTAGGCCGTCGTCTCCCAGTCAACTTTGGGTTGCTGGACCGTTGTATCCTTATAATGTAATTATTTATTTTGTATAGAACTCCTGTTAAATATATAAAGATGTGACATTCGATCCTGTGCCACTATACATCATATGTATGAGACTTGGTCCCAGCATACCTGGTGTTTATGTTAACCCCGGGTTTTGGACCCCTAAAATCCGGGTGTTACACTAGTGCCCTAAGTACATGCCTTCGTGGCAGCCAGAGAGGTTTTGGCACCCTGTTCATATGATGTCGTGGCCGTCGGAGGAGCGTTGGAGCCTTGCGGAAGGACAGCTGTCGGGGCTGTCGAGTCCTTGCTGACGTCTCCTTGCTTCCTTAAGGGTTTGAGAGTCGCCGTCGTCATGGAGCACGCGGGGTGCCATCATTATCTGTTTTCCGGGGCGAGTCAGACGGGACGCCGGTCCCGTTACCCGTAGCCTGAGCTAGCTAGGGATAGGGTAATGATGGCCCCCCCTGTGACGTGGTCGGTCCGAGCCCTGGGTCGGGCGAGGCGGAAGCTCCTCCGAGGTCGGGGTCGAGTCGGTCTTCCGAGGTCGAGGTCGTGTCCGAGCCCTGGGTCGGGCGAGGCGGAGTTCGTCGTCTTCCGGGGCCGAGCCCGAGTCTGAGCCCTGGGTCGGGCGAGGCGGAGTTCGTCGTCTTCCGGGGCCGAGCCCGAGTCCGAGCCCTGGTTCGGGCGAGGCGGAGTTCGTCGTCTTCCGGGGCCGAGCCCGAGTCCGAGCCCTGGTTCGGGCGAGGCGGAGTTCATCGTCTTCCGGGGCCGAGCCCGAGTCCGAGCCCTGGGTCGGGCGAGGCGGAGTTCGTCGTCTTCCGGGGCTGAGCCCGAGTCCGAGCCCTGGGTCGGGCGAGGCGGAGTTTCCTATGGCGCCCGAGGCTGGACTTGGCTGCTATCAGCCTCACTCTGTCGAGTGGCACAGCAGTCGGAGCGACGCAGGCGGCACTGTCTTCTTGTCAGGCCAGTCAGTGGAGCGGCGAAGTGACTGCGGTCACTTTCGGCTCTATCGACTGAAGGGCGCATGACAGGATAGGATGTCAGGCCATCCTTGCATTAAATGCTCCTGCGATTCGGTCGGTCGGTGTGGCGATCTGGCCAAGGTTGCTTCTTGGCGAAGAATGGGCCTCGGGCGAGCCGAAGGTGTGTACGTCGCTTGAGGGGGTCCTCGGGCGAGACATGAATCTTCCGGGGTCGGCTGCCTTTGCTCGAGGGTGGGCTCGGGCGAGGCGAGGTTGTGTCCCTTGAGTGGACCGAGCCTTGGCTTAATCGCACCCATCAGGCCTTTTCAGCTTAGTGCTGATGGGGGTTACCAGCTGAGATTAGGAGTCTTGGGGGTACCCCTAATTATGGTCCCCGACAATAGCCCCCGAGCCTCGAAGGGAGTGTTGATACTCGCTTGGAGGCTTTTGTTGCACTTTTTTGCATGGGGACCGGCCTTCCTCGGTTGTCTTTTGTTCCGATGGGTGCGCGCGAGCGCACCCGGCGGGTGTAGCCCCCGAGGCCTCGGAGGAGTAGTTTGACTCCTTCGAGGTCTTAGTACGTTTCGTAATGTTTCGGCCGGTCTAGCTGCTCCCTCATGCGAACTGGCCGTAGCCCAGGTGAACAGTCGGGTCCCAAGTTCTCGGGCTGGTATGTTGACGCTGTCAACGGTTTGGCCGGAGCTGGGTTTGCGAGAGCAGCCCCCGAGCCTCCGCACAGAGTGAGAGGACGGTCAGGGACAGACTCGACTTTTTACATACGCCCCTGCGTCGCCTTTCCGCAAGGAGGAGGAGGGAAAGCGCCATGTTGCCCTCGGAGGACGCCAAACATGGTGTCTCCAGTGAGTTGCTAACGGGTAATCCGAGTGGACGCCCGTGCCCCATTTGTTAGGGGTCGGCTAGTGGCCCGGAGGCGCGCTCCAAAAGTACCTGCGGGTGACTTGCCGGACCCGGTCCCCTTTTGACAGGGTCCAAGGGCTCGATGCCTCCCTCTGGTGGGATTCTGTTACAAAATCGTTCCCGTTGGTCTCGAAAATGTCCTAGGGTACCTCGGGAGCGTAGCCCGAGCCTTGGTTATGTATTGAATGTACCCAGGGTCATCCCTCGCTCTGCGTCTGAGGCGGCTGTCGAACCCTTCGGGGGCCAGCCTTCGAACCCCTGATCAGTAGTGGGCGCGGAGCCCGAGTGGCCTAAGGCGGCCGTTGAACCCTTTCGAGGGGCCGGCCTTTGAACCTCTGACCAGTAGTGGGCATGGAGCCCGACCGCTCTGAGGCGGCTGTTGAACCCTTCGGTGGGGCCAGCCTTTGAACCTCTGATCAGTAGGGGGGCTCGGGGCCCGCTTCCTTCGCGGAGAAGGATCCCTTTCGGAGTATCCCCTTTTCTGACCCCTGAGGCAAGAGAGAGAAAGAGGAAGTGAAAAGGATACGAAATCGAATGACGTGGCGCACCTTTTTTGATGCGGTCATTATGGGGGAGGTGAAGCGTCGCCTGCTTCGCTTGCCAAAGGTGCCACCTGTCCTACCACAGAGTTAATGCGACAGGACGAGTGGTTCACGGGGTGGCCGTTGCGCGTGCGCGAGCCGTTCGAGGAACGGAACGCGGACGTGTCGTCTTCCGCCGTGGGAGAAGGTCCTTTCGCTATCCCAGGAGGGGACGTGAGCTTGCTGGCGACTCAACTGCCGCTTCCGCCCACCTGCCACCGCCATTACTGTCGGCCCATTTCTGGCCATGGCGACCGTCGCGCCTTCTCCCGCGGTTGACCGGCCCATGACCGATGCGCTTGGTTGGCACTGTCGGGTCATGCACTGGGTCGCCTCGAGTCGCGGTACTAGTTCCGCAGTCGAGAAGGCGCGGTACTAGTGCGAGTGGCGGTGCAGTTTCTTGTACGTAGTAACCGGCGCGCCGGTTACATGACGTGTGGGCCTGGGCCTCCATGCTGGATGTGTTGAAGTCGAAAGGGTGCGTCCCCCTAGGTGCGGTTGTACGCCGCCTACATGGCGGCCCACCTTTTCACCCGCTGGCCTGGGCGAGAGTGGAGGAATGCTCGTAACCGCTGGGCAGTCGCGCACACCGTGAACAGCGGTTTGGCCCCGTCTGCCCTGCGCCAGCTTGTATGACGCGTGGGGCCCAGCCCCCGTGTCGTAGGGGGAGGACCTTGGAGCGTGTTGGAGAAGACTCAGCCCGCGACGGCTGAGGACGCAAGTGGGGAGAGTTGCCTTTAAAAGGAGGGCGACCCCCTTGAAGGGCAACCATGTCTTCGCGCTCTCCTCATGCATTGTGTCTTTCCACCTTTCGAGCCCCCAGATGGGGGGCGCCCGCGGTTCTCCAGCCTGGTTATCGTTGGGGGAATGCAACTTCGCGGAAGTCGGTACCTTTCAGCCATCGTTTGGCTTCAAGGATTTTCGTTAGGCAGCCCGGCTGCATCCCCTCACCGGTGGTCACCCAAGACGGTGACCTCCAGTTCGGTGGTGGGAAGAAGCGAGCCGGGTTGCGATTTTGGTTCCGCCCTCAGCTTCAAGGATCTTCGTCATCCTGGCTGGGCAGAAGTCGGGCTGAGCCGGAGCTCTACCTCCTGCACGGGTCGGCCGACCACCTCCTCTTCCAGCTTTTGGTGGTGAAAACATTTCGGGGAGGGCGGAGTGTTGCTGCCCAGCTAGGATGCAACATTCCGTCCTCTGTCCTTGCTTTCGTAGCGAGGACGGGAGCGAGGACCTACCGGTGCGCTTTGGGGCGGCCGGCGCTCGCTGGTGCGGTGTTGGTGGACAGGTGGACGCCGCCGTCGGTGCTGAGGCGGTGGCGGCTGGAGAGGTAGGCTTTTCTGCCAACGAGACCATCAGCGCCACCCGTGATACAACCTCCGGCTCTTTGGCTTTAATATCTGGTTCGCGTCCCTTGTGTGGGGACGCGAATGAGAGCCCTCCGGCGGCCGCGTCCGTCCTGGGACCATGGCTGCTGCTGCGGAGGTTGCTGGCGAGTCGCCCGGAGTCTGTCGTCCCGCAGGCTCTCCGATGTGGAGGTTGTTCATACCCGCGGGGACGGAACCGGAGTTCCATTTGTAATGGCACCTTGAGTGCCGGTGTTTGTCCATTGTGGTTGTCGGGGCCTGAACATGTATGTATCTTTCCACGTGAAGCCATGTTTTTCCCTTATTCCGAGCACTGGGACTCGCCTGTCGGCTAACTGAACCGCTTCACCAAGTGTGAGTTGCCTCGTGCGAAGGTGATGAGTGAGGTATCCGTATCCCGGAGGCGTAGGAGTCCCTTGGCTCAGTCGGCCTTGCCGCCTGAGGCTTCTCTTGCTTAGTTAAAGGAAACCCTTGGCCGCTCTTCGATGAGCCGAAGCCGGAGGCAGAGGTATCAGCGTGGACAGAGGCAGAGTTGGCTCGAAAAGAAGACTTCGTCGGCCGGAGCCTGACCGGGTCGTCCACTGGCGGGACCGGCACCAGAATCGAGTTGCCGAGGCCATGGGCCGGGCTGATGTCCTTGCGGGACAGCCGGCTGAGGCTTCAGGGTGACCGGCCGAGCCGTCCGCTCGAGCCGGACTCCTGGAAGAGACCCTGGCGGCGATGGCCCGGGCGTGGTGCTGACGTCGTCCTTCGGAGCGGAGATCCTCCGACTGTGTTGCCGTTCGAGGCTCGGTCGGACATCGCCGAAGGTGGTGTTGACGTCGAGGGTGCTGCTGCTCCCCCTCCATCGAGGTCCGAACCTGCAGGATCGGTTTACCTTGTAGTGTTCGTATGTTTTCTGTGGCCGCCGAGGCCCAAACGTGCTGTCGTTATGTTGTAAAGCTGCGTTTCTTTTTCCCTTTGTTTCGAGTATCAAGACTTATTTGTCGGCAACAGAATTGTTTGTTCGAGCGAGAGTTACTTTTCACGGAAGGTGATGAGTGAGGTATCTGTATCTCGGAGGCGTAGGAGTCCCTCGGCTCGATCGGCCTTGCCGCTTATGTGTACTCTTACTCATCCGTAGGATTCTGCTAACGATGTAGTCGAGAAGGCCTAAAAAATCGTTCCGGCAGGAGGGTCTCCGAGCATTGGGACTTGTTCGGTCAGCGGAATCGCTTATCCGAGCGTGAGTTATTTATCGCAGAAGGTGATGAGTGAGGTATCCGTATCCCGGAGGCGTAGGAGTCCCTCGGCTCGGTCGACCTTGGCTGCTTACGTGTACTCCGTCGTTTTTAGGACCCCACTTTCGAAGTAGTCAAAAAGCACGAAAGGCGCTCTGGCAGAAAGACTTTTTTCGAGGAAAATCTTGACGCAGAGGGGGTTCCCCCTTCTAGCCACAGAGGGAGGGTCGAGCTTTTTGCCGAGGCAAGGCCAACCCTTCCTTGATGGTTAGACTTTGAACATGAACGAGGTGTGCGAACGACTTGAAAGCATCTTAAGGGTAGAAACGACGTAGCTGTCGGATGTTCCAAGCGTTGCTGTAGACCTCACCTTGGCTGTTGGCCAGCTTGTATGTCCCGGGCTTCAAAACCTTGGCGATGATGAACGGCCCTTCCCAGGGAGGCGTGAGCTTGTGCCGCCCTTGGGCGTCTTGTCGCAGCCGAAGCACCAGGTCGCCCGCTTGGAGGTCTCGGGACCGAACCCCTCGGGCATGGTAGCATCGCAGGGACTACTGGTACCGTGCCGAGTGTAGTAAGGCCATGTCCCGAGCCTCTTCAAGCTGGTCCAGTGAGTCTTCTCGGTCGGTCTGGTTTCTTTGGTCGTCATACGCCCTCGTCCTCGGGGAACCGTATTCTAAGTCTGTGGGCAAGACGGCCTCGGCCCCATAGACTAGAAAGAACGGTGTGAAGTCCGTGGCTCGGCTCGGCGTTGTCCTCAGACTCCAGACCACCGAGGGGAGTTCCTTTATCCACCACCTTCCGAACTTGTGGAGGTCGCTGTAGATCCTCGGCTTGAGTCCTTGCAGAATCATGCCGTTGGCACGTTCCACTTGCCCATTCGTCATGGGGTGAGCCACGGCAGCCCAGTCCACCCGGTTATGGTGATCCTCACAGAAGTCCAGGAACTTTCGGCCGGTGAACTGGGTGCCGTTGTCGGTGATGATGGAGTTCGGGACCCCAAAGCGATGAATGATGTTGGTGAAGAATGCCACCGCCTGTTCGGACTTGATGCTGTTTAGGGGTCGGACCTCGATCCACTTGTAGAATTTGTCGATGGCGACCAGCAGGTGCGTGTAGCCCCCGGGGGCCTTCTGCAAGGGACCGACAAGGTCCAGTCCCCACACAGCAAACGGCCAGGTGATGGGTATTGTCTGCAGAGCCTGAGCAGGCAGGTGGGTCCGCCTTGCGTAGAACTGACATCCTTGGCAGGCGCGGACAATTCTAGTGGCGTCGGCCACCGCGGTCGGCCAGTAGAAACCTTGTCGGAAGGCGTTTCCAACAAGGGATCGGGGTGCTGCGTGATGACCGCAAGCCCCCGAGTGTATTTCTCGTAAGAGCTCCTGGCCTTCGGCGATGGATATGCACCGCTGGAGGATGCCAGATGGGCTGCGGTGGTAGAGCTCCTTTCCGTCACCCAGTAAGACGATCGACTTGGCGCGCCGCGCCAGTCGCCGAGCCTCGGCTTGGTCGAGGGGCAGCTCTCCTTGGTGGAGATATTGCAGGTACGGGGTCTCCCAGTTTCGATTAGGCTGGACCCCACTCCGCTCTTTCTCGACGCGCAGTGCCTCACCCTCGGGGGCCGAGGGTGCCTCGGGCCGAGCCGAGGGCGCCTCGGGCTGTGCCGAGGATGCCTCGGGCTGTGCCGAGGCCTTCTCGGGCTTGGGCGCGCCGTCGGTCTTGACTGAGGGTTGATTTAGGTCTCAGGAGAAGACGTCCGGGGGGAACGTTGTCCGCCCCGAGGCTATCTTAGCTAGCTCGTCCGCAGTCTCGTTGTGTCGTCGGGCGATGTGGTTGAGCTCGTGCCCGTAGAACTTGTTCTCAAGGCGCCGAACCTCATCGCAGTAGGCTTCCATCTTCGGGTCGCGGCAGTGGGAGTTCTTCATAACTTGGTCAATGATGAGCTGCGAGTCGCCACGAGCGTCGAGGCGTCGGACCCCTAGCTCAATGGCGATGCGCAACCCGTTGATCAGAGCTTCGTACTCAGCCATGTTGTTGGACGCCGGGAAATGGAGGCGTAGCACGTAGCGTAGGTGTTTCCCGAGGGGCGAGATGAAGAGCAGGCCCGCGCCTGCCCCTGTTTTCATCAGCGACCCATCAAAAAACATGGTCTAGAGTTCCGGCTAGATCAGAGTCGCCGGGAGCTGGGTGTCGACCCATTCAGCCACAAAGTCCGCCAAGACTTGGGACTTGATGGCCTTCCGAGGGGCGAACGAGATCGTCTCGCCCATGATTTCCACAGCCCTCTTTGCAATCCTACCCGAGGCCTCTCGGCACTGGATGATCTCCCCCAGGGGGAAGGATGACACCACAGTCACCGGATGAGACTCGAAGTAGTGTCGCAACTTCCGCCGTATCAGGATCACCGCGTACAACAGCTTCTGAATTTGCGGGTAGCGGATCTTGGTCTCGGATAGTACCTCACTCATGAAGTAAACCGGCCTCTGGACGGGCAATGCATGCCCTTCTTCTTGTCTCTCAACCACGATCGCGGCACTGAACACCTAAGTGGTAGCGGCGACGTAGATCAAGAGGGCTTTTCCAGCGGCGGGGGGCACCAAGATGGGCGCGTTCGTAAGGGGTGCCTTCAGGTTCCCGAGGGCCTCCACGGCCTCGGAGGTCCAAGTGAAGCACTCGGTCTTTCTTAAGAGGCGGTACAGAGGTAGGCCTCTTTCGCCAAGGCGCGAGATGAAACAGCTCAGGGCCGCAAGGCATCCCATGACCCTTTGTACGCCTTTCAAGTCCTTGATGGGCCCCATGTTGGTGATGGCCGTGATTTTCTCCGGGTTGGCCTTGATGCCCCGCTCGGAGACGATGAACCCCAAGAGCATGCCTCGGGGGACTCCGAAGACACACTTCTCGGGATTGAGTTTTACGCCCTTTGCCTTGAGACACCGGAATGTCGTTTCAAGGTCGGAAAGGAGATCGGAGGCTTTCCTCGTCTTGATTACGATGTCATCGACATAAGCCTCGACTGTTCGACCAATGTATTCGCCGAACACGTGGTTCATGCACCTTTGGTACGTCGCACCCGCATTCCTCAAACCAAATGGCATAGTAACATAGCAGTACATGCCAAAAGGTGTGATGAAAGAAGTCGCGAGCTGGTCGGACTCTTTCATCCTGATTTGGTGATACCCTGAGTAGGCATCGAGGAAAGACAGGGTTTCGCATCCCGCAGTGGAATCCACGATTTGATCGATGCGAGGCAGAGGATAGGGAACTTTTGGGCATGCTTTGTTTAGACCAGTGTAGTCTACACACATCCGCCATTTCCCTCCTTTCTTTCTCACAAGCACGGGGTTGGCAAGCCATTCGGGATGGAATACCTCTTTGATGAACCCTGCGGCCATCAGCTTGTGGATCTCCTCGCCTATGGCTCTGCACTTTTCTTCGTCGAATCGGCGTAGAGGTTGCTTCACGGGACGGGCTCCAGCTCGGATATCCAGCGAGTGCTCAGCGACATCCCTCGGTATGCTAGGCATGTCCGAGGGACTCCACGCGAAAACTTTGGCGTTTGCGCGGAGAAAGTCGACGAGCACTGCTTCCTATTTGGGGTCGAGCTCGGAGCCGATCCGGATCTGCTTGGAGCGTCGTTGCTGGGGTCGAGGGGGACAGACTTAACCGTCTCCGCTGGCTCAAAGTTGCCGGCATGGCGCTTCACGTCCGGCGCCTCCTTGGAGAGGCTCTCCAGGTCGGCGATGAGGGCCTCGGATTCGGCGAGGGCCTCGGCGTACTCCATGCACTCTACGTTGCATTCGTACGCGTGTCGGTACGTGGGGCCGACAGTGATGACTCCATTGGGGCCCGGCATCTTGAGCTTGAGGTGGGTGTAGTTAGGGATGGCCATGAACTTGGTGTAGCATGGCCTCCCTAGTACCGCGTGGTAGGTTCCTCGGAACCCGACCGCCTCGAACGTGAGGGTTTCCCTTCTGAAGTTGGAGGGAGTCCCGAAGCAGACGGGCAGATCGAGTCGTCCGAGGGGTTGGACACGTTTCCCAGGGATGATCTCGTGGAATGGCGCCGCACCGGCCTGGACCGAGGACAGATCGATCTACAGGAGCTCGAGGGTCTCAGCGTAGATGATGTTGAGGCTGCTGTCTCCGTCCATGAGGACCTTGGTGAGCCTGACGTTGCCGATGACGGGGTCGACAATGAGCGGGTATTTCCCCGGGCTCGGCACGCGGTCGGGGTGATCGCCCTGGTCGAAGGTGATGGGCTTGTCGGTCCAGTCTAGGTAGACCGGCGCCTCCACCTTTACCGAGCAGACCTCCCGACGCTCTTGCTTGCGGTGCCGAGCCGAGGCGTTCGCCACTGGCCCACCGTAGATCATGAAGCAGTCGCGGACCTCGGGGAACTCCTCTGCCCGGTGATCCTCCTCCTTGTCGTCGTGGGGGGCCCTGCCACCCTCCACAGGCGGCCCGGCCCTGTGAAAGTGACGCCAAAGCATGGCGCATTCCTCAAGGGTGTGCTTGACGGGTCCCTGATGATAGGGGCACGGCTCCTTGAGCATGCATCTTGTCGAATAGATTGGCGCCTCCGGGAGGTTTCCGAGGGTTCTTGTACTCAGCGCCGGCGACAAGGTCTGCGTCGGCCGCGTCGTGTTTCGCTTGCGACTTCTTCTTGCCTTTCTTCTTAGTGCCGCGCTGAGCGGACGCCTCGGGAACATCTTCTGGCTGGCGGCCCTAGGGCTGCTTGTCCTTCCGAAAGATGGCCTCAACCGCCTCCTGGCCAGAGGCGAACTTGGTGGCGATGTCCATCAGCTCGCTTGCCCTGGTGGGGGTCTTGTGACCCAGCTTGCTCACCAGGTCGCGGCAGGTGGTGCCGGCGAGGAACGCGCCGATGACATCTGAGTCGGTGACGTTGGGCAGCTCGGTGTGCTGCTTTGAGAATCGTCGGATGTAGTCCCGGAGAGACTCTCCCGGCTGCTGGCGGCAGCTTCGGAGATCCCAGGAGTTCCCAGGTCGCACGTACGTGCCCTGGAAATTACCGGCGAAGGCTTGGACCAGGTCGTCCCAGTTGGAGATCTGCCCCGGAGGCAGATGCTCTAGCCTGGCCCGAGTGGAGTCGGAGAGGAATAGGGGGAGGTTGCGGATGACGAGGTTGTCATCGTCTGTTCCACCCAGTTGGCAGGCCAACCGGTAGTCCGCGAGCCACAGTTCCGACCTTGTCTCCCCCTTGTGATGGTAGTCGGGGTTCGGAACCGGGTCGGGAACGGCACCCGTCGTATGGCCCGGCTGAAAGCCTGCGGGCCGGGCGGTTCGGGCGAGGGGCTCCAATCCTCCCCGCTATCGTAGCGTCCCCCACGCCTAGGGTGGTAGCCTCGGTGCACCCTCTCGTCGAGGCGGGCTCGATGGTTGTGGTGGTGGTGCTCGTTGCCGAGGCGTCCCGGGGCTGCAGGCGCTGTGTTGCGCGTGCACCCGGTGTGGACCGAGGCTTCCCGCACGAATCGGGAAGTCACGGCGCGGTGCTCCGAGGGGTGTCCCTGCCTTCGAGAGGCAGAGCTCTCGGCCAGTCGGACTGCGGCATCCTCCAGGAGATTCTTGAGCTCTCCCCGGATCCGCCGCCTTTCGGTGGTTGATGGTTCCGGCATTGTGCGGAGAAGTATCGCTGCTGCAGCCAGGTTCTGGCTGACCCCACTTGAAGCCGGTGTCGGCCTTGCCCTGACGTCGTCGGCGATGCGGAGCTGGACGCCCTGGGGTAGATGACGCGCTTCTCCGGCCGGAGCTTGGTCTACCCATTCCTGCCCGATGTTCCGGCGGAGCGGCTCAAGTGTTCTTGCCCCCTCGTCGAGCCTGGCCTGCATCTCGCGGATTTGCTCGAGCTGTGCGTCCTGACCCCCCGCAGGGACTGGGACCACAGCTAGCTCCCGAAGGATGTCAACGCGTGGCGCAGGCCTAAGGGGATTACCGTTTTCCGGTATACCAAGATGGTTGCCTTCGTCGGGACCCCCTAGATCGACGTGGAAACATTCACGACTTGGGCCGCTGTCTCCGTCGCCGAAGCTGTGGCTACCGCCGGAACAATCGGAAAGGCAGTAGTCGCATGCGGTCATAAAGTCCCGCATGACGCTAGGGTTACCGAGCCTGGAGAAATCCCAACCAAAGTCGGGCTCGTCATCTTCCTCGGAACCCGAGGGTCCGTAGGTCGAGACGGCCGTCAGGCGGTCCCAGGGTGACCGCATATGATACCCCGGAGGGCTGGTGCATGCCTCCATGAAGGCTTCCACCAAAGCGGGGTCGCTTGGTGGATCGAGGCTAAATCCAAAAGGCATGAGACGGGAGTCGGTCGGTACCTCTTGGTCGACAGGTGGTGACGTTGTCACGTCAGGGGCGGACTGCACCATTGTCTCAGGTACGATGGTGACGCCCAGCAAGTCCTTCGCGAGCGTGCTGGCGTCGTCCGTCCACTTGGAGTTGGCGTGTTGTAGGGAAACGGCGCTCGTCTTCGTCTCAAACGTGAGGTCGACGCCCGACGTGTCCCCCGTCGGGGCGTCGGCGCCGTCGACTCGCTCGATAGCCAATGAGGTGCCGCCTCCTGCTTGGCCATGGTTGCCCCGCCTCCTCCTCCTCCCGCAGGGGAGGTGACGAGACAAACTCGGACGCCGTTCTTCCGCCTCGTGGGGAAGACGTCGTCGATTACGCCGACGGCGGGCGGGTTGTCGGCCGCCATTGTCGCCTTCGCGCGGCGGAGGAAGGAGTATCATGTCGTAGCTGCTGTCGAGGGACATGAACTCAAGACTCCCGAAACGGAGCACCGTCCCGGGTTGGAAAGGTTGCTGGAGACTACCCATCTGGAGCTTGACGGGGAGCTGTTCGTCAACACGCAGCAGGCCCCTACCTGGCGCGCCAACTGTCGGCGTTTCGACCCCGGGGGGTCCCTGGACCGACGATTGAATTGTCGCCGCGTGTCCCAGCCCAGATGGGTCGGCGCGAGACGGAGCACGAAGGGGGGTAGAAGAGAGGGGGAAAAGCCCGCGGCCTCCGTGTTTGTCCTGCGCCCAGGTCGGGTGCGCTTGCAGTAGGGGGTTACAAGCGTCCGCGTGGGGGGGGAGAGCGAGGGACTCTACGCGTCGCCCCGTCCTCCCGCGCAGCCAACCTTCCCGTAAGAGAGCCCTGGACCTTCCTTTTATAGGCGTAAGGAGAGGGTCCAGGTGTACAATGGGGGGTGTAGCAATGCGCTATCGTGTCTAGCAGAGAGGAGCTAGTGCCCTAAGTACATGCCTTCGTGGGAGCCAGAGAGGTTTTGGCACCCTGTTCATATGATGTCGTGGCCATCGGAGGAGCGTTGGAGCCTTGCGAAAGGATAGCTGTCGGGGCTGTCGAGTCCTTGCTGACGTCTCCTTGCTTCCGTAAGGGTTTGAGAGTCGCCGTCGTCATGGAGCACGCGGGGCGCCATCATTATCTGTTTTCCGGGGCGAGTCAGACGGGACGCCGGTCCCGTTACCCGTAGCCTGAGCTAGCTAGGGATAGGGTAATGATGGCCCCCCCTATGACGTGGTCGGTCCGAGCCCTGGGTCGGGCGAGGCAGAAGCTCCTCCGAGGTCGGGGTCGAGTCGGTCTTCCGAGGTCGAGGTCGTGTCCGAGCCCCGGGTCGGGCGAGGCGGAGTTCGTCGTCTTCCGGGGCCGAGCCCGAGTCCGAGCCCTGGGTCGGGCGAGGCGGAGTTCTTCGTCTTTCGGGGCCGAGCCCGAGTCCGAGCACTGGATCGGGCGAGGCGAAGTTCATCGTCTTCTAGGGCCGAGCCCGAGTCCGAGCCCTGGGTCGGGCGAGGCGGAGTTCGTCGTCTTCTGGGGCCGAGCCCGAGTCCGAGCCCTGGGTCAGGCGAGGCGGAGTTTCCTATGGCGCCCGAGGCCGGACTTGGCTGCTATCAGCCTCACTTTGTCGAGTGGCATAGCAGTCGGAGCGACGTAGGCGGCGCTGTCTTCTTGTCAGGCTGGTCAGTGGAGCGGCGAAGTGACTGCGGTCACTTTCAGCTCTGTCGACTGAAGGGCGCATGACAGGATAGGATGTCAGGCCATCCTTGCATTAAATGCTCCTGCGATTCGGTCGGTCGGTGTGGCGATCTGGCCAAGGTTGCTTCTTGGCGAAGACTGGGCCTCGGGCGAGCCGAAGGTGTGTACGTCGCTTGAGGGGGTCCTCGGGCGAGACGTGAATCTTCCGGGGTCGGCTGCCTTTGCCCGAGGCTGGGCTCGGGCGAGGCGAGGTTGTGTCCCTTGAGTGGACCGAGCCTTGGCTTAATCGCACCCATCAGGCCTTTTCAGCTTAGTGCTGATGGGGGTTACCAGCTGAGATTAGGAGTCTTGGGGGTACCGCTAATTATGGTCCCCGACACCAACCGAAGCAGGTTCTGCATACTGCTTCGTGTCACTCACCCTACATACAAGAGTATGTGGGCAACCATCCTGTAGCCTCTGTTGCTTCAGCTAGTCAGCCACAGGCTTCCTGGCCACAGCTTCCACCTCCGCCACCACTACAACCTGCCTATTCACGAGGTCAGCAGCCAGAAGGGAGCCATCAGACCCATCAACAGCGTGACCTCAGGGAGGAATCCGAAGCTTGCCCAGTCAACAGTACTGTGCCAGAATCAAAACACATCTATTGAGACATATCCTACCTCTCAAGCACTTTTATATTCCTTGTCATTTTCTTTTTTAATATGAAACAATCAATTAAAACCTAGTCTTCTTGTTATTTTTAAATAGCTTCGTTCTTGAGAAATATATCTTTTCACAGATTTACGAAGCCCCAAATTGCCGAAGCTCAAAAGTCGTTCCTAAGGGAATGCAGAGCTAAGGATCGCATTGTGACTTTTACCGAAGCTATAGAAAGTCGTTCCAAAGAAATGCAGCATAAGTTCGCCGAAGCTACAAAAAGTCATTCCCGAGGGAGCGCAGTGTAAGTTTTCTGCTCAAAAGTCGTTCCAAAGTGAATGCAGAGCCAAATACCACCAAAATAAAAGGCGAAGCGCGAAAAGTCAACGTGAATACCGCCGAAATAGAAGGCAAAGAAGTTCAAAATACGTTCCTGAGGGGATGCAGAACTTACACCGAAAAATAAGCGGTGAAGCCGAAAAATAAACGGCAAAGAGATTTTGCTCGTTCCTAAGGGGACACAAAGATTGTGTTTCAGTGGGAGTATGTGTCTTCGGCATTAGCATCATTCTTTGCATCATATCATCACATCATATCACATAGCATCTCATCATATATCATGCCACACCGATGACATCAATTAAAAACAAAGCCGATCTTCGGAGATTGCCTTACGAAAATGAAAAGGATCTAAGGCAAAAGCAAGCTAAGAATCACAGCTTCATCAATCCTGATATGGAAGAAGGGATCTATTGACTACGAAGCATCAATGTTTTTACGAAGTGTGAATGATTTTACGAAGGATAAAAATTCTTCTTTGCGAAGCATGAAAAGAAGGGAAGGTGTTTTTTCGCCAACGGCTCAAAAACGGTATGTACATAAAATTTCATGCATCGCAAAGAGTTGACTTACAAATAACTTACATATTACATTGAGAAATATAAACATCAAATATTACAAACTTAGTTTAGCAAATGTTGCATTAACACCCTAGAAATGTTTTTACAATAACTGCTATTCTTCCTTCAGAACCTTTTCTGCAACTTCGTTAAGCAGTTTTGTAACAACTTCGTCGACGATAGCTTCGGCCACATTAATGATTTCTATTGCCTTCTTTGTTTCTGGGTCGGCTAGTGGGTCGAATGGCTCTGGTGGAGGAGGTAGTTTAGCTGCGGTAGAAAACATCAGTTATCTCGAAGTCAAAAATGACAAAGCTAAAAGCCATTAAGTAATACCTATTCGACTTTCGAGTTTCGCTGCTCTTTCAGCTTCTTTTGCTGCTTCTCGAGCGTCATGAAGATCTTTTTCGCTCTTCTTCATTATTTCATGAGCCATTTCTCGGCCGCCATTTTTCCAGATATCAGTGAAAAGTTTTCTGCCTGTTAAACTTGCTTCGGCCGTGGGGTCCTTCGTGTCATCCACGGAGAAGGCAGCTTCGACCCGGGCCAAGGTTTTAACATGATCACAACCCGCCTTCTCCAAAACGGCTGCAACTCCTCTTGCACCAGAAAACGCGCAGACGTCCCCATGATCACTTAGAATTTCTTCAAAAGCTTTGGCTTCATTACTGATCCACTCGATAACGCCCTTGGGGTCGCCTCGTATGAAGTTGTTTTCGCTTGAATATGCGCCCAAGTTGGCGAAGCTAGTCTTTATTTTTCTCACACACTCCACAGATTTTTCATAGCACCTTTCCTTGGATGCGCGAAGCTCTGCAACCGTTTTTTCTAGATAATTTTTCCAATATTTGCTGGCATCTCGATCAGCTTCAGCGACAGCACACTTTAAGTTGGCTTCAGCCAGTTGTTTTCGAAGGTCTTCAATCTCATTCTTTTGAATTTCAGCTTGAGCCTTGAAGTTAGCTTCATCCTCCTTTACTTTGTCCACCAATGTAAGTAGAATTTTGTCTTTTTCTGTGGCTTCGTTTCTCAGCTTGATAACCTCTCTTTGAAGGTTGTTGAGAGCAATAGTGCAGCTCTCGTCTTCAGCATTCTTTTGCGCTCTAAAGGCGTTGCTAAGTATTAAGCCCTACAAGAAAGAATAAATGGATTAACATAAGAATAAAAGACTCCATTATAGAATCCATAAGCTTCAAAATTTACAACTTTTTGTACCTTCAGACTGTTGTATGCAAGGCTATCTGCAAGATCATCCTTCGTCATGGCGCAAAGCCTAGCCTCGAGCTTCAGGAAACCCATGCTTCTGGCCATCTCCCGACAGACGGATAATTCTTTGTTGTCCGGGAGACAATACAAGAAATCATCTTCATCCATACCGTTAAACACTAAGGCCCCCTTCGGATACTTCAGTTCCCAGGCATAGTGTTTGGCTTCAAAAATTTCTTCTTTGGATAATTTCTTTCCCGCAGCATGTCAAATGATATAATCAAGATCTTCGGAGGATGCTTCGGGGGTAAGGGATTCGGTTTCTTTGGCCACACTTTTTTCAAAAGCTATATTAATATCTGAAGGTATTTCTTCGGCCTCCTTCTCGGGTGTGGCAAGCTTTGTCTCAACATGCACTTTGGGCCCTGCTTCGGCTTCATCCTCGGTTTTTGTAGCTTCAACTTCTATTTGCTCAGAATCAGCTTTGTGTTGCTTTCTGTCAGCTTCGGAAACCTTCTTTGTGGAAGAGAGGCATTTGGAACCCGGTGTTTCCAAAATATCTAATACATTTACCATCCTTTTTCTTCTAGGGGTTATGGTAGAACTTTTTTCTGCCTTCAGCATTGTCGCTTTTGTTGGACTTAGAATCCCGGGCATTTTTGTTGTTTCTTTAGTTTTCGACCTTTCAGCCTTATCCTCGTCAACCTTCATTTTAACCAGCTCAGTCGAAGGTGCCTGCGGCACTGCAGCCGGCTTTTCAATCTTCTATGTGGGAGGAGCAGGTTCCCTCGGCTTAGTAGTTGAAGGCGTCTCCCCGCCAAACTCAGGCACTACGGCTGGTTCAATGTAGCGTGGTCAGTGGGTAAGGACCTTCAGTTTTTTACTCTTCGGCGTAGGCTCGCTTGGAGCAGCCGAAGCAGCAACCTTTCCAGAAGTCGCACCCTTTCTTTTCTGCCCCCGTGGCGGGTAGCGATAGTCAGGGTACACAAATCCAATAGCATCAAAAACCCTATTTAATCTTTTCTTTTTTTGGCTCCCGAAGGCCGCAGATAGTGCATCATCTTCAGACTTGGAATATGCTCCAAGTAATTCATCGCTAGTATTTTCAATACACTTCAGCCAGTCATCATCTGGTTCGACAAACTTGTCCCCAAACCTGAAGGTGTACTTCAATCGAACCAGGCCGCCTTCGCTAGGGTTAGTAATGGTTTATTTCGGCATCTCCCAGCTGTCTACAAGTGGCCATATCCTGTAGGCTATATGTTCCTGAAGTAAGTCTCTTGTCCCAATAAAAGAGCAAACTGTGCTGAAAGCCCTTCGGCATGCTTCGGCTGCTTCATCAACTTCTACCTTCGGCTTTTGGAGGCCGAAGCGGGACCAGATGGGGCGCATGATGATATCTTTAATGTCTTCTCTTGCCTTCAGATCATTTTTCACATAAAACCACTCTTCCATCCAGGCTCTGGGCCACCTCTTCCGAAACGTCGGCACTGGGTAGCTTGCGCCAGAGCGAGCAACGAAGCCATAGCAACCAAAATTGTTATGATATTGTTCTTTACCCCAAGCCTTCGTCTCATACAAAGTTCATACATACTACAAAAACACCTTGCGCTTGGCTCCAGACCTTGACTTCTCACAGCCCAGACGAAAATCCCCATTCTAATAACCGCTTCGGGGGTGATTTGGTGAAGGTAAATCTGATATATCTTCAAAACTTCAACCACAAACCTGCTCAATGGGAACCGAAGCCCAGCTTTGAAGAAGCTTTAGAAAATTACAACTTTATTTTCTTCGGGAGCAGGAACAACCCTGTCTCCGTCAGTCCTCACAATAGACATATCTCGAAAATACCTTCCTCTCATATTATCAAGATGACTTTGTTTGATTGTTGATTTTCCAAAGACTGTATGACTTGGCCGCCAGGGTCGATCTTCGGAGTCTTCGCCTCCACTCTCCACATCATAGCTGTCACTATCACCAGTATCTTCAGACAGTCCTTCCAGTATTTCCTTAGTAATCTTCTCTGTGTTTTTTTGCTATTGACTCAATAAAACCAGCATTCTTCTCCTCAAGAAGCTTCTCCTCTTCGGTCAGCTTCGTCTCAACAACAACCTTTTTGTCTTGAGACATCTTCTCTTCGGAAATAATAAAAATGTGACCTTCAAACCAAAACTCAAAAGCTTGAAAACTAACAAGCCTTAGTGAGCAAGAGCTATAAAATTGAGAAAACAAAGTAAATGGCACAAGCAGCGTACCAAAAATGGTTGGTGCGAGTTCTTATTTATACGCTCGACGCGCTCCAAATCGGAGGGCCCCGTCTGTCATTGATTGTTGCTATTCTAGCAAAGGAAAGGTGTTTTTTCGGACCTTCGGCTTAGGGCCTTCGTCCATGTCGCAATCTGAATTCGTTATTCTAACAAATTAATATTGCGAGGGGCTACTGTTGGGGGCCTTCGTCTTCCGAAGTTCCTCAAAAACATGATTTAACAATGTTTCCCGAGTGTAATATATGAACAGGTGCCCTCGAACTCGGATCAGAACCACACAGTGTGAGTGGCAGGAACAATACGAAGGTTGACACAGCGCCGAAGCTATGCAAGGAAGCTTCAGCATAACGGCAGGAAAGAGAACCGACTTAAAAGGGAAAAGACTATTTAGACCTCTGGTGGATTACCTTAGAGTCATTAGCAAAGGTAAAGGGCATGGATGTAATTTCACATAGGCTGCGTCCCGTGCCTATAAATAGGTGAACAGCACTCCCGTACTGTTCATGCTGACTTGGCATTTGCTTTTGCGTCACGCTTGTACCTTCGTCTTCTGTCGAATCGAAGGTACCTTTTGTAATTGAATATTATTCATGTTTTTTCCATGATTATATAATAAAAGAGGAATCAATAATGTTACATAATCATTCATGTTGTTTTTAATGTCTTACATGCTTCTCCTTTCATTATTATTCACTGCAATCATGAAGGTATGTCCTTCATGACCTTCGTCTGAAGATCATTATGTCCTAAGGGGAATAATGTTTCGAAAGACGAAGGGCTTTAACCTTTAACATTTTATGTTGCCTTGTTCTTGATTTATAGCATTTGAGAACAAGTCCCCAACACATATGTAGATGATGTAATAAAAAATTAAGAATGTTTCGAGAAAGTTGTGACGCACTATATGTAGAATCCTAAGTGGCCTACACATGAAATCATAGAGTTTTAATGTAGAGTGGCTACGTTTCTACAAATAATGCATCACAACTTTTTCAAAATATTCTCAAATTTTTATCACAGCCTCTACATATGATATCATGACATGTGGACAAGTTTCACGATTTTCTGACTTTATTTGTGTTTTGTACAATTTTTAAACAACTTGATGGCAAGTTCACGGTCATGTTTAGTGAGCATGGTGTTCGAAAATTCCGGTCTGCTCCTGAAATCGGTCGTAACTTGTGTTACCTAACATGGATGTCATTTTTGCATTCACGATTTTCTATTTTTCGAGTGACTTGCAGTTTAAATCTGAATTATCCGAGTAAATTCAATCAAAGGAACAAAATCTAATAATTATAGAAAACATATTTATAATTGTACCAAAATAAAACATGTAAGTCTACATAGTGTAGGAACATACCACAAAAAGTTTGGTTGGAAAAACAAAAAAATAAAAATATACTTTGTCGAGTGCCAAAGTAGCTGCTTTGCCGAGTGTCAAATCCTGACTCTCGGCAAAGATAACAGCCGTCAACTATAGAAGGCTGCTGACGGCCCTTTGCCGAGCGTCACAACTTCGCTGAGTGTTTGGCACTCGGTAAAAAGGTCTTTGCCGAGTGTCTTTGTGTGTCGAGAGTCCTGCTCCCGGTAAATGTGGTCGTTACCGAGAGCAGAACTTTGCCGTGTGCGGCACTCGGCAAAGACTTCTTTGTCGAGTGCCTGAGAAAAAGCACTCGATAAAGCGCCGAACACTCAGCAAAGAGCCAGATTCCGGTAGTGATTGTATATGAATTCAGATCGCACCGGTTAGCTCCACGTCTGAAGCTGTATTATCCTACGCCTTGCTACCTGAACCTAAAAGGTATACTCATAAGTAAATATTCCCCTTTGTGTGTTCATGTATTCTACTTTTATTAGAATTTAAATCTTAATATATCTTCTATCTTGAAGATAAGTTGATGGAAGAAGATTCCTTATCTTTAGGGTCTGTTTGGTTCAGCTTTTTTTGACTAACTTTTCTGAGAATCTAGTTGTGAAGATAATCTAGCTGTAAGAAAAATCTAAGTATCTTGGGATTACATGCGGTGTAAGATGAAGTGGTCCAAATGATTCATCATCTAGAAAGTGATGTATTCCTATTATCGTGATGACTCGACCGATTCTGTGTTTATATTGATTTTGGACGGTTTTTACTGAAGCGATTCTTATAGAAGCGGGGTGAAAAGCTAGAGCGTTTGACAGTCCGCAACACTTTTACATTCCACAGCAGCTTTTGTTGGACAGAAGCGAAAAATTGTATTGGCTTGTTCTGATGCTTTTGGATCCATCCTGAGTGACCAACACTATTCTTAGCTCTCTCCGGTCTATTTATCCCTGATATTAATTCCAAACACTAAGAAGTAAGTGATATAGAAATATTACACTGTTAATATTAATTACAAATATTAATAAGAAGTACATCCTATAGAAGTATTACACTATTTTATACATTTCTATGTACGCGATTAATTGCCACCTTTTCAATGTTTCTTTATTTGATGAAGTTAACATGTAATAATAATTGTTTCTAAGGCAATAATGATGTCCAAACGGTCAAGAACGTTCGGCCACATGATTTCCTTTCCATGACAGTACAAAACTCTACGCTTCGCATGGTCAGAAATAATTAGGCAGTTCAACTGGTTGATTTGCGGTATGACAGCGCCAAACAATGGAAAACTTCCCAAGCCTATTGAGATAAGGGCGTGTTCGTTCCATCCCAAATTACAAGAGGTTATAATTTTTTTGGGAATTAAAACATCTAAATTTGACCAAAATTATTAAAAAAATTACAAAAAATATGACATTGAATATGCATACTATAAAAATATACTGAGTGAAGAACATAATAATATTTATTTAGTACTATAAACATTATTATTGTATTATCTAAATTTGGTTGAACTTAGAATACTTTGACCCTCCAAGAAAAATTAAATATTTAATCTACGATAGAGGGAATGGAGGTAGTAGTTAGGTATAATCTGTCAGACGTTGGCAGGAACCAATTTTATGCTGAAGATTTGTTGTACCTGCATGCTTCTTGAAGCCTGCAAGGTGAAGAGTTCTGCTTTGTCGATTCAAATGCTCGTATACTAATAACATTGGGACATGCTAAGGGCATGTTCGTTCTATGTGACTTAGAGTGGATCGAGTGCATTTAAATTCTTAGCGGGTAAAAAAAAGTTTCTGATTCCAATTGCATCCAATCTATATGAGGGTATGTTCATTTCAATCTCAATCCATATGATTTAAACGAGATTGGGTGAATTTAAATCCTTAGCAAGTTAAAATTCTTTTTAATTTTTTACAATCCCATTTAATGAATATTGATTTGGGATAACCCAACAAAGCCTAAAATAAAAATAACGGAGCTATCTATGCATGCAACTGAGTTATTGACATCTTACACAGTTTATAAGCAATGTTCCCCGCACAGGTATGTCACTCCGTCAATAGGAAACCTAATTTCAGAGTCGTCTTCGAGAAAAAAGCAGCAGACCTATGACTATCAAAACTGAAACCAAAATTTAGTGGCCAAATATGTTGTCTATGCATGAGGTATTTCCCTTATTTTTTCACATAGGAAAAGAAGAATGAATAATAATTAAAAAGAGAGAAAATGATGACCGAACTGGGCCACTTGTAGGCCAATAGGCCGAGCAGCCCAGGCTAGCAAGCACCTTATCATCTACTAGAGATTGTCTCTATCGAAACTACATTATCACAGATCATCAAATTCACTCTCTTCCCTTTTACGAGTAGATTAGGCACAATGAGTCGTAGAAGCTCGTTCCATTTCTCAATAGCACGATAGAGAAAACACACAAGACACAATATATAGGGTTAGGCCTCTGGTCTCTTTCTATCTGTATCCTCTTCTGATGGGTACAATTTCTTTTAGGGCTTGTTTGGTTCTACCCTAATCCATATGGATTGAGGGGGATTGAGGGGGTTTCAATCCCTAGTAAGTCAAAATCTCTCCCAATCTGTATCAATCCCCTCCAATCCATATGGATTGAAAATAACCGAACAAGCCCTTATATAGATACATCATACCCCTTAGAGGTTTAAGTGGTATATGCCTACATAACCCTTCATTAGGGTTTCTTAACACTCTCCCTTGGGCGAATACCTTGACCAACACATGCCTCGTCAAAACTCCCAAAAACCTAGTGGAAAAATGTGGAGAAAGAGCGTATGGTGACCCATATTGCTTTTGCACTTTGTTTCTTCGAAGATTTACACTATCTCTGATACATCCAAGGATAAAGGAGAAGAGGAGGTTGCAGGTTCTAAAGAGGAGGCAGCTGCACTAGCTGAAGAGGAGCTAGCTAGACCACCTGAATATATCATCTGACACGCCTTCAAAGGAAAGTTAGCTACTGAGCAAGTCGCTGAAGTGCAAGGTTTAGCAAAGAATCTTAGATATTGGTCAGGCGCACTTGTTTACAGGGGAAATAATGAAGATGACTACTTCTACTATCTTCCAGGCAGTAGAGAGATTGATGTGTCATGTAATGATGGATAACATAGGTAATCCGAAGCTTGAGTGTGGACTCTCCGCAATGCCGAAGGACCAGCTTGCAGATTGCCTAGCCTACAACAGCCTAAAGGTAAGGTTTTTACTCTTCTCCTCTTAATAGATAGCTTTCAAGATTTGGTTTTAAGTTGCTTTTTTGCAACATGCAGAGGCTTACTTTGAGCAAAGCCTTGAAGGCGCAAAAGGATGCCAAAGATGCAAGTGCTCAGATAGCCGTAGGGAATCTTCGGTCTAAAGATTTTGGGCTTCGGTATAATCTTCAAGAAAAAGAAATGATGTTGAATACTTTGGCACAAGATCTGATTGAAGACCACGCCGAGTTTCAGAAGTCTTCCGAAAAGAAAGACAATAAGATTTCAAAGCTAGAGGTCGATCATCTTCAATGTCTAAAGCGCATTGAAGAACTTGAGGCTCAATTGAAAAAGGAGACTAAAGCCCATAAAGCCAAAATGGCTAAACTGAAAGAGAAGATTGAAGAAGCTAGTGCAAATTTTGAAGTTGAGAAGGCAAAGCGCGAGATTGCTAACAATGAGAAGGACATATTACAGAAAATTGTTCATGAGCTTCGGGGGTCTAGGGAAGAATGCTTCTCCACCATCGCCCAGTGTTGTGAAAGGCTAAAAAATAACTACATATCCATTGGAGTTCTTTTGAGAGAAAAATAATTTCTGCATGGAGATGCCTCTAGGGTGGTGAAGTGGATAGATGGAGAGGTGGAAGCCTTTGACGATTTGTTATCTTCCCTTGGTCTATGCTTGCATTGGGGCTCACTTTCGCTTTACTTAAAACAGTTGGATGTGTGCATGTAAAGGCTATTAGCTAGCTGGGGCTCACACTCTCTGTTGATAATATTAAAAATCCTTAAACAATGGAGTTTGGAAGGAAATTCTATATAGATGTCTGGCTTGGTGAAGGGAAGAAGTTGGCAGATGAAGCTGCCAGAGAAAATGCGGGAAATGTTTCTTGTTAACATTTGTTTTCTTTCTTTGGCATTTGGAATTTTTATTACTTAGGCAATGTTGGGGGCCTTCGGCTTCCGAAGGCCCTCAAAAACATGATTTAACAATGTTTTTGGAGTATAATACATGAACAGGTACCTTCGGGCTCGGATCAGAACTACAGTGTGAAGAAGCACAAAGAATACGAAGGTTAGCGCAGAGCCGAAGCCATGTGCAGGAGAGCTTCGGCATGATAGCAGAAAAGGAAACCGACTTAAAAAGGAAAAGGCTATTCAGACCTCGATGAGTCACTATAGAGCCATTAGCATATGTAAAGGGCATGGGTGTAATTTTACATGGGCTGCGTCCCGTGCCTATAAATAGATGAACAGTGCTACTGTACTGTTCACGCTGACTTGGCATTTTGCTTTTGCGTCACGCTTGTACTTTTAGCATTCTTTCAAGCCGAAGGTACATTTGTAATTTGATATCATTTATATTTTTCATAATAATAAAATAGAAATGAGATAGAAATGAGTTGGTAATAATACCTGATTGTTTAAGTTATTTTATATTTCATATGATTCCTTCTTCATCATTATATGTTATGCTCCTGAAGGTATGTCCTTCATAACCTTCGTCCGAAGATCATTATATCCCAAGGGAAATAATGTTTCGAAGGACGAAGGACTTTAACATTTAACATTTTCTGTGTTGCCTTGTTCTTAATTCATAGCACTTGAGAACAAGTCCCCAACATTGGCGCCCACCTCCGGTGAACTCTTTTCGACCACCTTCGGCAAGCATTGACCTTCGTCATGCCACCGAAGAAAGCTTCAGCGACAGGGGCTGCCACTCTGCAGCCGCTGGACCCGAACCAGGAGACCTTTTCTCTTCGAGAGGCCCGAAGCCAGAAGAGGAAGGCCACTAGTCCAACACCCTAGGAGGATGAGTTGGACCAAGAAATCAAGAATATGGAGATGCTTCATCAACAAGTACAAAGGAAGAAGGAGAAGATGGCTCGACTAGCCGACCTTCAGAGGCAGATTGACGAAGCTACTGAAGAAGTACGCCATCTTGCTCAAGATGAGCAAGAGCGAAGGCCTCAACATAGGGGGCTTCATCAAGAAGGCTTCTTCAACGAGGTTGAATGGTACGAGGATTTCCATCATGGAAATTTTGCTTTTGATGATGCTTCTCCTCTATCAGCAGAACTGCAGGCTACACCTTGGCCCCCATCTTACAAGCCACCCCACCACCCCATGTATGACGGGCACTCGGATCCGAAGCAGTTGCTGATGAGCTACGAAGCAACCATATCTTCATATGGAGGCAATACTGCAGTCATGGCGAAATCTTTCGTCATGGCAGTCAAGAATGTTACGCAAACCTGGTACTCCTCTCTTCGGCCAGGAACAATTACATCATGGCAGAAGCTGAAGGACATGCTGATCACCAGTTTCCAAGGGTTTCAGACGAAGCCAGTTACCGCTCAAGCTTTGTTCCAGTGCACGCAAGATCACGAAGAATACCTTCAGGCATATGTCCGAAGGTTCTTGATTCTGAGGGCACAAGCACCAACAGTGCCCAATGAAATTATTATTGAGGCCATGATCAAGGGGCTTCGGCCAGGACCTATGGCCCAATACTTCGCCAGGAAACCCCCTCAGACCCTGGAGAAATTGCTCCAAAAGATGGATGAATACATCCGCGCTGATAATGATTTTCGTCAAAGAAGGGAGGAAGCCTACAGGTTCTCCGAGATGACCAGGGGCATCGGAGGGAGAATCCATCCAAGGCACGTCAGATCAATTCATTCCACCCAGAATGACGACAGAAGAAGTCAGCAACAGAGGCCGCAATATTCCTTGCAAGCTTAGGGGCAGCAACAAGGCTATCCTCGGCCATCAGCTCCAAGGGGCAGAGGCGCCAGGGGCTTTGGAGGAAGGTTTGGGGATCAGCCCAGGAAAATTTATTGCTTATTCTGCGGTGAGGACAAGGGCCATACTACAAGGATGTGCCGTGTCACCATTCAGAAACATAAGGAAATAGCAGAAGCTGCAGCTCAGCAGAACCAGCCGAAGCAGGTCATGCATACTGCTTCGTATCACTCACCCTACATAACAGAGTATGTAGGTAACCATCTTGCAGAGTCTGTTGCTTCGGCTAGTCAGCCACAGGCATCCTGGCCACAGCTTCCACCTTCGCCACCACTACAACCTCGATATTCATGCGGCCAACAGCCAGAAGGGAGTCAGCAGACCCATCAGCAGAGAGACTTCAGGGAGGAGTCCGAAGCTCGCACAGTCAACAATACTGTGCCAGAGTCGAAGCATATCTACTAAGATATATCCAACCCCTGAATCAGTTTTTACATTCATTGTCGTTCTCTTTCTTACTAAGGAACAGTTGTTGAAAACTTAGTTTTCTTGTCGTTTTTAATTCTTTGTAATAGCTTCCTTTTTTCCATAGTGAAAATATATCTTCTCCACAGACTTACGGAGTCCAAAAAGTCGCCGAGGCACAAAAAGTCGTTCCCAAGTTACAAGTATCTTCGAAGCTACAAAAAGTCGTTCTACTGAACGCAGCGTAAGTTCACCGAAGCTACAAAAAGTCGTTCTATTGAACGCAGCGTAAGTTTGCCGAAGCTACAAAAAGTCGTTCCTAAAGGAGCGTAGTGTAAGTTTTCTGCTCAAAAGTCATTCCAAAGGGAATACAGAGCTTACAGCGAAAAGTCAACGCTGATTTCGCTGAAATATAAGGCGAAGCACGAAAAGTTAACGCGAATACCGCTGAAATAGATGGCGAAGAAGTTCAAAAGACGTTCCTAAGGGAATGCAGAAGTTACAGCGAAAAGTCAACGCTGATACACCGAAAAATAAGCGGTGAAGCCGAAAAATAAACGGCAAAGAGATTGTGTATCCTATAGCAGGGATGTGTGTGTATCTTCGGCACAAATATCATTCTGCATAAGCATAACATCATCACATCATTCGCATAACATAACATCATACATCATATTGCATCAATGGCACAAGAAGGGGATACAACGTTGACCTTCGGAGAATGCTTCGAAAAAGTGAAATTGTGCTAAGGCACAAAATAAGTTTCGAAGAGATACAACTTTGTCAGCTCTAAAGAGGAGGAAAAAGTTTATTGTTGATGAAGCATTAATGTTTCTGCGACGATTGGAGGATTTTTCACGAAGCATAAAAATTCTTCTTTACGAAGCATGAAAAGAAGGGAAGGTGTTTTTTCGCCGAAGGCTCAAAAACGGTATGTACAATAAAAGTTTCAAGCATCGCAAAGAAATGAATTACAAAGCCATTTATACATTACATTAAAAACTCATGAGCGCCAAATATTACAAGCATAGTCCAGCAAATGTTACATTGGTATTCTAACAATGTTTTTACAATATCTATTATTCTTCCTTCAAAACTTCGTCTGTAGCTTCGGTCAGTAGTTGAGTAACGACTTCGTCCAAAATGCTTTCAGCCATATTAATGATTTCTGCTGGTTCCTTTGCCTCTGGCTCGATCAGTGACTCGAAGGGCTCTGGGGGAGGAGATAGTTTGGCTGCAGTAGAAAACGTAAATAAGATTAGAAGTCGCAAAAATAAAAAATAAAGTTAAAAGCTATTAAGCAATACCTATCCGCTTTTCGAGTTCCGTAGCCTTTTCAGCTGCCTTCGTTGCTTCCCTTTCATCGTGAGTATCTTTTTCGCTCTTTTTTATTATTTCGTGGGCCATCCCTCGACCGCCATTTTCCCAGATGTCAGTAAAGAATTTTCCACCAACTAAGCTTGCTTCGGCCGAGGGGTCCTTCGTATCATCAATAGATAAAGTAGCTTCGGCTTGGGCCAGAATTTTCACATGTTCGCAACCTGATTTCTCCAAGATAGCCGCAATTCCCCTTGCACCTGAGAAGGCGCAGACATCCCCACGGCCATTTAAAATCTCCTCAAAGGCTTCGGCCTCGCTGCTGATCCATTCAATTGGCCCCTCGGGATCGCCCCGTACGAAGTTGTCTTCACTTGAATATGCGCCAACATTGGTGAAGCTAGTTTTTATTTTTTCCACACAATCTATGGATTTTTCATAACATCTTTCTTTCGAAGAGCGAAGTTCTACAACTGTTTTTTCCCAGTAATTTTTCCAGTAATCACTGGCATCTCGTTCAGCTTTGGCAACAGCGCATTTTAACTTTGCTTCAGCCAGCTGTTTCTGAAGGTCCTCAATTTCGCATTTCTGGGCTTCAGCTTGGGCTTTGGAAGTAGCCTCGTCTTTTTTATTTTGCTCACTAATGAATTTAATATTTTATCTTTCTCAAGACCTTCGTTCCTTAGTTCAATTACTTCGAAATGAAGATTGTTCAAAGCTATAGTGCATCCTTCGTCTTCGGCATTTTTCTGCGCCCTGAGGGCGTTGCTAAGAATGAGGCCCTACAAAAGGAGTGCGGTATTAAGTACAAGCAAATAAAAAGTTTTTTGTTTTTACGTGCAAAAAACTCATTCTCACACCTTTAAACTATTATATGCTAAGCTATCGGCCAATTCATCTTTTGATAGCGCCGAAAGCCTGACTTCCAGTGTCGGGAATCCGAAGCTTCTACTCATCTCCTCGCAGACAGAAATCTCCTTGTTGTGTGGGAGACAATATAAGAAATCTTCTTCTCCGCTGCCGTTGAATACCAATGCCCCCTTTGAATATTTCAGTTTCTGGGCATAGTATTGAGCTTCTCGTTTTCTTCTTTAGACAATCTTTTTCCCGAAGCATGTCGTACAATATAATCAAGAACTTCAGAGGATGCTTCGGGAGTAGGAGTGGCAGTTTTTTCAGGCAGAATTTGTTTTGCAGCTTCTTTTTCTGTTTCTTCTTCTCCAGTTTCCAAGGATTTCTCCTTGACGGGCTCTGAAGGCCCATCTTCAGTCTCGACCTGCCTCATTGTAGCTTCGGCATCGGTAAGTTTTTTCTCAGACTGCGCTTTTGAAGTTTTGGCAGTTTTCTTTGGAGTAGAACTTGAAGTCTTTATCGTCTCCAACGCATCTAGTATGTTGACCATCCTTTTCCTTTTGGGGGTCGTTGTAAGACCTTTTTGTGCCTTCGGCACTGTCACTTCTGCTGAAGGGCTTGTAATTTCTGATATCTTTGTTCCTTCGACCCCCATAATATCGGCCTTCGGCTCAGCTAATTTGGCTGAGGATGTCTTCGGCATTGCAGCCGACTCTTCAATCTTCTGCGTAGGCGCAGGTTTTTTGGCTTCAGTAGCCGAAGAGGTCTCACCGCCAAATTCGGGCACTACGGCCGGTTCAATATATCGAGGCCGGTGAGTAAGAACCTTCACCTTTTTCCTCTTCGGTGCGGGCTCACTTGGAGCAGCTGAAGCAGCGTCTTTCTTGGAAGTTGCACTTTTTCTCTTCTGTCCCCGTGGCGGGTAGCGGTAATCAGGGTACATGAACCCAATAGCATCAAAAACTCTATTTAGCCTTTTCTTTTTCCGGCTCCCGAAGGCCGCAGATAACGCATTATCCTCCGCTTTGGAGTACGGCCCAAGCAGATCATCACTTGTAGCTTCGATGCACTTCGGACAGTCATCGTCTGGTTCGATAAATTGGTCTCCAAATCTGAAAGTATATTTTAGTAGAACCAAATCACCTTCGTTAGTGTTGCTGATGGTTTCTTTTGGCATGTCCCAGTTGTCTAGCAGTGGCCATATCCTATAGGCCACGTGCTCTTGGACTAAGTCCCTTGTCCCGATGAAAGAACAAACTATGCCAAAGGCCCTTCGGCATTCTTTAGCTGCTTCATCAATCTCTACCTTCGGTTTCCGAAGGCCGAAGCGGGACCAGATGGGGCGCATGATGATCTCTTTGATATCTTCTCTCGCCTTTAAATCATTTTTCACATAGAACCATTCTTTCATCTAGTCTCTAGGCCACCTCTTCCGAAAGGTTGGCACTGGGCAGCTTGAGCCTGAACGAGCAACGAAGCTGTAGCAACCAAAATTATTGTGATACTGCTCCTTACCCCAGGGTTTCGTTTCATATAAAAGTTCATGTATACTGCAGAAACTTTTTGCACTTGGTTCCAAACCTTGAATCCTCATAGCCCATATGAAGATTGCCATTCTTATGATGGCTTTGAGAGTAATCTGGTGAAGAAAAATCTGGTATATCTTTAAAACTTCAGCAACAAAACTGCTTAGGGGGAATCGAAGCCAAGCCTTGAAGAAGTTTCGATAAATTACAACTTCATTCTCTTCAGGAGCAGGAGCAGTCCGGTCTCCGTTGTCAGCCCTCACGATGGATATATCTCGAAAATACCTTCCTCTCATGTTATCAAGATGACTTTGCCTGATAGTCGATTTTCCGGAGACTGTGTGACTTGGTCGCCATGGCCGATCTTCGGAGTCTTCGCCCCCACTTTCCACATCATAACTATCGCTGTCATCGGTATCTTCAGATAAGCCTTCTAGAATTTCTTTTGAAATCTTCTCTGTGTTGGTCTTTGCAATTGACTCGATGAATCTAGCGGTTTTTTCCTTAACAAGCTTCTCCTCCTCGCTCAGCTTCGTTTCAGCAGCAGCTTTCTTGTCTTGAGACATCTCTTCAGAAATGGTGAAAATGTGCTCTTAAAGCCGAAGCTTAGAAAATCTAAAAACCAAGCAAGCGTTGGTAGGCAAGAGCTAAAAATTGAGCAAGCAGAGCAGATGGCTAAAAGCGTACCAAATGAGCTCGTGGTGTGCTCTTATTTATACGCCTAGTACGTTGCAGGGTGGAGGGCCCCGCTTGTCATTGACTGTTGCTATTCTAGCAAAGGGAAGGTGTTTTTTCGGACCTTCGGCTTTAGGGCCTTCATCCATATCACAATCTGAATTTATTATTCTAACAAATTAATATTGCGAGGGGCTACTGTTGGGGGCCTTCGGCTTCCGAAGGTCCTCAAAAACATGATTTAACAATGTTTCTGCAGTATAATACATGAATAGGTACCTTCGGGCTCGGATCGGAACTACAGTGTGAAGAAGCACAAAGAATACGAAGGTTAACACAGAGCCAAAGCTATGTGCAGGCGAGCTTCGGCATGATAGCAGAAAAGGAAACTGACTTAAAAAGGAAAAGGCTATTCAGACCTCGATGAGTCACTATAGAGCCATTAGCAAATGTAAAGGGCATGTGTGTAATTTTACATGGGCTGCGTTCCGTGCCTATAAATAGATGAATAGTGCTCCCGAACTGTTCATGCTGACTTGGCATTTTGCTTTTGCGTCACGCTTGTACTTTTACCATTCTTTCAAGCCGAAGGTACATTTGTAATTTGATATCATTTATATTTTCCGTAATAATAAAATAGAAATGAGATAGAAATGAGTTGGTAATAATACATGATTGTTTATGTTATTTTATATTTCTTATGATTCCTTCTTCATCATTATATGTTATGCTCCTGAAGGTATGTCCTTCATAACCTTCGTCCGAAGATCATTATATCCCAAGGGAAATAATGTTTCAAAGGACGAAGGAGTTTAACGTTTAACATTTTTTGTGTTGCCTTGTTCTTAATTCATAGCACTTGAGAACAAGTCCCCAACAGACAAATTTTCCATCTACAGGTTCAGAAGCTTGCAAAAAAGGCCAAAGCAGTAAGAGAGGCTTTAAGATTAAAGGAACTTGAAGGTAAATTGCACACATACTTACCTACTTGTTATAGCTTCATGTAAAACATCCTACATTTGTTTTATGTATTTTCAAATGCTCTTCTGGCAGAGCTCAAAGAGTACAATCTAGATGAAGATCTACTACTGCGGGATCGGCTAAAACATCTCCACATGTTGTATAAAACAGTAGATGAAGTTGTTGATGAAGTCTTCTATAGTATTGCTGAAAAAGTTTTGAAAGAGGGCTAAAATATTTTTGTGATGAAACTTTACAAGTATACTTTGTGTAATTTTATGTCTATGTATGTGTGATGCACTTCTCTTTTATGATGCGTGAAACAAAAGTAAATACTTTTGAGCCAAAGGCGAAAAACCCCTTCCCTTCTTTTCATGCATTACAAAGACATGACAATACATGTAATTAGAATGAAGGATATAAAGTTTGTCATAATCATGAAGCTACCTTTCCTTTAATTCAATTTTACCTTGCCAAAATATAATTTTTGTAAAGGTTTCTAGTATCTTCACCGAAGCTTTTGCTAAACAACTTTAGCATATCTATCACTAGCCAAGTGAGTGGACTTGTCTGTAGGTTTCAAAAGAAGGATATCTTTCCTTCTTGCCCTTTTTCACATAAAGTTGTAAAAGACGTCATGTATAATGCAATGATGGGATGATGTTATGATGCACAATTATAATGTGGATGATGTTGTGACGAAGGTATTTCAAAATGATCATGCCTTCATCTAAATGTCTTTTGTATTTGACTCCGCATTTCCTTAGGAATGACTTTGGAGTATTTAGCACCTTTACTTAAGAGCTTTTTTCTCTAACTGTGTGTTCTCTTAGAAATGACTTTGGAGTCTTTCCAACTTTACTAGGTGATTTTCATTCTGACTCCACATTCCATTAAGAATGACTTTGGAGTCTTTTCACCTTTACTAGGTGATTTTCATTCTAACTCTGCATTCCCTTAGGAACAACTTTCAAGCCTTATTCACTTTCTGTTACACTTGATGGTGTAACCTCAGAGCTACATGTACAAGTTTCTGAAGGTATGTCCACTTAATGCTTCTTGTAACGAAGGTAAACTTGGAAGAGAGTGAACTAAATGAAAATAAGAAATCAAAAGCGCAATAAGCTTTTGTTTTTTTGTTCTAGCTTCATCTTCTCGATCCAGGCCCTCAGGCCCTAGTAGATGTGTTTAGACTCAGGGACCACACTGTTTACTATACGAGCTTCGGATGGCTCCCATCTATCATGCTGGGTCATGTCATGTGTTGAGAATTGTGGTTGGCCCATAGGTAGTTGTTCCTATTGTGGTGTTCCTTGAATGAATGGTAGGGGCACTGCCAGTGACTTGGTGATGGACTTGTCTAAAGGTTGTGGCTTCAGATTCTGTTGTTGGACATGTTCTGGGATATAGGGAGAATAATATGAAGATGTATGGAGGACTACCTTCGGCTGGTTCCGTCATGATTCGGCAAGCTCATTTTGTTTTGTATAGTCACTTCGCAACTTTTTGTAGTATGGCCTTTGTTCTCCCCATAGAAAAGACAAAACAACTTTCTTGGTTGTGCATTGAATCTTCCTCCAAAGCTTCGGTCTCCTCTGCCTTCTCTTGGGGCTCGTGGGCAAAAAATGCTTTGGGAGGATTGTTGTTGAGTTCCTGACTCATGGGGCTAACTTTGTTGCCCTTGAGACTGACCAGGTTTGTCTTCATTTTGACTTGGATTGTGAATGCTTTGGATATGTTTTGGATGAAACCTTCCCCCAAAGTCACTGGTCATCTCTGAGTACCTTTAGGCCTCCTCCTTTCTTTGGCGAAAATCTGTGTCCGCCCTGATATATTCATCCATCTTTTTAAGCATCTTTTCCAGGGACTAGGGAGGCTTCTAGGAGAAGTATTGGGTAGCTGGTCTTTGATGAAGCCCCTTGATCATTACCTCAATGATGATTTCATTTGGGACTATTAGCGCCTGGGCCCAAAGCCGAAGGAACCATCGGACAAAGGCCTGAACATACTCATCATGGTATTGGGTGCATTGGAACAAACCTTGCATAGTGATGGGTTTCGTTTGAAAACCCTAAAAACTTGTGAGGAGCAGGTCCTTAAACTTCCGCCATGAGGCCACGGTGCCTTGTCGAAGAGAAGAATACCATGTTTAAGCCATAGTTCTGACTGCCATGACAAACAATTTTGCTATTACTACCATGTTGCCACCATAAGATGATAATGTGGCTTTGTAACTCATTAAAATTGCTCTAGATCTGACTGTCCATCATACATTGGTAGTTGGGGTGGCTTGTATAGTGGTGGCCATGGCATGAACTGTACTTCTGCAGCCAATGGACAAGTGTCATCATATAAGAAATCATCTTAGGTGTGGTCCTTGTTGAAGATTCCTCTGATGGTACTGTTGTTCTGGTTGCTCAATCTGTTGTGTAATTGTTACACATTTGTTGGGAAAGTCGAAGCATCTTCTCTTTGCGCTTCTCCACTTGTTGTTGTATGGTTTCAAGGTTGTAGATCTCTTGGTCAAACACTTTGTCTTGTGGTGGGGGTCCATACCTTTCTTTTCTGGCTTCATGCCTCTCACAGAAGTGCATCTTCATTTTGGTTCTGATCTACGAGAGCGATATTAGAACCAACTATTATAATCTTCTTCGAAGGTAAGACAAAGCTCTTTTGTGGTAATCATGAGTTCACCGGAGGTGGGTGCCAATGTTGGTCACTCATTTCTGACTCCTTCAAGATATTAAAAACAAGGCAACACTATTAAACAA
This sequence comes from Zea luxurians, assembly GCA_029449295.1. Classification (NCBI taxonomy): domain Eukaryota; kingdom Viridiplantae; phylum Streptophyta; class Magnoliopsida; order Poales; family Poaceae; genus Zea; species Zea luxurians. The sequence goes on from JAOPSE010000037.1 coordinate 21,518,158, forward strand.
AGCTTCATTTTCATCCTTGAATCAACCCCCCTTAAAGGAGAAGTTGATTAAAGGATGAAGACAATGGAAATTGATAGAAGATAACAAAGAACATAAAATGGTAAATCATGTAAGACATAGAAATGAAGCATATTGTTTAACCTTTGTAGGAAATGGTGATGCCTAAAAGCGGGATGAATCAGGACTTCTAAAAAAATTCTTTCTAAACTAGGCCACAAATAAATCCCTAGAACAAAACCTACGCAAATAAGCAATCTAGAATGTGCAAACTAGGTTTTGTCTAAGTGTTTCTATCTCTACCGCAAAACCTAAGTTCCAATCCTAAATATTCTAACTAGAAAGGAGAGATTGAAACTTCAGTACTTAATGTAAATGCGAAAGGTAAAGAGCAAGGTAGAGATGCAAACTTTTGTGGATGACACCAGTATTTTTACCGAGGTATGTGTTAGAATACCCGTATAGGGTTTGGGGTTTTCCCGTGTAATTACCCTCTCACCCCTTTGTAATGGGCCTGGCCCAGTTAACTCAAGTCTATTAATACAACACCCAACCCTAATCTAGGATTAGGGTTTCCCACATGGTATAGAGCTAGTTTTTTCCTCTCCCCACTCAGCCGCTAGCTGTCCTCTCTCTTCTCCAGCCGTCGGCTATCCTTCCCTCCCCTCTCTCGTCATCGGCGGGCCTCCCATTGCTTCCAGTCGCGCCTCCCCTCCCTACTCTTCGACCACTGCTGGCCCCAGGCCAGCCACCACCCGTAGCCCCTTCCCTGTGTTGCACCGTCAGGCCCCAGCCACCTGCGCGACGCCACCTGCTGAGCCATGGTGGCCCTCCGCCTTCCCCCTCCTGTGCTGACCTAGCCCTAGCCACGGCCACCCCTCCCTCTCTGGTCCGGCCGCCTCCACGACTACTGTGGCCCAGCAAGAGTGCGTCGCCCAGAGCGCAGCCACCGCTACTTCGGCTCGGCCTGCAGGCGTCGCCCCGGGCGTGAACGCCGCTGCCACCACTACTTCCTAGGCAACTGATGCCGCCGCCGTCACCACCGCCATCATGGCTGCTGACCTCAAACCCATGAGCACCGGCCCCAGTCTCGGCCCCCATAGTGAGCTCACTATTGCAGGGCCCCTACATCGCCGGTCTCGGAACCCTCTCCGACAAGACCTTCGCTACCCAATCGCGCAACGGTTCCCCTCCGGGCTTCCCCGCCCTCGCAACACCTACATGGTCTGACGTTGCCGCCTCCCTACCGACTTCCTCGATGCTAGTTACGGCCATAGCCACCATCCAGGCGGCCGTCATGGCTTCCCTCGATCGCGAGCGCGCCACGACACTCGCACTGCATCAAGTGTGTGCCATGAGCGTCGCTCTGACCACCTAGATGGCCACCACACAGCATCTCATCCTCGGGCATCTTCTGGTTGCCCATGAGCCCCCTCCCCACTCTCGAGGCCCCCTCACCTCTGGTCTCGACACAAACCACATCGTCGCCCCCACGCACAAGTCGTCGGACTCCACAACATCCGATCCATTGTGTTGGACCTGGCATCCTCCCACTATCCTCATTGGCGGGGTTAGGTCCTCCTAACTCTTCGGTGATATGCTCTCACCGACCACGTCATCGACGACATCGTCGCCCCACCGTCTTTGTCCTAGTATCTGATTGACAGCATGGTGCTCTCATGGCTCCACGACACCATCACCGTCAAGCTACAAGACATCATCCACGACCAGGCGGACACACACCATCAAGTGTGGCTCGCCCTAAAGGAACAGTTCCTTGGGAACCGGGACGCTCGGGCCCTTCACCTTGACACCCAGTTCCACCAGTTCTCTCAGGGGACCTCTCTGTGGGGGGTACTGCTGCTAGATGAAGGGCCTAGCAGACTCCCTACACGACCTCGACGAGCCGATGGCTGACCGTACCTTGGTGTTGAACCTCCTGCGTGTTCTCAACCCCCGCTATGACCACCTGAAGGCTCTGATCAAGAGGATCGTGCCCTTTCCCACCTTCCATGTCGTGCGAAATGAGCTTCTCCTTATGGAGCTCACCATGGCGATTGAGGCACCTGCCCCGGCCCCGACACTTTACAGCGCTCCTCCTAGTGGTCAGGCATCATCTGGGGACAGGCCCCTCGTACTTTGTCGATCAGGGCCCCCACTCGACCTCCTATCGTGGCCCCTGTTGCCCCTCGTCCGACTGCAATTGCCAACAGAGGTCGTAGCCACCGCAAGGGTGGATGCGGGGGTGGCAGCTCCACCGGTGGAGGTTCCACCGACCGGAGTGGCAGCCAGGGCTAGTCGTCGTTCTACAACCCCTAGACTGGAACCATCTTCATGTGGTTAGGTCAGGCCCGAGTGCCTCCCGTCCTTTAGCACCGACTCTCTTGACTGCGCCCCCTACAACCCACCATCGTCGCCTTCCTACGACATGCCTCCATACGGCGTGCCATCGATGACCTAGGCTCAGCTTCAGCTCTCGCCTCCGGGGAGCCCCACCATGACTCCCTGTTCCCCGCTCGCTGGAGGCTAGGACCCAGCCTCCCTCACCACCGCCTATAGCAACATGGCGTTGGCTCAACCCTCCCTTGACTAGGTCATCGACTCTAGTGCCTCCTACAACACCACCCCCACAACAGACATGCTATCTCGCTATCACCTACCTCATTCCTCCCACCCCACCTTAATCATCGTTGGAAATGGTTGCACTCTGTCGGTCACCTCAGTAGGTGCCTCGATTCTCCCTGGACCATTCTATCTCAATGACGTTCTCGTAGCCCCTCATATCACCGACAATTCTTGTTCCATTGAGATTGACCCTTCTGGTTTTTTTGTGAAGGATCTAACCACCAGGACCCCTCTCACCCGATGTGACAATGTTGGGCCCCTCTACACGCCCCGACCTTCTTCCATCGGTGTGTCTCCACCTACCATCCAGATCTCCATGTAACACCTAAAAAATCTCATTTTGAGAATTATGTAAAAAAATCAAAGATCTTGAATTAGATTTTTTCACATGACTTTAGAAGTCACATCCCCTAAAATAAAAAGGTTTATAAGGAATCAGTAAAAGATTCTTCTATAAATTATCCTTTGTTGAAATTTATAAGTGTCGGAATATCTTTTAATAAGTAATCATATAATAGAAACTAGTTGTCCTAAAATAATTATTATATGTGTGCTACATATCTAAAAACATTTGCTTATGTAGGATAGTAAATAAATGAATAAATCAAATAAAATGAATACTCGCTACTCATGCTGGATATTTTGTTTGTTTGTTGTGAATTTTATCAAAGTGTAAAACCTAGAATAAAAAATTGAAGTTGGGATTTTAAAACTGAAAGTGGAAAATGAAAAAAAAGAATAAAAAAGGAGAATCAGCGTTTGGGCCGAATCCAACTCAATCGGCCCACTGTGTGCGCTTCCTTGGCCTAACTGTGCACCTCCACCAGCCGCGCCCGCGATTTGTCCGTCGTCGATGCTGGTGGGCCCATGTCGTCAGGAGTCATCGTCCCCAACCAAACGCGATTCCCTGGCCGATTTTCATGCCGTCCTCACCGGATGTCCGCTCGGCCACCATGCATGGCGCAACCAACCCTCTCAACTGAAACTTTCCCCCTCTGACGCATATATAGGTAGTCGCGACCCCCCTCGCCATGCTGATAGCTGGGAACAGAAGAAGAGACCGAGAGGGAGAGTAGGCTGGTAGCCATGGGAAATCGGAGTTCGGTCGTCGTGAGGGCCTCCAAGCTTTGCCAGGGAGCTTCGCCATGGCGCGGGGAACGTTTCCGTGGCCCATTCTTGCGGATTGGGCTGTTCGTGACTCTGGAATCGCTCACCGGAGCAACCCCAATGCTGCAGATCCGCCACGACCGTGGATGGGTCCCTGCGCCTCGACGTTCGCTGGTATGACCACTTCTGTTGTGTTCGCCATCGCTTCCACTTCGTAATGATCACATTGGATTGAAGAATAGCGTGTCGGAGTGATGTGTCGCGTGCACTGGCGATGGCGCTGTCGCATGGGCTGGGCACCACCGCCTCTGCTCAAGTGTTGGCGTGGGGAGGAAGACAGGGGAAAAGTTGGAGAGAGAGCGCTATGAACCGTAGATTTTGATATGGACGGTCGCGATTAGATCACAAAGTAACAATTTGGTTGATGCGTCCGTGACGGTTGATCCCGGATCGGAGGGTGTGGATCTGACCGCGTTCAATTAAATCCGAGCCGTATATTATCCATCCGATGGCGGTTCTTGTGATGAGAGCGTAATCTAATCTGTGGCGTAGAACTCAGAACCTACGGCCAGGAATTCACCATACCCCTTCGCCGCGGTTATTTTCTAAAAGAGACCCTCCACTTTTCAAGAACCAACCAGCCGTCCAATAGGGTTGCAGTCTGATTATTGTGGAAAAATTATAGATGGGCCCCTGGCTTTTCCAGAATTTGGCGCCTAGTCCAGGTAATTAGAAATTCAGTAAAAGTGATTAGAAAATGATTTTTAATGTGAAAATAAATGCTAGAATATGTTTAATTCATAGAAAATTCATATGATGTCCAAATTAGTTCATTCTAATTTCTATAATTCTATAATATTAATGTTTATCACATAGTACATTTGTTTTGACATGAAAGTCACATTAAAATTTATATTCCATTTAATCTTCTACAAAACACATAGAATCTTTAGAAATTCATAACTTAAAATCTATAACTCTGATTTGATCCGTTCAAATTGCGTTAGTCTCGAAAAAATATTTACTATGCCATAACAACATTTATTGTACCATGTTCCATTCTTTTATAATTAGATCTTTATTTAACTTATGTTGGATAGTCTTCTTAATCTGCTTAGCATTATAATCTATTAAAATATGACCTATGGTCCATTTATAACATAGATCAAAGTGAGTTAATTATTTATAAGATATTCTCTCATATGATTTATACTAACCAATTTATAACATAGTTCAACATTTTAATCACATAAACCCTCTATAAAATCATAACTCCTTAACTTTGACTCCGATCTTAGTAGTTCTCAATCCCACGATCTCGTAGCAACGCGTAGATCATTATTATTCAGTTTGTACTTATGCTTGGTGCGATGTTAATTTTGTCTATACCATGTTTGATGAGGACATCACTCCCATGGATACAAACAACACTCCTCAAGTTGACTACCCAATTACTCGTGCACGCGCTCGACAATTGAATTTATAGGTGATCTCATTCCTAAGTAATTATTCTTGTGCATTTGAGAATAGTGTGCTACCTAATGAATTAATTATACTTAGGAATGAAGGGAAGGACCAGCAAGGACATGGTGAAGGACTTAGAGGCGTGGAAGGCCAGCAAGGACGTTCAGATCAAGATAGAGGTCCAAGTTGACGTTCAGAATCTGTTCCGACACTGCGACGCCGTCTTTTGGGCTTTTGGGCCGTGTATCTTCGTTGAGCCCATTAGGGGCACGTCCAGGGTTTGCATAACCCTAGAGTCTTTATTAATAGTTGCCACATCCTTGTTAGAGGCGGGTTTTTCTTAAGTTAGATCTGTCGAGAATAGCCGCCGTAGATCGGTTTGTGAGACCCCAACTTGTGAGCTTAATCATTCATCCGCAATATTCCAGATTGTGTTCTTTCTTGTTCTTGCTTGTGTCTTTGATTCACAGGCAAGGATTGGCCCTCGTGGCGAGGACAATCGCGCAGCGCACGGTTGATAACCAGAGGAGAAGTGGTGCTGCGATTGCGGGGTTCTAGTCGTGTTGATTGGAAGCCGGATCGTCTGTGTGACATCTCCACCAAATCGATAGTTACCTACACCTGACGAAAGATCGGGCACCCCGTTCCTATCAAGTGGTATTCAAAGATTCAGGTATTACCGTCAGGCTTACCCTAGTTTAGTTTAGGTTTTTCATCCTATAACTCCAGATAATTGCCATACAAAAAAATTCCGATGTCCTAGAACCCTTGTTTAGCCTTTGCAATTTCGTTTTCAGTTTGGCTTTGTTCAGTTCATGTCCGTGGTCGAGTCGTGTTGCTGGTTTAGGGTGTATCTTCATCGTAGTTCAACTATAGATCCCATCCACCATTACCCAGATCACAAGTCGATCCATCCCATTAATCGACTTGCCCTCGCTAGCCGCCGCCGCGCCAACCCTAGATAGATTGCAGATTGGAAAGTTTTTCCCTAACCGCGCCGCTTTCTAGTCGTGCCTCTCAAAAACATAACTTGAGGTACCTTTCTTAAACCGGGCATAACTTTTCGCTCGGTTGTCCAAAAAATCAGAAAATTGACGCGATTCTGAGGCCAACCAAACTCGCCTTCGGCCTATTTGGTTTCGATAAAATTGTCAAAAAAATTCAGGAACACGCTTTTCAGAGAACTTGCTGATTTTCTGTAGACCACATCTAATCTCTGTTTAGGTGAAACTTGGTGTAGCTCCTATTTTGTTGTTTCTTGTGCTGAGAAAAATATCAAAAAATCATACAAAAAAGAAAAACAAAATCACCAGTGATTCCTACAAGTGCCTTTTTGGCCTCGCTAGTACAATATTTACGGTACTGCCATTCTGCTAGATCCATTGTTCTTTGTTCCAACCTTGTTGTGCTACGGCTCGGATACATCTCTTAGCCAGCAATTGTGACTTGTGCTTTGGATGTTTATTGAACTTCGCTCATCTACACTCGATTTTGTTCCACATTCACATACATATTGTGCCTGTCCTATAACTCCACATACTATATCTTCTGATCAATACAGATTTGACCTTGCAATCGCGGTTTCACTACCTCTTGGTAAGTATCACGAACCAGCCTCTGATTGTACCATCCTTTGCTTGTATTTCGTTAGACACTTGTAAGAGCTTGGTAAGATACATTAGAGTGTGTTCCTGTGTTCCACCTGAGAGGAGCGTGTAGTGAAATTATTAGGGATAACCTTCACCGTTTGGTTCCTGTTTTTGTGTTTCGATGGCAGGTGACGAAGAAGAAGCAAGGATCCCTACAGACTTCGATGAATGTGTTAGCCGCCAAGATCTTGAGGTAAACAACAAGCTCCTGAAGGAGCAAATGGAGGAGATGGTCCACAAGTCAGTGCATGAGGCCTTCATTCACATGGACCTTGGCAAGACTTACGAGAGGCTGGATCAACGATTGTCCGAGATCGTCGATAGACTTGCTATGTTGGAGACGCAGCAACAAGCACCGCCACCACCACCTCCTCATCCACGTCTTCCCGATGATGCGATGTTTGATGCAGAAGGTAATTATGATGAAGCGGCCACCAGAGAATTGCGGCTACGTCGCCGTCTTCATCAAAACACAGAAGGTATGCCACACCGCCTGCAAGGTAATAACAATCATGCTCCTGATGACCCTTATGCTAAGATCAAATTTTCTATACCATCTTTTTCGGGTCATTATGATGTTGAGGGATATCTTGATTGGGAGATGATGATAGAACAGAAGTTTGCTGCCCACCTTGTACCTGAACGACATCAAGTTAGACAAGCCACTAGTGAATTTAAAGATTTTGCTATTGTCTGGTGGACTGGTCTAGTTGGGGATGGTAGAGCACCTACGACTTGGGAAGATCTTAAGGTAGCTATGCGCGATAGATTTGTTCCCCCATCTTATCATAGAGAATTGTGTAAGAAATTGATGCGTTTAGAGCAAGGGGATAAATATGTTCAAGATTATTATGCTGAGCTTCAGAAGGGATTGCAGCATTGTGGGATAGTAGAGGGACATGAGGACGCTCTTTGTCGTTTTTATTCAAGTTTGCGGCGTGACATTCAAGACATTGTGGATTACAAAGAATTTAACACTGTCAACTGTTAGAAATATGCCCTAGAGATAATCATAGAGATGAGCATATTTCTTTGTATCCATGATATATATATTGCTTAATTGAATATCCATGGAAGGCACCTTGTATTGATTAGCAATTATGTGAATTGTTTGTGAGATTCTTTACTTATATGGTTATTCTAAATGATGTCCCTAGTCAGAGTCGATGACTAGCACATGTATTAGTTGACTACATTTCACAAGCCATGAACATGGAGATGTTAAACTAATAATGTGGGCGCATGTATGACATGAGGCTGGACCGACCCAACGTGAGATATTGTAATATAGTTCTCTTTTTGCAACATGAATATTGTATCCTTAGACCGGAGATTGTCGTATGTTCTCAAGATGTGAATTGACTTACTTAGGGACTATCAAAAGCTATTCCGTAACTGGGTAGTTATAAAGGTAGTTTTGGGTTTGTCAGTAAGCATGCTGTGAGGCATGGTCAATCAAGATAGAATTTGTCCCTCTCTTTGTGAGAGAGATAGCTCTGGGCCCCTCGAGTGATTGGATCAAGAAATGCATGGCCGTGCTAGGGTTAAGGGTTAACCATTGAAAGGATTCCAATTCACAGTATCGAGAAAGAGAGGTCAGCTTAGAGCCAGACCAAATATCGTGAGACAAAGGGAAAAACATGTACGTAATGTTGCAATGGTTCGTCTGATATGATCTTTACGTGCGCATAGGAGTTTACATGTCTAGCTAGAGGCCGCTGTCAATTATTGGGCCAAGTAAGAGTACTCGGGCTATGTCTATTTGTACGTGAACCTATAGGGTCACACACTTAAGGGGAAGGAAGCCTAACTTGGATTAGATCCGAAATTAGAATGGACTTTAGGGTTACTGATGGGCCTCGGTGTCAGAAGCCCACCATAACGCCTATATAATGAGGGGCGGGGGCGCGGTTAGGCTAAACCTAATTGGCCACCAGCAAACGAGTAGCCGCTCGCCTCTCGCCCTCGCCAAGCCGCCGTCGCGAACCTAGCAGTTCAGTACGCGGCGCTTCCTCCCTGTACGTGTGGATACCTCGGAGGTGCTGCATCTGGAGCACTAGGACGAACCGTGCGAGGAAGTGAAGGACGCCGACGACTGCACGACACTGCTCGACGCGTTCGTCTACATCGAGACGTCTTTCGCTGCTCTGCGCGTCTAGTGGTAATTCCATGACCTATAACCGTAGTAGTTCTTGGTTTTATGGGGTTGAAAATTTTGTTTTGCGCTAGCATAGCATCCCCGTAATCCTTCAGTGGAAATTTTGTTTTGCGCTAGCGTAGCCTCCCCGTAATCCTTCAGTGGTATCGGAGCAGGTTCTGCGTAGTTGTAGGTCTGGATCTAGGTTTATGAGATGGATCTACTTGATGCACGGTTTGATTAGATCAATTGGTTATAAAGGGTTGAAGTAGATTACATCGGATATGACTGAAGAGATTAGTTCGTCCTTCTCTGTTATGTGCGCGACTTGCCCCTACCGGCTGGAATCACCATCGGGGCTAACTGCGTACACAACCAGCAGATTGACGTAACAGATCGACGTCATGAGTGTAATCTTCTTCGGGTCGAAAGTCTCGGATTTGGGTTGATTTGATCAACCGCATGAGATTTTAAGTGGAATTTCCATACATACGATGCATGGAATCCTGTGACGATCTGCTGTGGCTATCTGCTGTAGTGGCGAACATATAGAAACGTGTTTGTCTAACCTGTTTTTGCAGGACATCTTGTGATCGGTATGGCTATTGTGTGTATATGATGCATATTAATGAATTATTCATGACCTGCGTGTCGTGACCAGGGCAATACGGCTGGAGCCACATGTATTGTCCAAATTTAATCTAATGACCTGCGTGTGAACATGTGATGATCCAAAGCGTATATGTAATTTGTTTACCAGCATACGTTAGATAGGTCTTGAAGGACTTATCACCTGAAGGATGGCATACCTATATCATGGAGATGGAGATCATCGTGATGGACAGATTATTGGAGATGGGGATCACCATGTGACAGCAAGCCATACCGAATCACAACTGTTGTGTGAATGCCATTCTTAATGTTCTACTTGTTCATATTGCATATATGTCCTTGCGTGCGATGATATAAGTAGGACGATCCCTCATAAATGTTTAAGCTTAAATGCCTCTCCAAACCTTGCACTATCATAAGTCTTGTACAATTGGTGGTGGGTCTATGAAATTAGGGTGCCACCAGTTTTCCTTGACTAGATAGGTTTGTATCGGATACGAACTGCAGAAAGGGTTGGTTAACTTAAACAAAGTCAGCTTAATGGTTAAGGACTTTGGGGCATAAGGTTGGGAGCCGGGACATAGAGATGTCACCCAACAACAGAAGTCATATATATGATATGATTAGCAAGGAGTTGCTTACCGATCTACCTTGTCTTCTAGCGGTGATGCTAAAGCTCACTAGTAGACTTGTTAGTTGTGGGTTCTGAATCACTAAGTATCAATCGAGAGATATTGATTTTAGTGGGAGTAGACTACTAATGTTTAATATGATTTACTCTGTCATGGATATTTTTGTCTTAGTATTTTGCATTATTTTGTTGTAGATAAATGGCACCTAGCACACCAACATTTACTTTGCGATCAATTCTTGAAAAGGATAAGTTAAATGGAACAAACTATACGGATTGGATCCGTAACCTGAGAATTGTTCTCAGGGCTGAAAAAAGGAAGATGTTCTAGACACCCCACTGCCAGAGGATCTTGGTGAAAATGCAACTGCTGCAGCTAAAACCGCTTACAAGAAAGCAATGGATGCTAATCTTGAAGTGAGTTGCCTAATGCTTGCTTGCATGGAGCCTGAGCTACAGATGCAGTTTGAGACAAACCATGAGGTGCACGATATGATCGTGGCGCTCAAGGATATGTTCCAGACTCAGGCTAGGACTGAAAGGTTCAATGTGTCCAAAGCCTTTCTGGAATGCAAGCTAGCAGAAGGCGCAGCAGTTGGGCCACACGTAATCAAAATGGTTGGTTACAGTCAGAGGTTGGAGAAGCTATGCTTCCCAATAAGCCAAGAGTTGGCCACTGACTTCATTTTGGCATCTCTTCCGCCCATCTATGGAAACTTCATTATGAACTACCATATGCATGGGGCAGAGACGGGCCTCAATGAACTATGTGGCATGTTGAAAACAGCAGAGGGGGACATAAAGAAAAACGCTGGCAGCAGCGGCCATGTGATGGCGGTCCAAAACAAACCCAACTTTAAGAAGAAGGGTAAATCTCAAAAGAAGAAGGGCAAGGCAAAGGATACAGTATCCAAGCCAAATCAAAAGCCCAAGGCTGGACCAGCTGAAGATGCAGAGTGCTTTTATTGCAAAGAACTTGGTCACTGGAAAAGGAATTGCAAGCAGTACTTGGCCTCTATTAAGGATCGCGACGGTAAGGGTACAGCCGCAGCAGGTACACTTGCTATTCACATTACAGAAATTTTTCTTGCTGATTCTTATATTAATTCTTGGGTATTTGATACCGGATCGGTTGCCCATATTTGCAATTCGATGCAGGGAATGATAAGAAGTAGAAGCGTGAAAAGAGGAGAAGTTGATTTCCGGGTAGGCAATAATGCAAGAGTTGCTGCGTTGACCGTCGGGACGATGCAACTCCACCTCCCATCAGGATTTATTTTGGAGTTAAATAATTGTTATCTAGTTCCTAGTATGAGTCGAAACATTATGTCTCCTTCATGTTTGATGAAGGATGGTTATTCATTTGCAAGTGAAAACAATGGTTGTGTGATCTCTAAGAATGGCATGTTTGTGGCTTTTGCATCCATTATGAATGGGTTATTCATTTTAAATCTTGATGATGCACCTATCTGTAATATTAGTGCTAAAAGGCCTCGGCCTAATGATTTAAGTCCTACCTACATGTGGCACTGTCGGTTGGGTCATATAAGTGAGAATCGCATGAAGAAGCTTCATTCTGATGGGCTTTTAACTTCGTTTGATTTTGAATCATACGAGACATGTGAAGCTTGCTTACTTGGTAAGATGACCAAGGCGCCCTTCACGGGTTTACCGGAGAGGACATTAGATTTATTGGAACTCATACATACTGATGTGTGTGGACCAATGAGTACGACAGCTAGGCGAGGATTCCAATACTTCATAACCTTCACTGATGATTTTAGTAGATATGGGTATGTCTACTTAATGAAACACAAGTCTGAATCCTTAGAAAAGTTCAAAGAGTTTCAGAATGAAGTAGAAAATCAGCGTGGCAAGAAAATTAAAGCACTGCGATCGGATTGTGGAGGTGAATATTTGAGTCATGAGTTTAGCAATCATCTAAGGAGTTGTGGAATTGTTCCACAGCTTACGCTGCCTGGAACGCCTCAGAGGAATGGCGTGTCTGAGCGACGTAATCGGACTTCATTGGATATGGTTCGATCAATGATGAGCCAGTCGGACCTACCTTTGTCGTTTTGGGGATACGCTCTAGAAACAGCAGCTTTCACACTAAATAGGGTACCGTCTAAGTCCGTAGTTAAGACACCATATGAGATGTGGACTGGGAAGACTCCCAGTTTGTCTTTTCTGAAGATTTGGTGTTGTGAGGTTTACGTCAAGCGACTTCAGTCGGATAAACTCACTCCAAAATCGGACAAGTGCATGTTCGTGGGATATCCAAAGGAAACTTTAGGATATTACTTTTACCACCGGTCAGAGGGCAAAGTGTTTTGTCGCCCGGAACGGTGTGTTCTTAGAGAAAGAGTTTCTCAAAAGAGAGAAAAGTAAACAAAAGGTGTATCTTGAAGAAGTTCAGGATGAGCCAGTGGGACAAGATTCAACAAGTGATGCTAATGTAGCAGAACAAGTTGAGACGTCTATGGCAAGAGAATCACCACCACAACCACAAAGGTCAGCAAGGCTTCACGAGGCACGAGGAGAAGTGCTATTGTTGGGCAATGGGGAAGTGTTGTTGTTAGACAACGACGAACCTGCAACATATGCAGAAGCGATGATGGACCCAGATTCCGAGAATGGCAAGTCGCCATGAGATCCGAGATAGATTCCATGGGAGAAAATCAAGTTTGGAACTTGGTTGACCCGCCTGATGGTGTTAGACCCATAGAATGCAAATGGATCTATAAGAAGAAGAAAGACATGGATGGAAATGTTCACATCTATAAGGCTCGACTTGTTGCAAAGGGTTTTCGACAAGTTCAAGGAGTTGACTATGATGAGACATTCTCGCCAGTAGCGATGCTTAAATCTATTCGGATCATTCTAGCTATTGCCGCATATTTCGATTATGAGATTTGGCAGATGGATGTCAAAACAGCTTTCCTTAATGGAAACCTAGATGAGGACGTGTATATGATACAGCCCGAGGGTTTTGTCGATCCGATCAATGCTGGAAAGATATGCAAACTTGAGAAATCCATTTATGGGTTGAAGCAAGCATCTCGGAGTTGGAACATTCGTTTTGATGAAGTGGTCAAAGGGCTTGGTTTTCATTAGAATGAAGAAGAAGCTTGTGTTTACAAGAAGGAAAGTGGGAGCGCTGTTGTATTTCTGATCTTGTATGTGGATTACATATTATTGATTGGGAATGACATTCCTATGCTGGAGTCCGTCAAGGCTTCATTGAAAAAGAGTTTTTCTATGAAGGACTTAGGGGAAGCAGCATATATTTTGGGCATAAGGATCTATAGAGATAGGTCGAAGAGGCTTATAGGATTAAGTCAAGATACGTACATTGGCAAGGTTTTGAAACGGTTCAACATGGAACAGTCCAAGAAAGGGTTTTACCTATGTCACATGGTATACACCTTAGCCAGATGCAATGTCCTGCGACGGCTAATGAGCGGGAGCGCATGAGTAAGGTACCATACGCCTCAGCAATTGGATCAATCATGTATGCCATGATAAGTACACGCCCAGATGTTTCATACGCTATAAGTGCTACGAGTAGGTACCAGGCTGATCCAGGTGAGGGTCACTGGACAGCGGTAAAAGGCATTCTTAAGTACTTAAGAAGGACTAAAGATATGTTCCTGGTATATGGGGGTAAGGAGGAGCTCGTTGCAACTGGTTACACCGATGCTAGCTTCCAAACTGACCCGGACGAGTTAAAATCGCAATCAGGTTTTGTGTTCACAATAAATGGTGGTGCTGTTAGTTGGAAGAGTTCCAAACAGGAGACTGTGACTAATTCTACAACAGAAGCCGAGTACATTGCAGCTTCTGAATCTGCGAAAGAAGGTGTTTGGATAAGGAAGTTCCTCATCGAGCTTTGTGTGTTTCCTAATGCATCTAGTCCATTGAACCTCTACTGTGACAACAATGGGGCTATTGCGCAAGCTAAGGAGCCAAGGAACCACCAGAAAAGCAAACACGTACTGCGGAAGTTTCACCTCATACGGGAATTCGTTAGGCGGGGTGAGATAAAGCTATGCAAAATACATAAGGATTTGAATGTTGCTGATCCTTTGACAAAACCTCTTCCACAACGTAAGCATGAGGCACACATGAGATCTATGGGTATTAGATATCTTCTAGATTAACTCTAGTGCAAGTGGGAGACTGTTAGAAATATGCCCTAGAGATAATCATAGAGATGAGCATATTTCTTTGTATCCATGATATATATATATTGCTTAATTGAATATCCATGGAAGGCACCTTGTATTGATTAGCAATTATGTGAATTGTTTGTGAGATTCTTTACTTATATGGTTATTCTAAATGATGTCCCTAGCCAGAGTCGATGACTAGCACATTTATTAGTTGATGACTACATTTCACAAGTCATGAACATGGAGATGTTAAACTAATAATGTGGGCGCATGTATGACATGAGGCTGGACCGACCCAACGTGAGATATTGTAATATAGTTCTCTTTTTGCAACATGAATATTGTATCCTTAGACCTGAGATTGTCGTATGTTCTCAAGATGTGAATTGACTTACTTAGGGACTATCAAACGCTATTCCGTAACTGGGTAGTTATAAAGGTAGTTTTGGGTTTGTCAGGAAGCATGTCGTGAGGCATGGTCAATCAAGATGGAATTTGTCCCTCTCTTTGTGAGAGAGATATCTCTGGGCCCCTCGAGTGATTGGATCAAGAAATGCATGGTCGTGCTAGGGTTAAGGGTTAACCATTGAAAGGATTCCAATTCACAGTATCGAGAAAGAGAGGTCAGCTTAGAGCCAGACCAAATATCGTGAGACAAAGGGAACAGCATGTACGTAATGTTGCAATGGTTCATCTGATATGATCTTTACGTGCGCATAGGAGTTGACATGTCTTGCTAGAGGCCGCTGTCAATTATTGGGCCAAGTAAGAGTACTCGGGCTATGTCTATTTGTACGTGAACCTATAGGGTCACACACTTAAGGGGAAGGAAGCCTAACTCGGATTAGATCCGAAATTAGACTGGACTTTAGGGTTACTGATGGGCCTCGGTGTCAGAAGCCCACCATAACGCCTATATAATAAGGGGCGGGGGCGCGGTTAGGCTAAACCTAATTGGCCACCAGCAAACGAGTAGCCGCTCGCCTCTCGCCCTCGCCAAGCCGCCGTCGCGAACCGCTGTCAATTATTGGGCCAAGTAAGAGTACTCGGGCTATGTCTATTTGTACGTGAACCTATAGAGTCACACACTTAAGGGGAAGGAAGCCTAACTCGGATTAGATCCGAAATTAGACTAGACTTTAGGGTTACTGATGGGCCTCGGCGTCAGAAGCCCACCATAACGCCTATATAATGAGGGGCGGGGGCGCGGTTAGGCAAAACATGATAGATAATACTGCTATCACAAGGCTACCATAAGGCTATTATTGTGACATTTATCTCTATACACTCTGTTATTATATATGTTGTCTTCTTTGGCCCATGTATGAGATGCACCCGGCTATGTTCCTTAAAGCCCGGGTGTTACAGAAGTGGTATCAGAGGAATGTTGACTGTAGGACAAAACCTAGATAGAAATGGACAAAACCCTTACCTACTTACCTTACTCTGATTCTTGTCTAAACTTATCTTAATCTTTTCTCGTCTATTTCCGCTTTACTCTGATTATTCTTACCTTTCCTTCTAAAGACAAATGTGGATTTCACACTTTTGAAATCTTGTACCTAAAGTGACTGTTGGGGACTTGTTCTCAAATGCTTAGAGTTAAGAACAAGGCAACATAAAAAGTGTTAGGTGTAAAAGTCCTTCGTCCTTCGAGACATTATGCCCCTTCGGGAATAATGGGTTTCGGACGAAGGTCATAAAAAACATACCTTCGTAAATATAACAAGTAATGACGAAGGGTTCATATAAAGCATGAAATATAATTTAGACATCATCATAGAATCATTTCTATTTTATTAACATGAGCAAATAGAAATGATTTCAAATTACAAATGTACCTTCGGTCCTGAGAGAAGGTAAAAAGTACAAGCGTGACGCAAAAGCGAATATCCAGTCAGCGTGAACAGTACGGGAGCACTGTTCATCTATTTATAGACGCGGGACGCAGCCCACGTAAAATTACATCCATGTCCACTACATTTGTTAATGACTTATGGAAATCTGTCGAGGCCCACGTAGTCTTTTCATCTTTAAGTCGGTTCCCCTTTCTGCTATCGTGACGAAGCTTCCTTGCACACAGCTTCGGCTGTGCACCTTTGTAGAGCTTGGTAATCAGCTCGCCCTTCGTCTGGTTTAGGCTTCGTCCTGACCGTGCTTTATAATTATGAGACCGAAGATACCTGTTCACATAATCCACTTGGAAAACATTGTCAAATCATGTTTTTGAGGACCTTCGGAGGACGAAGGCCCCCAACAGTGACCTTTAGGAATAGGAGACCTACTCTTAGGAACAAAAACATAACTATTTTTATAGGTATCTATACGCTTGAGTGTTTGTTCTTATGATACTTGTCTGATTTTGATATTTGATTGAGTGTGATGAGTTGTGGAGTAATGTCCACAATTACATCTGCATATACATATAGACATAAATAAAATTCATAAGATAACTAAACAACCTAGATTGTCCTCCATTAAAGTGTACTTATTTTATATAGATCCACCTTATCTTAAAAAAACTCTCTCTTATCTTAATAGATTAATGTTATCTTAAAAGATACTTTCTTACCTTAATAGATTCATCTCATCTCGAAAGGATTTTCATCTTATCCCAATAGATCTAACTAATCTCAAAAGATTCTATCTTATTCTTCTAAAATCATCTTGTCCTAGTATGTACACTTGACCTCACCACTTTGCTTATCTCATAATAGTGTAACAAACATGATCTATTACAAAATAAATTAAGTAGATCTTATCTAGTCTAATCTGATTACCCAATTTAATTCCAATCCCATCTAAGCTGATCAGATCTAATCTAATGGACAAACATGATAGATAATACTGGGTAAATAGATTGGACCCTACTTATATAAGCATGTTTTAACTTAAATTGGTGCTCTAGATTAACTAGACCACATACAACTACATAACCATATGCGACTACCTTAACCACCCGATAGAAGCATAACCCCTTTGTTTAAACCGACAGAGATTCTGACTTACCTACGCCATATTATCCGTCATATCTCAAAAGGTTCTAACATGTCATAATAATGTTTATTCTACCCTGGTAGATTTATCTAACTTAAACTAAGTTAATCCTATTATATCCAATCTAATCTAGACCTTACCTAATCTTATATGGTCTAATCTATGTTACAAGTATTAACTAAACCATATTCCTATAAATGGGTTTCTAAACCTAAATTGGTGTCTTAGACCAACTCGTCCGTGGAACCACGACCTAGCCTATGTTATAGGTCGCCCAACCCTTTTATCCCAAAAGCAAAGTAAAACCCTGTTTAACCTATCTATCCCATGTACCCGCAATTGTTATCCCAACTCAGATAATGGCATCTAACACCACGACCGATAGCCCCTAAATCAGACCCAAGAATGTTAACCTCGACAAGGAAGAGATCAATCTCATTAAAGAAGAGTAGGAATCAAGCTAGACCCCCAAATGAAGCCAGAATATGCCATAGTACACTCATTCTATGTCAACACTCAATCTATGTGACCTGCCCACTAACCATCTGTCCTTACCCACAAGTCATCTTAAATGTATGTCCCCAACTTGGGTGACGATTCCAAGGCTGAAGATCGAAGATGATCGACCTCATCAAATCAAAGAAGGATAAGATTCAAGCTGGATTTTCAAAGGAATCAAGATCCACAATCTTGGATGGAGTCTTTTCTTACCTTACTCTTTCTTACCCAAACCTATATATACTTTAAAGACATACTTTATCCTATATAATACTGTGGCTATACCCATATATACCATGCTTTCCTAATCACCTGATAATTTGTGATATAAACAAGAAAAAAAGGTTTTGGTATTAAATCAATTAGAAACTAACCCATAGACTACAAACAATTCCTTCTACATATCTTACTTACAAATCTCGAGGATGAGATTTCTGTTAAGGGTGTAGGATTTGTAACACCTCAAAAATCGCATTTTGAGAATTATGTAAAAAAATTCAAAGATCTTGAATTAGATTTTTCCCCATGACTTTAGAAGTCACATCCCCTAAAATAAAAAGGTTTATAAGGATTTAGTAAAAGATTCTTCTATAAATTATCCTTTGTTGAAATTTATAAGTGTCGGAACATCTTTTAATAAGTAATCATACAATAGAAACTATTGAAAGGGAAATGTGCCCTTGGGCCATTTCTAAGTATTTTGGTGATTTAGTGCCCAACACAGGTGCCTAATTGTAAAATGGTGGACAAAGTACAAATCAAGGATAAAGGTATGTTTCTTAGACTTAGTACATTGTTTTATGAACTAATGTATTGTGTCTAAGTACTGGAAACAGAAAAAATCGAGTTGGAGAAGAGATGGCTCGAGCAGCCAAAGTCTGTCCAGTCTAGGTGCACCGGACTGTCCGGTGGTGCACCGGACAGTGTCCGGTGCGCCAGGCTGGCTCAGCGTAAAGTGGTCGCTCTCGGGAATTCGCCGACGACGTACGGCTAAAATTCACCGGACTGTCCGGTGTGCACCGGACTGTCCGGTGAGCCAACGGTTGGCCGGGCCAACGGTCGGCCGCGAAATCTGCGCGCGACACGTGGCCGGGCCAACGGTCGGAAGGGGGCACCGGACTGTCCGGTGTGCACCGGACATGTCCGGTGCGCCAACGGCTCCCAGATCTGCAACGGTCGGCAGCGCCATTTTAGGAAGGAAATCGGGCACCGGACAGTGTCTGGTGTGCACCGGACTGTCCGGTGCACCCGACGACAGAAGGCAAGATTGGCCTTCCAGATTTGCTCTCAACGGCTCCTAGCTGCCTTGGGGCTATAAAAGGGACCCCTAGGCGCATGGAGGAGGACACCAAGCAACCTTAGAGCATTCTTGATCATCCACACTCAGTCTTTGCGCATTCGTTTGTCATTCTCAGTGATTCGAGCTCCGTTCTAGTGAGAACTTTGAGATAGTCTTTTGAGCTCAATTCTTGGCTGTGTGTGTGCGCATTTTGTTGTGGATTTGTGTGTGTTGCTTTCCTCCCTTACTCCGTATTTCTTGTGAATCTCAAGTGTAAGGGCGAGAGGCTCCAAGTTGTGGAGAATCCTCGCAAACGGGATATTGAAAGGCAAAGCAAAACATCGTGGTATTCAAGTTGGTCTTTGGACCGCTTGAGAGGGGTTGATTGCAACCCTCGTCCGTTGGGACGCCACAACGTGGAGTAGGCAAGCGTTGGTCTTGGCCGAACCACGGGATAAACCACTGTGTCATCTCTGTGTTTGATTTCCTGTGGTATTGTGTTGAGACTCCTCTCTAGCCACTTGGCGATTATTGTGCTAACACTTAACAAGTTTTTGTGGCTATAAGTTTAAGTTTCACAGGATCACCTATTCACCCCCCCTCTAGGTGCTCTCAATTGGTATCAGAGCCGTTCTCTTCACAAAGGGACTAACCGCCCGAAGAGATGGATCCTAAAGGGAAGGGAATCGTGATCAACGACAAGGAGAAGGAGTCCTTCGTCAACGAGCCAAAGGACGACAAGACTACCGACTCGGGCTCGGGGCACAGACGCAAAGAAGGGAAGAAGAAGAAGACAAGACGCATCAAGGAGATCGTCTACTACGACAGCGACGAATCTTCCTCTTCCCAAAAGGACGACGACAACGACTACAAGAAGACGGTCAATTCGAACTTTTCATTTGATTATTCTTGTATTCCACATAGTTCGAATTCGCAATTGCTTTCCATTCCTCTTGGCAAACCTCCACACTTCGATGGGGAGGACTACGGATTTTGGAGTCACAAAATGTGTAGTCACTTATTCTCTCTCCATCCAAGCATATGGGAGATTGTAGAGAATGGAATGAAATTTGATAGCTCGGATAGCCCTATGCTTATAAATGAACAAATTCATAGAAATGCACAAGCCACTACTGTTCTCTTAGCATCTTTGTGCAGGGAAGAGTACAATAAGGTGAGCGGCTTGGACAATGCCAAGCAGATATGGGACACCCTCAAGATCTCTCATGAGGGAAACGATATCACCATGCTCACCAAGATGGAGTTGGTGGAGGGCGAGCTTGGACGATTCGTGATGATAAGGGGCGAGGAACCGACTCAAACTTACAACCGGCTCAAGACCCTTATCAACAAAATAAGGAGCTACGGAAGCACGCGATGGACGGACCACGACGTCATCCGCCTAATGCTAAGGTCTTTTACTGTTCTTGATCCTCATCTCGTAAACAATATTCGTGAGAATCCCAGGTACACGATGATGACGGCCGAGGAGGTACTTGGAAAATTCGTAAGCGGGCGGATGATGATCAAGGAGGCGAGATATGTGGACGACGCTCTAAACGGTCCAATTAATGAACCTCAACCCGTTGCTCTCAAGGCAACAAGGAGCAAGGAGGCGCTACCGAGCAAGGTGGCGCAAGTTGAGGCGTCCGGGCTAAATAATGAGGAGATGGCCCTCATCATTAAGCGCTTCAAGACGGCGCTTAAGGGTCGCAAGGGACAGCCAAGCAAGACCAAGACAAAGGAGAAGCGCTCGTGCTTCAAATGTGGTAAGATTGGTCATTTCATTGCTAACTGTCCCGATAATGAAAGTGACCAGGAAAAGGGGAACAAAAGGGAGAAGAAGAAGCATTACAAGAAGGCCAAGGGCGAGGCACATATCGGAAAGGAGTGGGATTCGGATTGCTCCTCCTCCGACTCCGACAATGAAGGACTCGCCGCCACCGCCTTCAACAAGTCATCCCTCTTCCCCAATGAGCGTCACACTTGCCTCATGGCAAGGGAGAAGAAAGTAAGCACTCATGATACTAGTACTTATGCTTCTTCAAGTGAGGATGAGTCTAGTGATGATGATGAGATAGATTACTCATGCTTATTCAAGGGATTAGATAGATCTAAAATTAATAAGATTAATGAGTTGATTGATGCTTTGAATGACAAGAATAGATTACTAGAAAAACAAGAGGATCTTTTATATGAGGAGCATGATAAATTTGTTAGTGCACAAAAAACTCTTGCTCTTGAAATTAAAAGGAATGAAATGCTCTCTAGTGAATTATCTTCTTGTCATGAAACCATTGCTACTTTAAGAAGTGTTAATGATGATTTAAGTGCTAAACTAGAAGTAGCTAGTAAATCTAATTCTTGTGTAGAAATTGTTGAAACTTGTAATAGGTGTAAAGATTTTGACATTGATGCTTGTAGTGATCACTTAATTTCAATTTCAAAATTAAATGAGGAATTGGCTAGCCTCAATGCCCAACTTAAGACTAGCAAGAATGAATTTGACAAGTTAAAATTTTCAAGGGATGCCTACACAATTGGTAGACACCCCTCAATTAAGGATGGACTTGGCTACAAGAGGGAAGCCAAGGACTTGACAAGCCATAAGGCTCCCATCTCTGCCAAGGAGAAAGGGAAGGCCCCTATGGCAACTAGTGCTAAAAGGAACCATGGTAAGAGACAAACTAGAAATGCTTATAGGAGTTGTGATGCATATAATGCCTTTAATTCTCATGCCATGTTTGCTTCTAGTTCTTATTATGTGCATGATAGAAATGTTGGTAAGAGAAATGTTATTCATAATATGCCTAGGAGAAATGTCGTTAATGTTCCTAGGAAAGTTCATGAACCTTCTACAATATATCATGCTTTAAATGCTTCTTTTGCTATCTGTAGAAAGGATAGGTAGATAGTTGCTAGGAAGTTAGGGGCAAAATGCAAAGGAGACAAAACTTGCATTTGGGTCCCTAAGGATATTTGCACTAACCTTGCAGGACCCAACATGAGTTGGGTACCTAAGACCCAAGCCTAAATTTGCCTTGCAGGTTTATGCATCCGGGGGTTCAAGCTGGATTATTGACAGTGGATGCACAAACCATATGACGGGAGAGAAGAAGATGTTCACCTCCTATGTCAAGAATAAAGATTCCCAAGATTCAATAATATTCGGTGATGGGAATCAAGGCAAGGTAAAAGGGTTAGGTAAAATTGCAATCTCAAATGAGCACTCTATCTCTAGTGTGTTTTTAGTAGAGTCTCTTGGATATAATTTCTATCTGTTAGTCAATTATGCAATATGGGATATAACTGTTTGTTTACAAATGTAGATGTGTCTGTCTTTAGAAGATGTGATGGTTCACTAGCTTTTAAGCGTGTACTAGACGGCAAGCTTTACTTAGTTGATTTTGCAAAAGAAGAAGCCGGTCTAGATGCATGCTTAATGGCTAAGACTTGCATGGGCTGGCTGTGGCATCGCCGCTTAGCTCATGTGGGGATGAAGAACCTCCACAAGCTTCTAAAGGGAGAACACGTGATAGGTCTAACCAATGTTCATTTCGAAAAAGATAGACCTTGTGCAGCTTGTCAAGCAGGGAAACAAGTGGGAGGCTCTCATCACACCAAAAATGTGATGACAACATCAAGACCCCTGGAGCTGCTACATATGGACCTCTTCGGACCCGTCGCCTATCTGAGCATAGGAGGAAGTAAGTATGGTCTAGTTATCGTTGATGACTTTTCCCGCTTCACTTGGGTGTTCTTTTTGCAGGATAAGTCTGAAACCCAAGGGACCCTCAAGCGCTTCCTAAGGAGAGCTCAAAATGAGTTTGAGCTCAAGGTGAAGAAGATAAGGAGCGACAACGGGTCCGAATTCAAGAACCTTCAAGTGGAGGAGTTTCTTGAGGAGGAAGGGATCAAGCACGAGTTCTCCGCTCCCTACACACCTCAGCAAAATGGTGTGGTAGAGAGGAAGAACAGGACGCTCATAGATATGGCGAGGACTATGCTTGGAGAATTCAAGACCCCCGAGTGCTTTTGGTCGGAAGCCGTGAACATGGCTTGCCACGCCATCAACAGGGTCTACCTTCACCGCCTCCTCAAGAAGACGTCATATGAGCTACTAACCGGTAACAAACCCAATGTATCTTACTTTCGTGTATTTGGGAGCAGGTGCTACATTCTAGTGAAGAAGGGTAGAAATTCTAAATTTGCTCCCAAAGCTGTAGAAGGGTTTTTGTTAGGTTATGACTCGAATACAAAGGCGTATAGAGTCTTCAACAAATCATCGGGTTTAGTTGAAGTCTCTAGCGACGTTGTATTTGATGAGACTAATGGCTCTCCAAGAGAGCAAGTTGTTGATTGTGATGATGTAGATGAAGAAGATGTTCCGACGGCCGCTATACGAACCATGGCGATTGGAGAAGTGCGGCCACAGGAACAAGATGAACGAGATCAACCTTCTTCCTCAACAACGGTGCATCCCCCAACTCAAGACGATGAACAGGTTCATAAAAAGGAGGCGTGTGATCAAGGGGGAGCACAAGATGATCACGTGATGGAGGAAGAAGCGCAACCGGCACCTCCAACCCAAGTTCGAGCGGTGATTCAAAGGGATCATCCCGTCGACCAAATTTTGGGTGACATTAGCAAGGGAGTAACTACTCGATCTCGATTAGTTAATTTTTGTGAGCATTACTCCTTTGTCTCTTCTATTGAGCCTTTCAGGGTAGAGGAGGCCTTGCTAGATCCGGATTGGGTATTGGCCAGGCAGGAGGAACTCAACAACTTCAAGCGCAATGAAGTTTGGACACTGGTGCCTCGTCCCAAGCAAAATGTTGTGGGAACCAAGTGGGTGTTCCGCAACAAACAGGACGAGCACGGGGTGGTGACGAGGAACAAGGCTCGACTTGTGGCAAAAGGTTATGCCCAAGTCGCAGGTTTGGACTTTGAGGAGACGTTTGCTCCTGTGGCTAGGCTAGAATCAATTCGTATCTTGCTAGCATATGCCGCTCACCATTCTTTCAGGTTGTACCAAATGGATGTGAAGAGCGCTTTCCTCAATGGGCCAATCAAGGAGGAGGTGTACGTGGAGCAACCCCCTGGCTTCGAGGATGAACGGTACCCCGACCACGTGTGTAAGCTCTCTAAGGCGCTCTATGGACTTAAGCAAGCCCCAAGAGCATGGTATGAATGCCTTAGAGACTTCTTAATTGCTAATGCTTTCAAGGTTGGGAAAGCCGATCCAACTCTTTTTACTAAGACTTGCGACGGTGATCTTTTTGTGTGCCAAATTTATGTCGATGACATAATATTTGGTTCTACTAACCAAAAGTCTTGTGAAGAGTTTAGCAGGGTTATGATGCAGAAATTCGAGATGTCGATGATGGGCGAGTTGAACTACTTCCTTGGGTTTCAAGTGAAGCAACTCAAGGACGGCACTTTCATCTCCCAAACAAAGTACACGCAAGATTTGCTGAAGCGGTTTGGGATGAAGGACGCCAAGCCCGCAAAGACTCCGATGGGGACCGACGGACACACCAACCTCAACAAAGGAGGTAAGTCCGTTGATCAAAAAGCATACCGGTCAATGATAGGGTCTTTACTTTATTTATGTGCTAGTAGACCGGATATTATGCTTAGCGTATGCATGTGTGCTAGATTTCAATCCGATCCTAAGGAGTGTCACTTAGTGGCAGTGAAGCGAATTCTTAGATATTTGGTTGCTACGCCTTGCCTCGGACTCTGGTATCCAAAGGGGTCTACCTTTGACTTGGTTGGATACTCAGATTCTGACTATGCTGGATGTAAGGTCGATAGGAAGAGTACATCAGGGATGTGCCAATTCTTAGGAAGGTCCCTGGTGTCGTGGAACTCTAAGAAACAAACCTCCGTTGCCCTATCCACCGCTGAGGCCGAGTATGTTGCTGCAGGGCAGTGTTGCGCGCAACTACTTTGGATGAGGCAAACCCATCGGGACTTTGGCTACAATCTGAGCAAAGTCCCACTCCTATGTGACAATGAGAGTGCTATCCGCATGGCGGAAAATCCTGTTGAACACATCCGCACAAAGCACATTGACATCCGGCATCACTTTTTGAGAGACCACCAGCAAAAGGGAGATATCGAAGTGTTTCATGTTAGCACCGAGAACCAGCTAGCCGATATCTTTACCAAGCCTTTAGATGAGAAGACCTTTTGCAGGCTGCGTAGTGAGCTCAATATCTTAGATTCGCGGAACTTGGATTGAAATGTAGCATACATGTATTTATGCTTTTGATCATGTTCCTTTTTGCATTTTGTTGTTAAGTATGGTGCTCAAGTTGTACAAACACTCCCTGGACCTCACAAGTCCGTTGCAAAGTGATGCACAGTTTTAGGGGGAGATGTGTTACAACTTGACCCTTTGAGACTAACCATATGCTTGAGTTTGCTTGTTTTTAGTCTCAAAGGAGAATTGAAAGGGAAAGGTGGACTTGGACCATGAGAGACTTCCACTGCACTCCGATGAGAGGGTAACCTATTCCAAGTTCATCTAACGAACTCTTATTGTCATTTGCTCTTAATTGAAGATTTTGGTGAGGCAATGGGGTTATAGGGCCAAGATTGATTCCGTTTTGGTGCTTGATGCCAAAGGGGGAGAAAATAAAGGCCAAAGCAATTAATGGATCAGCTACCACTTGAGAAATTTTGAAAATAGTAAAACAGAGCTTTTTGTTTTGTCAAAACTCTTGCATTGTCTCTTTTGTCAAAAGTTGGTATCTTGTGGGGAGAAGTGTTGATTATGGGAAATAGGGGGAGTTTTTGAAATCTTTGATCAAATTTCTTTGGAAAACCTCTCTTTATGTCTCTACAAGTGATTTTGACTTAGAGATAGGAATTTGAGTTTGATTTGCAAAAACAAACCAAGTGGTGGCATAGAGTGATCCATATATGTCAAAAATGAATCAAAATAATTTGAGTTCTTAGTTGAAGTGTTTGTGTACTTGTTCTACTTGCTTTATGTTGTGTTGGCATAAATCACCAAAAAGGGGGAGATTGAAAGGGAAATGTGCCCTTGGGCCATTTCTAAGTATTTTGGTGATTTAGTGCCCAACACAGGTGCCTAATTGTAAAATGGTGGACAAAGTACAAATCAAGGATAAAGGTATGTTTCTCAGACTTAGTACATTGTTTTATGAACTAATGTATTGTGTCTAAGTACTGGAAACAGAAAAAATCGAGTTGGAGAAGAGATGGCTCGAGCAGCCAAAGTCTGTCCAGTCTAGGTGCACCGGACTGTCCGGTGGTGCACCGGACAGTGTCCGGTGCGCCAGGCTGGCTCGGCGTAAAGTGGCCGCTCTCGGGAATTCGCCGACGGCGTACGGCTAAAATTCACCGTACTGTCCGGTGTGCACCGGACTGTCCGGTGAGCCAACGGTCGGCCGGGCCAACGGTCGGCCGCGAAATCTGCGCGCGACACGTGGCCGGGCCAACGGTCGGAAGGGGGCACCGGACTGTCCGGTGTGCACCGGACATGTCCGGTGCGCCAACGGCTCCCAGATCTGCAACGGTCGGCAGCGCCATTTTAGGAAGGAAATCGGGCACCGGACAGTGTCCGGTGTGCACCGGACTGTCCGGTGCACCCGACGACAGAAGGCAAGATTGGCCTTCCAGATTTGCTCTCAACGGCTCCTAGCTGCCTTGGGGCTATAAAAGGGACCCCTAGGCGCATGGAGGAGGACACCAAGCAACCTTAGAGCATTCTTGATCATCCACACTCAGTCTTTGCGCATTCGTTTGTCATTCTCAGTGATTCGAGCTCCGTTCTAGTGAGAACTTTGAGATAGTCTTTTGAGCTCGATTCTTGGCTGTGTGTGTGCGCATTTTGCTGTGGATTTGTGTGTGTTGCTTTCCTCCCTTACTCCGTATTTCTTGTGAATCTCAAGTGTAAGGGCGAGAGGCTCCAAGTTGTGGAGAATCCTCGCAAACGGGATATTGAAAGGCAAAGCAAAACATCGTGGTATTCAAGTTGGTCTTTGGACCGCTTGAGAGGGGTTGATTGCAACCCTCGTCCGTTGGGACGCCACAACGTGGAGTAGGCAAGCGTGGTCTTGGCCGAACCACGGGATAAACCACTGTGTCATCTCTGTGTTTGATTTCCTGTGGTATTGTGTTGAGACTCCTCTCTAGCCACTTGGCGATTATTGTGCTAACACTTAACAAGTTTTTGTGGCTATAAGTTTAAGTTTCACAGGATCACCTATTCACCCCCCCCCCCCCCCCCTCTAGGTGCTCTCAACTATTTGTCCTAAAATAATTATTATATGTGTGCTACATATCCAAAAACATTTGCTTATGTAGGATAATAAATAAATGAATAAATAAAATAAAATGAATACTTGCTACTCATGGTAGATATTTTGTTTGTTTGTTGTGAATTTTATCAAAGTCTAAAACCTAGAATAAAAATTTGAAGTTGGGATTTTAAAACTGAAAGTGGAAAATGAAAAAAGAGAATAAAAAAGGAGAATCAACATTTGGGCCGAATCCAACTCAATCGGCCCATTGTGTGCGCTTCCCTGGCCTAACTGTGCACCGCCACCAGCCGCGCCCGTGATTTGTCCGTCGTTGCTGTCGGTGGGCCCATGTCGTCAGGAGTCATCGTCCCCAACCGAATGCGATTCCCTAGCCGATTTTCGCGCCGTCCTCACCGGATCTCCGCTCGGCCGCCGTGCATGGCGCAACCGACCCTCTCAGCTCGAAATTTCCCCCTCTGAGGCATATATAGGTAGCCGTGACCCCCCTCACCATGATGATAGCTGGGAACAGAAGAAGAGACCGAGAGGGAGAGTAGGCTGGCCGCCATGGGAAATCAGAGTTCGGTCGCCGTGAGGGCCTCCAAGCTTTGCTCGGGAGCTTCGCCATGGCGCGAGGAACGTTTCCGTGGCCCGTTCTAGCGGATTGGGCTGTTCATGACTCCGGAATCGCTCACCGGAGCAACCCCAACGCTGCAGATCCACCACGACCGTGGATGGGTCCCTGCGCCTCGACGTTTGTCGGTATGACCACTTCCGTTGTGTTCACCATCGCTTCCACTTCGTAATGATCACATTGGATTGAAGAATAGCGCGCCGGGGTGATGTGTCACGTGCACCGGCGATGGCGCCGTCGCATGGGCTGGGCGGCGGCGCCTCTGCTCAGGTGTTTGCGCGGGGAGGAAGACAGGGCAAAAGTTGGAGAGAGAGCGCTATGAACCGTAGATTTTGATATGGACGGTCGCGATTATATCACAAAGTAACGATTCGGTTGATGCGTCTGTGACGGTTCATCCCGGATCGGAGGGTGTGGATCTAACCGCGCTCAATTAAATTCGAGCCATATATTATCCATCCGATGGCGGTTTCTATGATGAGAGCATAATCTAATCCGTGGCGTAGAACTCAGATCCTGCGACTAGGAATTCACCATACCCCTTCGCCGCAGTTATTTTCTAAAAGAGACCCTCCACTTTTCAAGAACCAACCCGCCGTCCAGTAGGGTTGCAGTCTGAGTCTTGTGGAAAAATTATAGATGGGCCCCTGGCTTTTCCAAAATTTGGTGCCCAGTCCAGGTAATTAGAAATTCAGTAAAAGTGATTAGAAAATGATTTTTAATGTGAAAAATAAATGCTAGAATATGTTTAATTCATAGAAAATTCATATGATGTCCAAATTAGTTCATTCCAATTTCTATAATTCTATAATATTATTGTTTATCATATAGTACCTCTGTTTTGACATGAAATTCATATTAAAATTTATATTCTATT
The DNA here is from genome assembly GCA_029449295.1 of Zea luxurians. Taxonomy (NCBI): domain Eukaryota; kingdom Viridiplantae; phylum Streptophyta; class Magnoliopsida; order Poales; family Poaceae; genus Zea; species Zea luxurians. Next base: position 21,547,116 of record JAOPSE010000037.1, read on the forward strand.
TAATCTTGTACAAAACACATAGAATTTTAGAAATTCATAACATAAAATCTATAACTCTGATTTGATCCGTTCAAGTTGCATTAGTCTCGTAAAAATATTTACTATGCCATAACAACATTTATTGCACCATGTTCCATTCTTTTATAATTATATCTTTATTTAACTTATGTTGAATAGTCTTGTTAATCTGCTTATCATTATAATCTATTAAAATATGACCTATGGTCCATTTATAACATAGATCAAAGTGAGTTAATTATTTATAAGATATTCTCTCATATGATTTATACTAACCAATTTATAATATAGTTTAACGTTTTAATCACATAAACCCTCTATAAAATCATAACTCCTTAACTTTGACTCTGATCTTAGTAGTTCTTGATCCCGTGATCTCGTAGCAACGCGTAGATCATTATTATTCAGTTTGTACTTATGTTTGGTGTGGTGTTAATTTTGTCTATACTATGTTTGTCTGTATTGCTACGACTAGGAGTGAGGTCACGAGGAATCTGAAGAATCACCCTAGTAACTGGAATCTCAGGTGCCAGGCAAGTTGTGCCCTTGATCCACTATTGTTACCCAATAATATTCTTTATTATCACTATTCATGCATAGGTTTAATTTTGTGGGACACAATAGGTCATCCTAGACAGTTTATCTTTTACCTTGTTTACCCCTGAATCATTAGGTAGTTATGCTATTGGTATACATGGTTTTTTGGGTTAATATTTCATTATATCCATGTTCCTATTATTCTGTTATGTTATTTAAGTTCATGATAAGATCATTATGTTAATGGGAACATGGAACGACCACCCGGGAAAACAGTGCTACCACAAGGGTAGTATGGGATGCCCTTGGCTGATTAACTAGGGAAGCTAGTGGATGACTACCTTACCCAAAAGGGGCAAGGGAAGTAGGGGAGTGGTCAGTGTAGGGAGGTCCTTGGGTTGATTTTGCTGCGATGGCGATCATGCGAGGGATCCATGCATTGGAGCTTCCTAGAAACTGTAGCGGGTTTTCTAAGCTAGTGGAACTTTGTAAAGGCCTCGTAGTGTTACCCTATCTCGCTTCCTTGGTAGAGGTATATGGGATTCATGACCCCTTGGCAGATGGGTAACATGACTTGTGGGTAAAGATGTGCAACCTCTGCAGAGTGTAAAACTGGTATACTAGCCGTGCTCACGGTCATGAGCAGCTCGAACCCTCACATGATTAATCTATGGAATTAAAACTCAATTTGTCATTTGCATCGCATTGGGATTATTTTATTATTACTTTTACTTATTATTACTAAGGTTTGGTATTTACTTAGTAATTGCTAATAAAATTTTGACCAACTTATAAAAGCAATGCTCAGCTTCAACCTTTATTTTGTTGATCAGCCTTACACTTCACATGAACTCCCACCTTTGGTGAGTTCATGCCATATTATTCCCCACAACTTGTTGAGCGATGAACATGTGTGAGCTCACCCTTGCTGTCTCACACCCCCCACAGGAGAAGAACAGGTGGTTCAAGTGGAGTCACACCACGAGGAGTTCGATTCGATCTAGGTGGCGTCTCCCAGTTGACTTTTAGGCACCAAGGATAGATTTTAGATCCTTCTATATTTATCTTTTAATTTGTAAGACTTCCGCTATGTAATAAATACTCTGATTATTGTGACATTTATCTCTATACACTCTATTATTATATATGTTGTCTTCTTTGGCGCATGTATGAGATGCACCCGGTTATGTTCCTTAAAGCCCGGGTGTTACAGAAGTGGTATAAGAGGAATGTTGACTGTAGGACGAAACCTAGATAGAAATGGACAAAACCCTTACCTACTTACCTTACTCTGATTCTTGTCTAAACTTATCTTAATCTTTTCTCGTCTATTTCCGCTTTACTCTGATTATTCTTACCTTTCCTTTTAAAGACAAATGTGGATTTCACACTTTTGAAATCTTGTACCTAAAGTGACGTTTAGGAAAAGGAGACCTACTCTTAGGAACAAAAACAAAACTATTTTTATTGGTATCTATACGCTTGAGTGTTTGTTCTTATGATACTTTTCTGATTTAGATCTTTGATTGAGTGTGATGAGTTGTGGATCTTCGATTCGATCTAGGTGGTGTCTCCCAGTTGACTTTCTGGTGCCAAGGATGGATTTTAGATCCTTTTATATTTATCTTTTAATTTGTAAGACTTCCGCTATGTAATAAATACTCTGATTATTGTGACATTTATCTCTGTACACTCTGTTATTATATATGTTGTCTTCTTTGGCCCATGTATGAGATGCATCCGGCTTTGTTCCTTAAAGCCCGGGTGTTACACTCCACCACCACCTCCACCACTTGGCATCGTCGTCTTGGCCACCGAAGACATGACATAATGACTAAGCTTACCTGCAGTCTAGATTCTTCTTGCACTAGGGGACATTTTGAGGGTCTCTGTCATGCTTGTCAGTTAGGCCGACATACTCGTCTCCCATTTACTACTTCTTCTTGTAATACCCAAATTGTAAAACCTGTGAAAGGGGAGTTGCTTCTTTAATTATTTTGCATTCCAATCATTACAACATGAACACATTCTATTTAAGTCAACAAATAACTAATAAAAATATTCTAAGCATCATGTTGGAGTTTTGTTTGCTTGTGCATTTAATAATAAAATTAATAAGGACACATTAATGATGAAGATTAAGGAATTGAATCTAAACTCAATAATTGTACTTGGAAAAAATCTAAGAGAAAGAGCATAAAAACTTACCTAATATATATATATATGAATGTATCTTCACACTTAGTACCTTAATTGTGCACCACAATCTGAGGACAAATCTACCACAAAATTTAAATTTAAGTTTGAAATGAAGTTTTGAATTTGAGAGGGAAGGAAAGAAGATGGAAAAATAAAAAGGAAAGGAAAAGAACCTACCTGGGCCTTGGTAGGAGTTGGAGCCTGTCGCACTACGCAAGCGCACCGCGTCCGTTGCTATCGCCGATGGGTGGGCTCATTTTTCAGCGAACCAGTGCCTCGCGCTCGTCTGCACTCATGCACATGCACCGACCTCTGGGCCTGGCTTGCCAGAGCCCCACCGCGCACACTCGGACTCAAACATCTCTGGAGTGTGGGGCCCTATGGTCAGCTCTATCCCCACCAACAGAATGTCGTCGAGTCCATCACCTCGGAGACTAGGATCCACCCCACAAATCCGGCCTGGCTGTTGCAACCTTGACCATTTGGTGCCAATATAATGCTGGCCACCCCTTCGCGCGTTCATCCCAACCAGATTGAAGCCAGAACCACCCACAAACCTAAGGAATTTCATGCCGCCACAGAGGAGAACGGAGGCCGTCGTGAGGAAGCTTTGAATTGCCGTCGTCCACACTTCTTGTGGGTGCTCAAAGCCTACCTTTGGCTGTGGAGTAGGCGGGCATGGCCGCTCCACCTGGGATTGGCCGCCAGCGATGTAGGAATTGCTCGCCAGATGTGCGACATCGTCGTGGTGCCGCGTTCCTCCGTGGCTTGGGGCCTTCGCGTGTGAAATCGAGGTGATGATCTCTCCTCCTTGTTCGTCTTGTTTCCCACATCATTTAGCACTTGTCGCGTCGTGGTTTGCATGTAGACAGGGGATTGCGGGTCATCGGTGGTGTGCCCTGTTGGTGCTCGGTCGCCGACAGGCTTATCCATCTCGGCGGGGAGGAAGATAGGGTCAGTGTCGTGGATCTCATAGCAAACGGCCATGATTCAATATGAAGTATACCTTTTCGTGCGATAGATCTAAACCACAGATATGAGATCCGAGGCAGAATGTAGTCTGGCGGGGGTGATCTGCTCTGGGGCGTTGATCTCTGATTGGATGGATCACGTTGACTACAAGTCTGGGCAGGGTGCCGATCTAATCTGCAGCATCAACGTTGGATTGGACGGCTCCGATGGGCCGATACTCTTTCAGCTGTTAGTTTTGCGTAAGAGCCCCTGGATTAAGAATAAACCCGTAGTCCGCGATGGCTGTGCGCTGAGTCTAGTGATTTTTGTGCAGAGGCCCCTGCTCTTCCCTGTTTTCATGTGCCCAGTCCAGAGATTTATAAAATCCAGTAAAAGTAATTAGAAAATGATTTTTAATGTGAAAATAAATACTAGAACTTGTTTAATTCATACAAAATTCATATGAAGTCCAAATTGATCCGTTCTAGTTCCTATAATTTTGTAATAATGTTGTCTATCAAATAGTGCCACTATTTTGACATGAAAGCCACATTAAAATTTATCTCCTAATTAATATTGTATCAAATACATAAATCCTTTGGAAATTCATAACTTCCCCATTTTAATTCCAAATTGATCCATTCCAGTGGCAATAATTTTGTTTTAATACTATTTATCACCTAGTAACTCTATTTACCCATGATACTTGAACAAAAATTATCCACATGAGTTATGCTACACCAAGTACTTGATAACTTCATGAATTCATAATTAAATAACCGTAACTCCGAATTTAGTGATTCTGGTTCCCACGATCTCGTAGTGACGCGTAGATCATTATTATGCAGTTTATTCTTATGTTTGGTGTGATGTTAATTTTGCCTATAACATGTTTGGTTGTATTGCTATGTCTAGCAGGGAGGTCATGAGAATCTAAGGATCATCCTAGTACCTGGAATCTGAAGTTGAAAGTGCATTCATCCCTTTTGTGAGTTTTGGTGATTTGGATAACAACACATTTAAAAGACTAACAAGTTTGCTAAGTGTTGAACCGGAAATTCAGTATGATGAACATACTTGAATAGTGTATAATGATCAGTGAACAAAGGTTCAACACAAGGTTAAATAACCAATGGGACAATGTAAATGGATATAATATGATCTCTATATTGGTTTGAATATATGGACAAGACCTAAGAAATCACTACATACATATGATCAGTATAGGGAATAAAGTGATTAAGAGGATTGGTTAAGCCAAAGTGGATAAGATATGAGGAATCGTGAATTGGCTTGACCATATTACTACCAGTCCATATATGCTTCTATGAGAATCAAACTAGAGCTTGATTGTTTTTAATAGTTATATCTAGAAGACATTCAAGCAAGGTTCACAACTGAAGAAATGATTCTCTGAATGGATGCTCAATATGATGTGACTCAAGAATGGCTTGATAGGGTGAAGATAGCAAGGAAAGGGCTTCAAGGAACTAAGCGAAGGTGAAGGCCAAGCGATGGCTTGTGGACCGAGGTACCATGGCTAAGGTGAAGAAGAGAGTACTTGCAGTAAGTTGATGAACTAATCAGCTATGAAGAGTTATAACATGTTGATGCATCAGTACGATGACTTGAAGCCATGATTTGAAGTCATACATGGTGATATGGTACAAGTCATAGGGTTTGAGTTGTGTTTGCTTCAAAAGGTGAGACAAAGATGTTTGTGATCCTTATGAAGCAACGACATGGAGAAATCACACATGAGACACCAATGACTCAAGGAGTTTACTTAATTAATTTTATTTAACTTGAGTATAGGAATCGTCGTACTATAAAGGGGGATCCAAAAAGAAGGTTGGTGTTTGCCAAAGCTCAAGCCTCTATATTCAAAAGCTATTTTTGAAAAACAAAATTCTCTTTAAAATTCTATGGTAGACCATTAGGTTTGAGAAACCTAGAGTGTTATTGTTGAAAAGCAGCTGAACTTCTTCAACTGCAGCTGTGCTTTTCAGCTGAGCTAAACTTCAGCTGAGATGAGCTTCTTCAGCTGCAGCTGAGCTGAACTTCAATTGAGTTGAGCTTTCTCTACTCCAGCTGAACTTCAACTTCAACTGGGGTCCAGGCAGGTTCAACCGGGGTCCAGGGCAAGTTCAACTGGGGTCCAAAGAGGTTCAACCGGGGTCTAAGAAAAGTCCAGCCGGGGTTTTTTCCCCGGACCTCACTGGTCAATACCGATTGAACCGGTCCTTGGGGAGGTTCAACCGGTGTCAGGGTCACCTGACCGGTCTGACCTCCTGACTGGCAGACTGACTGCCAGTCTGACCCCCAGGCGGTTGAACTAGCCCAAGGGGCAGTTCAACCGGTGTCAAGACCTGTTTTTGCAGTCTGACCTGCATTCTGCCAGTCTGATTGGCAGACTGACTGTCAGCCTGCCCCAGGCGGTTGAACCGGTCCTAGGAGCGGTTCAACCGGTCCTCCACAGCCAAAATCAGTCCAACGGCTAGTTTTGAAGCCCCACCTATATATACTCACTTCTACCTCTCTCCCCACACAAAAGCACGACCCAAACTCCATTCCTAACTTGAAGAACACCTCCCACTCTCTCTCACACATCTCTTGCCTCTCCCATTTCAAATCTTTGGAGAGAAATCTTTGAGTGAGTTTGAGAGCTACGGTTTTTGTGCTTCATCTTCGAATCTCTCTTGTTCTTCTTCATTCGAGCTTTGGTACTACATCGAGATCTTTGTGGATTCATTGCTCTTGGAGCTTCTAGCTCCTAGACAACTAGGTGTCTCTTGTGAGTCTCCAAATCTTGTGGAGGACCACAAGAAAGTTTGTATTACCCGCTCGTTTGAGCAAAGATTAGTGTGTGAGCATGACCTTTGTGGTCGGCAAAGGGAGGATTAGGGTTGAAAGTGACTCGGCTCTTTGTGGGCGCCTCAATGAGGAAGTAGGGCACCTTGGTGGTGTGACCGAACCTCGGGATAAATCTTGTGTCTCTTGTGTTCTTGTTCATTGTGGTTATTCGTGTTCTTCGTTCTCTCACCATTCCGTGAAAGATTTGTTTATATCTTTTTGGTGTGTGGATTTTAAGAAGTGCCCTTCTCAGATCTACTACTTTGAACCCTATGGATCATTTAGAACATCTCATTTCCAAAGTTAACTGGGTGAATTTTGAGATCAATTCAGTTTTACCCAGTTTGCTTCTAGTTTTTGTTGAAAAAGTTTTAACTTGCCTATTCACCCCCCCCCCCTCTAGGCAACTTTCACAAGTCCCAAGCAAGTTGTGCCCTTGATCATTTTTATTGCCCAATAATGTTCTTTATAATCATTTATTCCTGCATATGCTTAATTCTGATGGGACCCAATAGGTCACCCTAGTCTGATTATCTTTATACCTTGTTTACCCCTGAACTATTTGGGTAGTTTTTGCTAGTGCTCTATATGGTTTTGGGATTAATACTACATTATGTACATGTTCCAATTATTCTGTTATTTTATTTATGTTCACGGCAACATCATTATATTATTTTAATTGGAACATGGAGCTTAACTTGAGAAACACGTGCCACCACAAGGGTGGAATGGGACGCCCTTGGCTGACTAATTAGGAAAGCTAGTGGAAAACTACCTTACCTGAAAGGGGCAAGGGCAGTAGGGGAGTTGCATGCCGGGAGGTTCTCGGGTTGATTTTGCTGCGATGGCGGTCAGACGAGGGATTCTTGCAAGTGCTCTTCCCATAAACTGTAGCGGGTTTTCGGAAGCTAGTGGAACTTTGTAAAGGCCTCGTAGTGGATCCCTAGCCATTCACCTTGGTAGTGTCTAAGGGTCTAGCTAACCTTGGCAACATGGGATACACGACTTGTGGGTACAGGGTACAACCTCTACAGAGTGTAAAACTAGTACTAGCCGAGCTCACGGTCAAGAGCAGCTCAGGACTCTCGCATGATTAAATTATGGAACTAAATTCAATTTGTCATTTGCATTGCATGGGATTTATTATTAATTTTGTTCTATTATTATTATGGTTTGGTATCTACTTGTACTTAGTAATTGCTAATAAAATTTTGACCAAATTTAAAAGCAATGCTCAGCTTTAACCATTCACTTTGGTAAGCCTTACACTTCATGAGCTCCCACCTTTGGCGAGTTCATGCACATTATTCCCCACAACTTGTTGAGCTATGAACGTATGTGAGCTCACTCTTGTTGTCTCACACCCCCCATAGGTCAAGGACAGGTACCATAGGATGAGGCGTATGGTGGATGCTGCGATGTGTTCGTGAGAGGTCTAGGTCATCGTCTCCCAGTCAAATTAGGTTGCTGGATCGTTGTCTCCTTACGATGTAATTATTTATTTATTTTGTACATAACTCCTATTGTATAATAAAGTTGTAACATTCGTTTATGTACCAATATTCATCATATTTGTGAGACTTGGTCCTAGCACACCTGGTGTTTATGTTCGCGCCCGGGTTCCTTAAATCCGGGTGTTACAGGAGTGGTATCAAAGGAAATGTTGACTGTAGGACGAAACCTAGATAGAAATGGACAAAACCCTTACCTACTTACCTTACTCTGATTCTTTTCTAAACTTATCTTAATCTTTTCTCATCTATTTTTGCTTTACTCTGATTATTCTTATCTTTTCCTTCTAAAGACAAATGTGGATTTCACACCTTGAAATCCTGTGCCTAAAGTGACCTTTAAGAATAGGAGACCTACTCTTAGGAACAAAAACAAAACTATTTTTATAGGTATCTATACGCTTGAATGTTTGTTCTTATGATGCTTATTTGATTTAGATCTTTGATTGAGTGTGATGAGTTGTGGAGTAATGTCCACAATTACATCTGCATATACATATATACATAAGTAGAATTCATAAGATAACTAAACAACCTAGATTATCATCAATTAAAGTGTATCTATTTTAGATAGAATCCTTTAAGTTGAAAAAAAATTATCTTCATTTTATGTTAAGGACAAAAATTATCTTATCCTCATAAATTGTTTATAAGATAAACTAGACCAACTAAGAATACCCCCACTAGAATATATCAAGCCTAATGGATCTATCTTATCTTAAAAGACTCTCTCTCATCTTAATAGATCCATCTTAACTTAAAAGATTCTCTCTTATCTTAATAGATTCATCTTACCTTGACAGATTTATCTTATCTTAACCACTTTACATATCTCATCCTAAAGTAACAACCAGGATCAAATCCAAAAATAATAATATCAGATCTAAGGTATATTTGTGTCACTAAAACCACATGACTTATCCCACCATGATCATGATCTAACCCAAATTAATTGGATCTGGTCTAGTCACAGCTAGTCATACTTAGATCCGATCTGATGTGACAGATTAATCTAACCTAACGAAGGTTAACTTCATGTTGAGCTAATGTAAGTTGCTTAACAAGGAGGGTAACACTGATGAAATAAATGAAACTCTACTCCTATAGAACATGTTTTAACTTAGTTCACTCTGCACTAAATTAAGAACGACAAACCAACTCGGTCTCATGCAACTACCTCAACCATTCGATGGTTGCATAACCCCTCTGTATTTACCTAACAAAGATTCTAACTTACCTACACATATAATCCATCCTATCTCAAAAGATTCTAACATATCCTAATAATATATATTCTACCCTTGTAGATCTATCTAACTCAAACTAGTCTAATCTAGTTATATCCAATCTAATCTACACCCTACATAATCTAAGGTGATCCAATCTAAAGGGAGTTACTTAAACAAGTTAGTTAATACTGGTAACATAGATTAGACCATATTCCTATAAATGGGTTTTAAATTGGTGACTTGAACCAACTCGTCCGTGAAACCACGATCGATGGTCCCTAAATTAGACCTAAGAAGAAAGTTAACCTCGACAATGAAGGATATAAGTAGAAATAGGTCTTCTGATGAATCAAGATCCACCATCCGGAATAAAAAAATCTCACTTACTTAACATTCTTTTACCCCCAAATCTTCTCTACACTCACCTAATAGCTAAAGCCTGTTGCACCCTTATTTTCTATGCCACACCTGCTAATGGCATGAAAATTTTAGGTGAATTAAAAAAATAGATACTAGAATTTCATAAAGATGAAGCCAGCTTGATATGCTCCACTAAATGACATTCTTAAATAGGAGTATAGAATATAATGTGATCTAATCTAATATGATCTAATCTAATGTGGTCTACTTAAACAAATTAGCGATACTGGTAGAAGAGATTAGATCCTACTAGCCAGGTATTACCTTAACTTAGCACATTAGAACAACTCAATCAAAAGCAAAAAAAAGATTTAACTCAACCAATAGGGTCATGATGGATTGCATAATTTATCTATCCCCACCTAACATCAAACAAACTTTTAACCTACATCATGTAGACTATCTCATCCTGACAAAATTCTATCCTACCTTTGGATATTCACTTTATACGACTAGTTACCCCAAATCTAGACATAAAACAAAGATTAAGCCCTGCTAAAGAATCTTCGGATCATAACCAGCTACTAACCTATTCGTTCTGCCTACCAAATAATTTCCCTTGCAAAACTATTTTACCATATGCTTCTAACTCTGATGGTCAATACCAGGAAGGGAAGATTATTAGGCAACAGCAAACAGAAATGAATCCTCTAGATCCACCACTGGTTGGAATCAATCAAGTGGTTGCCGCCCAAATGCTAGTAATACAACAAATGGCAAACATGGTTAATGAAATGCAAAATCAAATAAGACAAGAACGCCAGGAAATCCGTTAGGACTGGCTGGAGATGCGACAAGCAATAAGACAAGCACAATTGGAAAGACAACAACAACAACACCCACTACCTCCACCACCACCAGCTTCACCAAGCTATATATATATATATATATATATATATTACTATTTTAGTTAAATGTTACTTTAGCTAGTAGTTGATGTGATACTATTTTAGGAGGAATATTATGGTCTAATTGACCCTAGGTGTTGCTAATAAATTATGCATCATGCTGAGATTTTTGTTTGTGCATATGTTCTAAGACAATATGGTTATGCACCCTTTTCCTACAAATCTCGAGGACGAGATTTTTTGTAAGGGGGGTAGGATTTGTAATACCCAAATTGTAAAACCTATGAAAGGGGAGTTGCTTCCTTAATTATTTTGCATTCCAATCATTACAACATGAACACATTCTATTTAAGTCAACAAATAACTAATAAAAATATTCTAAGCATCATGTTGGAGTTTTGTTTGCTTGTGCATTTAATAATAAAACTAATAAGGACACATTAATTATGAAGATTAAGTAATTTAATCTAAACTCAATCATTGTACTTGGAAAAAAAATCTAAGAGAAAGAGCATAAAAACTTACCTAATATATATATATACTACTTATTAAGAGTGTAAGAGTAGTCTGCCTCCTGCCGTTCTGCCATCTTGCAACCTCAACCATCCATTCCATTGTTCTGCAGTTCCAACCGTTCGATCTCCGCCCGATCCCACCCCCGATCCTGCCGCTCGAACCCAAATTCATCGCGACCCTCTTTCTTCCTTCCCCGATTTCACCGCCGCCAGCCGTCCGATCCCGCCGCTCGGCCCCTGCCCCTGCCCTGGAGGATGGAGGCGCGAGGGCGATGGCCTCGAGGAGCGCACCGCGGACCTTCGTGGGGTGGGGCCAAGGGTCCGCGGAAGGAGCCGCGCAGGCGAGGAAATGGCGCAGAGAGGGTCGGCGGCGTCCATGCGGTTTCCCGGAGGGGCAGCACCGCGCGTCGATCACGCAGTCACGCCGTCGCGCTGGGATTCGAAGCGACGCCGGAGTGAGTAGAAAGTTGCTCGGGAGCGTGGGTGGGGATTGCCAGATCGGGAGTTCAAAAATTGAAACGGAGCAACAGCAGCTTCAATAGCAACGACGGCAGCTCAAGGAGGAGGATGAGGTGCGGCGCTAGATGTTCGATGGGGTGGCGGCGTTCCCGGCAGCGCTGGACCACGGCCAACAGGTGGACTACGGGGAGGACGCCGGCGAGCTTGGGGACAGCGACGCGGGCGGGTCGGAGCCCGAGCCACCGCCAGAGCAGACGCACAGGGGGTCCGGCGGCGGTAGCAAGCGGAGCCGCGCTGCCGAGGTGCACAACCTCTCCGAGAAGGTGGTGTCGTTGAAATTCGAGTTCTTTCTCCCCGTGCGAAAAGAAACCTCATCCAATCCCCCTTCACTGCTAGCGACCCCTCCTGCCTAGCCCTGCCGCGCCTGCGTGCCCCCCTCCCCCACCCCGCACTCCCTCTGCTCCCAGCCGCTTGCACGCCGCCCAACCCTCGCCCGACTCCGATCATCTCGCGGCGTCGAACTCTGCATCTACTACTCAAGCGCATGCCCTCCTCGCGTCCCAACCAACGCCGCGACGTTTCTAGCAACCGCCTCCAATGCATCGTCTGATAATATTGGAGTTCATATTTCTGCTCCTATTGTGTATGTTTATCTAAATATCCAATTTTGCAGGAAAGAGCTAAGCACCAAGCCATCTACACAATCAAGCCCTAGCCATATTCTTGTCGTCATCCAGGAGAACAATTCTACAGGTGATGTTTATTGGATGGAAATCGTTAATTTTGTGGAGATATGTTCATTTTGGCACATATTTCATAGTTTTGATGGAATGTGGATCTTCTTAATATTATCCTTACAGATTAGTTTCTCTTCTGTGTGTGCTTTCTATCTATTAAACATTGTCATCCCCTTAATTCAACATACTACATATTAGTGATGGTTCAAGATTTCATATAAGCTATTTTAAGACTTCACATGGCTTGAAATTATCTCATTAAAATTCTGGTTCTTTTGGCAATAAAAAGAATGCCATTTAACATCATGGCATGGTTTTGTTGTATATTGTTGGGACCATGCTTCGTCGCCGAAGGTCCTGCAGGAAGAAACAGTTTCGGTTGAAGTTGTCTGTACGTAATGCCGAAGGGTGTTGTCCATGAAGCTTCGGAATTACATACCGACTTAAAGATAGAATGACCTTTTAGTCCATAAGAGTTTGAGTCGATGTTGTAAACTTTTATGAGGGGTATGATTGTAATTGTTCACAGGCTATGTCCTGTGTCTATAAATAGTGAACAGTATTCCTTTACTGTTCACGCATTCCTGTAATTGCGAAAGCCTCATTCGGGAATTATTGCTTGTCAAGGCGAAGGTATACTCATACCTTAAACATTGTATTAAAAATAAATATGTGAATGGTGTCATTTATCTCCAACATATCTATCTCTAATGTTTTACATTTTACATCGTTTTATGTTATTTGTTATTTGTGTCACCTTCGTAATATTATGTTTATATCCTTCGTCCGAAGTTCATTAAACCCCTGAGGAGATAATGCTTCAGCGGATGAAGGATATTTAGTATTTAACATCTTCGTGTTGCCTTGTTCTTGATTCATAGCATTTGAGAACAAGTCCCCAACATTGGCGCCCACCTCCGGTCAACACACTTCCACCTTTTTGAGCTGATGGCTTCGTTCAACGATCAAGCTGGAGCTGCTTTGGCCCCGAAGCTGCTACTCCCGATAACAGGTGGTTCATGCTCAGAGCCAGCCAACAAAAAGCAGAAGAAGGAAGCAAAGAGAAGCGTACAACATGTTGGGGTGCAAGGACCCTTCATCAAGTCAAGATGGTCTCACATTCCAATTACCTTCTCCCAAGAGGATCTCCAACTCAAGGATTACCCACACAATGATGCTATGGTTATCTCTTGTGTGATCAAAGGATTTCTGGTCCATAATGTTTTGGTTGACACAGGCAGCACAGCTGATATCATATTTGCTAAAGCTTTCAGACAAATGCAAGAGCCCGAAGACAAGATCCATGATGCTACGCACCCTCTTTGTGGCTTCGGAGGACGGCAAATTGTAGCACTTGGGAAGATTACCATGCCAGTAACCTTCGGATTTGTTAACAACACAAGGACTGAGCAAATTGTGTTTGATATTATTGACATGGAGTATCCTTACAATGCTATCATTGGTCGCGGTACTCTCAATGCCTTCGAAGCAATTCTTCACCCAGCTTACCTCTGCATGAAGATACCTTCGGACCAAGGGCCTATTGCTATTCATGGAAGTCGGGAAGCTGCCAGAAGAGCCGAAGGAAATTGGACAGATTCAAAAGCAATCCATAACATAGATGGAGCTGAGGCCTGTGAGCAATACAAGTTCAGAAGGGAAAAAGCTGCTTCAGCTGACTAGCCGAAGCCCATGCTCTTATGTGAGGATATAGCAGATCAGAAGGTGCTATTGGGATCTCAATTGTCTGAAGAGCAGGAAAAAACCTTGATAAGGTTTCTGTTCAACAATAAAGATGTTTTCGCCTGGTCAGCTAATGATCTTTGCGGAGTTAACAGGGATGTTATTGAGCACTCGCTCAATGTTGACCCATCCTTCAGACCCAGAAAGCAGAGACTTCGGAAGATGTCTGATGACAAGGCCGAAGGTGCTCAGAATGAAGTGAAAAGACTCCTCAGTGCTGGAGTTATTAGAGAGGTGAAATACCCAGAATGGTTGGCTAACACTGTTATGGTGAAGAAGGCCAATGGTAAATGGAGAATGTGTATTGATTTTACTGACCTCAATAAGGCTTGTCCGAAGGACGAGTTTCCATTGCCAAGAATAGATTCCTTAGTCGATGCAGCAGCTTCATCAGAGCTTATGAGTTTGCTGGATTGTTATTCAGGCTATCATCAAATCTGGATGAAGAAGGAGGATGAACCGAAAACCAGCTTCATAACCCCTAGTGGGACATATTGCTACCTTCGGATGCCTGAGGGGCTTAAAAATGCTGGAGGAAGCTTCAGCAGAATGACAACGAAGGTTCTCCATTCTCAGATAGGCAGGAATGTACTAACTTATGTTGATGACATTATTGTAAAAAGCACGAAGCAAGATAACCACATTACTGATTTACCGGAGACCTTCGCTAATTTTAGACAGGCTGGTTTAAAACTGAATCCAGAAAAATGTGTCTTCGGAGTTAAGAAGGGGAAATTTCTTGGTTGCCTAGTTTCAACAAAGGGAATTGAGGCTAATCCAAGTAAAATTGAAGCTATACTTCGAATGGAACCACCAAGTACAAAAAAGGGGGCTCAAAGATTGACGGGAAGGCTGGCATCTCTCAACAGATTCATATCCAGATCAGCAGAGAGAAACTTACCATTCTTCGAAGTGCTGAAGTCATCCGAAGTCTTTCAATGGGGACCAATCCAGCAGAAAGCCTTCGATGAGCTGAAGCAATATTTGATAGATCTAACAACATTAACTCCACCAACGCCAGAGGCTCCTTTGTTATTATATGTGGCAGCTTCGCACTCAGCGGTAAGTGCAGCCCTTGTCCAGGAGAAGCTTGAAGGCCAAGTTAAGAGGCAGGCCCCAATATATTTCGTATCCGAGGTTCTTAGTTTGTCGAAGAAAAATTATACAGAATTGGAGAAGGTACTGTATGCTGTTTTGATGGCCTCCAGGAAGCTTCGACATTATTTTCAAGCTTACAACATAATTGTTCCTTCTTCACAACCTCTGAAGGATATTATGAGAAACCGAGAAGCTACTGGAAGGATTGGAAAATGGGCTGCAGAGCTCAATGAATTTTGTATTGATTATGTTCATAGATCCTCGATTCAGTCCCAGGCGTTAGCAGACTTCATTGCTGACTGGACGCCAGGGGCTCAGGAGGAAGAAACAAATAAAGATGCCGAAGCATGGACAGTGTTTTGCGATGGGTCTTGGGGAACCTTCGGAGCAGGAGCGGCTGCTGTGTTGGTTTCGCCTTCCAAAGTTAAAACTTGTTATGCGGCAAGACTTGATTTTAGTTGCACAAATAATATTGCTGAATATGAAGCTTTGCTCTTGGGTCTTCGAAAGTTAAAGGCAATGGGAATCAGAAGGGCCATTCTTAAAACTGATTCTCAAGTTATTTCTGGTCATGTTGACAAGAGCTATAAAGCAAGAGACCCGAAGCTTGAAAAGTATCTAGATACAGTCCGAAGGATTGAGGCTTCCTTCGAAGGTTTCTCTGTCAAAAATATTCCTCGTGGAGAAAATGAATACGCTGATCTATTGGCCAAGTCAGTAGCACAGGGGCTGCCTATACCTTCGGAAGTATTTTTCGAAACAATAAAAGCACCTTCGGTCGAGCTTCTTGAAAGAGCAATCCTTAATATATCCCCTGTTTATAGCGAGGATTGGAGAACTGAGATCGTCTCTTTCCTTCAGGGTAATTTTCTTTCAGACGACGAGGCTTATAACAGGAGAATAGAAGCAAGAGCTCGACCATATGTCATAATAGAAGGGGAGTTATACAAGCGTGGGGTCTGTTCCCCATTGCTCAAGTGTCTATCCAGATCCGAAGGTATAGAATTAATGAAGGAAATACATGCAGGCCTGTGTGGATCTCACATTGGATCTAGGCCCTTGCTCGGCAAAGTTTTTCGCCAAGGATTTTATTGGCCAAAGGCAGCTTCGGATGCAGCGGATATAGTCCAAAAGTGCGAAGGTTGTCAGAAATGAGCAAGAGATCAAAAACAACCTTCGTCCTTAACTCAATTAATACAACCCACTTGGCCGTTGCAAAGGTGGGGCCTTGATTTGCTAGGCCCATTACCACCAGCACAGGGGAACTTAAGATATGTAGTAGTGGCAGTGGAATATTTTTCCAAATGGATTGAGGCAAAGCCCTTAGCCACAATAACTTCATTTACTATTCAAAAGTTTTTCTGGCAGAACATTGTTTGTCGCTTCGGAGTGCCGAAGGCCATTACTGTGGACAATGGGACACAGTTTGATTCTGAAGCCTTCAGAGAATTTTGTGATCGAATTGGCACGAAGATCCATTTTGCATCAGTTCGACACCCAGAGTCAAATGGACTTGTCGAAAGAGCTAATGGGATCATAATGATAGGAATAATGAAGTCAATCTTCAACTAGCCTAGGGGAAAATGGCCTGACGAGCTAATCAAAGTGGTATGGAGCCATAATACAACCATGTCAAGATCAACAGGTTTTACGCCCTTTAAACTATTGTTCGGTGACGAAGCAATAACCCCAGAAGAGGCCAAAGCAGGATCAATAAGGATAGTAGCTTCGGCAGAAGGCAAAGACGAAGCTGATTGCTCTGTAGAAAAAGATGCTATTGAAGGGATCAGACTTCAAGCTGTGGAAAACATCAATAAATATCAAGCTGAAACAAAAAAATGGCGTGACAGAAAAGTCAAGCTGAAGAACATTGAACCAGGACACTTGGTACTTCGAAGAGTAGCCAACCCTGAGACAGCAGGCAAATTACAGCTGAAGTGGGAAGGCCCCTTTTTGGTAGTATCTTCGTCAAGACCCGGTTCCTACAGATTGAAGGATATGGACGGCAACGACATTCCTAGATCATGGAATGCGGATGAGCTTTGACGATATTATGTTTAGCTTGATGTAATTTTTTATATTCTTTTTCGTGGCACCCTTTTCCTTTCCAAAGGGGGAGAAAGGTTTTTAATGGGGCCACAACATGTAATTTTCCTTATTTCAATTTTATGAGAGTGATATCCCCCAAAAAATGTAAATGTAAATGCAAAAGGAAAAAGGAAAGGAAACAGGGAGAAGCTCAAAAGTCGTTCCTAAGGGAATGCAGAGCTTACAGCGAAAAATAAACGCTGATTCCGCTGAAAGTAAAAGGCGAAGAAGCTCCTAAGGGAGGCTTACAGCAAAAAATAAACGCTGATTCCGCTGAAAGTAAAAGGCGAAGAAGCTCCTAAGGGAGGCTTACAGCGAAAAATAAACGCTGATTCCGCTGAAAGTAAAAGGCGAAGAAGCTCCTAAGGGAGGCTTACAGCGAAAAGTCAACGCTGAAGGACTATGATTATGTATTTTGATATTCATTTGCACAATGCATCTCATCATGTCATTTGCATTCATAAACATGCATTTAGACATATATAGGATCATCATTGTACCGCATAAAAGCACAGATGCTTCGGCGATGAGGAAAAACTCGAAGGAAAATTTTCATACTTCGTTGTGTACGAAAAGAAGGGAAGGTGTTTTTCGCCTTCGGCTCAAAAGAGAAGTTTCGTCTGTTGGGGGCTTGTTCTCAAATGCTATGAATTAAGAACAAGACAACATAAAAGTGTTAAATGTTAAGCTCCTTCGTCCTTAGAAACAGTATATCCCTTTGGGTATAATGAATCCTGGACGAAGGTTACGAAGGAAAAGACCTTCGTTAGGTTGATAAATGAGTAAATAGACTAATTATATATAAAATGTGCAAGTAATAAAACCAACATTATCATCAATATATTTCCATTATTAAATTCACAAAAACGAATTACAAATGTACCTTCAGACAGATGTAAGGTAAAAGTACAAATCGTGATGCAAAAAGGCGTGTGCCCAGTCAGCGTGAATAGTACGGGAGTACTGTTCACCTATTTATAGGCACGGGACGCAGCCCGTACAAAATTACATTGATGCCCTTTATATTTATCAATAACTATAGTAATTCTTCGAGGTCCAATTCGGCTTTTCATCTTTAAGTCGGTTCCTCTTTTCTGTTGTTGTGCTGAAGCCTTTCTGCACATAGCTTCGTGATCGTCTTATCCTTCGTCATGATCGTTTTTCATTCCAGTCGCGCTTCATCTTAACCATGCTCTTGTATATTCGCGGCCTGACTCCGAAGGTGCTTGCTCCGAAGGTGCCTGTTCACATATTACACTTGGAAAATATTATCAGACTATACTTTTGAGGACCTTCGGGAGCCGAAGGCCCCCAACAGTAGCCCCTCGCAATGTCAATTTATTGTAAAGATAAATTCATATTGTGACATGGACGAAGGCTTTAAGCCGAAGGTCCGAAAAAACACCTTCCTTTTGCTAGAATAGCAACAGTCTTTGACAAGCGGGGCCCTCCAGTTTTCGACATACTGGGTGTATAAATACAAGCTCACCGCGAGTTTATTTGGCACGCCCTTTTGCCACCTGCTTTTTCCTCACCCAGCTATTAGCCTACGTCCCCAGCTCTCAGCCTGCGCGCGTCAGCATTTGCTCGGTCTTAGATTTTTAAGCTTCGGTGTCAAGTCTGGTTTGCCAGCATTTGCGAAAATGTCTGAGGATAAGATAGTTGCTGGTGCTTCGAAGCTAAGCCTTTCGGAGGAGATGCACCTGGGTTTTCTTGAGTCAATGTCGAAGACCAATACGGAAAAGATTGTCAAGCAAACTTTGGAGGGTTTATCAGAAGATACTGGCGATAGTGATAGCTATGATGTGGATAGTGGTGGGGAGGACTCCGAAGATCACCCGTGGCGACCTAGTCACTCAAACTTCGGAAAATCAACTATAAAGCAGAGTCACCTTGAAAATATGAGGGGGAGATATTTCCGGGATATATCCATCGTGAGGGCAGATGACGGAGAAAAAACTACGCCGACCCCCGAAGATAATGAGGTCATGATCTTCCGAAGCTTTTTAAAGGCTGGGCTACGATTTCCTCTAAACAGGTTTGTGGTAGAAGTTCTGAAAATATATCAAATTTACCTTCATCAACTTACCCCTGAGGCAGTGATAAGATTGGGAATCTTTGTCTGGGCCGTGAGGAGCCAGGGCCTGGAGCCAAGTGCAAAAAGCTTTTGCAATATACACGAGCTAGTATATGAGACGAAACCCTGGGGTAAGGAGCAATATCATAATAATTTTGGTTGCTATAGCTTCGGTGCCCGCTCTGGGTCAAGCTGTCCCGTGCCAACCTTTCGGAAGAGATGGCCCGGGGAATGGATGAAGGAATGGTTCTACGTGAAGAATGATTTGAAGGCTCGGGAAGATATCAAAGACATCATCATGCGCCCTATCTGGCAGCGCTTCGGACTCCGGAAACCAAAGGTAGAAATGGACGAAGCAGCTGAAGAATGTCAGAGGGCCTTCGGCGTAGTCTGTTCTTTTATTGGGACCAGGGATTTAATGCAAGAGCACATTGCCTTCAGAGTGTGGCCACTTGTAGATGACTGGGAAATGCCGAAGGAGATCGTTAAAGAAACTGACGAGGGTGGACTAATCAGGCTGCAATATACATTCAAGTATGGAGATAAGTTTGTTGAACCGGATGATGATTGGCTGAAAAGCATTGAGAATGTAAGTGATGAATTGCTTGGGGCATACTCGAAGGCCGAAAACACTGCATTATCAGCGGCTTTCGGAGGCCAAAAGAGACTCAACCGAGTATTTGATGCTATTGGGTTTATCTATCCCGACTACTATTATCCAATACGAGGTCAAAAGAGAAAAAATACTTCTTCTGCAAAGGACACTGCTTCAGCTGCTCCCGGGGAGCCAGCGCCGAAGAGGAAAAAGGTAAAAGTGTACACACACCCTCCACGCTGCATTGAGCCGGCCATAGTGCCCGAGTTTGTTGGCGAGGCCTCCTCGGCCACCGAAGCCAGAGAACCAACTACAGCGCCAAAATCCGAAGCAATGGCCAAAGCACCAACAATAGAGAAAGCGGAAGAACCAGAAACTGAAAAAGGAAAAACATTAGAAATTTTGAGTCCATCATCAAAAGTTGAGGCGACTAAAGGCCAAAAGGGGCCAGTAGCAACTCCAAAAAGAAAAAGGATGGTTAATGTGCTGGATGTTTTAGAAACAATTAAATCTTCGAGCATAACTCCGAAGAAAACTGCTAAAGCTTCTGAAGTATCTGCTGAAGCCTTTGTTGGTGAAGCTTCAAAGCAACAATTTGTAACTGAGATTGGACCTTCAGAGCCCACCAAGGTAAAACATTTGGAAGCTCAAAAGGCAAAATCGACAGAGGCAACTTTGGAAACTGAACAAACAAAAATAACAGAGCAAATTTTAGTCGAGGAAATTGGCACTGCCACCCCCGAAGCATCTTCCAAAATGCACGATTATATTATTCGACATGCTTCGGGAAAGAAATTATCCGAAGAAGAGATCTTTGAAGCTAGCCATTATGCCCGAGAACTAAAGTATCCAAAGGGGGCCGTAGTGTTCAATGGGACAGATGATGACGACTTCTTGTATTGCCTCCCAGACAATAAAGAACTATCTGTCTGCCGGGAGATGGCTAGGAGCATGGGATTCCCGAAGCTTGAAGCTGGCCTTTGCGCCATGACGAAGGAGGATCTTGGGGATAGTCTTACATATAACAGTCTGAAGGTACGAAGACTGTAAATTTTGAATTTTATAGATTTTGAATGAGTCCTTTAATGTTGTGTTAATCCATTCATTCTTTTTAAATAGGGCTTAATTCTCAGCAATGCCTTAAGGGCACAAAAGAATGCTGAAGACGAGAGTTGCACCATTGCTCTCAACAACCTTCGAACAGAGGTTATCAAGCTAAGAAACGAAGCCTTGGAGAAGGACAGAATTCTGCTTACATTAGTGGAAAAAATGATGGAAGACGAAGCTAACTCTAAAACTCAAGCCGAAGCTCAAAGGCGTGAAATCGAAGATCTTCGTAAACAACTAGCCCGAGCCAAAGAAGAACGCACTCTTGAAGAAACAAGACGAGAATTAAGCGATCAATGGGCAGATCATTTAGAAGTTAATGTTAAAGAGCTTCGTGCTTCTCAGAGAAGATGCTATGTTAAATCCATAGAGTGCGTTAAAAAGATAAAATCCAGCTTTGCCAACGTTGGCGCATTCTCTAGCGAAGAGAATTTCTCAAGGGGCAATCCCGAAGGTCCGATGGAATGGATCAGAAACGAAGCTGAGGCCTTCGAAGAAATCCTGAATAGCCGCGGAGACATTTGTGCTTTTTCGGGTGCTAGAGGAATTGCTACTGTTTTGGAGAAGAAAGGTTGTGAGCATGTAAAATCTTTAGCGTAATCCGAAGCTACTTTGTCCTCCGAAGACATTAAAGACACCTCAGCCAAAGCAAGCATGATCGGCGGAAAATTTTTCACCGATATCTGGGACAACGGCGGCCGGGAAATGGCGCAAGAAATTATTCAAAAGAGTGAAAAAGGCATCCATGATGCCAGAAAAGTAGCGGCGGCTGCCGAAAAAAGTACAGAGCCCGAAGGGCAAATAGGTATTAATTAGTGATTTTTATTATGTTGTAATTTTTGATTCCAGACTTTGTTCACGGTTTGTAATAGTAATATAGCCGTATCTTCTCTTCGCTCAGAACCTGCTGAGGCATCTCTGGGCCCCCACCCGAAGGGGGACGATGAAATTAGAAAAATGGCCGAAGCCATTATGGACAAGGTTGTTAACCAACTACTGAACGAAGCTGCAGAAATAGTTCTTAAAGAGGATTAAATGCTACTGTAAAAACATTTGGAACGTAACGTATGTAATATATTGTAACTTTGAATGTAATATATAATCCATGTACAGTTTTAATTCTTTACGATGCATGAAATCTTGCATACCATTTATTGAGCCTTCGGCGAAAAAACACCTTCCCTTCTTTTCATGCTTCGTGAAGAAAATCTTATATTTTAAGAAATTGCACACTTACCTGATGAAGATTATCCAAGCTTCGTGATATATTCTATGAAGCTATAGAAAAGTTTTTTGTTGCCTCTCTAATGAAGCTGCACTTCTTCTCGACTTGTTTTGTGCTTTAGTACGATTTTCTCTTTTCCAAAATATTCTCCAAAGATCAATACTGTATGCCCTTCTTGTTCCGCATGCAATATGCTATATGATGCTTATGTTATGCAGAATGATGTGATGATGTTATGTTATGCAAAATGACATTTGTGCCATAGATACATATCCCTGTAATAGAGCACACATACTTTTTATATCAGCGTTGACTTTTCGCTGTAAGCCTCCCTTAGGAGCTTCTTCGCCTTTTACTTTCAGCGGAATCAGCGTTTATTTTTCGCTGTAAGCCTCCCTTAGGAGCTTCTTCGCCTTTTACTTTCGGCGGAATTAGCGCTGACTTTTCGCTGTAAGCTGAGAAAACTTACTCTGCGCTCCTTTAGGAACGACTTTTCACTGTTTTGAACAATCTGCACTGTGTCCGTTATAAAAAAACTTTTGACAATACAACGGTCCTTCATGCCACCATAAATTCGTATGCTTCGGCAACTCAAGCCTATGGAGAAAGTGTTACAAGAAATTGAAAAACGATAAAAGACACTTAAACTTCCCATAATTGTTCCTTATTAACAAAAAAGTAATACTGAATGTAAAAATGTGAAAAAACTGTTGTTTTGGTAGGATATTTATCAATAGATGTGTTTCGACTCTGGCACAGTGCTATTGACTGTGCGAGCTTCGGATTCTTCTCTGAAGTCCCTCTGAGGGTGAGAGTGCTGGCTCCCTTCTGGCTGCGAAGCTTGTTGTATTGGTGGTGGCGGTGGAAGTTGTTGCCAGGAAGCTTGGGGTTGGCTTGCCGAAGCAACAGAGGCTGCAGGGTGATTGCCTACATATTCTGGAATGTAAGGCGAATGGTACGAAGCAGTATGCATGACCTGCTTCAGCTGATTCTGTTGTGCAGCAACTTCTGCTAGCTCCTTTTGCTTCTGGATGGTAATGTGGCACATCCTGGTGGTGTGGCCCTTACCTTCACCACAAAATAGGCAGTATATTTTTCTTGGTTGATCCCCAAATCTTCCCCCGAAGCCCCTGGCGCCTCTGCCCCTTGGCGCTGGCGATCGGAAGGAGCTTTGCTGATGCCCCGAAGCTTGCGAGGAGCACTGTGGCCTTTGTTGTTGACTCGCTTTGTCGTCATTTTGAGTAGAATTGTGAATTGACCTGACATGCCTTGGATAAAATCTTCCTCCGAAACCCCTAGTCATTTCAGAGAACCTGAGAGCTTCCTCCCTTCTTTGGCGAAAATCATTGTCAGCTCGAATGTACTCGTCCATCTTCTGGAGCAGCTTCTCCAGTGTTTGAGGAGGCTTCCTGGCAAAGTACTGAGCTGCAGGTCCTGGCCGAAGCCCCTTGATCATGGCCTCAATGACAATTTCATTGGGCACTATTGGTGCCTGCGCCCTAAGACGTAGGAACCTTCGGACATATGCCTGAAGGTATTCTTCGTGATCCTGGGTGCACTAGAATAAAGCATGAGCAGTGACTGGCTTCGTCTGAAACCCTTGGAAGCTGGTTATCAGCATATCCTTCAACTTTTGCCATGAGGTGATTGTCCCTGGCCTAAGGGAAGAGTACCAAGTTTGTGCAACGCTTCTGACAGCCATGACGAAGGACTTTGCCATGACCGCCGTGTTGCCACCGTACGAAGATATGGTTGCCTCATAGCTCATCAAGAATTGTTTCGGGTCTGAATGCCCATCGTACATGGGGAGCTGAGGCGGCTTGTAAGACTGTGGCCAAGGAACAGCCTGCAGTTCTGTTGACAAGGGAGAAGCATCATCAAAAGCAAAATTTCTGTGATGGAAATCTTCATACCAGTCATCCTCGTTGTAGAAACCCTCTTGATGAAGCTCTCAGCGCGGGGGCCTTTGATTTTGGTCATCTTGAGCATGATGTCGAAGCTCTTCAGAGGCTTCATCTATCTGCTTTTGAAGATCGGCTAGACGAGCCATCTTCTCCTTCCTCCGTTGAACCTGTTGATGGAGCATCTCCATTTTTTGTATTTCTTGGTCCAAATCGTCTTCCGGAGGCGTTGGACTGTTGGCCTTCCTCTTCTGGCTTCGGGCCTCCCTAAGAGAGACGACATCCTAATTGGGGTCCAGCGGCTACAGAGTGGCAGCCCCTGTCGTTGAAGCTTTTTTCGGCGGCATGACGAAGGTGACGCGTGCCGAAGGTTTTCAAAACCCAAAAAGTGGAAGTGAGTTGACCGGAGGTGGGCGCCAATGTTGGGGGCTTGTTCTCAAATGCTATGAATTAAGAACAAGACAACATAAAAGTGTTAAATGTTAAGCTCCTTCGTCCTTAGAAACAGTATATCCCTTTGGGTATAATGAATCCTGGACGAAGGTTACGAAGGAAAAGACCTTCGTTAGGTTGATTAATGAGTAAACAGACTAATTATATATAAAATGTGCAAGTAATAAAACCAACATTATCATCAATATATTTCCATTATTAAATTCACAAAAACGAATTACAAATGTACCTTCAGACAGATGTAAGGTAAAAGTACAAATCGTGATGCAAAAAGGCGTGTGCCCAGTCAGCGTGAACAGTACGGGAGTACTGTTCACCTATTTATAGGCACGGGACGCAGCCCGTACAAAATTACATTGATGCCCTTTATATTTATCAATAACTACAGTAATTCTTCGAGGTCCAATTCGGCTTTTCATCTTTAAGTCGGTTCCTCTTTTCTGTTGTTGTGCCGAAGCCTTTCTGCACATAGCTTCGTGATCGTCTTATCCTTCGTCATGATCGTTTTTCATTCCAGTCGCGCTTCATCTTAACCATGCTCTTGTATATTCGCGACCAGACTCCGAAGGTGCTTGCTCCGAAGGTGCCTGTTCACATATTACACTTGGAAAATATTATCAGACTATACTTTTGAGGACCTTCGGGAGCCGAAGGCCCCCAACATCGTCCACAGCAAAGCAAATTGTACGCAGACAGCAGAAACAAAATATATTACAAGGTATGTACAAATTTAGATAAGTTGTTCCATAACCATATTACAAAAGTTTCTCCAGAATTTTTGCAGGACAGTATATTATAAACAATTATCAAGCTTCAGGCTAGGCTTCGTCAAACTTCAACTTTGTCAAACTTCAGCTTCGTCATCCTACGTACATCAAACAGCAAAATAAGAAAGGTGCAAATTTCAAGCAGAAGGTAAAAGTAACAAAAGTAGGTTTCTTACCGGCTTAAGGTGACTTCGAGCTTCGTCACCCGCCATTTTTCGCCCGCCACTTACCCAGATCTGGGTCATGAATCTATTCCCGATGCTTCGGGCTAGGCTTGGGATATTTATCAGATCTGATGCTGACAAGCTGAAGTTTGGTCTGTTCACAATATTTCCATGCGTGTAGCCAGCCTTCAGAAAAGCGGTGGTTGTGCCTCGAGAAGCTACCAGGGCGCAGAAGTCGGCGTGCCCACCAATAACTTCGTCAAGGGCATCAACCTCGCCTTCAATATATTCTAATGTGTCGGGCAGATTATCAGCTAAAGGTGTAAATTTTGCAGAGCTAGCTCCGACAGAATGGAACACATCCTTCAGCCGTTGCACGCATCGGCTGCCGAAGCTAAGGCATTTCTCTTGAAGTTCTTTAAAGGATTTCTGCAAAATTGAATTTTTATCCACCTCAGTTTTCAGCCTTGCTTCGAGATATTTCTTTTCTTGCTCAAATTTTTCTGACTGTTGGAGCAATTCATTCTTTAAGATGTTATTCTCAGTTTGGATTTCAGCCAAAGAACCCTCCATAGACTGAATAACAAAATCTTTCTTTTCTAATACACCTTCGTGCTCTTTGACCATCATTTCAAGATCTTGGATGGTGAAATCCTTCTTTTTCAAATCAGCTTCGTAGTTTTCAACTTTTTCAGCCAAATTTTGGATGACGGCTTTGTTCTTCTCTTCTTCGAGATCTTGTTGCATTTTTAGAACCTTACTTAACAGTATGCTCTGTCAAAAAGATCTTCGTTAGAAAACGACATAAGAGATAATAATAACAATAAAATAACAAAAAAAATTTGTTACCTTGAAGTTAGCATAAAGCAAACTTCCGGCGATATGGTGCCGTTGGTAACGGCAGAGGTCCACTTCCAGCTTCGGCAAGCCTATGTTTTTGCAGAGAGTTCTAACAATTTTAGCTTCGCTGCGGTTTCGAAGGCACCTCAGCTTTCCTTCGTTAACCCCACCAAATAGTGTAGCCCCTGGCTTATATCCACAGGCTATGGCGCATCTTTTAAGCTCTGTTTTTTCAGCGTCTGTCAGCTCTTGCCCAAGTAGATCTTGAAATTCAAAATCTTCACCCTCCAAAATGTCTTCAGCTTGTTTTTTCCCCTTTTCAGTGCCTGTGCTCGCCGCGGCCACAGCAGATTCTTTCTCAGTCATTTTTAGGAGTATGTTATCAATAACTTCAAGTGTTTCGTCCAGGTTCAGATCTTCTGCGGCTTCAGTTTCAACTCCGACAGCTTCGGCTGCGCCAGTTTTAGCTTCGGAGGTTTCCGCTCTGGTGGTGGTTTCGGCTGTGGCGCCCTTAGCTTCGGCAGTCTGGTCAATAGCAATTCTTGATGCCGGTGTCGGCAATGGTGTCCCATGAATTACATCTGCTATTTGAATAATCCTTCGTTTTTTCGGCAGTACAGGACCTTCTTCTGCCGAAGCTGCCTTGTCCTTCTGAAAAAACTTCGTCTGTTCCAACGACAGCGGACTTAGCTTCACAGGCAAGGGTTCAGTCATTACCTTCATAATCTCTTCTACTTCAACAGCAGAAGGCGTTGCAGGAGTATCTTCTTCTTGAACCAACAATCTTGGTTCTGGAGATGCAGTTTTCCTCTTTCCTCCAGTGACCATCTTCGGCTCAGGATTCAATTCTTCAGGGCTAAGTTTTTCAGAATCTCCCCTTTTCTTTTTAGTTACCTTGGCGACCTCTTCGTCAGCAGCGCTAGAAATTCTTTTTCGCTTTGGGCCTCCAGTATCTCCGCCCAAGCGATCATAATCAGCATATTCAAAACCTATGGCATCGAGCACCCTGTTCAGCCTTCGCTTCGGCCGAGTGCCGAAGGCTGCTGTCATTAGCTGGTCCTCTTTTTTGGAGTAATTTCCAAGGATTTCATTACTCATTACTTCAATTGTATCAAGCCATTCTTGACAGGGCGTTTTAAAGTATTTCTTAAACTTATAATGATAGGGTAGTCGGACAAGCTCCCCTTCTTTCTTTTCTCCTTTAAGCTTCGGCATAGTCCACTCCTTCATGGTCGGAAATACTCTGAAGGCCAAAAATTCCTGCACTAGATCTCTAGTGCCAATGTGTTCTGCAATAATTTTGAATTCAGCTAGTGCGGCCCAAGTTGGACCTTCGGTTGTCATTCTACAACGAGGTCTTGTTTCTCCGAAGATCAGTTCAAGAGGGCTCTGTACTAGCTTCTCCTTATCTTCGTCAACTTTAACATAAAACCATTCTGACTTCCAGCCTGCCAGCCATTTGCTTCGGTAGCTAATCACAGGAAATTTTGTGGTCTTCCGATAGGCAAAATTGTAACAACCAAAATTTTCGTGCAACCCATCCTTTCTGGCCTTAGTCTGGTAATGCAGCTCATGTACTCGACAGAAGCTGTCGGCAAACGGCTCCACCGCCTGGCTTCGGAGAGCCCAGATATAAACGCTAAGCCTGACGATGGCGTTAGGGGTCAACTGGTGAAAATAGATCCCAAACCTTTGCAGCACATCAGAAATCATTCTATTCAAAGGAAATCTCAACCTAGCCTTTAAAAAACTCTTGAAAATAACAATTTCATCCTTTTCCGGCTTCGGGGTAGTCTCCTCTCCCCCGAAGCGAAGTAGCTTCTTCTCATCTTCTCTGAAGTAGCCCGCCTTTACCATCTTGGAGAAATCCGCTTTGGAGATAGTCGACTTCCCGAAGTCCAAATGACTAGGCTTGCTCGGTATTGCGATATGGTAATCATCATCAGAACCAGCTTCCTCAATATCTCCTCGTTCTACTTCGGCAGCAGCTTGTTCTGTTTCGGCAGCAGTTTCAGCAGTAGGGATTCTTTCCGAAGTCACCAATCCGGATCGCTGCATTGCTTCGGAGATGGGAACAGTCTCTGCACCTTCGACTTCGCCTCCCTCACGCTCAACCCTAGCTGTAGAGCGTAATCTGGCCATCCAATTCTAAATTTCTTGAAAAGTTTCTCGCGAACCAAATAACCTCTTCTTCTGACGAAGCTTTTCCTCTGACAAAGCAGGCACCTAATTGGAGCTTCGTCTGAATCCGGGAGTCGAGCTTCGGCTATGGTTAAAAATTTTGGCAGCAAAACAGTGTAATAGCAATGAATGCTGTGGTAACTTTACACCTACCAGTCTGTTTATATAGTGTTGCAGGAAGGAAGGCGAATCGTCGGGAATTTTTACACCAGGCAAACGGTTGCTCGCACCCGCTGAACGGTGGACCGCAAAAACCAGAATGGTGAACTCGCATGGTGGAACCGCTACGCGTTCGAAGGCTGTATCGTTTCTCAACAACGAGCTCAGGGAAGGTGTTTTTCGGACCTTCGGCTTCCTGAAGCCTGAGAGACTTTTTTCACGGATCAAGCTCGTTACGAAAAACGATCTAGCACCGCGAAGGGGCTACTGTTGGGACCATGCTTCGTCGCCGAAGGTCCTGCAGGAAGAAACAGTTTCGGTTTAAGTTGTCTGTACGTAATGCCAAAGAGTGTTGTCCATGAAGCTTCGGAATTACATACCGACTTAAAGATAGAATGACCTTTTAGTCCATAAGAGTTTGAGTCGATGTTGTAAACTTTTATGAGGGGTATGATTGTAATTGTTCACAGGCTGTGTCTTGTGTCTATAAATAGTGAACAGTATTCCTTTACTGTTCACGCATTCCTGTAATTGCGAAAGCATCATTCGAGAATTATTGCTTGTCAAGGCGAAGGTATTGTCATACCTTAAACATTGTATTAAAAATAAATATGTGAATGGTGTCATTTATCTCCAACATATCTATCTCTAATGTTTTACATTTTACATCGTTTTATGTTATTTGTTATTTGTGTCACCTTCATAATATTATGTTTATATCCTTCGTCCGAAGTTCATTAAACCCCTGAGGAGATAATGCTTCAGCGGACGAAGGATATTTAGTATTTAACATCTTCGTGTTGCCTTGTTCTTGATTCATAGCATTTGAGAACAAGTCCCCAACATATATGTTCCCTGTTTTATGATAAATATGTTTTTAAGTGTATTTACCGGTTCTTTGTTAAATTGGGATTGGAATGAACAGACATCTGTTGGAACACGGAGTATATTTGTTATGATAAATATTTCTTCTTTGAAAAAGCAAGATAATAAATCTATTTCATTTTTCTTTCCTCCGTCAAAGGGTAAGAACTGGAGTTCAATTGTAATTGTGTTTGAACGAAAGGTTGCTGATTCGATCAAGTCGATGATGACATGGACTGAAAATTGCACAACATGTACTGTAGTTCATATCTTCAGATGAGTGTATGTTCTGACTCCCTACTGCAGGATTCTCCTCCGTCGAAGGGTAAGAACTAGAGTTCAATTGTTATCATGCTCGAAGGATGAAGGTAGCATATTTCTATACGTGAATGGAGTTCCAGTTTAATTTAAAGATTCAAGTTCACTACAACAAGATTTTACAGTACTGAGCCCATTTGACTTTCCTTGAGAAATACCCAGTGCTTTTTAGTCTGCGAGTTCCTACACTTGGTTAATCAACTGTGTGGCCTGATCTTCTACTTGTTTGCGCGAGAAGGTCAAAGCCACTTTCGAAGCTATTAGTTCAGAACACACAACATCTAGCTAAATACATCACTTCTTTGAAGTCATTGATTGTATTCTTGATATCATCTTTATTCTTGAATGTCATTTGTGTCAATTCATTTAACTCTTGTGCTGCAAATCAACCTAATATCGTCAATTCATTTAATCTCTCAATCTCAGTTTCCTTTCTTTTTGTTTCACATTGAAGCTCCCTAATTGTTGCTTCTTGATGTGCAGTGGCCTGATTAGCTACAATAAGCTCTTATTCCATGGACTCGATCTTTGGACCGCACTATCGTTTCCTCAGCCCCTAGGTCGTGCTGCCCTCTGGCCTCCTCATCGTACAATTCACCAACATCTCCAATGTAAGTGCAGTAGGTTCAGTAATGAACTCAGAAGTGGCATCAGAATACTCCAATAGTTTTTTGTTCTCTTTGCCTGGATATATATACCGAGGGAAATGCATTCAAAACTCCTATAGATGACGAATCCCATCTCTCCCTCTTTTCCTGGACATGGATCCCTAGGTCCGTCTCCGTGCTTTACTCATTTGTTTTTTACAAGTTTAGATCCACTTGCGTACTCACACAATGGACATTTGTTATGCACATGTGTAAACCAGCATAAGAATTAGGAATTATGCTCATTTTATCTATGAAATCCTTACACTCGGAAATGTATGTGTTATTTATCTTGAGAATAAATAAAATTATTAGCAAGGAAAAAACAAAAAATAGGACTAAAGAATAGAGTCACATTGTTTTAAATTAGTACCTAGAAGTAAAAAAAAAGATGATCTAAATTAGATACATCATACCAAATACCATATTACTATTCCAGTTACCCCTTCTACTATGCCTAGATATCAAATTCTTGAAGGTTGGCCTTCTCATTTTTAGTAATAGCCTAACGAAAGTTGAGTATGTCTGTATGAGCAATTATGCTGCTCACTACTGTCTTGCGCTATAATAGGCCACTACTTATTTGACATGCTTTTTCTACGTTAGATAGCTCTCAAACATGCTAACTCAAAAAAAATGATGGCAAAGGGGAGCCACAAAATGTCAATTATTTTGTCAAGTATTAGCAGTTGTCTTGTGTATGTGATCAGACTAACACTGACATGTCTTTGTTTTCCTGTAAAACTATGTATGATGAAACCATGGTGTGATTGTATTGGCTGGCCTTACCCTGTTTTGTTTCAATGCATTCGTTGTTGTACAAGTAATATGTTGAAACGCAATTCATTGCATATGGCAATTCTGATTTTTCTTTCTAGAATATTGACAGATTGTTTGATCATTATTTTCTGAGCAATATTCATGGCTATTCTTATAGTATTGCATAATACTTTATAGTAATCGTCGGGTGCCTCGCCTCGCTAGCCTCCGCCGTCGTCGCGCTGGGCGGTGTGGCCAGGCCCAGGTGGCCGTGGAGAGGACCTACGCGTGAGGCTAGCATGGTAGTCGCCGCCGGCGAGAGCCCCCTGGTGCGCTCTAGGTTCTACAACTTCATCAAGGCCTTCCTCGTCGTCTCCCTGCTCCTCCTGCCATTGAGGTCACCACATACTTCAATTGTTGGGACCTGACTGCCTCTACGCTCGCCCTCTTCCTTGAGTCATTGTACGCCTCTTAGTTGCACTTTTGTGCCGCCTATGTTGCGTCGGGATACAGTTCCTCACCACGTCTGTGTTGTGCTCTTCCTTAGCCTGTGCCTTGGCTACTTCTACATCTGCATCAAGTGCATCAAGC
The DNA here is from genome assembly GCA_029449295.1 of Zea luxurians. Lineage (NCBI taxonomy): Eukaryota > Viridiplantae > Streptophyta > Magnoliopsida > Poales > Poaceae > Zea > Zea luxurians. The sequence continues at coordinate 21,578,970 of JAOPSE010000037.1, forward strand.
CCAAACAAAAGTCCCTGACATTGCCTGATGCGAAGGTCCTAGATGCCTGATACTACCCCATGACACTTGTCTAGATACCAATGTACAATGAGGATGTTGGTGTTGTCTTTCTCTCTCTAAATAAACAATTTTTAGTCACCTACTGTTGGGGACTTGTTCTCAAATGCTATGAATTAAGAACAAGACAACATAAAATGTTAAATATTAATGCCCTTCGTCCGCTGAAGCATTATTTCCCCAAGGATTTAATGAACTTCGGACGAAGACCATGAGTGAAGTATCACGAAGGTCATACCTTCGTGATTAAATTTACAAAATAATATGAAATAATATATAAAACATGAGACATTAAAGATAGATGTATCAGAAATAAGTAACATCATTCACATATTTTATTATATGAACACAGAAATGTCAGAACATAGAGTTTAAGTACATTTATACCTTCTCCTTGACAGATAACAATTCCCGGGCAATGCGTTTTGCAATTACAGGAATGCGTGAACAGTAAAGGAATACTGTTCACTATTTATAGACACAGGACACAGCCTGTAAGGAATTACAATCATGCCCCTTCTAAAAGTTTACAACAATGACTCAGACCCTTATGGGCTAAAAGGTCATTCTATCTTTAAGTCGGTTCGATCCTTCGTCTTCGGGCATGCTATAACACCGAAGCTTCATGAGTGGTAGCTTCGGTCATCATGTATAAGCAGCTTTAGCCGAAGCTGTTTCTTCCTACAGGACCTTCGGCGACGAAGCATGGTCCCAACAGTAGCCCTTCGCGGTGCTAGATCGTTTTTCGTAACGAGCTTGATCCGTGAAAAAAGTCTCTTAGGCTTCGGGAAGCCGAAGGTCCGAAAAGCACCATCCCTGAGCTCGTTGCCGAGAAACGATGCAGTTTTTGAGCGCGGAGCGGTCCTACCATGCAGGTTCACCTTCTTGGTTTTTGCGGCCCACCGTGCAGTGGGTGCGAGTGACTGTTTGCCCGGTGAAAAAATCCTGATGATTCACCTTCTTACTTGCAGCACTATATAAACAGACAGGTAGGTGTGGAGTTACCACGACATTCATTGCTATTGCACTGTTTTGCTGCCAAAAATTTAACCATAGCCGAAGCTTGATTTTTGCATTCAAAACGAAGCTCCAGCTTGGTTTGTGCTTCGTCACGAGGATAGCTTCGGAAAAAAGGTTATTGACTTCCAAAGAATTTTTTCAAGAAAATTTAAAATCAAATGGCCAGAATACGCTCCACTGCTAGGGTTGAGCGTGATGGAGACGAGACTGAAGCCGTTGAAACTGTTCCGATTTCTGAAGCGATGAGGCGTTCCGGGCTAGTTCCATCAGAAGACACACCTGCTGCCGAAGCAACGCAAGCTGATGTTGAAGAAGTTGGTTCCGAAGATGAGTACAACTGCGGGATGCCAAGCAAACCTAGTCATTTGGACTTTGGAAAGTACACCATCTCTGAAGCTGATCTTCCAAAAATGGTGAAGCTGGGCTACTTTAGTGAAACAAAAAAGGAGCTGGTTCGTTTTGGCGGGGAGGAGATTACTCCGAAGCCGGAAAAGAATGAAGTGGTTGTGTTCAAAAGCTTCTTTAAAGCAGGATTAAGATTTTCTTTGAATGGGATGATTGCTGATGTGTTGAAGAAGTTTGGGGTTTACCTTCATCAGCTGACCCCTAACGCTATTGTTAGATTAAGTGTTTATATTTGGGCCCTTCGTAGCCAGGGAGTGGAACCGTTCGGTGAAGGTTTCTGTCGAGTCCATGAACTACACTATAAGACTAAAGCCAGAGGAGATGGTCTTCATGAGAATTTTGGATGTTACAACTTTGCTTATCGCAAAACCTCGAAGTTTCCAGTGATAAGCTACCGAAGCAAATGGTCAGCCGGATGGAAATCTGAGTGGTTTTATGTTAAAGTTGATAAAGATGAAGATAAATTGGTCCAGAGTCCACTAGAGCTAACCTTCGGAGAAACGAGGCCCCGATGCAACATGATAAGTGGAAGCCTGAGCCAAATTGCTTTGGCTGAATTTCGCGTGATTTCAGATCATATTGGCACTAGAGACTTGGTGCAGGAATTTCTGGCTTTTAAAGTGTTTCCAACAATGAGGGATTGGGAGATGCCGAAGCTGGTGGGAGAAAAGAAAAAGGAAGAATTTGTTCTATTGCCGTATTACTACAAGTTTAAAAAACACTTTAAAAAGCCCTGCCAAGAGTGGCTGGACACAATCGAGATTATGTGCAACGATATCCTCGGAAATTACTCTAAGAAAGAAGATCAATTGATGATTGCAGCCTTCGGCACTCGTCCGAAGCGGAGATTGAATCGTGTGCTAGATGCTTTGAATTTTGATTACCCTGATTACGAGCAACTGGGCGGAGATGCCAAAGGCCCTAAGAGAAAGAGGATTAACAGCGCCCTGGACAAAGAAAGCACCAAATTGACCAAAAAGGAAAAAGAAATTTCTGAAAAACTGAGCCCTGGACCGAGGGTAGCTGTTTCAAGGAAAAGAAAAGATACATCTCCAAAACCTGCATCTCCAAAACCAAAGACGTCGGCCTAGGAGGAGGAAGCTCCTGCGACACCTTCTGCTGCCTGTCAAGCTAAGCCCGCTGGCGCCAGAACTGATGAAGTTTTTTCAGAAGGGCAAAGAAGCTTCGGCAGCAGAAAGTCCCACAAAGCCGAAAAAACGAAGAATCATCCAAGTGGCTGATGTCATTCATCAGACACCGCCACCGACCTCGGCGTCAAAAATTGTCACTGCCGATCCCACAGCCATCAGAGCCGAAACCGCCGGAGCCGAAACCGGAGGAGCCGAAGCCACCGGAGCCGAAACCACCAGGGCCGAAGCCACCGGAGTCGAAGCCACCGGGGCCGAAACCGGGACCAACGAAGATCCTAACCTGGAAACTACACTTGAAGATATTGACAATATGCTTCTGAGAATGGCTGAAGAAGAAACTGCTGTGGTTACAGTGAACACGGCAACAGAAAAAGGAAAAGAGCAGATTGAAGACATTTTGGAAAAAGAAGGTTTTAATTTTCAAGATATACTTGGACAAGAGTTGTCAGACGCTGAAAAAGAAGAGCTGAAGAAATATGCTATATCTTGTGGATACAAACCAGGGTCTCTGCTATTTGGTGGAGTCAATGAAGGGAAGCTGAGATGCCTTCGGAACCGAACCGAGGCCAAGGTTGTTAGGACCTTCTCCAAAAGCATTGGCCTGCCGAAGATTGAAGCGGACCTCTGCAGATACCAGCGACAGCATATCGCTGGTAGCTTGCTCTATGCTAATTTCAAGGTAAAAAAGTCTCAATTTTTTTTATTATATATTTTTTATTTTGAATTAAGTTGTTTTCTGACGAAGGTTGTTTTGGCAGAGTATACTTCTAAGTAAAGTGCTGAGAATGCAACAAGATCTTGAGGATGAAAAGAACGAAGCTACTATCAAAGATCTAGAAAACAAAGTCAAAAATTACAAAGCTGCTCTGAAGGAAAAAGACTCCGTTGTTCAAGATCTTAAAATCAAAGTTAAAGATCACGAAGCTGCCTTGGAAAAGAAGGACTTCGTCATTCATTCTATAGAAGGTTCATTGGCTGAAGCCCAAGCCGAAAATAACAGGTTAAACAATGAATTACTCAAAAAGTCAGAAAAATCTGAGCAGGAAAAGAAGAACCTCGAAACAAGTCTCAAGACCGAAATCGAGAAGAATTCAAATTTGCAAAAATCATTGAAGGAGCTTCAGGAGAAATGTTTAAATTTCGGCAGCCGATGCGTGCAGCGGATGAAGGATGTGTTTCACTCAATTGGAGCCAGCTCTGATACATTTACACCTTCAGCTGAGAACCTGCCCAGCACCCTAGAATACATTGAAGGCGAGGTTGATGCACTTGACGAAGTTATTGCTGGGCATGCTGACTTCTGCGCCCTGCTAGCTTCTCGAGGCACAGCCACCGCTTTTCTGAAGGCTGGCTGTACGCACGGAAAAATTGTAAATAGGCCAAACTTCAGCTTGTCACCAGCAGATTAGGTTGACATCCCAAGCCTAGCTCGAAGCATTGGAAACAGATTTATGACTCAGATTTAGGTAAATGGCGGGCGAAAAATGGCTGGTGACGAAGCTCGGAGCCACCTTAAGCCGGTGAGAAACTTATACTTGTTACTTTCACCTTCTCCTTGAAATTTGCACCTTTCTTATTCTGCTTTAATATGTGCAGGATGATGAAGCTGAAGAATGACGGGCTGAAGCTTAACAGTTGCTGTAAAATACTTTCCTGCAAAAAATTCTGAAGAGATCTTTGTAATATAATTGTGGAAAAAACTTATGTAAATTTGTGCATACCTTGTAATATATCTTTTCTCCTTTATCCGTGTACAATCTGCTTTGCTATGAACGAAACTTTACTTTTGAGCCGAAGGCGAAAAACACCTTCCCTTCTTTTCGTACACAACGAAGCATGAAAATTTCCTCTTTCTCCGAAGTTTTTCCTCATAGCCGAAGCATCTGCCTTTTTTGTATGATACGATGATGATGATCCTATATATGTCTAAATGAATGTTTATGAATGCAAATGTCATGATGTAATGCATTGTGCAAATGATTATTTGAATATACATCCAAAAAATCATAATCATAGCCCTCATTCCCTTGAGAATGACTCAAATCTTTTTGTCGTTTATTTTTCGGCTTCACCGTTTACTTTTCGGTGTATCAGCGCTGACTTTTCGCTGTAAGCCTCCCTTAGGAGCTTCTTCGCCTTTTACTTTCGGCGGAATCAGCGTTTATTTTTCGCTATAAGCCTCCCTTAGGAGCTTCTTCGCCTTTTACTTTCGGCGGAATCAGCGTTTATTTTTCGCTGTAAGCTTTGCATTCCCTTGGGAACGACTTTTGAGCTTCTCCTTCTTTTCTTTTCCATTGCACTCGATGGTGCGTTGTCAGCTTTTAGATTTACATTTTTGGGGGATATCACTCTTATAGATTTGAAATAAGGAAAAGAAAAATTACATGTTGTGGCCCCATTAAAAACCTTTCTCCCCCTTTGGAAAGGAAAAGGGTGCCATAAGGAAAAACTAAAACAACAATAAAAAATAAAAAATAAAAAAGATTACATCAAGTTACACATAATACTGCCGAAGCTCATCCGCATTCCACGATCTAGGAATGTCGTTGCCGTCCATATCCTTTAATCTATAGGAACCGGGTCTTGACGAAGATACTAGCAGAAAGGGGCCTTCCCATTTTAGTTGTAGTTTGCCCACTGTGTCTGGGTTGGCCACTCTTCGAAGCACCAAATGTCCTGGCTTAATGTTCTTCAACCGAACCTTTCTATCACGCCATTTTATTGTTTCGGCTTGGTATTTATTGATGTTTTCTACAGCCTGAAGCCTAATCCCTTCTATAGCATCTTTGTCCACAAAACAATCAGCTTCGTCTATCGCCGAAGTCACTGTTCTTATTGATCCTGCCTTAGCCTCTTCTGGGGTTATTGCTTCATCACCAAACAGCAATTTGAATGGTGTAAAACCTGTTGACCTTGATACTGTTGTGTTGTGGCTCCACACCACTTTAATTAATTCTTCTGGCCACTTTCCCCTTGGCTGATTGAATATTAACTTCATTATTCCTATCATTATGATGCCATTAGCCTGTTGGGGCCATGCTTCGTTGCGCCGAAAGTCTTGTAGGAAGAAGCAGCTTCGGCTGAAGTTGTCCCCAGGAGATGACCGAAGGTTCCTCTTCATGAAGCTTCGGTATTACAAACCGACTTAGAGATAGAATGACCTTTCAATCCATAAAGGTCTGTGTTAATGTTATAAACTTTTATGAGGGGCATAATTGTTATTCTTCACAGGCTGTGTCCTGTGTCTATAAATAGATGAACAGTACCCCCATACTGTTCACGCTAACTGGTACACGCTCTTGCATCACGCTTGTATCTTTGTCTTTTGTCAAGCCGAAGGTACAAATGTAACTCGATATTGCTCTTATTCTTTCATGATTATATAATAAAAGACACATGATAATGTTATATGATTATTCACGTTATTCTCTCATGTTTCATATGGTTCTTCTTTTATCGATATAAATTATAATCATGAAGGTATGTCCTTCATGACCTTCGTCTGAAGATTGTTATATCCTAAGGGAAATAACGCTTCGAAGGACGAAGTATATTTACCATTAACTCTTTTTTCTGTGTTGCCTTGTTCTTAATTCGTAGCAGTTGAGAACAAGTCCCCAACATTGGCGCCCACCTCCGGTGAACTCACTTCCACTTTTTTGAGCTGATGGCTTCGTTCAACGATCAAGCTGGAGCTGCTTCAGCTCCGAAGCTGCTGTTCCCGATAACAGGCGGTTCATGTTCAGAGCCAGCCAACAAGAAGCAGAAGAAGGAAGCACAGAGAAGAGTACAGCATCTTGGGGTGCAAGGACCCTTCATCAAGTCGAGATGGTCTCACATTCCTATTACCTTCTCCCAAGAGGACCTTCAACTCAAGGATTACCCACACAATGATGCTATGGTTATCTCTTGTGTGATCAAAGGATTTCTGGTCCACAATGTCTTAGTTGATACAGGCAGTGCAGCTGATATCATATTTGCTAAGGCCTTCAAACAAATGCAAGAGCCCGAAGACAAGATCCATGATGCTACGCACCCTCTTTGTGGCTTCGGAGGACGGCAGATTGTAGCACTTGGGAAGATTACCATGCCAGTAACCTTCGGATTTGTTAACAACACAAGGACTGAGCAAATTGTGTTTGATATTGTTGACATGGAGTATCCTTACAATGCTATCATTTGTCGCGGTACTCTCAATGCCTTCGAAGCAATTCTTCACCCAGCTTACCTCTACATGAAGATACCTTCGGACCAAGGGCCTATTTCTATTCATGGAAGTCAGGAAGCTGCTAGAAGGGCCGAAGGAAGCTGGACTGACTCCAAAGCAATCCATAACATAGATGGAGCTGAAGCTTGTGAACAGTACAAATTCAGAAGGGATAAAGCAGCTTCAGCAGATCAGCCGAAGCCCATGCTCTTATGTGAGGACATAGCAGAGCAGAAGGTGCTGTTGGGCTCTCAATTATCCGAAGGGCAGGAGAAAACATTGATAAGGTTTTTGTTCAACAACAAAGATGTTTTTGCATGGTCAGCTAATGACCTCTACGGAGTAAATCGGGATGTTATTGAACACTCGCTCAATGTTGACCCATCTTTCAGACCCCGAAAGTAGAGGCTTCGGAAAATGTCTGATGATAAGGCCGAAGGTGCTCGCAATGAAGTAAAAAGACTCCTCAGTGCAGGAGTTATCAGAGAAGTAAAGTACCCAGAATGGCTAGCTAACACTATTATGGTAAAGAAGGCCAACGGCAAGTGGAGAATGTGTATCGATTTTACAGATCTCAACAAGGCTTGTCCGAAGGACGAATTCCCATTGCCAAGGATAGACTCTTTAGTTGATGCAGCAGCTTCTTCAGAGCTCATGAGTCTGCTAGACTGTTACTCAGGCTATCACCAAATTTGGATGAAGAAGGAAGATGAGCCGAAGACTAGCTTCATAACCCCAAGTGGCACATATTGCTATCTTCGGATGCCTGAGGGGCTCAAAAACGCTGGAGGAAGTTTCAGCAGAATGACTGCGAAGGTCCTCCAGTCTCAGATAGGCAGAAATGTGCTAACTTATGTTGATGACATCATTGTAAAAAGCACGAAGCAGGAAAATCATATTGCTGATTTGCAGGAGACCTTCGCCAGTTTCAGACAAGCTGGCTTAAAGCTGAATCCAGAAAAATGTGTCTTCGGAGTAAAGAAGGGGAAATTTCTTGGATGCTTGGTTTCAACAAAGGGAATTGAAGCTAATCCAAATAAAATTGAAGCTATACTTCGAATGGAGCCACCAACTACAAGAAAGGGGGCCCAAAGATTGACAGGGAGGCTGGCATCTCTCAATAGATTCATATCCAGATCAGCAGAAAGAAATTTACCATTCTTCGAAGTGCTGAAGTCAGCTGAAGTCTTTCAATGGGGACCAAGCCAACAAAAAGCCTTTGAAGAGCTGAAGCAATATCTGATAGATTTAACAACATTAACTCCACCAACGCCAGGGGCTCCTTTGTTGTTATACGTGGCAGCTTCGCACTCAGCAGTAAGTGCAGCACTTGTCCAGGAGAAGCTCGATGGCCAGGTCAAGAAGCAGGTTCCAGTGTATTTTGTATCTGAAGTCCTTAGTGTATCAAAGAAAAACTATACAGAACTGGAGAAGGTATTATATGCCGTTTTGATGGCATCCAGGAAGCTTCGGCATTATTTTCAAGCATACAATATTGTTGTTCCTTCTTTGCAGCCGTTGAAGGATATTATGAGAAATAGAGAAGCTACTGGACGGATTGGAAAATGGGCTGCAGAGCTCAATGAATTTTGCATTGATTATGTGCATAGATCCTCGATCCAGTCTCAAGCGTTGGCAGATTTCATTGCCGATTGGACGCCAGGGGCTCAGGATGAAGAAACAAATAAGGATGCCGAAGTGTGGACAGTGTTTTGTGATGGCTCTTGGGGAACCTTCGGAGCAGGAGCAGCCGCTGTGTTGGTCTCACCATCCAAAGTTAAAACTTGTTATGCAGCAAGACTTGATTTTAGCTATACAAACAATATTACTGAGTACGAAGCTTTGCTTCTGGGCCTTCGGAAATTAAAAGCAATGGGAATCAGAAGGGCCATCCTTAAAACTGATTCTCAGGTTGTTTCGGGTCATATCGACAAAAGTTGCAAGGCTAAAGATCCGAAGCTTGAAAAATATCTAGACACGGTCCGAAGAATCGAAGCTTCCTTCGAAGGATTTTCTGTCAAAAATATCCCTCGAGGACAAAATGAGCATGCTGATTTGCTAGCTAAGTCAGCAGCACAAGGGCTGCCTTTACCTTCGAATGTGTTTTTCGAAACAATCAAGGCACCTTCAGTGGAACTCCTTGAAAGAGCAGTCCTCAATATATCTCCTGTTTATAGCGAGGATTGGAGAACAGAGATCATCTCGTACCTTCAGGGTAAGTTCCTTTCAGATGACGAAGCTTATAACAGGAGGATAGAGGCAAGAGCTCGTCCATATGTCATGATAGAAGGGGAGTTGTACAAGCATGGAGTTTGCGCTCCGCTACTCAAGTGTTTATCTAGAACCGAAGGTATAGAGTTGATGAAAGAAATACATGCAGGCCTGTGTGGATCTCACATTGGATCTAGGTCGTTACTTGGAAAAGTCTTCCGCCAAGGGTTTTATTGGCCGAAGGCAGCTTCGGATGCAGCGGAATTAGTTCAAAAGTGCGAAGGCTGTCAGAAATGTGCAAGAGATCAGAAACAACCTTCGTCTTTAACACAGCTCATACAACCCATCTGGCCATTGCAAAGGTGGGGCCTTGACTTGTTAGGTCCATTACCACCGGCTCAAGGGAATTTAAGATATGTTATAGTGGCTGTGGAGTATTTTTCTAAATGGATTGAGGCAAAGCCATTAGCCACAATAACTTCGGCCACTGTCCAAAAGTTTTTCTGGCAGAATATTGTTTGTCATTTCGGGGTACCGAAGGCCATCACTGTAGATAACGGAACACAATTCGACTCCAAAGCTTTCAGAAATTTCTGTGATCAAATTGGTACGAAGATTCATTTTGCATCAGTCAGGCATCCGGAGTCAAATGGGCTCGTTGAAAGAGCCAACGGCATCATAATGACAGGAATAATGAAGTTAATCTTCAATCAACCCAGGGGAAAGTGGCCAGATCAATTAACCAAAGTGGTGTGGAGCCACAATACAACAACATCAAGGTCTACAGGCTTTACTCCATTCAAGTTATTATTCGGTGACGAAGCAATAACTCCGGAAGAAGCTAAAACTGGATCAATAAGAGTAGTAGCTTCGACAGAATCAGGTCCTGAAGATGCTTGCTTTGTGGAAAAAGATGCTTTAGAAGGGATCAGGCTTCAAGCTGTCGAGAATATCAATAAATACCAAGCCGAAACAGTCAAATGGCGAGATAGAAAAGTTCGGCTAAAGAATATTGAGCCGGGACACTTGGTGCTTCGGAGAGTGGCCAACCCAGACACAGTGGGCAAGTTACAGTTGAAATGGGAGGGGCCCTTCTTAGTAGCATCTTCGTCAAGACCTGGTTCATACAGATTGAAGGACATGGACGGCAACGACATTCCAAGATCTTGGAATGCGGATGAGCTTCGGCGATATTATGTGTAAACTGATGTAACTTTTTTATGTTTTTTCTTTTTCATGGCACCCTTTTCCTTTCTAAAGGGGGAGAAAGGTTTTTAATGGGGCCATCATATGTAATTTCCTTTTTAGTTTTATAAGAGCAAAATCCCCCAAGGAATGTAAATGTAAAAGCTGAGAACGCACCATCGAGTGCCGAAAACTGAAAAAGCGAAGAAGCTCCAAAGTCGTTCCTAAGGGAATGCAGAGCTTACAGCGAAAAATCAACGCTGATTCCGCCGAAAGTAAAAGGCGAAGAAGCTCCAAAGTCGTTCCTAAGGGAATGCAGAGCTTACAGCGAAAAGTCAACGCTGATTCCGCCGAAAGTAAAAGGCGAAGAAGCTCCAAAGTCGTTCCTAAGGGAATGCAGAGCTGATGTGTGATTGTTTCTAAGGAAATAATGGCTAAGGGTATGGCTTCGGATATGTGTTTGGACATTCATTCGCACATCACATTACATTATAGCATTTGCATTCATAAACATTCATTCAGGCATATATAGGATAATCATCATCATGGCATAAGTGGCTGTTTCGGCATAAGAGAAGAGCTTCTTCGCGTACAAAAAAGAAAGGTTTCGGCAAAAAGAAGAAGCAGTCTTTTATGCTTCGTTGTGTACAAAAAAGAAAGGTTTCGGCAAAAAGAAGAAGCGGTCTTTTATGCTTCGTTGTGTACGAAAAGAAGGGAAGGTGTTTTTTCGCCTTCGGCTCAAAATACTAATTTCGTCCACATCAAAGCGCCTCAATGGAAGGGTAAGGATATATTACAAGGTATGAACAAAGTTCATTAAGAACAGTTTAGCTGTATTTACAAAAGTTATTACAAAAGTCTCTTGAGTTTTTTCTACAGTATACTCCTACTGATCTTCACCGGGCTTCAGCTTCGGCGGCATATTCTTTAAGCATCAGTTTCAACTTCGTCATCCTACATGAGTCAAGGTATTGTGAGTAAAAATCAAGTTTGAAGGAGAAGGTAAGCACAAGGTATGATTTCTTACTGGTTCAAGATGACTTCGAGCTTCGTCTCCAGCTTTTTCTCGTCCGCCTTTTGTCCATATCATTTTTATAAATCTGTTTGAAATGCTTCGGGCGAGGTCAGGAATATCGTCTAGAATTGATGGAGACAAAGTGAAATTAGGCCTATTGACAATTTTTCCATGATCACAGCCAGCTTTTAGGAAGGCAGCAGCGGTGCCCCGAGAAGCTACCCAGGCACAGAAGTCACCGTGCCCGGCTATAACTTCGTCAAGCTCATCAATTTCAGCTTCAATATGTTCGAAGGTTCTTGGCAAATTTTCAGCTGAAGGAGTGAACTTTCCACTGCTGGCTCCAACTGAATAAAAGATCTTTTTTAATTGTTGAATACAGTTGTTACTAAATTCCAAACATTTGTCCTGAAGGCTTGTCAATGATTTTTTTCAAATCTGAGTTTTTTTGGACTTCGGCCTCAAATTTTGAATTAAGCTCTTGCTTCTCTTGTTCAAATTGTTTTGATTGGCAGAGAAGCTTCGTATTCAATTCTGCTACTTTAGCTTCAGTCTCTGCCAATAAGCCTTCAGTTGTTTGGAGTTCGAAGTCCTTCTTTTCAATAGTAGCTGATTGCTCTTTTATTTTGCTCTCTAAATTTTCAATTATAACTTCGTGTTTCTTATCCTCTAAATCTTGCTGCATTCTCAAAGCTTTGCTCAGTAGCATGCTCTGCACATAAGCAACCTTCGTTAGAAACATTTTCATTATTAAAAACAATAAAAGTCAGAGAAAAGTTGTTTACCTTGAAATTGGAATAAAATAAGCTACCAACGATATGTTGTCGTCGGTAGCGGCTGATATCCGTTTCCAGCTTCGGAAAACCGATACTCTTTGATAGAGTACCGATGACCTTAGCTCCAGTTTGATCCCGGATGCAGTCCAATTTTTCATCGTTGATACCCCCAAAGAGGAGTGCTCCTGGTTTATATCCGCAGGATTTGGCATACTCTTTAAGTTCTTCTATTTCGGTTTTTGACAATTCTTCTCCAACCAAATTTTGGAACATGAAAGCTTCGTCCTCTGAAGCTTCGTCAACAATTTTCTTTCCTTTCACAGATACTGCGGCCATGGTCTCTTCGGTGGCAGCAGCAGCTTCTTCTGCGGCCATGTCTAGCAGTATTTTGTCGATATGTTCAATTGTGCTTTCCAAGTTCAAACCTTCAGGCGAGGCAGCTTCGGCAGCCGCGACCTCCGAAGGTGGGATTTCAATATTTGTTATTTCTTCAGCCGCTGGTATCTTTTGAGCTGAAGCTCTCGGTGGTGTCTTGTCAATGACTTCTGTCACTGCGATGATTCTTTGTCTCTTTGTTTTAGTTGTTTTCTTCGTTTTTTCAGGCTCCTTTTCCTTCTGAAAAAACTTTGTCAGTTGAGGCCCCAATGGACTTAGCTTCGCAGGCAGGGGTTCAGTCATTACCTTTAAAATCTCTTCCACGTCAGTGGCAGAGCGTGATGCCGGAGTCTCCTCTTTGTCAGATACTTTTCGCTTCGGAGATGATATTTTCTTCTTCGGAACATTCTTCTTTTTTGGTGGTTCTTCCTCATCTTCATTTAAAGCTTCGGCTCCCCTTTTCCTTTTTTGGCCCCCGGCACCTTTGCTCAGATTTTCATAATCAGGGTACTCAAAACCCAGGGCGTCCAGCACTCGATTCAGCCTTCGCTTCGGACGAGTGCCGAAGGCCGCAGTCATCAATTGATCTTCTTTTTTCGAGTAATTCCCAAGAATTTCATTGCACATAATTTCAACTGTCTCCAGCCATTCTTGGCAAGGTTTTTTAAAGTATTTCTTAAACTTGTAATAGTAAGGTAACCGCACAAGTTCCCCTTCTTTTTTCTCCCCCTCTAGCTTCGGCATTTCCCATTCTTTTAAAGTAGGGAAAACCCTGAAGGCCAAGAACTCTTGAACCAGGTCCCTAGTACTGATATGCTCTGAAATAGTTTTAAACTCACCCAGTGCAGCCCAAGTGGGACCTTCTAATGTCATGTGGCATCGCGGTCTTGTTTCTCCGAAGATCAATTCAAGTGGGCTTTGTACCAACTTCTCTTTGTCTTCGTCAACTTTCACATAAAACCACTCTGACTTCCAGCCTGCCGGCCATTTGCTTCGGTAGCTAATTACAGGAAACTTTGTGGTTTTCCGATAGGCAAAATTGTAGCAACCAAAGTTATCATGTAATCCATCTTTTCTAGCCTTCGTCTGGTAATGCAACTCATGAACTCGACAAAAGCTGTCGGCAAACGGCTCCACCGCCTGGCTTCGGAGGGCCCAGATATAAACACTAAGCCTAACGATAGCGTTAGGAGTCAACTGATGAAAGTAGATACCAAACTTCTTCAATACATCTGCAATAATCCCATGAAGGGGGAATCTCAACCCAGCCTTTAGAAAGCTCTTGAAAATGACTATTTCATTCTTCTCTGGCTTCGGGGTAGTTTCTTCTCCCCCGAAGCGAAGTAGCTTCTTCTGACTTTCACTGAAATAGCCTGACTTTACCATCTTGGAGAGATCAGCCTTCGAAACGGTCGACTTTCCGAAGTCCAAGTGGCTGGGCTTACTTGGCATGGCAATGCGATAATCATCTTCGGGATCAGTTTCTTCAATGTTCTCATCTTCTGCTTCGGCAGTTGCTTGTTCTGCTTCAACAGTGGGGATTTCCTCCGTAGTTACCAGTCCGGATCGTTGCATTGCTTCGGAGATGGGAACAGTCTCCGAACCTTCAGCTTCGTCTCCTTCACGCTCAACCCTGGCGGTAGATCGCACTCTGGCCATTTAATTCTGAGTTTGTGGAAATTGAATACTTTTTTCTCCCGAAGCCTTTCCTTCTGATGAAGCAGACTTCGAGTTGGACCTTCGTTCGATTCCGAGAGTCAAGCTTCGGCTATGGTTAAAAATTTTGGCAGCAAAACAGTGCAAATAGCAATGAATGATGTGGTAACTTCACACCTACCCGTCTGTTTATATAGTGCTGCAGGTAAGAAGGCGAAACGCCAGGATTTTTACACCAGGCGGACAGTCACTTGCACTCGCTGCGCGGTGGACCGCAGAGACCAAACAGTAACTCTGCAAGGTGGGCCTGACACGCGCTCGGAAACTGAATCGTTTCTCGACAACGAGCTCAGGGAAGGTGTTTTTTGGACCTTCGGCTTCCCGAAGCTTAAGAGGCTTTTTTCACGGATCAAGCTCGTTACGAAAAACGATCTAGCGCCGCGAAAGGGGCTACTGTTGGGGCCATGCTTCGTTGCGCCGAAGGTCTTGTAGGAAGAAGCAGCTTCGGCTGAAGTTGTCCCCAGGAGATGACCGAAGGTTCCTCTTCATGAAGCTTCGGTATTACAAACCGACTTAGAGATAGAATGACCTTTCAATCCATAAAGGTCTGAGTCAATGTTATAAACTTTTATGAGGGGCATAATTGTAATTCTTCACAGGTTGTGTCTTGTGTCTATAAATAGATGAACAGTACCCCCGTACTGTTCATGCTAACTGGTACACGCTCTTGCATCACGCTTGTATCTTTGTCTTTTGTCAAGCCGAAGGTACAAATGTAACTCGATATTGCTCTTATTCTTTCATGATTATATAATAAAAGACACATGATAATGTTATATGATTATTCACGTTATTCTCTCATGTTTCATATGGTTCTTCTTTTATCGATATAAATTATAATCATGAAGGTATGTCCTTCATGACCTTCGTCTGAAGATTGTTATATCCTAAGGGAAATAACGCTTCGAAGGACGAAGTATATTTACCATTAACTCTTTTTTCTGTGTTGCCTTGTTCTTAATTCGTAGCAGTTGAGAACAAATCCCCAACATAGCCCTTTCAACTAGTCCATTTGATTCCGGATGTTGAACTGACGCAAAATGGATCTTTGTGCCAATTTGTTCACAAAAATCTTTGAAAGCTTCGGAGTCAAACTGCGTTCCATTGTCCACAGTGATAGCCTTTGGCACTCCGAAGCGACAAACAATGTTTTGCCAGAAAAACTTTTGAACAGTAACTGAAGTTATTGTGGCTAAAGGCTTTGCCTCAATCCATTTAGAAAAATATTCCACTGCAACTACAACATATCTTAAATTCCCTTGTGCTGGTGGTAGCGGACCTAACAAATCAAGGCCCCACCTTTGCAATGGCCAAGTGGGTTGTATTAACTGAGTTAGAGACGAAGGTTGTTTTTGATCTCTTGCACATTTCTGACAACCTTCACACTTTTGGACTAGTTCCGCTGCATCCGAAGCTGCTTTTGGCCAATAAAATCCTTGGCGAAAAACTTTTCCCAGCAAAGGCCTAGATCCAATGTGAGATCCACACAAGCCTGCATGTATTTCCTTCATCAATTCTATACATTCGGCTCTGGATAAACATTTGAGTAACGGAGAGCAGACACCATGCTTGTACAGCTCCCCTTCTATTATTACATATGGACGAGCTCTTGCCTCTATTCTCTTGTTATAAGCTTCATCATCTGAAAGGAAATTACCCTTAAGGTAAGAGATGATCTCAGTTCTCCAGTCTTCACTATAAACAGGAGATATGTTGAGGACCGCTCTTTTAAGAAGTTCAACCGAAGGTGCTTTTATTGTTTCAAAAAATACTTCCAAAGGTAAGGGCAGCCCATGTGCTGTTGACTTGGCTAGCAAATCAGCATGCTCATTTTCTCTCCGAGGAATATTTTTTACAGAAAACCCTTCAAAGGAAGCTTCAATCCTTCAGACAGTATCTAGATACTTCTCAAGCTTCGGGTCTCTTGCCTTACAACTCTTGTCAATATGACCAGAGATAACCTGGGAATCAGTTTTAAGAACCGCCCTTCTGATTCCCATTGCCTTTAACTTCCGAAGACCCAAAAGTAAAGCTTCGTACTCAGCAATGTTATTTGTGCAGCTAAAATCAAGTCTTGCTGCATAGCAAGTTTTAACTTTGGAGGGTGCGACCAACACAGCGGCTGCTCCTTCTTCGAAGGTTCCCCAAGAACCATCGCAGAATACTGTCCATGCTTCGGCATCTTTATTTGCCTCTTCTACTTGAGCCCCTGGCGTCCAGTCAGCAATGAAGTCAGCTAACGCCTGGGACTGAATCGAAGATCTATGTACATAATCAATGCAGAATTCATTAAGTTCCACAGCCCACTTTCCAATCCTTCCAGTAGCTTCTCTATTTCTCATAATGTCCTTCAATGGTTGTGAAGAAGGGACAATTATATTGTATGCTTGGAAATAATGCTGAAGCTTTCTAGAAGCCATCAAAACAGCATATAGCACCTTCTCCAATTCTGTATAATTTTTCTTTGATAAACTAAGAACTTCAGATACAAAGTATATTGGAGCTTGCTTCTTGATTTGCCCTTCAAGCTTCTCTTGGACAAGTGTCGCACTTACCGCTGAGTGCGAGGCTGCCACATATAACAACAGAGGAGCCCCTGGCGTTGGTGGAGTTAGCGTTGTTAGGTTTATCAAATATTGCTTCAGCTCTTCGAAGGCTCTCTGCTGGACCGGTCCCCATTGAAAAACTTCGGCTGACTTCAGCACTTCGAAAAATGGTAAATTTCTCTCTGCTGATCTAGATATGAATCTGTTGAGAGATGCCAGTCTTCCTGTCAATTTTTGAGCCCCCTTCTTTGTACTGGGTGGTTCCATTCGAAGGATAGCTTTGATTTTATTTGGATTAGCCTCAATCCCTTTTGTTGAAACTAGGCAGCCAAGAAATTTCCCTTTCTTCACCCCGAAGACACATTTTTCTGGATTCAACTTTAAACCGGCCTGTCTGAAATTAGCGAAGGTTTCCTGGAGGTCAGTAATGTGATTCTCTTGCTTCGTGCTTTTTACAATGATATCATCAACATAAGTTAACACATTTCTGCCTATCTGAGACTGAAGAACCTTCGCTGTCATTCTGCTGAAGCTTCCTCCAGCATTCTTGAGCCCCTCAGGCATCCGAAGATAACAATATGTTCCACTAGGGGTTATGAAGCTGGTCTTCGGCTCATCCTCCTTCTTCATCCAGATTTGATGATAGCCTGAATAACAGTCCAGCAGACTCATAAGCTCTGATGAAGCTGCTGCATCAACTAAGGAATCTATCCTTGGCAATGGGAACTCGTCCTTCGGACAGGCCTTGTTGAGATCAGTAAAATCGATACACATCCTCCATTTACCATTGGCCTTTTTTACCATAACAGTGTTAGCCAGCCATTCTGGGTATTTTACCTCTCTGATAACTGCAGCACTGAGAAGTCTTTTCACTTCATTTCGAGCACCTTCGGCCTTGTCATCAGACATCTTCCGAAGCCTCTGCTTTCTGGGTCTGAAGGATGGATCAACATTAAGCGAATGTTCAATAACATCCCTGTTAACTCCGCAAAGATCATTAGTCGACCATGCAAAGACATCTTTGTTGTTGAACAAGAATCTTATCAAGGTTTTCTCTTGTTCCTCAGACAATTGAGATCCCAGCAGCACCTTCTGCTCTGCGATATCTTCGCATAAAAGCATGGGTTTCGGCTGATCGGCAGAAGCAGCCTTCTCCCTTATATGCTTGTACTGCTCACAAGCTTCGGCTTCATCTATGTTATGGATTGCCTTTGAATCAGTCCAATTCCCTTCGGCCATTCTAGCGGCTTCCTGACTCCCATAAATAGCAATAGGTCCCTGATCCGAAGGTATCTTCATGCAAAGATATGCTGGATGAAGAATTGCTTCGAAAGCATTAAGTGTTCTGCGACCAATGATAGCATTGTAAGGATACTCCATGCCAACAATGTCAAACACAATTTGCTCAGTCCTTGTGTTGTTGACGAATCCGAAGGTTACTGGCATGGTAATCTTA
Organism: Zea luxurians; assembly: GCA_029449295.1. Lineage (NCBI taxonomy): Eukaryota > Viridiplantae > Streptophyta > Magnoliopsida > Poales > Poaceae > Zea > Zea luxurians. The sequence continues at coordinate 21,597,090 of JAOPSE010000037.1, forward strand.
CCAAGTGCTACAATCTGCCGCCCTCCGAAGCCACAAAGAGGGTGCGTAGCATCATGAATCTTGTCTTCGGGCTCTTGCATTTGTCTGAAGGCCTTAGCAAATATGATATCTGCTGCACTGCCTGTATCAACCAAAACATTATGGACCAGAAATCCTTTGATCACACAAGAAATAACCATGGCATCATTGTGTGGGTAATCCTTGAGCTGAAGATCCTCTTGAGAAAAGGTAATTGGGATGTGAGACCATCTTGATTTGATGAAGGGTCCATGTACCCCTACATGTTGCACTCTTCTCTGTGCCTCCTTCTTCTGTTTCTTGTTAGCCGGCTTTGAGCATGAACCGCCTGTTATCGGGAGAATCAGCTTCGGAGCCGAAGCAGTTCCAGCTTGGTTCTTGAACGAAGCCATTGTCTCAGGAAAGTGGAAGTGAGTTCACCGAAGGTGGACGCCAATGTTGGGGACTTGTTCTCAAATGCTATGAATTAAGAACAAGGCAACATAAAATGTTAAATATTAATGCCCTTCGTCCGCTGAAGCATTATTTCCCCAAGGATTTAATGAACTTCAGACGAAGACCATGAGTGAAGTATCACGAAGGTCATACCTTCGTGATTAAATTTACAAAATAATATGAAATAATATATAAAACATGAGACATTAAAGATAGATGTATCAGAAATAAGTAACATCATTCACATATTTTATTATATGAACACAGAAATGTCAGAACATAGAGTTTAAGTACATTTATACCTTCTCCTTGACAGATAACAATTCCCGGGCAATGCGTTTTGCAATTACAGGAATGCTTGAACAGTAAAGGAATACTGTTCACTATTTATAGACACAGGACACAGCCTGTAAGGAATTACAATCATGCCCCTTATAAAAGTTTACAACAATGACTCAGACCCTTATGGGCTAAAAGGTCATTCTATCTTTAAGTCGGTTCGATCCTTCGTCTTCGGGCATGCTATAACACCGAAGCTTCATGAGTGGTAGCTTCGGTCATCATGTATAAGCAGCTTTAGCCGAAGCTGTTTCTTCCTGCAGGACCTTCGGCGACGAAGCATGGTCCCAACACCTACCTTTCATTTTTTGACAATTGGTTTGCTGATGGGTTTGTTTAGATATATCAACAATCAGTTGCGACCGTGTGCAACCTTGACTGGCTGAAATCCAACTTCTTGGTCCAAGTGTTGGATGACTCCGACAACACTACAAAGGCTCTGATCAGAGAAGAAGTGGCTTAATGGCAGCAGCAAAGTGTCCGAATTGTGTACAGGCACCATGTGTTGATGGGTGGTTAAAAAGATGGAAACCTCAAGTCTGCCAGGAGGTATAGTTATGTGAAGGATTACGAGTTTGTTGCCATCTTTGATGCAGACTTCCAACCTCATCCTGACTTTCTGAAGCGCGTTGTGCTGCATTTCAAGGTAAATTGAGGGGAAGTTTGCTTCTTGTTTGTCTTTCGCCTTGTATCCTAAGTTTGATTCATCGAATGGACCATTGCAGGCTGAGTAATCTATGTTTACTCTTACTTGAATTAGTGTTCAGATGTTCACAGTTCATAGCATGATATATAATCAGACATGCACCTTGCAGATATAATGGTTGATCACTTCTGTATACATGTAACAGTTGTAATGTTTTTACACTTGAAATAGGTCTGGATGTGAAGAAGGTCGATAAATGCATGGGAGACCCAAATGCTGATTCTGACCACCCGTTACTTAAAATGGAACAAGATGCTCAGGTGAAGTGACCTAGCATATTATGTAGTTTGTCATGGACCATTTATTAGTAAAATAAAGCACACATATTTATTTTTTAAAATATAACACTCACTACAGACTATTTCATTGACCTTTTACCGTCCTTCATTATCTATGAGTTAATTTGTGTTGTTATATTGTATAGATTGGGAAAGGTTCAAGAGGAGATGTTACTATATTGCCTACACTTGTTGTGAACAACTGGCAATATCGAGGTAAATATTCTGCAGGTACACAAACTTACATCCACTTTATATGACTTTAACCTGCAAAAGGAATACAGGGAAGCTTGAGTGGAAAGCTGTCCTCAAAGCTATTTGTGCTGGTTTTGAGGAAACTACTGAACCAAATGTTTGCCTGAGTGATAGTAAGCACATATAAACTATTTAACACCTAATGCACAGTAAGCAGTAATTTATTATATGGAGGCTACAAATTGTTGAGCTGTTTGAAAAGAGATATAGAGACAAATGAGTGTTTGAATGACAACGGGGGCTACTGGCAAGACAAATCTTGGAGCAACATAGAAGTTTGTAGATCAACTTTATGAGATTTATTTGTCTCAAATCCTAGAATACAGGAGATCTTGTACCATAGATAACCAAATCCCAACAACTAGATAGGGAGAAGCATATCATTTAACTTGTCATTGGGATTCCCTAGGAAGGCATTGGAAATGTTTAAATGAGGATTAAGTAGCTGATACAAATGTTTCTCGTGGAGGATTAATAGATATATGCATGTTTTATTGTACTAGGCAAAAGCACAGCATCTCTGGCCCCCTGACCAAAACTAAACCACAAAGCAGATATTTTAGTTCTATGTAACCCCATCTTTTTCACATGGCACTCATCAGAGTCTAGATGGAATAGTTGACATTTGTGTTATTAAGAATAAAAGTTAGATCCAGCATCAAATGAGTATGTAATTTTCATGGTCATAGAAGGAAGCACTCATATACTAGCGTTAAATAGGGAATTCTCTTATTTTATTGCCGCCTTGCACTTTGACCTCACTGAAAACATAATGTGTTACCAACTCAATGTCAAGTTCCTATTTTTTGCCACAAAGTTTGAAACAATTATAAGGTTGTTTCTTTGAAATGATGTTTGTCACTGCAACACTGATATCCTATCGATTTCTTCGTTGAGAACTGCATGATATGCTGCTACTATAACTTTATGGCTCATCTTCCTTTTCAAACAATAATAGCGCCTCTTTTGTCATATTTAATGAGTTGTGATGTGCTTTGCATACAATATTCAATATTCTTATCTAAGTGCCTTCAATGTGCTCCATGTCCTATTCCAATTATGGTAAAATAAAATAGATATGGTTGTCCTTGGGGTTGATCTCTCCCTTCTCCATGAGGATGTCGAGGTCCTCTGACTGCAGCAGGTGGATGTCGATCTCGTAGTTGAACAACCTGATATCTCTACTACTTATTAAGGCTGCAATAGTAGTCTGCCTCTACGTGTTCTACCAACGGCTGTTCTGCCTCCACCAGCCGTATACACGTCTCCTACATGTGGGCCCTCATCAGCCCCGTATACACGTCTCCTACATGTGGGCCCTCATCAGCCGTATACGGGTCCCTCATCGCTCCTACCGTGCCGCGCAAAAAGCTTATCTTGGTGTCACACTAGAGCAGGAGAAGTAGGACTGAGCAACAGGCTATCCACAAAAACGCTTATAAGACACATTCCAACTCTTTCAATAGCCGATATGGCACTAATCAAACAAACCCTGTAACAGTGCTAGCGATTTGTGAGGCCCAGCGGTTCGTGTGGCCCAGCGATTAGTGCGGCCCAGCGTCCCTCGCACAACAATTTGTTTACCTCATGCAGCCCAGCTTCCCTATGCGAACGACGCACGACGCCTGTCTCCTCTTCGGCAACCTCCGCCTCCACGACGGCACCGTACGCACGAGCTCCACTCCCACGACCTCAACCGCTCCGCTAGCTCTGTGGTGGAACAGCCCGAATTATTCTAACTTAAGTGTCCGAGTCCTGCCTTAAAGGCAAAACCACACTTAAATAGGAATAACACGTCAGTCCCTCGGATCTAGTCCGATAAAGCCACTTATCCAGGATCGAATACCACTAGCTCACACGAAGGTGACGCACAGAGAAATACAATAAAACATAATACCACAAATTTAATAAGCATCATTAGTGATTACATTATCGGAGTTTCAGAAATGATAACCATAAATTTTAATGCAGTGGAAATAACTAACGGAGAAAACCGAGCAACATGGCGAAGCCTGGCCACGCTACTCCTCCTGATCCTCTCCTGTGGAAGCAGTAACCCACTCGACCGTCTATCCCGGTGGCAGGGATGAAGGCCAAGCCACACCATCAACCAATCATCCTAAGAAGTACCTGCAAAAATTATGCCACAAGCAAGGCTGAGTATACTAATACTCAGCTAGACTTACCCGGTGTGAGGAGTCTACTCCTCTACCTCTAGACATACAGCTGTTTGGCTGAGGGGTTTGGTTTACCAAAAGCACTAGCTGAGTCTAAAAATCAGTTTTAGCTTTTCAAGTTTTAGTAGAATCCTTTAGACTAGATGTGTACCTAGCTAATCATACATGGTATCAAACATTTTATCAATCAACATCTTTTGCCAGTCACCTCATTTCCACTTATTACTCAATGTAGCAGCATGGATCAAGCAGTCTCATTAGCTGTGAGAAGCAGACGATCCGAATCGAGTTTTTATCCTTGCAAGGTAAACCTAAACACACGACATGTAGGGGCACTCCGTCCCCACACACATCAACCGTCCCCATCGATTCCCCGTCAACAGATCAGGGCTCACCGCCTTGGCGTACAATGCCTCACTGACCCCGATTGCCGTCGTGCAGTGACCGCACTTGTACCCACCATAACCGGAATGGGAGACCACGTCTCAGGTCGCATGAGGGGTAAAGTCCACTGCCAGGTTCAATCAGGTACTAGGCTTACCGATTTACCATATTTCTCGGCATGTGCTTAGTACGTTCAAACGCTTGACTCACGACACCACACCTTAATCCTTATTCCAATTTTTATCCCGTAGACAACCAATCCCCATGGATTGTTGTCCACAATCAATCATCATTATGATAAGAAAGTGGATACAACCAATTCCTGACCTCGCGCGAGTGCTAGAAAAATCACTCGACTTCTACCGAGATCCCTGATTAGTAAAGCAGCTACTCGACCTAGCATACTAGTATCCATCTCAAAGGGAATCCTGAGTTCATGCAACTAGGGTTTCAGTCAACTCCTACACTTAAGTGCACAATACAAGCCTACAAACATTAAGTGCAGTAAAATAGCATATATAAACGGTTATGCATAAAACTGGGGCTTGCCTTTAATTTAACACTTAGGTAGTGTTTGCTGGGGGAGGTACTCGCTTGGTGAGCATCTACTGGTTATGTCCATCCTTCTTTGGGGTCGTCCACCAATTGCATCGTGTGGTTGGCACCACGTCAGTTACTCGATCGGCATCTCTCGGTCCTAAATGAGATGCAAGATGCATATGGATGAATATGGTAAAAAATATCATAAGATATACAATACATGGAGCGAACTAAACACCAATTAGTAAGACACTGCAACGACTATACGCAAGCGCTAGCTATTCGTACGTTATCAACGTTCATCATTAACACCATTAACAAGACGACCACATTTTGTATATTTACACAACACAACTACGACATCACAAGTACATGCATTTATTTAATTTGCTATGGCTTTTCCTTAGTTCTTCTATTTATCACACAAAAGCATCACCGACCACTCAAGTCCAACCAAGACAACGTAAGTTTGAATACGACATAGACATTAATAACTACGGAACTCCTATATCGCAATCACTAGAGAAAGGAACATATAAAACAATACACACATATCATCTCTAGCTTAACCATGGCAAGTCTACATTACTTAAGAGCAAACCAAACATTTTTAGCGACAAGGGTGAACTAAACAATCAAAAGCGCACTAGCAGAATTTTTGGACAGCAATACAGCAGCCACTTGTTTCAGTCATAACTCACAAGATATTTAACCAAAAATAGTAAACTAGGACTTTCCAGAAAGCTTGAAAAGTGCTTTACAACTTTGGTATTATTATCTCAACATGATTCAACACTTAGCAAGGTCAAACAGTGCTAACACAACAGCTCTGTCCAGATTTGGACAGATTCAGAATTGCCACATCCAAAATTCACAACTAAAGATTCAGACATCCAAATAAATTAATCCTAGACTTTCTGGAAAGATAATAAAATTGTCCACACAGCATTTATAATCATCTCAAGGTGATTCAGTATTTAATTAAGGATAAAAGACACTATAAGACGTTGCTGTCCAGAACTGGACAGATTCAGTCTTCTCACTTTAAACATTCATAACTTAATCTTCAGACCACCAAAAAGAGTGATCCAATACTTTTTGGAAAGCTCAGCAAAAGAACTACATAACTTTTATAATCACCAAGAAGTGATTCAATGTTTAATTAAATCAAACAGCACAGTTTTCGAAATCTGTTCTGACGGTGGACAGAACACAGCAAGCAGTTTGTAAAATTCATAACTCCTAATCTGTCAGGCCTGTGGTTATGAAATTTTAACACAAGCAAGATAAGAAAAGCATCTACAACTTTCCTACAACGACCATGAACTGATTGTAACATTAAATTAAGCAAACAATACAGTTTCTGAAATCTATACAGAATTTGGACAGATTCAGTTACTGAATTTGTAAAAAGCATAACTCCTAAACCGTCAGACCTATGGCTGTCAAATTTTAACACCAGCAAGATAATAAAGTTATCTACCACTTTTCTGTAGCACATATCTATAGAAAACACAATTTAGTTCATCAAACATACAGCACGGGGAAATCACTGCGTGCAGTCCAAAACAGCAATTAATAAATTTCAGCTCCTATACAATTCAAGAATTGACGCGTTCTAGATACTTGAATTATTCTAACACTTTACTATTTGTTCGAGTTAAGACAATCAATTTAGAACCAACAATTCGACTTGTAAATTTTATTCAAGTCATTAGTGCACTAAAATTACTACAACCAATTAACAACGCATTCTTCACGATAATCACCCAACAATTTGCGTTTTAAATTAGACATCACATGAGCACTACTACTTTTCATCCGCGACCATAACCATACGCAATTTGGCTACAACATCTCAAACGGGTGCAAGAAAACTAGTTTCTAGTTTTAACCCCATGATTGTCCCATTAATCATTTTAACTACTTAATCAGCATCGACCGACTTAACCTTCATCTCGACGGTCCGAGCACCACAATTCACGAAAGTCTACCTAGACATCTAGCATCACATAGAGAGCCTACTACTTCACATTGCAATTCATGCAGAACCGCAAGGTGACAATAATAACACATAGATAATCGACCTTTTTCTACGATCTTCAGTTAGGTCACCAACCGACGACATGATGACTACAAAGGCATGTCACCATTTCATCACACCCATTCATCGCCTATATGTGCACTAATTCTTTTCTTGCGACACATGCACTCAAAATCAATCCACACTACACAAAATACACTTATCTCTTATTTATACGCAGACTTAACACCTTTCGGGATAAAGCGTCACTATAAACACCTTACACATAATTGCCTTAGGAACCTATTAGTTCACTCGAAGACATCTATTCAAGTCATAAACACAATCATACACTTATTTGTGAAGCACAATTTAAGGAACGCCTAACGCATATAGACTCGACTTATAATTATAGAGGAAGTGATGGCTACTTACGGCATGTTATCACCTCTCTACATAAGCCAAAACAATTTCTACTATTGACAAAGAGTTCTAAGTATTAAACAGACGATTACTTTCCATGCGCAAATAAATCTCAACTTAACACTAGTGACACCGATGGATTTTTACTAAACTCATCATGCGCATAACCTTGTCTCGCATACAACCATATGGTGGCGTGCACCCGAGACACTTAAGCATTTCAAGAAATATGCACGCTTTTGTTTACTTCTAATTTGTCTCTAATTCTTCTTATAATTATAAAACATGTGTCATTTAGCAACATATGAAACTATCTAATTTGGAGCTGAAATTTTTATGAGGCATAGGTAATAACAAATCATGACTAATGTATAAATTTGACATGCCCAGATTTTATATTTTATTTAATACAAAAATAATAAATTGTCAATGCAATAAAGCTTGTGAGAGCAAGTTAAATCTAAAACTAATTATTTTCTGTAGATGCATTACCATATTAAGTTTTCTTAGGCTACTATAATACCTAGAGATGTCAATGGGGACCCGATACCCGATAACCCATGGGGAATTCCCCTATTAGGGTACGGGTATGGGACAAAAATTGTCCCCATGGGTATGGATATGGGACAAAATCTCCACCCATTGGGTAAACGGGTATGGGTTTGGGAAGCAATAATCCGAACCCGATTACCCATGGGTATTTCATACGCGTACACCTGTCCTGTTTGTATGAATAAGTTGAGGCCGAGTCGGCCATCAAACCCGGCAGACTCCATTTCTTATATTGGTCCCAAGTACTGATTTCTTTTCTAATGGATGGATGAATGGATAATGGTTCATGGATGAGTGTTTGCTGACGTGGTGATGTATGAAATCTGGATAGTTTTGTGCTAGATGTTAGTACCTAGTTATTCCTTAATTGGGGATGGGGACCCATTGGGGACCCGAAACCCGAATGGGGATGGGTATGGGATGAGTTTTGTACCCATGATGGGTATGGGTATAGGTATGGGGATGTATCAAACATGATGGGGATGGGTCTGGGATGCTATAACCCGATGGGTAATTACCCATTGACATCTCTAATAATACCACTAGTAACTTAGGTGCGCCTTGCGCGCACGGAACAATTAGTAATAAATGGTAGCAGTGTTAAATCCGGGATTAAATGAAGCCCTGGTTCAATTTTAGTATAATAAAAAGTATAATATGACAACCACCTGGCAATTGGTCCGATTTTAGTAAGACTGCATATTTTGCTAGCACGGTGGCTGCTACGACCGTTCAATCTTGCAAACAACCACCTGACAGGAAGCTTTCATAGTGAACTCGGGATGAAGTATGGTAGCAATATGATGTCCGTATCAGTAGTAAAATAGTAAGATTTGATAGATTTGATTAAGTGTTTGTCTTGCATAACGGTGGCCTCGGATTTCGTACCCAAATTTTAACACTCGAATGCTAAAGAAATTAGTAATCAATATGCAGTATTACTTCAGAACCATAGTCCACCTTTGCTATTGTGGTGTAATTACGAAAATATAAATAGGAACAGCAACACGTATAAATCTAATAAAAACAACTAAGGGTCTTATCTTTATATTTCTACCCAGGCTTGTCAAACTTTAGGTCTGGCCATATCCAAAAATGTTACCAAAATTGTAGTTTCCTCTCAATTCGATCTGCTATAAGTAGAATAAATAAGGCCCCGTTTCAATCTCACGGGATAAACTTTAGCTTCCTGCTAAATTTTAGCTATATGAATTGAAGTGCTAAAGTTTAGCTTTAATTACCACCATTAGCTCTCATGTTTAGATTACAAATGGCTAAAATAGCTAAAAAAAGCTACTAAAGTTTATCTCGTGAGATTGGAACAGGGCCTAAATTCCTTCATGCATAATTGTCACAATGACCCACCTATTGTAATGCCAAAATATTGCTGGAAATTTGACCCTTTGCTTGTAGGAGCATACAGAGACAGAAAAAAACAGACGCTCATTACACAAAGTGGTGGGAGCTCTCATCTGAGATGGAAGAGCATGAGGAGAGAATCAGTCTGAGTCCATCTCATTAATGTGTGATGTGCAGAATTTGGCACCGCTCCGAGTATCTTCCTGCACAAAGATTTAGTAGTATAAGATAATTAAAGATATAATATCAGATCACATGACAACTTAATTTATTATTTCATTTTTCAGATATGTTGCTTCGTGGAGAAGATTCATTTTTTCTAGATATGATGTTTTGCGGAAAAGCTTAAAATTAATTAATCAATATTATTAAGCCTAATGATCGTCGGTAACATATTCAGCAATTAGTCTACATCAGGCGAAACGGGAAAATTGCTTTCAGAAGATAGTCGAAAATTGAAACTCTGGATTGGGAAAAGTGCCTTTCTATAGCTGTAGTCAGCACGATTCGCAGGAGAGAATACGCGAACAAGACACTAGGAACTATTTGTAGCAAACAAAAACTGATATAAGGGCACACGCAGTGGCAGCAGGCGGATGCAGATGGCGTCGAACTCGTCCAGGGCCTCGGCAAGCATCGCGGCCCTGCCCTTGGAAATGAGCATCCTGACGAGCGTGGCCACCCGCACGTCCAGTTGCCGCCCCGGTACCGCGACTGCGGCCTCGACTGTGGCCACATCCTTTTCCATGCGCCGCCCTGGTCGAAGGAGGAGCGCGAGCGCATGGCGCGTGGTGCAGCACAGTATGTCGCGACCGGTGTGCCGAACGCGCCTCAATGACTGAAGCCGACGTGTCTAAGCCTGGTTAGTGGCCTAAGTATGTCAGATGTCATGGAGTCTGTAATCAGGGCACCGCTTGTGGGCCCAGTCGTCAGTGACTAAGTGCAGAGTATGTAATAAACGAGACTGGAGAACTTGGGAGACAAGAGAGAAAAGAAATCAGAAACCTGCCGCCGGAACCTTTCCTGGCGAGCGCCAATCTCTCTCTCGTTCGTTTGAGTACGTACCTCACGCCATCGGAGATCCTCGGTGGCCACGGGGCACAACAGTTGGTATCAAAGACCAGTTGATCTTCGGCACGCTACCGCGGGTGTCTGCATATTCCGTCGATCGTCACCGTAATAGGCACGGGTTTGGTGAGTTCTCGACGTTTGCCGCGCAGCACCGGCGGCGTCGATTGAATCCCCGTAATTCCCACGCCACCACGGTCCGATTTGCGGGTAGTCACCACGGCGCCGCCGAAACCTTCTGTCCAGACTCGTTTCGTCCTTGACGAGATGGCCGCCGCGGGGGAACGTGAAGAGGAACGCTGGAATCACCTCAATCAGAGCATTGATCTGCTGTTTACAAGGCTGGGCGACGTCACGCGCGCGCAAGAGCAGATGCAGATCCACCAGGACTTGGGGGTGAAGGCTATGGAGCAGGTTCTCAAAGATCAAGCCACCTTCGCGCAACAACTCGAAGCCACAAGCAAGGCGGTGGATCTTCTCACACGCGAGCGCCGACCTTCGGCGGAGTGGGACACTTCCTCACAGTTCTCCAGGGAGGCGCAACCCTCTCTGCATCAGCGTCCACCACGTCCCTCTGGTTACCACCCTGGTGAGCATCATCATCATCACGCCCCACCGGTTATTCCTCGTGATTGGAATGAAGGCATGCAAGGGTATCGTCATACCACACCCAAGTTGAACTTTCCAGAGTTTACTGGGCGCGATCCACGTATCTGGCGCCGGCACTGTGAGGATTACTTTCTGTTCTACAATGTTCCTGAGCACCTTTGGGTTACTTCTGCAACAATGCATATGAGGGATAATGCTGGGAGGTGGATGGAGGTGCAGCGCCTCAAAGGGGGTTTTCCTTCCTGGGCCCAATTCATGACCGATGTGGAGGATAAATTTGGTGCTTATGATTATGATCATGCTATGCAGGATTTGTTCACTCTAAAGCAAACTGGTTCAGTTGAGGAATTTTATTTCCAGTTTCAGTCTCTGCAATTTCGGCTAGAGATGCATAACAGTGGTTTTGACAGAATGTTCTTCATCCATCAATTCACTCGCAATCTAAAACCCGAATTGGCTGCGATGGTCCAATCTCACATACCTCGTACAATGGAACAGGCAGTGCATATTGCCAAGATCCAAGAAGCCTTATTCGATCGTCCACAATTCAAGTACAGTAAACCTGCATTTCCACACAAGGTTCAGTTTGGAATTTCTGGTCGCCCTGAGGTAAAGATGAGTTCTACTTTCAATTCCCCATTGACTAAAGAACGCCAGAAGAGGGACTATTGTCGGGCCAATAATCTATGTTTCTATTGTCTAGCTCCTTTTGACCCTGCTCATTTAGCCAACTGTCCCAAGCGTCCCAAAACACAGTTGAATGCTGTCGTGGTGAATGATTTGGATATTCCTCTCACAGAAGATATTCTTCATCAGTTGGACATGGAAGATGCTCTTTCCTCTGAGTTTGGTCAGTTGTCCCTAAATGCACTTGCAGGAACTGATACGGGCCATACATTGAAACTACGAGCTATGGTCAAAAACAAGGTCATGCTGACCCTTGTCGACAGTGGGAGCTCGCACAGCTTCGTCAGTGCCGCTTTCCTTAAGACTTGTGGTATTCCATCTACACCTCGGTCGCCTTTAACAGTGAAAGTAGCCAATGGAGAGCTACTGGTGGTTGACCAGCAAGTTCATCAACTAGAGTGGTGGATTCAGGGGTACACCTTCTATTCAGATATGTTGGTACTGGACTTTGGGGCTTTTGATGCCATTCTAGGCTATGATTGGTTAGCTCCGCTTAGTCCCATGATCTGCCATTGGGAAGATAGAACTCTGGATTTTCAGTATCGTCACCAGTCAGTGCACCTACAAGGAATTATCCAAAATCAGTCCATTCTTCTAGAGGTTTCTCCACATGAGTTGGCCAAGTGGGCAGCAGGCAATGATATTGCAGCTTTAGCTGTCATCGAAATTCTTTCACAGTTGCCAGATGCCCAAGTTCCACGGGAACTTCGGCCTGTCCTACAGGAATATGCAGATGTCTTTGAGGATCCGAAGAAACTACCAACCCCTAGGCTCCACGACCATCGCATTCCTTTGCTGCCCAACCAACCTCCAGTAAACTCCAGACCATATCGGTATTCTCCTTTACATAAGGACGAAATCGAAAAACAAGTTAAGGAACTTCTGCAGACTGGTCTGATTGTGCACAATACTAGTCCCTTTGCTTCTCCAGTGCTTCTCGTTCAAAAGAAAGATGGTACCTGGCGATTCTGTGTTGATTACCGGAAGTTGAATGCCATAACAGTGAAAAACAGGTTTCCTATTCCAGTGATTGATGAAATTCTTGATGAACTGGCGGGCACCAAATTCTTTACTAAGTTGGACATGAGATCTGGGTACCATCAAGTCCGCATGTGGCCTGAGGATGAACCCAAAACAGCTTTTAAGACGCACCATGGTCATTTTCAATTCCGTGTCATGCCATTTGGACTCACCAACGCCCCGGCTACGTTCCAATGTCTTATGAATACCATACTCGAGCCATTCCTTCGGAAGTTCGTGCTGGTGTTCTTGGATGACATCCTCATTTACAGTTGCTCTATGCAGCAACATATTTCTCATTTGCAGCAAGTGTTGGCTCAACTCAGACTGCATCAGCTCTATATGAAAGTGAGTAAATGCTCCTTTGGCCAAACTTCTTTGCATTATTTGGGCCACATTATCTCTCAGGAGGGCGTTGCTACTGACCCAGCAAAAACAGATGCGATGTTACAGTGGCCCATTCCCACCACAGTTACTGAACTTCGGGGTTTTTTGGGACTCACCGGTTACTATCGCAAATTCATCAAACATTATGGTCTTATAGCTCGACCCCTGACTGGTTTGCTTCGTACTAAACAATTTGTATGGACCCCAACAGCTCAACAAGCATTTAATCAATTGAAACAGGCCATGGTCACTGCCCCAGTGTTGGCTATTCCAGATTTTTCACAACCCTTTATTGTAGAAACTGATGCAAGTGATATCGGCATTGGCGCTGTACTAATTCAGCGAGACCAACCAGTGGCTTTTCTCAGTAAAGCACTTGGGCCCCAACATCAGAAACTTTCAATTTATGAGAAGGAATTCCTAGCGCTTATCATGGCGGTGGAAAGATGGCGCACATATCTCCAACGACAGGAGTTTATCATCCGAACTGACCATCAAAGCCTCTCATACCTCACTGAGCAACATCTTCATTCAGACATGCAGAGAAAGGCCATGACTCGTCTGATGGGTCTGCAATTCAAAGTAGTCTATCGCAAGGGCAAAGAGAACATTGTGGCTGATTCCCTGTCCCGGGTGGGGCACCTTTGCAGCACTACAACAATGTCTCATGTCCAACCAGTTTGGCTGCAAGAGCTGTTGAACAGCTACAATACGGACCTAGCAGCACAGGACTTACTTGCTAAACTGGCCCTCCATTCTCCGGATGAGGAAGGATTTTCTTTATCCCAGGGTATCATTCGCTACAACAACAAGATTTGGGTGGCCAATAATTCAGCGTTGCAAACCAAATTGATCAACAGTTTTCACTCAACTGCGGTTGGGGGTCATTCAGGTTCTAAAGGGACTTATCATCGCATCAGCCAGTTGTTTTACTGGAAAGGTCTCAAAAGTGCTGTGGAGGATTTTGTGCGTCAGTGCTCGGTATGCCAACACGCCAAACACAGTAACACTCATCCAGCTGGTCTTTTACAGCCATTGCCCATTCCTGCTGGCGCATGGCAAGACATCACTATGGACTTCGTCGAAGGGCTGCCATCATCTGAGGGTTATAATTGCATCCTCGTGGTCGTGGACAGGTACACTAAGTACGCACATTTCATTCCATTGAAACATCCATTCACAGCACAGCTAGTCACGCGGGCTGTTCTAGACAATGTGGTGAGGCTCCATGGTTTTCCCAAGACCATTGTTTCAGATCGCGACCGCATTTTTCTCAGCGCATTCTGGAAGGAACTGTTTGCTTTATTTGGCACTGGTTTACTGCGGAGCACAGCCTATCACCCTCAAACCGACGGCCAATCGGAGCGCGTCAACCAATGTCTTGAAATGTACTTGCGATGTGCAGTTCATGACAATCCCAAGCGTTGGAAGCACTGCATTTCCTTGGCTGAAATATGGTACAATACCTGTCTTCATTCTTCCCTGGGTTGTTCTCCCTTCAAGGCATTGTATGGCTATGAGCCTGACATTGGTTTTTCAATTGCTCCTACACAAGACACTCCAACCGAAGCTTTCACTTGGGTCACTGAAAGGGATGCTCATATGCAACAGCTGAAGGAACATCTTGCTAGAGCTCAAAACAAAATGAAACAGCTCGCCGATCGCCATCGTGTCGATCGCCAATTCCAAGTTGGAGAACAAGTACTCCTAAAGTTACAACCATATGCCCAGAGTTCAGTGGTGAATCGACCATACCCCAAACTAGCATTCAAATTTTTTGGCCCATTTGAAGTGCTCCAGCGAGTTGGTTCTGCAGCTTATCGCCTTAAATTACCTGATGGCTGCCTCATCCATCCAGTCTTCCATGTCAGTCAACTGAAACCTTTCACACCAAATTACACGCCAGTTTATGCAGATCCCAAAATGCTGCTGGATTTCAGTACCACTGATCTTCAACCTGAGCGAGTTCTGGAGCGTCGTCTAGTGAAGAAAGGCTCCAAGGCTGTTCCACAGGTGCTGGTGAAATGGACTCACTTTCCAGTGGACTCGGCGACCTGGGAAGACTGGTATGTTCTACAGGCCAGGTTTCCTTCGTTCGTTGCTTGTGGACAAGCAACCGCTGCAGGGGGGGAAGCTGTCGCGACCGGTGTGCCGAACGCGCCTCAATGACTGAAGCCGACGTGTCTAAGCCTGGTTAGTGGCCTAAGTATGTCAGATGTCATGGAGTCTGTAATCAGGGCACCGCTTGTGGGCCCAGTCGTCAGTGACTAAGTGTAGAGTATGTAATAAACGAGACTGGAGAACTTGGGAGACAAGAGAGAAAAGAAATCAGAAACCTGCCGCCGGAACCTTTCCTGGCGAGCGCCAATCTCTCTCTCGTTCGTTTGAGTACGTACCTCACGCCATCGGAGATCCTCGGTGGCCACGGGGCACAACACAGTATTTCCACGCCGCCGCGTACCTATGGCAGCGCAACTGGAGGAGCACATGCCGCAGGGTCCGAAGATGATGAGGAGTACGTGCGGGGTGCGCTGCGAGGGCGAAACTCAGGCGCGCCGTGGGATGAGCCTGGATGACGGGTAGAGCGGCGAATAAAGAAAGGCGTGATGCCTGAGCGAGACCACAACCCCGATGTTTCTGGGAGCAGGTCCACGTTTCTAGAAGCGGGTTCATGAAGGAAACGCGTGCGGAATGAGTCGAGTGCTGGCGTCGGCGGCCGCTGATAATTGATCGGGCGGCCAGGATTGAAAAAGGCAACGTGGATGCTATGATTGAAGACTTTTTCGTCCCGCTTTGTATATATAGAATAGAATGCAAGAACAGTAGAACACCATTTTCCATTTTGGCATCTATACATTATTTTTCAATCATTTAAAACTACTTAAGGTGCATTAAATAAGTTAAATCACTAACTTAATCATACATGCACAACAATTCATGAAATATTTACCAGTCACCAAGCATCACACCAAGAGTCTACTGTAAAAATTTGAATCCATTTGGAGCACTAGAGCTACAGATCTAAAAATAACAAGCAAAACAATCATCTTTTTCCTATTTAACATGTTTAAATTAACACACCAAGAAAATAGTGAACAACCTACAAGTTTTATATTTTTCTTAGATGGAGTATGACAACATCTAACCAACAAAATGAGTTTCATCATTTTTGGATTTTTATAAATAAAACTATGGTGAGAAGCAAGTTCATTTATTTTGTAAACCAGTTTTTAAATACGAATTTATACAGAAAAACTTTTCCACTAAACTATACCAACATATAGATCCAATAGTTAGAGCATTTCATAAGAAAGCCAACAAAACAAGTTTCACGATTTTAGGAGCTCTAAAACTGGAGATATGATTTTTTGAAGGAAGAACAAAAATCTGCAACATTGTGTGTTCTTACCCATGGCCTTGGGCCCACTCGTCATAGACTCAGGGGGCTTCTTCAACCTCACGTGAACAACAGCCAAGCCTAGGGGAGCAGCAGGGCTGCTGCTGTTGTGGGGGAAGAGAGGGGCGAGCTAGGGATGGCTGCTGGCCACAGTTGGAGCTCGGTCTGCAACAGAGGGAGGGGGCTCGGCCATGAAGAAGAAGGGGGCGCTGGGGATGAGCTGGGCGGCCCGGAAGCTCCTGCTCGAGATTTGCCGGCGCCATGGGAGGTGTTTGCTGCTCGCCATGGACAGCAAGGGAGGGAGGAAGGGCGCTGCTTGCTGGAGGAAGAAGGGGAGGAGGGAAGGACGCCATGGGAGAAGAACCCGAGCTCGACGGCATGGGAGCTTGGAGCTCGGCTCCCTGCTTGCTGCTTGCTGCCGTGGGAGCCAGGGAGGAAGAAGGCAGGGAGGATGCGTGCCTTGGCTGGAAGGAGGAGAGGGAGAAATGTTGTGGCGGCTAGGGGGGTAGATGCAATTTTCCAAATTGGCAAGGGGAGGCACTTCTATTTATAGCCAAGTGAGGGCTAGGGTTTTTAGTGGGCCAAATGGGCTGGGTTGGGCTAGCCCAAACACTAAACCGGGCCACGCTAACTTATTTTACGGAATAAAATGTTCCCGCGGAATTTGTTTGTACGCAGAACAGAGCGAAATAGATTTCGGCGAACGAACGATTGAGCAATTAATTCGGCCGAGAGTTTGATTTAAATTTGCTCGGAAATAATTCCCTACGCGTGATTCGAAAATAAATCATCCTGAGATTTGATCGGCTTTGGATTTTTAGTCAGGGAAGGCGAATCTTGGTAATTTAAAATTGCTGTCGATACGGGGTTTTGAGTTTGGTTCGGACATGAGATATTTAGCCGAGTCGGATAAAATTGATTAGAGGACGACATATTGAGCATTTCGTTTGAGAGTACGGAGTCAGATTAACTTTTGGACATATATTGAACACCGAGAAATCGGAGTCAGACACAGCTCGACTAGCAGCTGTTGAGCGTTTGATTAAATGAGCTTTAGACGAGTTTGATAAATTGAGAATGATTATCGAGTTCGCATTCGTGCTGAGAGACAAAAGTTTTAACAGGCTCCAAATTTGGCCGTTCCAGAGATTCGAATAAAATCAGAAATTGGTGAAACCTTCACAAGTAACTTGATAAATGGATATAAACGCGGTCAAGAAATAGAATTTTTCACTGAGCGACCGAGATTAGGATAAATTTCCCAATATAACACGAAACTGACACCTGGGGTGTCACAGCCTTCCCCCCTTAAAAGAATCTCGTCTCGAGATTCGAATGAGGATCTTCAAGGGTGGAGAAGCATGTAACTCCCCGGCTGGAGATAGATGCAAATTCATGAGATGGGATCTGACAAGATACTGAAGATAGATTTGGGTGGAACATCGCGACATATTGAGACAAAATGCAGCGATCACTTTGAGAGAATATCCACAAAAGATAGCACATCAGTATAGTCTCGTAATGGACCGTGACTATTAACCGTGATACCGGCGCGTGTCGAGCAGCTCAACTATGTGTGCACCATAGTAGGCTCTCGGTTTCATCGCGGCACCATCAGTCGTTAGTCATGACACCATTACCAAACGTAACCAATGAAAAATTTACATGGCATAATTAGATGGAGCCCATGAGAGTATGGCTCAGAAAATAAGAATGTGACCGGAGTTGAAGTAGAGATTGCTGGCAAAAAGAGCATCACATGAGAATTTTCTTCAACTCAGAGAACTATTTTATGATCATCACGGGGATTATCAGGCCAGAGATTAGTACGAGATGGGATACGGGAATGAAGCACTCAAGAGATCATGATTAATGAGCTTTTAGAGACATCAGAAACCAAAGACAACAGCAACATCCATTGAACTAAATGGATATACTGTGGTAGATAAAAATTGATAGAACAGTGTCATGATCCTTGAAGAACGAGTATGAGAATGATCAGAAATGAGAGATTTAGGAAGATCAACCTCCGATACATGAGAACAGATTATAGCAGATAACCAGATAACGGGGCAGGGTCAATAAGGGATCCAGAGATTCGGATGATAAAGCCACAACACGATTCACAAGAAAAAAAACTCCAGATCCAGGTGAAAAAAGAGGTAGTCACATGAGATCGATTAGGATGAGCACAAGAAAGTTTATGAAGATTCGAGACAGGATCTATGGAAAGAAACATGGCCTTGATAGGGTTTGCGCAACTAGACACCAAACGATTTTTTTGACACAACAAGTGCACAAGGAGACTTGGGTTGATCTAGCGGTCAAGCTATGGGCGTCTATAAGTTGTGCAGGTGCAATTTCAAGTGTAAAACACACAAGGGCTAGAAACACCAAAACAAGCACGTGATTTGATTTTTTAAAGGGTTTCACTAGGGAACCACTAGATTATTTGGGGAAGGGGGTCTTTTCATGAGCAGGACAAACAACATTTTTTTTGTTAGAGGCAAAATGGACTGAACAACTATCGTACCTTCTAGAAAGCAAGGCAAGAGAAACACATATCATGACCTAGTCAAGACTTACCAATCCGATACAAGGTAAAGCATTTCTTATAGTTCCTAACATAGCAGTACTTCACATTATTCACAAGTTCTTATTATTGGAATAAGGGTGAGAGAAGCATGTTGATGCACAAGAGACAATTATAATGCGACAATCATGATGCATGCTCATTCTAGTTGTCTTCTCAGACCTAACTAATTTTCGGGTGCTTCTACAACATCCTTATTAATAGTATTAATAGCCTTTATGGCCTATATAAATAGCCACCTAGCTACCCATCTATTTCCTAAGGCTTCACGTCCTAGGTCTATCCTTATCGTCCTGACATCTATCCAACATTAGTTTCTAAGCAAGTTTTACTTTTAAAAACTTGGTAGTCATGACTTATTGACTTCTCTGTAATGGTATTCGCTCCGATACCAGCTGTGGCGGAACAACCCGAATTATTCCAACTTAAGTGTCCGAGTCCTGCCTTAAAGGCAAAACCACACTTAAATAGGAATAACACGTCAGTCCCTCGGATCTAGTCCGATAAAGCCACTTATCCAGGATCGAATACCACTAGCTCACACGAAGGTGACGCACAGAGAAATACAATAAAACATAATACCACAAATTTAATAAGCATCATTAGTGATTACATTATCGGAGTTTTAGAAATGATAACCATAAATTTTAATGTAGCGGAAATAACTAACGGAGAAAACCGAGCAACATGGCGAAGCCTGGCCACGCTACTCCTCCTGGTCCTCTCCTGCGGAAGCAGTAACCCACTCGACCGTCTATCCCGGTGGCAGGGATGAAGGCCAAGCCACACCATCAACCAATCATCCTAAGAAGTACCTGCAAAAATTATGCCACAAGCAAGGCTGAGTATACTAATACTCAGCTAGACTTACCCGGTGTGAGGAGTCTACTCCTCTACCTCTAGACATGCAACTGTTTGGCTGAGGGGTTTGTTTTGCCAAAAGCACTAGCTGAGTCTAAAAATCAGTTTTAGCTTTTCAAGTTTTAGTAGAATCCTTTAGACTAGATGTGTACCTAGCTAATCATACATGGTATCAAACATTTTATCAATCAACATCTTTTGCCAGTCACCTCATTTCCACTTATTACTCAATGTAGCAGCATGGATCAAGCAGTCTCATTAGCTGCGAGAAGCAGACGATCCGAATCGAGTTTTTATCCTTGCAAGGTAAACCTAAACACACGACATGTAGGGGCACTCCGTCCCCACACACATCAACCGTCCCCATCGATTCCCCGTCAGCAGATCAGGGCTCACCGCCTTGGCGTACAATGCCTCACTGACCCCGACTGCCGTCGTGCAGTGACCGTACTTGTACCCACCATAACCGGAATGGGAGACCACGTCTCAGGTCGCATGAGGGGTAAAGTCCACTGCCAGGTTCAATCAGGTACTAGGCTTACCGATTTACCATATTTCTCGGCATGTGCTTAGTACGTTCAAACGCTTGACTCACGGTACCACACCTTAATCCTTATTCCAATTTTTATCCCGTAGACAACCAATCCCCATAGATTGTTGTCCACAATAAATCATCATTATGATAAGAAAGTGGATACAACCAATTCCTGACCTCGCGCGAGTGCTAGAAAAATCACTCGACTTCTACCGAGATCCCTGATTAGTAAAGCAGTTACTCGACCTAGCATACTAGTATCCATCTCAAAGGGAATCCTGAGTTCATGCAACTAGGGTTTCAGTCAACTCCTACACTTAAGTGCACAATACAAGCCTACAAACATTAAGTGCAGTAAAATAGCATATATAAACGGTTATGCATAAAACCAGGGCTTGCCTTTAATTTAACACTTAGGTAGTGTTTGATGGGGGAGGTACTCGCTTGGTGAGCATCTACTGGTTATGTCCATCCTTCTTTGGGGTCGTCCACCAATTGCATCGTGTGGTTGGCACCACGTCAGTTACTCGATCGGCATCTCTCGGTCCTAAATGAGATGCAAGATGCATATGGATGAATATGGCGAAAAATATCACAAGATATACAATACATGGTAGCGAACTAAACACCAATTAGTAAGACACTGCAACGACTATACGCAAGCGCTAGCTATTCGTACGTTATCAACGTTCATCATTAACACCATTAACAAGACGACCACATTTTGTATATTTACACAACACAACTACGACATCACAAGTACATGCATTTATTTAATTTGCTATGGCTTTTCATTAGTTCTTCTATTTATCACACAAAAGCATCACCGACCACAGAAGTCCAACCAAGACAACGTAAGTTTGAATACGACATAGACATTAATAACTACGGAACTCCTATATCGCAATCACTAGAGAAAGGAACATATAAAACAAGACACACATATCATCTCTAGCTTAACCATGGCAAGTCTACATTACTTAAGAGCAAACCAAACATTTTTAGCGACAAGGGTGAACTAAACAATCAAAAGTGCACTAGCAGAATTTTTGGACAGCAATACAGCAGCCACTTGTTTCAGTCATAACTCACAAGATATTTAACCAAAAATAGTAAACTAGGACTTTCTAGAAAGCTTGAAAAGTGCTTTACAACTTTGGTATTATCATCTCAACATGATTCAACACTTAGCAAGGTCAAACAGTGCTAACACAACAGCTCTATCCAGATTTGGACAGATTCAGAATTACCACATCCAAAATTCACAACTAAAGATTCGGACATCCCAATAAATTGATCCTAGACTTTCTGGAAAGATAATAAAATTTTCCACACATCATTTATAATGATCTCAAGGTGATTCAGTATTTAATTAAGGATAAAAGACACTATAAGACGTTGCTGTCCAGAACTGGACAGATTCAGTCTTCTCACTTTAAACATTCATAACTTAACCTTCAGACCACCAAAAAGGGTGATCCAAGACTTTTTGGAAAGCTCAGCAAAAGCACTACATAACGTTTATAATCACCAAGAAGTGATTCAATGTTTAATTAAATCAAACAGCACAGTTTTCGAAATCTGTTCTGACGGTGGACAGAACACAGCAAGCAGTTTGTAAAATTCATAACTCCTAATCTGTCAGGCCTGTGGTTATGAAATTTTAACACAAGAAAGATAAGAAAAGCATCTACAACTTTCCTATAACGACCATGAACTGATTGTAACATTAAATTAAGCAAACAATACAGTTTCTGAAATCTGTACAGAATTTGGACAGATTCAGTTACTGAATTTGTAAAAAGCATAACTCCTAAACCGTCAGACCTATGGCTGTCAAATTTTAACACCAGCAAGATAATAAAGTTATCTACCACTTTTATATAGCACATATCTACAGAAAACACAATTTAGTTCATCAAACATACAGCACGGGAAAATCACTGCGTGCAGTCCAAAACAACAATTAATAAATTTCAGCTCCTATACAATTCAAGAATTGCCGTGTTCTAGATACTTGAATTATTCTAACACTTTACTATTTGTTCGAGTTAAGACAATCAATTTAGAACCAACAATTCGACTTGTAAATTTTATTCAAGTCATTAGTGCACTAAAATTACTACAACCAATTAACAACGCATTCTTCACGATAATCACCCAACAATTTGCGTTTTAAATTAGACATCACATGGGCACTACTACTTTTCATCCGCGACCATAACCATACGCAATTTGGCTACAACATCTCAAACGGGTGCAAGAACACTAGTTTCTAGTTTTAACCCCATGATTGTTCCATTAATCATTTTAACTACTTAATCAGCATCGACCGACTTAACCTTCATCTCGACGGTCCGAGCACCATAATTCACGAAAGTCTACCTAGACATCTAGCATCACATAGAGAGCCTACTACTTCACATTGCAATTCATGCAGAACCGCAAGGTGACAATAATAACACATAGATAATCGACCTTTTTCTACGACCTTCAGTTAGGTCACCAACCGACGACATGATGACTACAAAGGCATGTCACCATTTCATCACACCCATTCATCGCCTATATGTGCACTAATTCTTTTCTTGCGACACATGCACTCAAAATCAATCCACACTACACAAAATACACTTATCTCTTATTTATGCGCAGACTTAACACCTTTTGGGATAAAGCGTCACTATAAACACCTTACACATAATTGCCTTAGGAACCTATTAGTTCACTCGAAGACATCTATTCAAGTCATAAACACAATCATACACTTATTTGTGAAGCACAATTTAAGGAACGCCTAACGCATATAGACTCGACTTATAATTATAGAGGAAGTGATGGCTACTTACGGCATGTTATCACCTCTCTACATAATCCAAAACAATTTCTACTATTGACAAAGAGTTCTAAGTATTAAACAGACGATTACTTTCCATGCGCAAATAAATCTCAACTTAACACTAGTGACACCGATGGATTTTTACTAAACTCATTATGCGCATAACCTTGTCTCGCATACAACCATATGGTGGCGTGCACCCGAGACACTTAAGCATTTCAAGAAACATGCACACTTTTGTTTACTTCTAATTTGTCTCTAATTCTTCTTATAATTATAAAACATGTGTCATTTAGCAACATGTGAAACTATCTAATTTGGAGCTGAAATTTTTATGAGGCATAGGTAATAACAAATCATGACTAATGTATAAATTTGACATGCCCAAGTTTTATATTTTATTTAATACAAAAATAATAAATTGTCAATGCAATAAAGCATGTGAGAGCAAGTTAAATCTAAAACTAATTATTTTCTGTAGATGCATTACCATATTAAGTTTTCTTAGGCTACTATAATACCATGCAAGGACAGTAGAACACCATTTTCCATTTTGGCATCTATACATTATTTTTCAATCATTTAAAACTACTTAAGGTGCATTAAACAAGTTAAATCACTAACTTAATCATACATGCACAACAATTCATGAAATATTTACCAGTCACCAATCATCACACCAAGAGTCTACTGTAAAAATTTGAATCCATTTGGAGCACTAGAGCTACAGATCTAAAAATAACAAGCAAAACAATCATCTTTTTCCTATTTAACATGTTTAAATTAACACACCAAGAAAACAGTGAACAACCTACAAGTTTTATATTTTTCTTAGATGAAGTATGACAACATCTAACCAACAAAACGAGTTTCATCATTTTTGGATTTTTATAAATAAAACTATGGTGAGAAGCAAGTTCATTTATTTTGTAAACCAGTTTTTAAATACGAATTTATACAGAAAAACTTTTCCACTAAACTATACCAACATATAGATCCAATAGTTAGAGCATTTCATAAGGAAGCCAACAAAACAAGTTTCACGATGGGAGGTGTTTGCTGCTCGCCATGGACAGCAAGGGAGGGAGGAAGGGCGCTGCTTGCTGGAGGAAGAAGGGGAGGAGGGAGGACGCCATGGGAGAAGAACCCGAGCTCGACGGCATGGGAGCTTGGAGCTCGGCTCCCTGCTTGCTGCTTGCTGCCGTGGGAGCCAGGGAGGAAGAAGGCAGGGAGGATGCGTGCCTTGGCTGGAAGGAGGAGAGGGAGAAATGTTGTGGCGGCTAGGGGGTAGATGCAATTTTCCAAATTGGCAAGGGGAGGCACTTCTATTTATAGCCATGTGAGGGCTAGGGTTTTTAGTGGGCCAAATGGGCTGGGTTGGGCTGGCCCAAACACTAAACCGGGCCACGCTAACTTATTTTACGGAATAAAATGTTCCCGCGGAATTTGTCTGTACGCAGAACAGAGCGAAATAGATTTCGGCGAACGAACGATTGAGCAATTAATTCGGCCGAGAGTTTGATTTAAATTTGCTCAGAAATAATTCCCTACGCGTGATTCGAAAATAAATCATCCTGAGATTTGATCGGCTTTGGATTTTTAGTTAGGGAAGGCGAATCTTGGTAATTTAAAATTGCTGTCGATACGGGGTTTTGAGTTTGGTTCGGACATGAGATATTTAGCTGAGTCGGATAAAATTGATTAGAGGACGACATATTGAGCATTCCGTTTGAGAGTACGGAGTCAGATTATCTTTTGGACATAGATCGAACACCGAGAAATCGGAGTCAGACACAGCTCGACTAGCAGCTGTTGAGCGTTTGATTAAATGGGCTTTAGACGAGTTTGATAAATTGAGAATGATTATCGAGTTCGCATTCGTGCTGAGAGACAAAAGTTTTCACAGGCTCCAAATTTGGCCGTTCTAGAGATTCGAATAAAATCAGAAATTGGTGAAACCTTCACAAGTAACTTGATAAATGGATATAAACGCGGTCGAGAAATAGAATTTTTCACTGAGCATCCGAGATTAGGATAAATTTCCCGATATAACACAAAACTGACACCTGGGGTGTCACAAGCTCTGCCACTTCCACACGCTCCGTGTGCACGCCCTCACTAATCGCCCATGGCCGAAACACCTCGCCCCACCCCGTCTCTCCTCTCGACGTGTCGGGGATCACCCCTACGCCCCCAGTAAGCCACCGCGCGCCCTCAGCTCGGCTGCAGCGCCTGCTCCTCTTCGGGGCCCGCTCCCTCTGCGGCATACTCGATGCATCGCGAGATCGGGGCCCGCTCCTCCCGGCCGCGCCATCGCCGTCGTCCCCCTCCTCGCTCCCGCTCCACCTCACCGCGTCGGCCCCCGCGCCACGGCGGTCACACCAGACGCCGACGTTGCCGTACTCCTTCCTGTCCCTCGCCGCTCAGGCGCTGGTGCTCGCCATCTCCTCGCACCCGCTCCCCACGCTCGCGGCCTTCCTGGCCTCCCGCCGCGACGAGCTTCTCCGCGCGGACATCACGTCCCTGCTCAAGGCGCTGGAGCTCTCGGGGCACTGGGAGTGGGCGCTCACGCTCCTCCGGTGGGCCGGCAAGGAGGGTGCCGCCGACGCGTTATAACAAAATTGGAGGAGATCGCGAAGGTGAAGAGCTTTGCAGTTCGGCGGAAGGACTGGCGGGTTAGCTTGGAAGGCACGAGAGAAAGTGAAAAGTGTCCATTGACAGTCGGGGCTGAAGTATTTGAGCTCACACCAAGCCTTGTGGTCGTGGAGGTGAGGATGAAGGCAGGGGACATGCAAGAGTATGAGGATTTTTGTGAGAGGGAGTTGAAACCTAGGATGCAGCACCTGGTGCACCATACAGCCTCGGTTCCAGATATACCTTCTGATACTGATTAGCTTAAAAGGTAGTGTGCTCTTGATTGGAATGATTGTGGTGAAGAAATTTGGATTGAAAGGATGCACCTTTCTGTTTCAGCGTAAGCATCTGTGCAGGAAAATGTTATTCATAGATTTCCGTAGTTTTTTTTTAATATTCTTTCTGCAACCCAAAATGTTTTGCGATAGTAGTTTTGTGCTAATACCAATTTATCAATTTTTTAGTTGTTAAAGTTTAAAATTATTGCCATTTTACTATAGCAGTATGAAATCTATAACTCTGATGTTATTGGCCATGTAACTGTGCTACAATTATGTACATTCAGCTTATACAAATGTCATCTGTATTTTTTTTTTGAAGAAGGAACATTGACCTTGGTGTGTACAAAAGACTAAAGAGTGTAACTTTAAGCTATAACTCAAATATTATTACGCATGTAACTGTGCTACAATTATGTACTTCATCTTGTACAAATGTCATCTGAGAAGAAGGAATATTGGTCTTGGTGTGTACAAAAGACTAAAGAGTGTAACTTTCATATATTCAGACTTTTTTGGGTGGGTTCATGAACTCTGGAATCATAGTATTAGAATTTAAACGGTCATTGGTTCCCTGCTGTTCAGCTTCACTACTTTATTAATTGAAAAACATTCTATTAGATCCAACTGAAACAAAACGACACGCGGTTAAAAGTGTTAATTCTCAAATTCGGTGTGTTGCTTCCTTACTCATACTTATATTATGGTGTGTAACTCTGTACAAGATTAAATGGTTGAAATGCCCCACTGGTGCATCTTTTAGTTTCGGTGGTAAACTTGTTTCTTTCCATCCGGTGGCACCCACCCAAGGTGCGCAAACATCTACATATGAGGTAATTATTCTTTGTCAGTGTTCTGTTTTCTGCTCCTCTTCAAGTTCCTGTGTTTATGTTATGTTTTTTATAGGTACATGTGCACAATTTAGTGATTGAGCAAAGTCTGGTGAGTCGATCAACTGAATTTGAAGCTGCTATTCAGAATGGCGACAAAAGTTCGCTACGCGCTCTGTGTGAAAAAAATCACAAGAATCTTTGTAGGTGCTTCTTTAGTAGAACTAATATTGATATTTGCATGGAGACTAACTTTATGTGATGCATGTTTGATCAGATCTGACGAGGAGAGAGAAACCTGGGGCTTCTTAAGGGTTATGTTTGAGGACGGGGATTTTGCAAGGACAAAATTGCTTGCTCATCTTGGCTTCGAACCACCTCAGGCACCGCCTGCAAGTTCAACTGATGAATTGAGCCAAACATTGGCAGATACACTTAATATTGATCATGCTGCAGTAACCGATAATGCGGATGCCTAGTTTCTTATTGATAATGGGGATGATTTTTTCAACAATCCTCAACCTTCAGAGGCTAGCTTGGCTGAAGAATCAGTTTCTACAAATGGTCAACAGATAGAACATGAAGTTTCTGGAGAAGTTGTGCCATCAGATCCATCAATTGACAAAAGCATTCAACATGCGTTGGTGGTTGGAGACTACAAAGGGGCAGTTAACCAGTGTCTTGCTTCTAATCGTATGGCTGATGCTTTGGTTATAGCCCATGCCGGTGGTTCTGCTCTCTGGGAAAACACAAGAAATCATTATCTCAAGAACAGTATCTCACCCTACTTAAAGGTTTCATTTTATTTTCGGTTTTGAATATCTATATTTATTTGTACATAGTAATTTTCATAATCACCATTGTTTATTGTTATACTGTTTCAATTATAGGTTGTATCTGCTATGGTGGGCAATGATTTAATGAGTTTTGTGAGTACCTGGCCACTAAGTTCATGGAAAGAAACTCACGCCCACCTATGGACCTACCCCCTCGCCTCACAGCATGGCCGCCGGCTTGGTGTCGCCCCCGACCATGTTGTCTCTGGCAACACAGCGGGCACCGTCGGTGCAGTCTCCCCCGCCGACAACTGCTGAGCCCCCCACTGCCACTCTCGCAACGATCTCCACGACCCCCATCTCGGTGCACTTGCCGCCTATCTAGCCAAAATTGTAGCTGCTGTCGGGCCCCGCTTGTGGCCCACAACTGCATTTGAATCTGGGCGCACAGCCGCTACAGTACTGGGGGCCAATCTGTTGACTCCCCCTCGGCCTCACCACCACGCCATCATCGGATCCGATCGAGCTGTTCGCCGCAGCGCCGACGATGGACACGGCGCTGCCAGCCGCCGTCATCACCACCTTCCTCTACTGCCTCGACGTTCTATCCATGCTCGCTGTCGCTGCATGCCACGGACTCCGGGGAGGGCTACATGCGCCTGCCCTCTGACGCGGCGAAGTGAACGACGATCTGCTGAATTATTGCATTCCGTATGGTACGAATTGTTACGTTATGTTGCTTCATCTTGAATGAATTTTGTTCATCGTACATGTATCTTGTATTTGAGTAAGGTGCTATTACAAATTAACCCATTCACTCATGTCCCTTCTCACTGTGATACAAATGCATATAGGACTACTCTGTTTAGGTAACACAACCATCGAGCTATGAAAATTAATTTTGCACTTACTGATAATCTGTAAATCTGAAAACACTAGAAATCACCAGTCCATGGTAGATGTAAATGTTAAAGTTTGTTGTTACTATAATAGATGAAATATTCACAACTTACACTGTAAGTTATGCTTTTGGTGAGGATTGGGTCTATTTTTGTATTAGTATATGTATCCTTTATATTCTTGTATGTAAGAGGAATCTGCAATTTCTGTCATTTAATGTTAAAGTACATATGCCATCTCTGTATATATTTTTTATGCTTTTGCATAATTATATATTTTTGTTATTTCCATGTTTATTATCAGGGAAGCTATCTTACTAAAGCAGATAAGTGGGTACAAATCAAGGCCAAGCAAGACAGAGACAAATTTGCAGCAAGGCTGCATTTTTTCAGGTGGGGCAGTTAAAATCGTTGCTGCATATTGTTAACAATCATATATTATGATTGTATTGTATATACTTATTTATTGGTTTTTAGTTATTTTTGATCAAATCTGGAATCCTAATATGCATGCCATAATGAGTTAGCAATAAGATTCTAGAACATATTTGTTTTATACTGTATTCAAGAGCAAATCGGAGAAATGAATTTGCCTATTTTTATCCTTATGCACTTGACAACATGAATTATTCTATTTCAGTTCATCTCTTTCTTGCCACAAATTTAAATGAATATAATTGTTTGTTTCGGTGGCAATTCTGTGAAGCCCAAAAGTTCCCATCTGAGTTCAACTGTAGCACCCATTTACATAAGTTCCTATCTTTGGAGTTTTAGTCTTACAATCTATTTTGTTCCCAGAACAAAGCTTTAAGGTCTGACAAGCACAAAATTGTGGTCCATTCAGAAGTAATTCTCTGTGTTGAAATTTATCAGAAGACATATGCCTTTGTTAAGGTAAACCTTATCCTTCAGTTACAAATACTTATAGTTAATGTGAAGGCCTTAATTTTATGGTCCTACCATGCCTGCAGTCCTAGGAACTTCTTTTGGTGGGAAGCCAATTCCTTACTGATCTAAGGGATAACATTTATTGTTTGCCTGTTAAGATGATGGAGCTGGCTGGACAACACGGTCATTCTGGGTATTATATTATCGTGGTATGCTTTTCCTTTTTTGATAATTGAATACTTTTCTGGATATTTGTTTTTGAAGAACTATGCATAATTTTTAAATCTCCATTTTCTATCTCATGATACGTTCTACAAGGATACAAGACATTATTCTGCCACTGATTACAGTAAGCCTA
This sequence comes from Zea luxurians, assembly GCA_029449295.1. Lineage (NCBI taxonomy): Eukaryota > Viridiplantae > Streptophyta > Magnoliopsida > Poales > Poaceae > Zea > Zea luxurians. The sequence continues at coordinate 21,627,238 of JAOPSE010000037.1, forward strand.
TACTAGATTGGCTTGAGAATTCCAGTGATGAGGTAGGAGAGAAGTAGGATGCCATAACATCTGGTGTTCTGAAAAAGCGGCAAAAGGACTTGCTGAGCGGTTTGAGTATTTGTAATGTGCCTAAACTTAAATCAGAGACAAGGCTGCTGTTATGAGGGATAAGTGAGCCATTCATATTTTAGTGATGTGGCATGGTATTCATTGCAGAAATCTCATCTTTGTGTATAGATTATGAAACATTTTCTTATAACAATGTAACACACATTTTGTATATAAGTTATCATAGTATTATATGTTCCCGTTGCAACGCACGGGCACTCACCTAGTATATATATATGAATGTATCTTCACACTTAGTACCTTAATTGTGCACCATAATCTGAGGACAAATCTAACACAAAATTTAAATTTAAGTTTGAAATGAAGTTTTGAATTTGAGAGGGAAGAAAATAAGATGGAAAAATAAAAAGAAAAGGAAAAGAACCTACCTGGGCCTTGGTGCTCTATTTCGGCCCACCTCACCCTCACCCCCACGTAGCCCAGTAGGAGTTGGAGCCTGTCGCACTACGCAAGCGCATCGCGTCTATTGCTATCGCCGACGGGTGGGCCCATTTATCAGCGAACTAGTGCCTCGCGCTCGTCTCCACTCACGCACACGCGCTGACCTCTGGGCCCGTCTTGCTAGAGCCCCACTGCGCATGCTCGGACCCAGACATCTCTGGAGTGTGGGCCCCTATGGTCACTCAGCTCTATCCCCACCAACAGAACACCGCTGAGTCCATCGCCGCGGAGACTGGGATCCTCCCCACGAATTCGGCCCGGTCGTTGCAACCTTGACCATTTGGTGCGAATATAATGCTGGCCGCCCCTTCGCGCGTTCGTCCCAACCCAGATTGAAGCCAGAACCACCCACAAACCTAAGGAATTTCGTGCCACCGTGGAGGAGAACGGAGGCCGTCACGGGGAAGCTCTGAATTGCCGTCATCCGCACTTCTTGTGGGTGCTCCGGGCCTACCTTTGGCTGCGGAGTAGGCGGTCGTGGCCGCTCCACCTGGGATTGGCTGCCAACGATGTAGGAATTGCTCACTAGACATGCGACATCGCCGCGGTGCCGCATTCCTCTGTGGCTTGGGGCCTTCGCGTGTGAAATCGAGGTGATGATCTCTCCTCCTTGTTCGCCTTGTTTCCCACGTCATTTAGCACTTGTCGCGTCGTGGTTTGCATGTAGACAGGGGATTGGGGGTCATCGGTGGCAAGCCCTGTTGGTGCTCGGTCGCCAGCGGGCTTATCCAGCTCGGCTGGGAGGAAGATAGGGTCAGTGTCGTGGATCTCGTAGCGAATGACCACGATTCAATATGAAGTATACCTTTTCGCGCGATAGATCTAAACCATAGGTATGAGATCTGAGGGATAGCGTAGTCTGGTGGGGGTGATCTGCTGTGGAGCGTTGATCTCTGATCAGATGGATCACGTTGACTACAAGTCTGGGCGAGGTGCCGACCTAATCTGCAGCGTCAACGTTGGATCGGACGGCTCCGATGGGCCGATACCCTTTCGGCTGTTAGTTTTTCGTAAGAGCCCCTGGATTTATTAAGAATAAACCCGCAGTCTGCGATGGCTGTGCGCCGAGTCTAGTGATTTTTGCGTAGAGGCCCCTGCTCTTCCGTGTTTTCACGTGCCCAGTCCAGAGAATTATAAAATCCAGTAAAATTAATTAGAAAATGATTTTTAATGTGAAAATAAATGCTAGAACTTGTTTAATTCATACAAAATTCATATGAAGTCCAAATTAATCCATTCCAGTTCCTATAATTTTGTAATAATGTTATTTAGGAAATAGTGCCACTGTTTTGACATGAAAGCCACATTAAAATTTATCTCCTAATTAATCTTGTATCAAATACATAAAACCTTTGGAAATTCATAACTTCCACCATTTTAATTCCAAATTGATCCATTCCAGTTGCAATAATTTTTTCTTAATATTGTTTATCACCTAGTAACTCTGTTTACCCATGATACTTGAACTAAAATTATCCACATGAGTTATGCTACCCCAATTACTTGATAACTTCAGAAATTCATAATTAAATAACCGTAACTCTGAATTTAGTGATTCTGGTTCCCACGATCTCGTAGTGACGCGTAGATCATTATTATGCAGTTTGTTCTTATGTTTGGTATGATGTTAATTTTGTCTATACCATGTTTGTTTGTATTGCTATGTCTAGCAGTGAGGTCACGAGAATCTGAGGATCATCCTGGTACCTAGAATCTCAAGTCCCAGGCAAGTTGTGCCCTTGATCACTTTTATTACCCAATAATGTTCTTTATAATCATTTATTCCTGCATAGGCTTAATTCTGATGGGACCCAATAGGTCACCCTAGTCTGATTATCTTTATACCTTGTTTACCCCTGAACTATTTGGGTAGTTATTGCTATTGCTCTATATGGTTTTGGGATTAATACTACATTATGTCCATGTTCCAATTATTCTGTTATTTTATTTATGTTCATGTAAAGATCATTATATTATTTTAATTGGAACATGGAGCTTAACATGAGAAACACGTGCCACCATAAGGGTGGAATGGGACGCCCTTGGCTGACTAATTAGGAAAGCTAGTGGAAGACTATCTTACCCGAAAGGGGCAATGGTAGCAGGGGATTTGCATGCAGGGATGTTCTCGGGTTGATTTTGCTGTGATGGTGGTTAGACGAGGGATTCTTGCAAGTGCTTTTCCCATAAACTGTAGCGGGTTTTCGGAAGCTAGTGGAACTTTGTAAAGGCCTCATAGTGGATCCCTAGCCATTCACCTCAGTAGTGTCTAAGGGTCTAGCTAACCCTGGTGACATGGGATACATGACTTGTGGGTACAGGGTACAACCTCTATAGAGTGTAAAACTGGTATACTAGCCGAGCTCACGGTCAAGAGTAGCTCAGGGCTCTCGCATGATTAAATTATGGAACTAAATTCAATTTGTCATTTGCATTGCATGGGATTTATTATTAATTTTGTTCTATTATTATTATGGTTTGGTATCTACTTTACATAGTAATTGCTAATAATATTTTGACCAACTTTAAAAGCAATTCTAAGCTTTAACCATCCTCTTTGGTAAGCCTTACACTTCATGAGCTGCCACCTTTGGCGAGTTCATGCACATTATTCCCTACAACTTGTTGAGCTATGAACGTATGTGAGCTCACTCTTGCTGTCTCACACCCCCACAGGTCAAGGACAGGTACCACAGGATGAGGCATATGGTAGATGTTGCGATGTGTTCGTGAGAGGTCTAGGTCGTCGTCTCCCAGTCAACTTTGAGTTGCTGGATCGTTGTCTCCTTACGATGTAATTATTTACTTATTTTGTACAGAACTCCTATTGTATAATAAAGTTGTGACATTCATTTATGTACCACTATTCATCATATGTGTGAGACTTGGTCCCAGCACACCTGGTGTTTATGTTCGCGCCCGGGTTCCTTAAATCCGGGTGTGACACTTCTCGGGCTGAGCAGGCTTTGGAACTGGTTCCTTGTGATCTCTAGACGTCCCTTGTACTCAATCTTTCTAGATATAAATACTATTTGGTGATTTTGGATGATTTTCCCATTTTCTTTGGACTTCTCCTCTTCGGTTGAAGTCAAACACATTCACCACTCTCACACACTTCTTTTCCTGGGTATCCACCCAGTTTCGTTGCCTGTTTTGTGCTCTACAGTGTGACAATGGCCGTGAGTTCGACAACCATGCCTCTCGTTCTTTCTTTCTCACCAATGACGTTCAGTTGTGTCTCTTGTTCCTCTACACCTCTGCCCAGAACGGTTGGGCTAAACGCATGATTCGAACCACCACCAACATGATCTACTACCTTCTCTTTCAAGTGTCTTTCCCTACAAGTTACTGGGCAGAGGCCCTGCACACCGCCACCCACCTCCTCAACCACCTCCCAATGAAGGCGGTGAGCCACCCTACTCCCCACTTTGCCCTGTACGACATAGCCACCCTCCTTCGTGTGTTTGGCTGTGCTTGCTATCCTAACACTTCTACCACCGCTCCTCATAATTTATCTTCTCACTCCACTTGTTGCCTCTTCCTTGGCTACTCCCCTGACCACAAGGGGTATTGCTGTCTTGACCTTGCCTCCAACCACATCATCATCTCCCGTCACATTGTCTTCGATGAAGATTTGTTTCCCCTTGCTAGCTCCTCCTCACCAACCGATCATGACTCCCTCCTTGATTTCGATCTGATTACCCCTCCACCCCAGGCACCTCGCCTCGCACCGTTGCCTGTGCCACACATGGTTTCGACACCTCCGCGCACACCTCTTTCCATGCCTCATGCGGCCCCGACGACCCACCTGCACCATGCATGGCTCCGACGCCTCCGCTCGCACTTCTACCTGCGTCACGTGTGGTGTTGTCGATCATGCCAGCGCCACGCGTGGCCCCGTCGACTACTCCCATGCTATGCGTGGCCCTGTCAATGAGCGCAACTCGCTTCACCAACCCCACCCTCGTCTACCATCGTCGTGAGAGCGCCACTCCCTCTGCACCCACGAACCTGGCCAATCAACAAGTGTGACCCGCTTTGCTGACACCGTCGTCATCTATCACCATCATGAGCCGGCTACACCCTCGACCACCGATGTCCTGGTGCTCTGCTCTGAGTCGCCTGTTTACCACCCACCCGGTCGCCATCCACTGCGACCCCGAGCACGTCAACCCGATGGTGACTCAGTGCGCCGCCAGTGTCCTTCGCCCCATCGACCGCTGATTCTAGCCACTGATACAACAGCCACTCCACTGGATGCCTCTCCATTCCCCTCTTCCGTTTGAACCGCCCTCGCTGACCCACACTAGCATCGGCCTATGGAGGAGGATTACGCAGCCCTGCTGGCTAACCTCACTTATGAACTGGTGTCGTGTCCTCTAGGCAGTAACATGGTCACTAGCAAGTTGCTCTTTCGCCACAAGCTAACATCAGATGGCTCCCTCGATCGCTACAAGGCCTGTTGGGTCCTTTGGGGTTTAACCCAGCGCCCTCGAGTGGACTACGACGAGACCTTCAGCCCTGTCATCAAGTTCACCACCGTTCGCGCCGCCCTCTCCCTCACCCTCTCCTAGGACTGGCTGATCCATCAGCTCGATGTCAAGAATGCTTTCCTCCATGGCACTCTGATGGAGAATGTCTACTGCAGCCAACCCACCGGTTTCATCGACGTCGCTCACCAGGATCTGGTCTGTTGGCTAAACTACTCCCTCTACGCTCAAGCAGGCGTCGCATGCCTAGTACAGTCACTTCACCTCCTACTTAGCCTCCATCGGCTTCATCAAGGCCAAGTCAGATATGTCACTCTTCATCTACCGACGAGGCGAGGACACCACCTACGTCCTACTCTACATCGACGACATTGTGCTCATGGCATCCACCGCCGATCTCCTACAATGCACGATCATCACCCTCCGACAGGAGTTTGTGATGAAGGACGTGGGGCCCCTCCACCACTTCCTCAGCATTACCGCCGAACATTGGCCCTAGGGTATCTTCCTTCACCAACGCCAGTATGCCATCGACATCTTGGAGCGGGCTGGCATATTCGACTGCAAGCCCTACTCCATGCCTATCGACACTAAGGCAAAGCTCTCTGAGTTCGATGGCCCCCGGTCGTCAACACGACATCTTACCAGAGCCTGATCGACGCACTCCAGTACCTCACCTTCTCCCAACCCGACATCGCCTACGCACGTCTAGTGGGTGTGCCTGCATATGCACACCCCGCGAGAGCCCCATCTCACCGCTCTCATGTGGATCCTACACTACCTCCACGGCTCCCTCGACTACAGCGTCCTACTCTGACCATCCCCTATGTCGGAGCTTGTGGTCTACACGTGTAACACCTCTGGTGTTACGAGAACTAAAACATTGGCATGACATCATATGCACTGGCATTACATTGTGTATGGTACACCTAGAATTCATCCACTAGGCTAAAATTTCAGAAACAAAATATTTGATGTGATGTTTGTGGAATGATATGGTCCAGTAAGGGGGTTCTTAAGCCTAGTTTGGAGCTAAAACCCTAATTAGTGCCTATACAGTGATTTTAAATTCTATGCACTTTTTGCCAAAAGTGTAAATATCGAAGTAATAGAGTAACAAAAACTAAGCAACTTTTATATTTGGGAATTTCCAAATTTTTTGGTGAAATTTAGAGTAATTTGCAAAAGTGCCTAAGTGACCCTAACTTGTATTCTGAAAAATAGTGTTGATGAGCCAACTTTGGGCTCTTGTATCTCTTAATCCATAGGGGATTTGCTAAAAGTCACAATAACAAAGTTGTAGAGCTACTATAGTAGTACAAATTTGATTAAGTGACATTGCCCTAAAACTATATGGGACCTAGTGTAAAATGTTCCCAAAATCGGGTTGTCAGTCAAGGGGTGACCTGAAATTGGACTCTCAGTGGTATTTGATCAAATTGGGAGTCAAATTATGCTTGATCCAGTAAGCAAATAACCAAGATCCTTATGACAAAGTTAAAGTTGGTATATAGGGAACAACTTTGATGTAGTCGGATTAGTAGTTCACTCCATGGAAATCAAAGAAAAATGCCCCTAAAGTCGGTCTGTGAGGCAGCAATGGAGTCATTCAGAGTGAACAGTCAACTGAAGAAGATCTTTCTTGCCACCGGTGTGTCGTGCGCCATGATCCTTGCAATGCTAAGGACAGCATCTGTGCGGTGAGCAAAAAGATCAACGGGAGAGTGAAAAGATCCGGGGGGTTGAATTGGGGCTCTCCCCTATGGTGCCCACTTGCTGACGATGTGGCCGAGCGGCGGTAATTTTTGTGGCTGAGGGCTTCCTCGGTTGCGCCACACTAGGGACCAATTCACCACATCGTCGTAGCGGTATAGATGGCAAGTTACCCCTCCATGAGCTATTGCGCCGCTACGCGCCACGAAGCATAGATCAGTGAAAGATCTCACTGCCGCCGTGAATGTTCTCATCCAAAATTCACAAAGCACGAGAGTGATCACTATAAATTGAGTGCCCTCCATGCTCTGCCCTCTTCTTACGCACCCCGTGCATCACTCCTCACCTCAATTCATCCGCCGTAGCCCAAGAATTATGATTTTCCACCCATATTAGTCACCGACGCCGCCGCAAGACACCTCGTTGTGGCCAGCCCTTCTCAAGTTAGATCATGTCCCTCTGAGCCATGTTTTAGCATCCTCTAGTGCTAGTGAAGGTCACCGGCTTAACCGATTGAACGCTACTGCATTAGGGCATCGAGAACATCGCATCGACGCCGCAAAGCACTCTCGGGAGTGCCCTCACGTCGACCAGCCCTCCCGTTCTCCCTCTGTTCAAATTCGTGCGCGCACTACACCTATGGTGAGCCAGTGATACTCCCCTAGTTTCAATTTAAACGCTACCTCATTTTGTTCCTAGGAACGGGCTCGCTGGAGTTCGTGCTCCATCGTAGTCGTGGGCAGAGGGAATCACAAGCTCGATTAATTCAATTGAAGCCTAGAATAGAGTCGCCTTAGCTCAAGGATGGTGGGTAGGTGCTCGCATTCGACGGCCGTTGATGTTTGTAGCGAGTCCTGGCGAGGAGTGGTCGGTGGGCGAGCGCGCCATCGTCAGGGACGTGAAATCGTGAAGAAATAGAAGCAGGAGGACCTATGTGAAATTCTCAATGATATAAGTAAACAGTGTCGTGGACTCTGTATTTCATATTTGAATGGCCAGGGACTTTTGTGCAAAACCACACGTGCAGGCGCGGACGCGGGCGTGTTTCCTCTGTCCGTGGGCCGGTTCGGGCCAAATTTGGCCCAACCCTGTTCACTATTTTTCTTTTTCTTTTTCCTAATAGCTTGGGAAATCCATAAAAAATAGTAGAAAGTTGATAAAATCATGAGACCAATTTTGTTAGACTCCTAAAATCAAGTAGTATTTAATAAAAATAATTCCAAAATTTTATTTCAAACTCTAAATTATGTAGCATTTAAAAGTACTTGAGTAAAGCCTTTTATAATTTTAGAAATAGATTAGTACTCCCAAAAAAATCATAAAAGTTTTTGGGTAGACTTAAAATGTTGGTTATAGACGTTGAGTAAAGTTGTTTGGACACTGTTTGACCAGAAAACCAGTAAGTAGTTCCATAGGTTAACCATTTTAAAACCAAAGGGATTAGAGGTAACTTTTGTAAATAAAGTTGAACTTAGTAAACTTACCTTCACTTGTAGCCTAAGAAGGTTAGTAAGTTAATCTTAGAAGATTATTTAACTAGGAAGTATCAATGGTTGATAAGCACCATGAAGGAAAGTTGTATTTAAGACACAACTTATTATCATTTTTATACAATTGCATATCCATAGCATAAGCATTCATATACATGTATTATCATGTTAGAACACGAAGAAGAATCCATAGTAGAAATAGAGGATGTCCCTCAGACCGAGAATCCTCCAACAGAAAATAACTTTTACTTCGACATTTGTGGTGAGGAAGCAGAAACTCCTACAACACAAGGCAAGCCCCGGTGCATTTACCTTTCCTTGTATTTTAAAGTTTTATCAACTTTGAATGCTACATTAGGTGATAGGAATTGTGTGATAAACTATTGATGCATTTCCTTCCTTGAGAAATTGAATATCATTCCTTGTTACCTGATTTATTCAAACATGTACAAGTGTGGACATCTATCATGGTAGTAACATGCAACCAAGGATGTCAAAAGGTTAGTTTAGAGTTAAGGAAAAACAATAATTGAACTCAGGTCAAGATAATTAGTCCTATAATGATGATAGGTGATTCTTCTACTTTTTTCTGGCATTAATACTCCACGAACAATCACCACATTTACAATAACCTCTATACCTTCGAGTACTTTTAGCATCAATGCCTAGCTCAAATTCCTCGTTAATTGCATATTTGATCATTGATAACCTAAACTCATTCATGCTTCTATATGTGCTACTAAGCCTCAAAACTCAATTTTTCATATCAAACATTACGACATCATCATCATTGTCCTCACATTCCATAGTTGTCCATGCATCACCATAATCGTTTTGCCATGCATTAATATTAGTTCCACCAATCAACTCATTTGTCAGGCCTAGTGTATCATACATCACTTCTTCGTTAACAACTACTTGTTGTCCTTCCTAATCGAGCTATGAGTTAGCCTACAACAGATTTAAAGAACTATGAGTTAGCCTAATCGAGCTTTACTCTAATTGATTTCATAACACACCAAACTAATCAGAGCATCAAACAGTAAAGGTAGAGAAACACTACCTAACCACATGCTGTAGAAATTGAAATGACTGGTGGTGCTATAGAAATTGAACAGACTGGTGGAGGAGTTGACACTGATAGGGATGCAAACGTTGGTGGCGCCTCTAGCAATAAGACCGACGATGAAAGAGAACATGGGGTGAATGGAGGACAAGGCGGCACGGGATCTGTGCCCGATGCAATGCGTTGTGCCTTTAAGGAATCAAACGTAGAAAAATCTAGTACTGCTGTCGGTGAATAAGAGTTCATGCACTGGTACAATTTGGCTCTATACAAGCGGTAGGCTTTTTACATCACATGCGGTTCGGTTATAAAACCGCCTGTGATGTCCCAGGCGGTTCAGTACGCCTGTGATGTAATAGTATCACAAGCGGTTTTTGTTTAGGACCGCCTGTGGTGCTCTATCCTTTTCACAAGCGGACCCTAAGACAAAACCGCCTGTGATTGTAAAAATATGAAAAATGCAATTTAAATATGAAAATAATTTTAATTTTTAACAAAAATATGCAAATACAATTTAAATGAATTAATATTTAATTTTTAACAATAATATGCAAATACAATTTAAATGAATTATAATAGCACACATAGATAACTAGAGAGATTTTAAATTAATTGGCAACCACAATTCATAGTCGATCATACATGATAACAAATACAATTTGATTCATACAATTTTTCATGAACTACCATTTTTCCGCATGTATGGCTTTAAGTTCTTATCAATTTTCTTTTCCACACGCTTGATTCTCTCTGGACCGTTAAAGAGGAACATCTCTTCATACTTATTGTATTCCTCATCTTGGTCTCCCACATTCTCAACTCCAACAATTTTTTGCTTTCCAGAAATAACTACATGCATCTTCTCATCTGCTGGATCGAGTACATAGAACACTTGTGCAACACATTCGGCGAGAACCCACGGGTCATCTTTATATCCTACTTTCTTTAAGTCTACCAGTGTGAGTCCGTAGTTATCCACTATCACCCCCACGGGATGTTGTACCCATTGGCACTTAAATAAGGGTATTTTCATGCTTGGGCCATAATCAAGTTCCCATATTTCCTCTATGAATCCAAAATATGTGGTCTTCTGTCCATGTAGGTCAAAAGCATCGATACGAACACCGCTATTTTGTGCAACAATTTTCATGTCTTTTGATTTAGTGTAGAATGTGTACCCATTGATGTCATATGCTTGCCATGATGTCACAAAACACGATGGCCCAGAAGCCAAATTCTTCATTGTTTTCTCTTCCGAAGAGTCTCCGAATGGGATGTTTTTGTCCATTAACCATTCGCTGAAACGATGTTTGTGCTCCCTCATGATCCAGTCCTCTGTGCGGTTCTGATTTTCTTTACGAAGCTCATTCAGGTGTTCCTCTATGTAAGGCTCGGCTATCGTGAGATGTTGTAGTACACTACCATGAGCACAATGTACTAGCTTGTAATCCTCAACGCGAAAAGTTTTCTTGCCCATTCTCCCTCTCCCACATAGTTTACCCTCATGTTTAGGTACAGGCACACCTATCATTGTTCCGTCACTGATGTAATCTATACAGCTCTCAATCACTTCTTCTGTAGTGTATCCCTCCATGATTGAACCCTCTGGGTGAGCGCGATTTCGCACATAACCTTTTAATACCCCCAGGTATCGCTCCAACTGAAACATATGATGTAAATATAGTGGCCCTAATATTTTTATCTGATCCACGAGATGTATGATTAGGTGTACTTGCATATCAAAAAATGATGGAGGAAAACACATTTCAAGCTTGCACATAGTCTCGATGATGTATGCCTTTAGATAGTCCAAGTCTTCTAAAGCTATTACTTTTTGTGAAACCGCATTGAAAAAGTAACACAAGCGTGTGATGACAACTTTGACATGCTCTGTTTCGAGGGCTCTTACCGCAATTGGGAGGAACACCGTCATCATCACATGGCAGTCATGAGAGTTGTAGCCAAATAGAGACAAGTCCTTCATCCTGACTAGTCTGCTGATATTGGATGAGAAACCTGTGGGCACTTTGACCCCACGCAAACATTTGCAAATCTTTGTTCTCTCCTCAACTGACAAGTTGTAGCTAGCTGGGGGGAGGTAAGGCTTCCCTTTGCCACTATCCACTGGATGAAGTTCCGGTCTGATTTGAAGATCTACTAGATCATTGCGTGATTTAAGTCCGTCTTTTGTCTTACTCGGCATGCCCAGCAAGGTTCCAATGATGCTGTCAAAAACATTTTTTGTTACATGCATCAAATCAATGCTGTGGCAAATTTCCATATCCTTCCAGTATGGGAGGTACTTGAAAAATATTGATTGCTTCTTGAAAGTTGTGTAAGTTGAAGGGTCAGTTCTCTTTCTCTTTTCTCCTTTGTTTTTCCCTTTCCGAATACAACATGAATGTTCTTTACAATTTCAAAAACAAGTTTCCCACTATAAGGCTTTGGTGCACCTTCACTTTCCAGTTGATTGTTAAATTCCTCTTTCATCTTTCGGTACTTATGCTGCTTCATCAAGAACCGTCTGTGTCCCATGAACACCAACTTCTTGGATGATTTAAGGTACATGGAAGCAGTTCCATCGACGCACACTACACAACCATTCTTTCCTTTAGTCTTTTGCCCTGATAGTGTGGCGCCACCGGGAGAATCATGGATGGTAACAAATATAATTGCTCTTAAGTTGAAATACTCACGGCAATACTCATCCCATATTCTAACTCCTTCATTCCAGAGCTTTGTCATATCTTCCATAAGAGGTTCTAGGAACACATCAATATCAACAACAGCTGATTTCGGACCTTGAATAAGAATAGTCAACATAATATACTTTCTTTTGTGACACAGCCATGATGGAAGGTTGTACATCGTTAAAGTCACGGGCCAGGTGCTATGTACACTTCTTTTTTCACCAAATGGATTCATTCCGTCTGTACCCAAAGCAAATCTTACATTTCTGGTTTCTTTGGCGAACTCAGGATACATAAGATCGAAATTTTTCCATTGTGATGCATCAGCAGGGTGTCGAATCTGTTTGTTATTCTGCTTGCGATTTTCAGCATGCCAATGCATAAGCTCAGCCTCCCTAGGATTTGAGAACAAACGTTTTAAGCGATCAATTACTGGAAGATACCACATCACCAAAGCTGGGTTCTTTGACTTCTTTTTCCCATCCATGTCATCAAAAGTGTCATCGTCACTTTCAGGTCCAATAGTGGATTTCTTGTTTTTATTTTTCTTCGGGAATTTTTTTACACAGTCTTGATTGTAGCTCTTCTTGTATCGACTGACATTGCAAACTGGGCATCTTGATGCATTCTCAAAATCGCCACGATACAGAATACAATGGTTCGGACATGCATGAATTTTTTGCACACCCAGAGCTATGGGAGATATAAGCTTCTTCGCTTTATAAGTGCTTGTTGGTAGTTTGTTGGGTTTTGGTAGTAATTGAGACAGAAAATTCAAAAGATCTGTGAAGCTAGTATCAGACCATCCGGCGCTAGCCTTCAACTTCAGAAGTTCTAGAACTGTACGCAGTGTAGTAAACTCTTTGTCACAACCCTTTGATTCATCATATAAAGGTTCTTTTGAGGCACTTTCCAGTCCCTCCATTTTAGATAGCCCTTTCTACGATCCCACAGAACTTAACATTTCTGGATCCATATGGCGCAACATCTCTTCACAATCAAATTCTTCAAAATCTTGATTAGCATCCACATTATCCACTTTACCATCAACTTTAAGATCTAAAATTCCGACAACTCTCTCGTCATTACCAGGCACTTCACACGGATCCAACTCACCATGTTCTGACCATATCGTGTAATTGTTTTTAAACCCTCTTTTTAGCAGATGTGATTGGATTACTCCTATATCTCTCCAAGCTATCTTATTATCACAATCGATGCACGGACATAATATCTCCTTGCTCTTTCGCAAATTCGCGTGCTTGTTGGCCGCTTCAATAAAGCTTCTCAAATTTCGAATGTACGACGGATGTGGTCTTGGCACATTATACATCCAACCTCGGTCCATTACCTATCCCTATATTGATTAACGTCAATATCGAGATGTAACATGAAAAAATAAATGTTCATGAAAGTGAAACAAGATCATATCGAGATGTACCTAGCACATGAGACAATTTTTTTTTAAAATATCCCTAATTAATTGAATTTAATCCCTAAATCATGAACGAATTAATGTGCATGAAAATGAAACAAGATTGCAGCAATATAGGTACCTTGAGGTGAGACAACTCTTGATAAAAAATCTTTAAATTAGATCAACTACAAGTCCAAATCTTGGAATTCCTGAGTTTTTCTTCAATTCCGGTCTATATTACAAAATTGAGGCAAAAAATCGTATCAAAATGAGAAAGAAAACAAACGGAGATCATATATATGCATAAACTCTTCAAATCAAGCCCGAAAATCAAAAACAAAACCTTCTCCCCGTAGATCAAAAAAATCCGCCGCCGCTACAGTGCGCAGCCTAGCGACGTGTCGGGCTCCGGAAGTTAGGGTTCCTGCGCTGGAACCACCGAGCCTTTTATACTTACATACACATCACAGGCGGATTTTTAGAAAAACCGCTTGTGATGTTTAACATCACAAGCGCTTTTCTATTTCGACCTCCTATGAAGTTTACATATCACAGGCGGTCGGAATAGAAAAGCGCTTGTGATGTTATACATCACAAGCGGTTTTTCTAAAAATCCGCCTGTGATGTGTTTACAATATAAAAGCCTCGGTACGGTGGTTTAGGGTTTAGGTTTCGCCCGGAGCTGATACTACGCCGCCAGGCTGATACTGCGCCGCCGTTCCCGTCCCCGTCTCCGAGCCGTGAGCGCCCGCCACGCCGTCGCCGAGCCCGAGCCCAAGCGCCACCGTCTCCGAGCTGGGCGCCCGCCACGCCACGCCGTCCCCGAGCCCAACTCCGCCGTCCCCGTCCCCATCTCCGAGCCCGAGCGTCGCGTCTCCATCTCCGAGCCCGAGCGTCGCCGTCTCCATCTCCGAGCCCGAGCGCCTCTGTCCCCGTCCCCGAGGCCAAGCGCCGCCGTCCCCGTCCCCGAGCCCGCGCGCCGCCGAGCCCGAGCGCCGAGTGCGCCGCCGTGCCCATCTCCCAGTATATCAGACTAACAGTATATCCCTTTATCGATGGAACCAGCTTGAATGGCAGACAACGAGCAGCCTAGTATGGATGTGGTCTGCACCGGTGCGTCTAACAAAGTTGATGAAGACGCGACCAAACTTGAATGGCAGACAACGAGCAGCTCCGGTGAAGGGAGCTGGGAGGATAGTTCTAGTGACGACAATCCTTGTACTCCTATACCTCCAAGGAAGAAAAAAACATCAGATGAGCTTGATGCCGACTATATTCCCAACGATGAAGAGGTAAATATGCCGACTATATTGTAAAATAATGTTCATATATGAAAGGCCATTAATTTTTTCACTATATAGATTTCAAATGAAGAGAAGAAAGAGGATGCATCTTCTACACGAAACACGGAGGATGCTCTGATGCCTGAATCATCTGTTTCACATAAGCGGAAATGAGGGCGACGAGGTCCAAATCAGATGAAAGAAGGTGCAGTTATGTACGTAACAAAACTAAATGCAGAGGGGTTTCCTGAAGAACCACTTAACGTGGTTACAAAGTTTCGAAATTCCTGCGGGTCTACTGTTAGAGATATAGTGCCAATCACACTTCAAAAATGGAAGGATTTAGATGAAGACACCCGCAACAAGCTATGGGCTAAGTTGTCTGAGTCATTCAAGTTCCCAAAAGGCACAGAGGATGCAGTAAGGAAGTCGATGCTCTCTGCTATGGCCAAGATGTTTCGTGGGTGGAAGGCCGAGATGAATAGGGACTTTGTTAAGAAGAATAAGGTTCCTCCGCCTAAGAAAATGGGGAAAATCACTCAAGCTCAGTGGGAGGAATTTGTTCGTCAGAAGACCGAACAGAAGGCCAAAGAACTAGGCGAAACTAATTCTCAGAGAGCGAAGATGAACAAACACCCCCATCGCCTGGGGTCAAGCGGATATCACCATAAAGTTGTGCAGTGGAACAGGATTATCGAGGAAGCTATAACTAACGGCACTTTGGACCCAATATTAAAAGATATCGATGAGAGAGCTATTCGTTGGATCTTAGGTCGGGCAGGTTTGAGTGAGGACGGCAAACTTTTGCATCCAGAATTGGTAGGCGAAGTTTCGACAAAAATTCAAGAATATGCAGATAAGAGAAAAAAAGGAGAATTTAAGCCTCGGAGGGAGAATGACATACTAACTGCAGCACTAGGCAATCCTGAACACACTGGACGGGCTCGGGGAATCTCTTCTAAGATTTCCTGGAGAGAGGTGTTTCCAGAGTATGCGTCGTCATATAGGAAACACGAGAAGTCAAAAAGGACCCTTGAAGAGACTATTGATGAAAGGGTACAAAAGGCTATTAATGACGTGATGAACAAAATGAAGAAAACAGAATGCATATCATTTGAACTCAAGCCAAGCCACATGAGTCCACCTATAGTCCCTAGCAGCGTTGGATCTGTGCAAGATTTGACCAAGTACCCTGTAGACGATATTGTTGAGGACAAGCCTTGCTTTCTTCATATTCCAATCAATCGATCTGGGACAAAAACAAAGCAAGCTGCTACTGGTTTGGTAAAACCAGGACTTGTTAACTACAAGGACAATCCTGTCCCGCCACACTATGCTGTGGTCCAAGTTCTAGAAATCACAGACAGTGGTTGTGAAGATTGGGAGATAGATTTTCCAGTTGAGGGGATCATAACTTTGCAGGAGGCAATGAACGAGTTGGTCCTTTGGCATCGACGCGACATCAAGTTTGGTGATGAGCCGAATTCAACACCAATGCAACAAAAAGCTAGTTCGATCATTCCACACCCCATGGTGCAGGAAAATATGACACCGACCTCCAAAATTGTTCACCAGAATGTCGACGAGGGGGACATAGACAAAATTGTTCCTCAGAATGTCGATGTCAACATCAAAAAGGAACCAAAGGTTGGCACCAATGTTGAAGGGCCAACTATTTCAAAGAAAATTCATAAGCGAATCGCCACTGACGATGTCAAGAAACCGTCAGAATCAGTGGCACGCTACCTGCATAAATTGCAGAGAGTTATGACTAATCAATCAAAAGCGGTATCAACATCTCATGGAGTAGGCACACGGTCGACCCAAATAGACAATTTCGAAGTATGGGAAGAAGATGGAATGATTCATACTCGAGAATCATTACGTCTTAAAACCAATATCTCGGTATACAAGAAGGAGGATGTTCCTCCTAAATTTGTGAATGGGAGGCCGTTCTTAACGACGGTGCAACTTTCTAAGTTGTCGACTCCGGAGATTAGAATGCATGAGTGGTACATGGTGGCTAGCAACAAATACAAACTCGAGGAATTCACATTTGTTGTGCCAGAAGATGCATTTTGGAGCAATGATCATATAGATCTTGTGCGGCATTTATTCTTTGACGATCTCTGGTCGTTGTACCACCGACAAAGGATGGAAACCAACTACTTAACCCTCTTTTGCTTGTAAGTACCTCTAAACTTTCATATTTGTTAGTTTTGTACACGCACACATAAACGAGAGTCTAACGATTAACACTATTACACGTAGGATGCAATACATGGATGATAAGAAGAAACAACTTAAGACAGGGTTTCTTGACCCGTTGATGATATCCCAAGCTCGCTACAAAGTAGTTGCTCGGAGGCAAGGAGAAGAATACAAAGACTTGGACGATGCTGAATTTGAGAAAGCCGTCAAACAGAATCAGAGAAAGAAAATGAAGGTAATGGCGGCATACATTGGACGAGCCATGTATAATCATGTACAACATGGCAAGGACTTAATAATAGCTCCGCACCACTTTAAGTAAGTTATCGACATGGTTTAATTTTGAACTATAAATTATGGCAATCGTGATATTAACATGTGTTTTCGTCTATGTCTATATAGTGACCACTACATTTGTATCATGATCTGGCCAAAGGATGGTAAAGTCGTGGTCTTCGACTCACTGAGAATGGAAAAGGCTACGTATAATGACTTCTTGAAGATTTTAGAGAAGTATGATTATTATTGCACACTTGTACTTATTACAACTTAACAAATGTATTCTTAATCTCACAATGCTATTCTTATATGCAGTGCATACCGTTTTTATTGGAAAGATCTTGGCGGCGAACATCCAGAGGACAAGCCTAATTTGTCAATATCATTATTTCCATATGGTGACAAACAACCTCCGGGTACTGTCCTGTGCGGTTATTATGTATGCGAATGGTGTCGTGTCACCTTCCATTACATGGTCAATCGTGAGGATGTAAGTTCGCTATCATTGTCTATGTTGCAATTTTTATGTTATATTGTTGCTCATCACATTACTCTTAGCACCGATTGCTTTTTGCTTTCATTGCAGGTTCCTAAATCTAAGATCAATGCTGAATGGTTAGAAAGAGATATGGTTTCCACCGGTGTGGCTAAGGTTGTAAGAGACTTGCTTTACTTTATGCGCCGTGAAGTTCTTCATCAACAAGGGCTATTCTACAATGTAAATGGAAATTTGCAAAAATTCCCAGAACTAAGTTTGTACACAATATCACACAGTGTTTAGGTCTTTAGTTAGGAACTTTAGATGTTTAGTTGTCTATGGAACTTTGAGATGTTGAGTTGTTATGCAACTTGATGTGTATAAATCTGTGTATGATGGAACTTGATATATATGTGGATGAATCTGTGTATGGAACCTGCTATAGAACTTGTTTGAATCTGTGTATGGAATCTTTGTATGATGAATATGTGTATGGAATATGTGTTTGAATCTGTGTTTGAATCTGTTATTAATTCTGTTTCTGTATATGAATCTGGAATCTAAATATGAATCTGGAATCTGCATATTGAAATACAGTCGGACTTATAATTAAAACCGCTTGTGATGTGTGCTAACACAGGCGGTTCTTTTAAACCGGACCGCTTGTGATGTGTGCTATCACAGGCGGTTCTTTTAAACCGAACCGCCTGTGATGTGTGTCTATCACAGGCGGTTTTTGATTGACCGCCTGTGATGTTGTTTTACATCACAGGCGGTGCACCACAAGCGGTTCCTGGAACCGCCTGTGTAGAGGCTAACCGGACCGCCTGTACAGAGGATCCCTGTAGTAGTGATGGCATCCAACTCTGCTACTATCGCCGAAGATGATGGGGGCACCGCCATCAAGGATGAGATTGTTGCGTGAGTGAAGGGGAGCGAGCAACGATAGAGGAAGGGGCAAAAGTGGAAGTTGAGCTCGGGTGTCAAATCGCTCCCTCGTTTAGGTCCGGTGTACACACAACGACGATGTCTCAGTGCCAAATGTGAAATAAGCAATGTTGGGAACAAAAGTAAAAAATGCAACGTTGTTAGTCTCATTTTTTAAATAAGCTCTCTCTAGGGTGAATCGGTCAGGGAAGCGATAATTGGGTCAGTTGGCGAAATTGTTTAGGCTGAAAGCCTCTAGATATAAAAAATTAGGTTACGCCCTAGGTGGCCCACAGCCCAAATCCGCCCGCGCCAAAAATGGCTCTCGATCATAACCATCTATGTATGAACCTAGTGGGTTACACCCTTTAGGGTTTGGAATAGGTGCATAGATGATTGACTCTAGTGCAAGTGGGAGATTGTTGAATATATACCCAAGAGACAATCATCATACATGGGAATGGTAATGGACGTTTAGGGTAAAAGCACATTAACAAAGGTCTATATATACAAAGGCATTTTATCCATGCATGTGTAAATATTGTGGGTACACTGCTAATATTGATGTGGCGTTGATCATCGACGAACCGCTTTATCCATGAATGGTGGCACACGGGAACATATGGCTACTTCCACTATATCGACATGCCCTTGCTCCATTGTGTTGCGTGTGTAATGATAACGATTTATGGTCTTTCGTTTGATACCTTGGTTAAATATGGTAGATATGCTATTATGTAGCATACATTCTTTTGTTTACTACTACATTAGGTTGCCTGCTAATACTAGCGATTTGTAATCATGTAATCACATGTTATCGTAATTGAACGTGGTAAATGTGTCAAATTGACTGTTCCAGAGAATAACTCTTTACAGCTGGTGTTGTTGTGCACTAGAAAATACATCTAGAACTTATTTACAGCTAGCTGCAAAATATTTCTAAGATGGCAACCAAGGCCTAAGAATTTAATGTCCTGAATTTAATTAATGTGATCCTCTTGAATATCCAGGTAAGATACTATGGGCTGAGAATAATAGTATGTATTTCCTTGTGCCGGTAATATATACAATAACTGTTCCGGCTAGATGTCATCCATCTGCATGAGTGCATGGCATTGGCATGCACAGCCCACCATACGGGTCACGTGCGCATTGTGAAAAGGGGTACAGGAACTCAAGAACGAATAAAAATGAAGAATCACACAGTCAAGCTAAGTTCCTGCTATCAGGTCCACTACATGCATCGGCCGATGGAGACTAGCCAGGAGGAGAGCTGGCAAGGCAACGCATCCCATGGTGCCAAACCTCGTTGCCGTGTGGAATAATCATACTACCAGTCAGAAACCAGATGGACAGATACTGATGGTATCAATCAATATATATGTGCACAGCCCAAGCCTTGGGTGCCACAAAGACCACGCGCATAGCTAATACCACCGTCGTCACATAAGCTAGGCCAGGCCTCTGATCCATCGGCCGATCAAAGATAAGGAGACCAGCGAAGGATGGGTGCCGACTCGCCGCCGTCGTCGTCGTCGTCAACAACGGCGCCGGTGGCCGGCGTTGGCGCGAAGAACACGGTGAAACAGTACCACCGGATCGTGGTCAGATTCCTCCTCGGCTTCTTCCTCGTCCTCGTGCTCTACACCACTCTTTCTTCCCAGTTCGGTTCACGAACTGCCATTGGTTAGTTCTATACCGCGAGCTTGGTGTCGTAGATACACCTCCGAGCAAGGTTTTCCTTTTCTTGTGTTGTATAATTCTTCAAATTAAAGCTGGAGTATATATTTAACAGCTCCCAATCCGCAGCCAGTACGTTCTTGTCTCCATGGCAGCAAAGCCATAGTGCTTTTCGTTTTCTTTTATTCTCTCTGTCCTTTTTGTTTATAAAGGAAGACAACTGCTTTAATTTGTTCCTGGTTTTGTTTAATTTCGTCCGCTAGTAGTCATCTGTGCTTCTTTGACCATGCTACGGTCGGTGACGTATTTGTTCTACCTTCCTTTGACATTCCTATGGCAAATGATTCGGAAAATAAAAACTCCTAGCAGCTAACAATCATGAATCAAACAAAACAACCGTATCGAAATATGTACATGCATGTGGGATGACAGGATGTGGTTGACCGGCAGCTGTTTATTATTTAATTTGTCTTCTCGACCTTTGCTGGCATAGCAACGAGCTGTGATTTGTTTTGGAGCCATAAATATACTACGTACGTACGTACAGGCTCAGCTCGGACAAATTATATACAGTTTCAAAATAAAATTTAGCTTTTAGAGTTGTTTAGAAGTTTGGCTTAGATAATAAAGTTGAGAATTGGTTTATTTTGAGATGAAGGTATATATATATGATCATTAATACATAAAACCAGTTCTTTCTTGGTACACGCATGCAGGTGTCCTGCAGTCTTTGTCTGCCGTGCGTACTGATCAGGCCACCGGGGCTGCCCCACCATTGCCGTCGTCGAATACGCCGAGTAATTTGGCACAAGGTACGTACTAGCTATAACTTACAGCGACTTGTTCCTAAAAACCACTTAATTAGAGTGAATTATTTTTTCCTATAAATAATTAATAGGTCAATTGCTGCGGTCTTAATCGATCCAATGCTAGATCAGGACTTGTCTCTAGAGTCTAGACGCTTTGGCGATTGAAGAATTGAAGTACATACAAATACCGAGAAGTGACAAAGAGAGCCCATGGCCCACGGCACTTGTAGCTTTGTGTGACCCGTCGTCTTCAGTCTTCTTAACCACCGCGATGCTGATGATGTCTATGGGCTGTAGCATTGAGGATGCGTAAGGGCCAATAGTATGTGAGCGATAGAAGCATACCGACTACTAGTACATTCTTCCTAAAATATAAAATATACAGAATTCTTAGTTTGTTTTAATTGAGCCACACAACTCTAGATTTGTCAAGTTCATAAAAATGATAATAATATTTAGGATAGCATACAAGTAGTCATATTATTTATTTATTTATGAAACATTTTTTCATAGCGCTTCTTTGTGATTTGGTACAAGACTACTGTGCCACCTAGAGATGGCAATGAGTATCCAAAATTTATATACCCGGCGGGTTTTACCCGATATAAGTGTAGGTATGTGACAACTTCTTTACTCGGGATACGTTAATAGACAAAATTCTGTACCCATCGGGTAGATAGGTACGTGTATGGGTATGGGTATGTAATATCCATACATGTGTGCCCATGGGTAATTTATACCCGCCTAAGTCATACACATACCCTACTTAAATAAGCACATATAAATATATATTAGCTAAACAAAAGATCAACTTACATGTTTCTACATTATTGGTTCATTTTTCTTCTTTTATTTACTCACATTTGATGTTTTATGATTTTAAATATATCATATATTTATTAGATTTATGCTATTTAATAGATATTTAGCGGGTTTTTAATCGGGTGTGAGTTACCCGACGGGTTTTTTACCATGCGGGTACGGGTATGGTTACAATTTCGTACTCTTGAGTGGGTACAAGTTTTTTAACGGGTATGATTTTTGGTATGAATATGGGTAAGCACTACCCAACGGTACGTACCCGTTGCCATCTATAGTACCACCAATATACATCAGAATGCCCTAGAAAAAAATTAATACTCCCTCTGTCCAAAATTATAATTAGTCTTAAGTTTTTAATGTATGTGTTTTATATATTTGTTCAATAAAAAAATATATAATGAGTTTTATTGTAATGTGGCTCTCCAACAAGACAAAAAGACAGTTGTAGATGCTCCTGGTTATTTATTTAGTTACAATTTTGCAATCTGTATTATATCAATATATATTGATTGATCGGTCCATGTAGTTTGTAGTATGTATGGTGGCTCGTTTTTAGGGTAATCACCAAACGAGCCATAGAGCCAGCGCATGGCGTGCGAGACCTTGGAGTCCTCCAATGCGTAAGTGCGGACCGTCCGTGATGAGCGATCGGACCATCTGCGACTGTGCAGAGGGCTTCGGTCTTCATGGTGGGTGTGGGGACTGTTCACGTATGAGCGGTGGACCGTTCGTGAGGCATGCAGAGGGCTTTATGAATCTCCTGCAGAACTTGGATCTTGCCCTCGAGAGGGGCCGTTAGTGAGGAAAGATTTTAGGGTTGTCTTGAGATCGGCAGGCCACCTAAGATACCTGTAAACGACGTTAAGCCGAGGAGATGTGAATATTGGAGACGAAAAAAAACTAATTTAGGCTAAGTTACTCCTACCCATTAGTGATATATAGATTCAATTGATTGATTTGGTGACGCCTCAATCGGCGGTATCTATCATAAACATAGGTGAAGGTATAAACCTGTTACTAGACGTTTTCTAACAGATTCTCAGATAAAAACACGCGAGATAAGGACACTCGTCTGAATTAATCTAATCGTGAATCGTCCTGGCGACCTCGCATACCGTCTGACCGTGCTTAAACATACGGCTTAATCTGATACTTAAACATACGGCTTCCTCGTCAACATTGCAGTTCATCGTTTTGTTGCACAAGTACGGAACAAATTTGTCTAGTGGACCTCTAAATAATGCCCCCCATTATGTCGTGCTACGTATACCAAAGCCTAATGGTACTCGAAAGTCTTTTAGGCCCTGTTTGGAATTGTAGTATTTTTGCAGTTTTGAAACAATACTATGATATTTGATAATACTATAGTATTGGAGCTCAAAAAGTGTTTGGTTTGTAGAGTCAAAACTCAATTTTAAATAGAATGGTTTATCCAAAAATGCGGTATTTTTGGAGTTTTCGAAACTCCACTCAGGACCTCAGTTTTCTTCTCTTCTCTCTACATATACTTTGTTTTTACAATAGAACCAAACAGATCTCGGTTTTGAACAATACTGTAGTTTTATTGTGGTAAAGCAATACCGTAGTATTTATGTCATGTACAATTGTAAACTATAGTATCTCAAAACTACAGTATTTTAAAACTGCATTCTCAAACAGGCCCTTAATTGTCACATACGATTGATTTGACTGATTGTGATATATGTTAGCCTAAAGAAATGAAGACGAATAAAAGAGTTGCCTTTGTGCAAGGGACAAAACGTGAATGCGAGACGAGGAAAGGAACGGAGTAGACCTGTGGTTTGGCCAATATGAATAAAATATCGTGCGTGCTTATCAATTGAATAGTCCTTACCCTACAATGAAAGGCACACAATTGTGTGACATATTTATAGATGATAATAACACGCATTTCTGCTATATATAATAGTTGGATGATTATTATATAAATATGAATTCAAAACTGTGAATCATCATCAAATCATTATACTTCATCGTTGAACTAGATAAGGGAGTAGCAGCAATGTGGGCCAACGTACTGCAGAGGACCTTAATTTTGTTCAATGAATTTTGTTGGAAATTTGTAAATTAATATACATTGAATCTTACACCGTTAAAATTGGGATGTGAAAATATTATTAAATTCAAAAGTAAAAAACAAATAATATAATAGGGTTTACAGATTTGTGGCACATAACACGGGGGTTCCATGTGCCTCATCAGTCAGTCTGTTGACCTGAAAGATACAACAATAGAAATTAGTTGCTTCCTCCGTCGAGAACATTCATTTTCTTGCCATCTAATCCACGATTTGCATGTGGATTATGCAAGATAATCCTAATTTTTGTTTATTGCTGATTATTTTGTTTCCCAACTACTAATGTGCATAATTAATTAATTAATTCGATGGACTAACTAAAAGAGTGCACAACACCAAAGTGATTGTTGGTTTTAGCTTATAGATTATATATGAGATTAAATAATCAATATTATATAATCTAGATTAAATAATCTAGGTGTAGCTATTTAACAAAATAGCTTATTGAAACTTTCATTCTTGATTATAGCTATGTGTTGCGTGATGGGAGCAAGGAAAAATAAATAAAGCGTATTTTGTGTGTGGAGAGTGGCAATAGTGTGTAATTTCTTCTGAAATTGCTATTGTAGTGGATCTTTTGCCAAAAAAATCTCAAATAAACATCTTTTGAGCGGATTTGGGATTATGATAATCCGACGTCCAAATTATATAATTTGTCTTAATAATTTATCTATTTTTTTTCTATCTAAATTATTTAAGCCAGATTATATAATCTGGATAGATTATAATTTAAAACAAACAGACCCATGTCTTCACGCTTGGCACTGCTAATTTGCATGAGAATTTCTACAAAGAAAATCATGTTTGATAGGGTTTCTTTGCAACTCTCTTGGTGCAATAAGCTAGAGGAGCTACGATTAAATGACTTGAGCTTTGTAATAATAAATCATCTTGTCTGCTCTAAGGTTCCCTCATAGAGCCGTTTTTTGAGTTAGTGTTTCGTCTAGTTTACCTAAAGAGCCAATGAAAAGAAACAGTTGAAACCCTTCAGTAGCAAGCTCTAAATGAAATAGGACAAATACATTTGGAGATTTACCTTCATTTTTTATAGCGAATAAATGTTCATTGATATATACAGAGGAAGATGGCGGGCACAAAAATGATAAACCTAACAAGACGGAGGAGGAACATATCCAAGACGATGCTCATCGAATCGGGAAGAACAATCAATCTGAAGCCAAATTAGGTAAATGAGGTTACTCTTCCCTTTTTGTTGATGAACTGATAAAAAAACACGTGCAATTTAACATCCCGTTTAATTTGGCAGAGGTCTAGCTCAAAGCAATTCTGATCATGGATCTGTAGTTGTGTCAAATTAAACGGCCTTTATTTACTAGTAGCATATCTTTTTTACTGCAATTTACTAAATGACAAACTGTTAATTAGATGTCAAGAATAATGGGCAAAATGAAGAGCAGACAGGCCAACCAGCAGCGAACGATGCAAGTGATAGGATGGAGGAAGAGCTTATCCGGCAAGAAATCGATCAAGGCAGCAACAAGAACGATACCATCATGGAGCCTGCAGGTTCGTGTTGCTTCCAGCAACAAATTTTCATTTCCGATCTGCTAGCTAATTCATTACCTGATGAGGATGAGTGAACCATTATTGCCACACAGCTACGGCGCCACGCAAGCCTATCTGCGACCTTTCCGACCCCAGGTACGACATCTGCGAGATCTCCGGCGACGCACGGACCATGGGAGCCAACCGCACCGTTCTGTACGTGCCGCCGGTCGGCGAGCTCGGCACCGACGGCCAGGAATGGAGCATCCGTGACCAGTCTCGCAAGCACCTCGAGTTCGTGAACAAGGTCACCGTCAAGTCGCTGAACGCCTCCCAGTCGCTGGCGGCGCCAGAGTGCACCTCCCGGCACGCCGTCCGCGCGCTTGTGTTCGCGATGAACGGGCTGACGTCCAACCCGTGGCACGACTTCAGCGACGTGCTCATCCCGCTCTTCATCACCACGCGTGCCTTGGAGGGCGAGGTGCAGTTCCTCGTCTCCGATCTCCAGCCGTGGTTCGTGGACAAGTACAGGCTCGTCCTCAAGAACCTCTCCCGCTACGACATCATCGACTTCAACCAGGACGGCGGCGTCCGGTGCTACCCGCACGTCACCGTCGGCCTCCGCAGCCACCGCGACCTGGGCATCGACCCTGCGCGCGCCCCGCGGAACTACACCATGCTCGACTTCCGCCTCTACATCCGCGAGATCTACCGCCTGCCGCCCGCAGGCGTCAGCATCCCATACAAGGAGGCGAACAGCAACGCTGCCTCCGGCGCCCCAGCTGAGCAGCAGCAGCGGAAGCCACGGCTAATGCTTATCAACCGTGGCCGCACGAGGAAGTTCGTCAACTTCCCGGAGATCGTCGGCGCGGTCCAGAACGCTGGGTTCGAGGTCATCCCGATCGAGCCGCGTAGAGACCTCAGCGTGGAGGACTTCGCCCGAACCGTCGACTCGTGCGACGTGCTCATGGGCGCGCACGGGGCCGGCCTCACCAACTTCTTCTTCCTCCGTACCAACGCGGTGATGCTGCAGGTGGTGCCGTGGGGGCACATGGAGCACCCGTCCATGGCGTTCTACGGCGGGCCGGCCAAGGAGATGAGGCTGCGAGATGTCGAGTACAGCATCGCGGACGTGGAGAGCACGCTCTACGACAAGTACGGCAAGGACAACCCGGTGGTTAGCGACCCAGAGTCCATACACAAGCAAGGGTGGCAGCTTGGGATGAGGTATTACTGGATAGAGCAGGACATCAGGCTCAACGTCACAAGGTTTGCTCCCACGCTGCAGAAGGTGCTTCAGATGATCAGGGAATAGAGGAAAATGAGATCAATGGATCATATGTTACATTGCATTTATTATTCATGCTTAGAGAGGAAAATGAGATCAATGGATCATATGTTACATTTGTTTTTATCCATATGCTTCAATCTTAAATCGTGGTTTCTGTTGGATTTAAATCTATTCCACTCAAATTGCTTAGAAATAAAATACTTTATTGTTGTAATTGTTGTATTTATCTGTAAAATATTGTTAACAAGTTTTTCGCATATCGATATATTTTTAAAGATCGTAGCACTAAAACAAAGGGATGTTCTATAGAACAAAGGTAGACAAAGCAACTGGATCAACTACCACTTAGAATTTTAAAAGGTTTTGAGTTTCAACTTGTCTTTTTTTATCAAAACCCTCTTGATTGCAAAGAGGGGCTTTTTCATTGAAAAAACTACTCTCTTGTATGGGGATGGTTTTCTTATGAAAGAAAGGGGGAGCTTTTGGTAGTTTTGATCAAAACAAAGTTTGATTTGCAAAATCCAAGTTTGTTGACTTAGAAGGTAGAAAAATGAGTTTGTTTACAAAATTCAAAATGAGTGGTGGCTAAATGATCCAATTATTTCAAATCCTATGTTCATTCAATTGGTTTTAGTTTGTACTTCAATTTGCAATTTTTGACTCATATGTGGTTAAGTTAGTAAGCGTTGAGTTGCTTTATATGTGTTGGCGTAAACCACCAAGGGCTGATTTGGTGACCAGGGATCACAGGGATCCATGAGAGAGGAATCCCCTTGTTATTCAATTTTGAATAGCAAGGGGATTCTTTCCCATGGATCCCCTTGTGATCTCTGATCATCAAACCTGTCCCAAAGGGGTTGAAAGGGAAATGTGCCCTTATGCCATTTCTAGTTGTTTTGATGATTAAATGCTCAACACACCACTTTAAACTAACACTCTTTATGAGCATGAGCACAGGTGTAGCAAAAGCAAATTGGAGATAAGAAGTAGGTTGAAGTAGAAGGCCAAAAGTGGAACTCTGGGAAAAGCTACAAAAAGATGAGGTTTAAGTCCTTGAATAAGTTGCACATACATAATATTATGTTTCTTGCACCTTCGCTTGGCCTCTGACTCGCAAGAAAAGTAACATTTGGACTTAGTTTAGTTGTGAAGACATTGGAAATTTTGGAGAAAAGGAATGAAAGAGGTATGATCCCAACACTTAGTAAATTATTTTAGTTCCTAACTATGTTTATCTAAGTGCTAGGGAACCTCTCAAGAACAGCCAAAAGAAGTTGTAGAAGTTTGGCCCAAAAGAGCCAAACTTGTGCTAGTCTACGACCCACCGGACTATCTGGTGATGCGTACGACCAAAGACGCTGCTCTTGGGAATTTTAATTATTAAATTCACCAGACAGTGAACATTGTCAAGTGCACCGGACAAGGTTTTCAACGACTCTCTCCGCAGGTGAGCGCTAGCTGCCAATGACTAGCTGACGTGGCAGCTGTTCGGTAGCGCACCGAACTATCCGGTGCCACGACAGAAAAGGAAGACGGCCAATCAGATCGGCTGCCGACCGTTGCTAATAGTGCACTGTACTGTCTAGTGAGCTCACAGATAGGGAAGTTTTCTAACTTCCTTGTGGAGAAGGCAATGACTCTTAGGCCTCTTGGGGCTATAAAAGGAGTCCTTAGGCACACTCTTATGGTACCCATGCATCTCAAGTGCACATTACAACTCTGAGACTCTGCGACCACGCTGTTCAGTGATTTCAGAGAAATTTGAGCGCTGTTTCTCAGCTATGACTCTGTCGATTTGTTCTTGCGCTCTTGTATTTGCTTTTTGTGCGTGTGTCGCTGCATTATGCTCTTGTGTGCATGTTCTTACTCCGTCCTTACTCTTATTTTGATTGTGATCATTTTGTGTAAGGCATGAGAGACTCCAACTTGTGGAGATTCCTCACAAACGAGATAAAGATATAAGAAAAATACCGTGGGACTCAAGTTTGATCTTTGGATCACTTGAGAGGGGTTGAGTGCAACCCTTGACCGAAGGAGTTCACCACAACGTGGAGGTAGGCTTTGATCGAACTACGGGAAAAAATTGATGTGTCTCTTGTCCTCTTTACTTTACTGCGATTTTTGTCTTCCTTTAGTGCTAAGTGAAAGGGAATTAGGCTTACACCTAGTTCCTAAATAATTTTGGTGGTTGAACTGCCCAACACAAACAATTGGACTAACTAGTTTGCTCCAGTGTATAAGTTTTACAGGTGCAAAAGGTTCACAACAAGCCAATTAAAAGGACCAAAGTTGGGTTCAAATAAAGGAGCAAAGGTCAACCGAAAGCACCTCTGGTCTGGCGCACCGGACTGTCCGGTGTGCCACCGGACATGTCCGGTGCACCAGGGGACTCCGACTTCAAACTCTTCACTCTCGGGAATCTCCGAAGGCCACTCCGCTATAATTCACCGGACTGTCCGGTGTACACCGGACATGTCCGGTGCTCCAAGGAAGAACGGCCTCAGGAACTCGCCAGCCTCGGGTTTTCACTTCGGTTGCTCCGCTAAAATTCACCGAACTGTCCGGTGTAGCAGCGGGGCAACGGCTATATCGGCGCCAACGGCTTCCTGCAGCGCATTTAATGCGCGCCAGAGGCGCGCAGTCGTCAGGCACGTGGGAGCAGGCGCACCGGACAATCTACAGTTCATGTCCGGTGTGCACCGGACATCTAGGCGGGCCCAGAAGTCAGAACTCCAACGGTCAAATTGCAACGGTTTTGGTGACGTGGCTGTCGCACCGGACATGTCCGGTGTGCACCGGACTGTCCGGTGCGCCATCGAACAGACAGCCTCACCAAACGGCTAGTTTGGTGGTTGGGGCTATAAATACCCCCAACCACTCACCATTCATGGCATCCAAGTTTTCCACTTCCCAACTACTTACAAGAGCTCTAGCATTCAATTCTAGACACACCCAAAAGATCAAATCCTCTCCAAACTCCACACAACGCCCTAGTGATTAGAGAGAGTGATTTGCTTGTGTTCTTTCGAGCTCTTGCGCTTGGATTGCTTTCTTCTTTCTTGATTCTTTCTTGTGATCAAACACTCACTTGTAATTGAGGCAAGAGACACCAATCGTGTGGTGGTCCTTGCGGGAACTCTGTGTTCCAAGTGATTGAGAAGAGAAAGCTCACTCGGTCCGAGGGACCGTTTGAGAGAGGGTAAGGGTTGAAAGAGACCCGGCCTTTGTGGCCTCCTCAACGGGGAGTAGGTTTGAGAGAACCGAACCTCGGTAAAACAAATCCGCGTGTCTCACTTCATTATTCGCTTGCGATTTGTTTTGTGCCCTCTCTCGTAGACTCGATTATATTTCTAACGCTAACCCGGCTTGTAGTTGTGATTATTTTTGAGAATTTCAGTTTCGCCCTATTCACCCCCCCCTCTAGGCGACTTTCAATTGGTATCGGAGCCCGGTGCTTCATTAGAGCCTAACCGCTCGAAGTGATGTCGGGAGATCACACCAAGAGGGAGATGGAGACCGGCGACAAGCCCACTACGAGCCAAGGGAGCACTTCATCGGAAGAGTCCCGCACCAAGAGGAAGGAGAAGAGGAAGGACTCCTCCAAACGGAAGGAGAAAAGATCTTCTTCCTCACACCACAAGGAGAAGAAGGAAAAATCTTCTTCCCACAAGTCGCATCAGAAAGGCGACAAGCACAAGAGGATGAGGAAGGTGGTCTACTACGAGACCGACACTTCATCAACATCCACCTCTGACTCCGATGCACCGTCCGTAACTTCTAAGCGCCAAGAGCGCAAGAAGTTTAGTAAGATCCCCTTACATTATCCCCGTACATCTAGACATACTCCATTACTTTCCGTTCCATTAGGCAAACCGCCAACTTTTGATGGCGAAGATTATGCTAGGTGGAGTGATTTAATGAAATTTCATCTAACCTCACTCCACAAAAGTATATGGAATGTTGTTGAGTTTGGAGCACAGGTACCTTCTGTAGGGGATGAGGATTATGATACGGACGAAGTGGCCCAAATCGAGCACTTCAACTCCCAAGCCACAACCATACTCCTCGCCTCTTTAAGCAAGGAGGAATACAACAAAGTGCAAGGGTTGAAGAATGCAAAGGAGATTTGGGACCTACTCAAGACCGCGCACGAGGGTGATGAACTCACCAAGATCACCAAGCGGGAAACGATCGAGGGGGAGCTCGGTCGCTTCCGTCTTCGCCAAGGGGAGGAGCCACAAGATATGTACAATCGGCTCAAGACCTTGGTGAACCAAGTGCGCAACCTCGGGAGCAAAAAGTGGGATGACCACGAGGTGGTTAAGGTTATTTTAAGAGCTCTTATTTTTCTTAACCCCACTCAAGTTCAATTAATTCGTGGTAATCCTAGATATCCACTAATGACCCCCGAGGAAGTTATCGGGAATTTTGTGAGCTTTGAATGCATGATTAAAGGCTCAAAGAAGATCAACGAGCTTGACGAACCTTCCACATCCGAGGCGCAACCGGTGGCCTTCAAGGCAACGGAAGAGAAGAAGGAGGAGTCTACACCAAGTAGACAACCAATTGACGCCTCCAAGCTCGACAATGAAGAGATGGCCTTAATCATCAAAAGCTTTCGGCAAATCCTCAAGCAACGGAAGGGGAAGGATTACAAATCCCGTTCCAAGAAGGTTTGCTACAAGTGTGGTAAGCCCGGTCACTTTATTGCTAAATGTCCATTATCAAGTGACAGTGACAGGGACAACGACAAGAAGGGCAAGAGGAGAGAAAAGAAGAGGTATCACAAGAAGAAGGGCGGCGATGCCCACGTGTGCCGCGAGTGGAACTCCGACGAAAGCTCCACCGACTCCTCCTCCAACGACGAGGACGCCGCCAACATCGCCGTCACCAAGGGACTCCTCTTCCCCAACGTCGGCCACAAGTGCCTCATGGCAAAGGATGGCAAAAGGAAGAAGGTTAAATCTAACTCCTCCACTAAATATGAATCTTCTAGTGATGATAATGCTAGTGGTGAGGAAGATAATTTGCGTATCCTTTTTGCCAACCTTAACATGGAACAAAAAGAAAAATTAAATGAGCTAATTAGTGCCATCCATGAAAATGACGATCTCTTGGACTCCCAAGAGGACTTCCTAATCAAGGAAAATAAGAAACATGTTAAGGTTAAAAATGCTTATGCTCTAGAGGTAGAAAAATGTAACAAATTATCTAGTGAGCTAAGCACATGCCATGACACTATTGACAACCTTAGAAATGAAAATGCTAGATTAATTGCTAAGGTTGATTCTCATGTTTGTGATACTCCAATTCCCAATCTTAAAAATGATAATGATGATTTGCTTGCTAAGATTAAGGAATTGAATGATTCTCTTGCTAGCCTTAAGATTGAGAATGAAAAATTGCTTGCTAAGGCTAAAGATTTTGATGTTTGCAAAGCTACTATTTCCGACCTTAGAACTAAAAATGATTTGTTACATGCTAAGGTTATTGAATTAAAATCTTGCAAACCCTCTACATCTAATGTTGAGCATGTTTCTATTTGTACTAGATGTAGAGATGTTGATATCAATGCTATTCATGATCACATGGCTTTAATTAAACAACAAAATGATCATATAGCCTTATTAGATGCCAAAATTGCAGAGCATAACTTGGAAAATGAAAAGTTTAAATTTGCTAGAAGTATGCTCTATAATGGGAGACGCCCGGGCATCAAGGATGGCATTGGCTTCCAAAGGGGAGACAATGTCAAACTTAATGTCCCTCCAAAGAATTTATCTAACTTTGTTAAGGGCAAGGCTCCCATGCCTCAGGATAACGAGGGTTGCATTTTGTACCCTGCCGGCTATCCTGAGAGCAAAATTAGGAGAACTCATTCTAGGAAGTCTCACTCTGGCCCTAACCATGCTTTAACGTATAAGGGTGAGACATCTAGCTCTAGGCAACCAACCCGTTCCAAGTTGCCTAGAAAGAAAACTCCTAATGCATCAAATGATCATGCTATTTCATTCAAAACTTTTGATGCATCATATGTTTTAACTAACAAATCCGGCAAGGTAGTTGCCAAAATTGTTGGGGGCAAACACAAGGGCTCTAAGACTTGTGTTTGGGTACCCAAAGTTCTTGTTTCTAATGCCAAAGGACCCAAAACCGTTTGGGTACCTAAAGTCAAGAACTAAAATTGTTTTGTAGGTTTATGCATCCGGGGGCTCAAGTTGGATACTCGACAGTGGGTGCACAAACCACATGACAGGGGAGAAGAAGATGTTCTCCTCATATGAGAAAAACCAAGATCCCCAACGAGCTATCACATTCGGGGATGGAAATCAAGGTTTGGTCAAAGGATTGGGTAAAATTGCCATATCACCTGACCATACTATTTCCAATGTTTTTCTTGTAGATTCTTTAGATTACAATTTGTTTTCCGTATCCCAATTATGTCAAATGGGCTACAACTGTCTATTTACTGATGTAGGTGTTACTGTCTTTAGAAGAAGTGATGATTCAATAGCATTTAAGGGAGTGTTAGAGGGTCAGCTATACTTGGTAGATTTTGATAGAGCTGAACTCGACACTTGCTTAGTTGCTAAGACTAACTTGGGTTGGCTCTGGCACCGCCGACTAGCCCATGTTGGAATGAAGAATCTTCATAAGCTTCTAAAGGGGGAACACATATTAGGACTAACCAATGTTCATTTTGAGAAAGACAGGATTTGTAGCGCATGCCAAGCCGGGAAGCAAGTTGGCACTCATCATCCACACAAGAACATCATGACTAGTGACAGGCCACTGGAGCTCCTACACATGGATTTATTCGGCCCGATTGCTTACATAAGCATCGGCGGGTGTAAGTACTGTCTAGTTATCGTGGATGATTATTCTCGCTTCACTTGGGTGCTCTTTTTGCAGGACAAATCTCATACCCAAGATACCTTAAAGGGATTCTTGAGACGGGCTCAAAATGAGTTCGGCTTAAGGATCAAGAAAATTAGAAGCGACAACGGGACGGAGTTCAAGAACTCTCAAGTTGAAGGCTTCCTTGAGGAGGAGGGCATCAAGCATGAGTTCTCTTCTCCCTACACTCCACAACAAAATGGTGTAGTAGAGAGGAAGAATCGAACTCTATTGGACATGGCAAGAACCATGCTTGATGAGTACAAGACACCGGATCGGTTTTGGGCCGAGGCGGTCAACACCGCCTGCTACGCCATCAACCGGTTATATCTACACCGGATCCTCAAGAAGACATCCTATGAACTCCTAACCGGTAAAAAGCCAAATATTTCATATTTTAGAGTTTTTGGTAGCAAATGTTTTATTCTTGTCAAAAGAGGTAGAAAATCTAAATTTGCTCCTAAAACTGTAGAAGGCTTTTTACTAGGATATGACTCAAACACAAGGGCATATAGAGTCTTTAACAAGTCCTCAGGACTTGTTGAAGTTTCTTGTGACGTTGTGTTTGATGAGACTAGCGGCTCTCAAGTAGAGCAAGTTGATCTTGATGAGATAGGTGAAGAACAGGCTCCATGCATAGCGCTAAGGAACATGTCCATTGGGGATGTGTGTCCTAAGAAATCTGAAGAGCCTCCACATGCACAAGATCAACCATCCTCCTCCACGCAAGCATCTCCACCAATCCAAAATGAGGACGAGGCTCAAGTTGACAAAGATGAAGAAGACAATGATGAGCCACCTCAAGACGATGGCAATGATCAAGGGGGAGACGCAAATGATGAAGACAAGGAGGATGAATAACCAAGGCTGCCACACCCAAGAGTCCACCAAGCAATACAACGAGATCACCCCGTCGACACCATCCTCGGCGACATTTATAAGGGGGTAACCACTCGATCTCGTGTTGCACATTTTTGTGAGCATTACTCTTTTGTTTCCTCTATTGAGCCACACAGGGTAGAGGAAGCACTACAAGATTCGGATTGGGTGATGGCGATGCAAGAGGAGCTCAACAATTTCACAAGGAACGAGGTATGACACTTAGTTCCACGTCCTAACCAAAATGTTGTAGGAACCAAGTGGGTCTTCCGCAACAAGCAAGATGAGCATGGTGTGGTGACTAGGAACAAAGCTCGACTCGTGGCCAAGGGGTATTCACAAGTCGAAGGTTTGGATTTTGGTGAAACCTATGCACCCGTAGCTAGGCTTGAGTCAATTCGCATATTATTAGCCTATGCTACTTACCATGGCTTCAAGCTTTATCAAATGGACGTGAAGAGTGCCTTCCTAAATGGACCGATCAAGGAGGAGGTCTATGTTGAGCAACCTCCCGGCTTTGAAGACAGTGAGTACCCTAACCATGTTTATAGGCTCTCTAAGGCGCTTTATGGGCTCAAGCAAGCCCCAAGAGCATGGTATGAATGCCTTAGAGATTTCCTTATTGCTAATGGCTTCAAAGTCGGCAAAGCCGATCCTACTTTATTCACTAAAACTCTTGACAATGATTTGTTCGTATGCCAAATTTACGTTGATGATATCATATTTGGGTCTACTAACGAATCTACATGTGAAGAATTTAGTAGGATCATGACAAAGAAATTCGAGATGTCAATGATGGGGGAGTTGAAGTATTTTCTAGGATTCCAAGTCAAGCAACTCCAAGAGGGCACCTTCATTAGCCAAACGAAGTATACTCAAGACATTCTAAGCAAGTTTGGAATGAAGGATGCCAAGCCCATCAAGACACCCATGGGAACCAATGGGCATCTCGACCTCGACACGGGAGGTAAGTCCGTGGATCAAAAGGTATACCGGTCGATGATTGGTTCATTGCTTTATTTATGTGCATCTCGACCGGACATTATGCTTTCCGTTTGCATGTGTGCAAGATTCCAAGCCGACCCTAAGGAATCACACCTTACGGCCGTAAAACGAATCTTGAGATACTTGGCTTATACTCCTAAGTTTGGGCTTTGGTACCCTCGGGGATCCACATTTGATTTGATTGGTTATTCGGATGCCGATTGGGCGGGGTGTAAGATTAATAGGAAGAGCACATCGGGGACTTGCCAGTTCTTGGGAAGATCCTTGGTGTCTTGGGCTTCAAAGAAGCAAAATTCGGTCGCTCTTTCTACCGCCGAAGCCGAGTATATTGCCGCAGGCCATTGTTGCGCGCAATTGCTTTGGATGAGGCAAACCCTGCGGGACTATGGTTACAAACTAACCAAAGTTCCTCTTCTATGTGTTAATGAGAGTGCAATCCGCATGGCGGATAATCCCGTTGAACATAGCCGCACTAAACACATAGCCATTCGGTATCATTTTCTTCGGGATCACCAACAAAAGGGGGATATCGAGATTTCTTACATTAACACTAAAGATCAATTAGCCGATATCTTTACCAAGCCACTTGATGAACAATCTTTTACCAAACTTAGGCATGAGCTAAATATTCTTGATTCTAGGAATTTCTTTTGCTAATTTGCACACATAGCACACAAGTATACCTTTGATCATATCTCTTTTATATATGCTATGACTAATGTGTTTTCAAGTGTATTTCAAACCAAGTCATAGGTATATTGAAAGGGAATTGGAGTCTTCGGCGAAGACAAAGGCTTCCACTCCACTCTACTACTCATCCTTCGCCGTCACTCCGAGCATCTCTCCAACTTTGGTATAATCTTCACTCATTTATTTTATGACCAAAGGAGGAGAAAGTACTTCATTGGGCTCTAATGATTCCGTTTTTGGCGATTCATGCCAAAGGGGGAGAAAATATGAGCCCAAAGCAAAAGGACCGCACCACCACCTAACTTTAAAAATTTGGAGATTTTCAATTGGTCAATTTCAAATTAATATCTTACTATGTTCTAAAGGGGGAGGAAGTAGTATTTCAAAAATGGTATATCAAAACCCTCTTGAACACTAAGAGGAGGATCTCATTTAGGGGGAGTTTTGTTTAGTCAAAGGAAAAGCATTTGGATCAAAGGGAGAAAATTTCAAAACTTGAAAATGCTTTGCAAAAATCTTATTCATTTACCTTTGACTATCTTGCAAAAAGACTTTGAAAAGAATTTACAAAAAGATTTGCAAAAACAAAACATGTGGTGCAAATGTGGTCCAATATGTTAAAAACAAAGAAACAATCCATGCACATCATGTAAGTATTTATATTGGCTCAATTCCAAGCAACCTTTGCACTTACAAACCAGTTCAAATTATGCACTTTTACATTTGCTTTGGTTGTGTTGGCATCAATCACCAAAAAGGGGGAGATTGAAAGGGAATTAGGCTTACACCTAGTTCCTAAATAATTTTGGTGGTTGAACTGCCCAACACAAACAATTGGACTAACTAGTTTGCTCCAGTGTATAAGTTTTACAGGTGCAAAAGGTTCACAACAAGCCAATTAAAAAGACCAAAGTTGGGTTCAAATAAAGGAGCAAAGGTCAACCGAAAGCACCTCTGGTCTGGCGCACCGGACTGTCCGGTGTGCCACCGGACATGTCCGGTGCACCAGGGGACTCCGACTTCAAACTCTTCACTCTCGGGAATCTCCGAAGGCCACTCCGCTATAATTCACCGGACTGTCCGGTGTACACCGGACATGTCCGGTGCTCCAAGGAAGAACGGCCTCAGGAACTCGCCAGCCTCGGGTTTTCACTTCGGTTGCTCCGCTAAAATTCACCGGACTGTCCGGTGTACACCGGACTGTCCGGTGTACACCGGACTGTCCGGTGTAGCAGCGGGGCAACGGCTATATCGGCGCCAACGGCTTCCTGCAGCGCATTTAATGCGCGCCAGAGGCGCGCAGTCGTCAGGCACGTGGGAGCAGGCGCACCGGACAATCTACAGTTCATGTCTGGTGTGCACCGGACATCCAGGCGGGCCCAGAAGTCAGAACTCCAACGGTCAAATTGCAACGGTTTTGGTGACGTGGCTGTCGCACCGGACATGTCTGGTGTGCACCGGACTGTCCGGTGCGCCATCGAACAGACAACCTCACCAAACGGCTAGTTTGGTGGTTGGGGCTATAAATACCCCCAACCACCCACCATTCATGGCATCCAAGTTTTCCACTTCCCAACTACTTACAAGAGCTCTAGCATTCAATTCTAGACACACCCAAGAGATCAAATCCTCTCCAAACTCCACACAACGCCCTAGTGATTAGAGAGAGTGATTTGCTTGTGTTCTTTCGAGCTCTTGCGCTTGGATTGCTTTCTTCTTTCTTGATTCTTTCTTGTGATCAAACACTCACTTGTAATTGAGGCAAGAGACACCAATCGTGTGGTGGTCCTTGCGGGAACTCTGTGTTCCAAGTGATTGAGAAGAGAAAGCTCACTCGGTCCGAGGGACCGTTTGAGAGAGGGTAAGGGTTGAAAGAGACCCGGCCTTTGTGGCCTCCTCAACGGGGAGTAGGTTTGAGAGAACCGAACCTCGGTAAAACAAATCCGCGTGTCTCACTTCATTATTCGCTTGCGATTTGTTTTGTGCCCTCTCTCGTAGACTCGATTATATTTCTAATGCTAACCCGGCTTGTAGTTGTGATTATTTTTGAGAATTTCAGTTTCGCCCTATTCACCCCCCCTCTAGGCGACTTTCACTAAGCTTCACTTTTGATATTACTCCTAGTTTAATACACATCTAAAGAGAGCAATCAAGTGAAGAGTCTATTTTTCTCTCCTCTTCTGATCCGAACTTGGTTTTAGTTTACACTAACACTTTTTATAGACCAAGATTGTGTTGTCTGAAGTAAGTTTTGTAGGATCACTCCCCTCTAGGTGCTCTCACATGGAAGTTAAAAAATATTATAAAACATAGATACAGAACGATAAATATCACTATGATATATAAAATTTGTGTGATAAAATATCACAGTAACATTAATATTATATTGATGATACAAATATGTAATATTATATAAATGCGCCGACTCAAATAGAATAAACTTATGTCGAACAAACATTATAATATCACATAAATATGAATAGACCAAGTCACATAATATCAAGGTAGAACGGAAATGGAAAGCAAAACAACTTTGCACCTGGTTTAATTTCTAGAAGTACAATAATTGAAATTCGTTTGTAAAAAGTGTTATGTGGAGATAATCTTTGAAATAATATAGAGTCCAGCAAGAAAAAGACTATTTTATTTTAAAGAGGAAGCAGTCATGCAGTTCATCAATCTAAGATACAAACATCATATGTTGGACACTCTAGAACATCAATGATAAAATAGCTATTTCTTCTTAGACCACAATGTCTATAATAATTGAAGCAACTGATTTTTTGTGTGCATTTGTGTTGCACTTATTCTTTCGAGGTGGCACATTACCCATTGAAATAATTTTGATGTCTTCTTTACAAGAAAAACTAATTAGTTATGATCCATTGTAATCATTTCGATAAATAAAGGACAAAACATGAGAAAAGAAGGTTGTCTCAAAAATACTTGAGGAAATGTCACACCCGATTTTGGAAGGCAAACTGAATGTGAACCATATACGTGCCAGGATCAGAAATTCACGTACACAACGATTACATAGTTGGACATCATCACACAATGCTCAAAATAATAGCGGAAATAAGTACTTTATTACATCACGATGTCTGAAACATTCATAAAGTAATTAACTTAAATTATAATCAAAGCGTTGAATGAAAAGTAGTATGATAAGGCCTTCATAGGCAGCTGATTGGGGGTTTGCTGCTAATCTAATCTAGACTCGTCGAAGTCGTGAAACTCCTGAAAGTCTTCCATGTGGCCTTCAGCTTCTCCTGAGCAATGGTTGTAATGGAGACAACCTGGTGCTTGGTGTTTTAAGCAAGGGTGAGTACACATCAACGTACTCAGCAAATGTCCAGTTTGGCTAAAGTGGACTAGATGTATGTGGGGTGAAGCTTAAAGCAGTTGCTTTTAGTTGGTCAGGTATTTATTACTAGTAGAGAGCCAGGTTTTAATAATAATCCCAAGTTATTAACCCAAAAAGTACTCCCTCTAAGAGGAAATACTAGAATCCATAATTATAATCATCATCATTAAACCATCATCATAAAGGTATCCAGAATAACTCTAATCAAAGGAGCTCCCAAGGCTGCTCATAACAATGAGCATGGCTGATATACCAGTTTCTAACCCTCTGCAGAGCTCGCACACTTTACCCACGAGTCGTGATCCCTTTCTAGCCTAGGTTTGCAAGGCTCGATCTTCACTAGCAAGGTGAATGGCTAGAAATTTACTACGTAGCCTTTACAAAGATTCCCAGAGGTCGTAGCCGACTGTAAGGTTTCTCCAGTTTGATAAACACGGTACTTCTCCCTGCAGGTGGCTAACAAAAGCAAAACGAACAAACCACGGCACCCAGCCTAGGCAGAGCAAGTATTATGCCTAGACCCCATTGACGGCATGTAATACCCAACTTGTAATTTGTGGAGGATAACCAAAAAGGAGAAATGATATTTCTTTGTATATATGTGTGTTATCTATATTTATCATTTCATGAGAACATCACATGTGAACACCATCTTTTAAAAAAACAATTAATAAAAATATATACCACTAAATTATGCATCATGCTGGATTTTTTTTGTGCATTTTTATGACAATCTAAAACAATGTAAAAAGAAATGTATTGAAGGCCAAAGAGGAATTTAAGATCTAAAAGAAATTCTATAATTTAGAAAAGAGAAGAAGGAAATATTATGTGAGTGAAAATATGTATAAAAAATATATAATAAAACATATAAACAAGAATGTATTTATTTACTTCAAAATTTTAATTTGGTACACTCTAATCATTGATGAACCTCAAAACCAAATTCAAATTTGAATCCTAAAAACAAAGAGAAAAGAAAGGAAAAAAGAAAAGAAAAAGATAAAGAACCGGAACTGCTCGTGGGCTGCGAACTGCATTTCCAGCCCACTCACGCTTTCTCTCCGCGCGGCCCACTCCTTATCCAACCTTTTCTTTTGTTTGATCACACTTGCGTGTGGGTCCCTTGCACCAGTAGTGTTCCTGTTCTTCTTCAATCACGCGTGCGCGCGCAGCAACATAATCTCTCCCGGATAGCACGGTGAGGCAGTTGCAACGGCTGATTCCGTCTGCTGGGGGAAGGCTCGGCATAGTCTTGGGTTATAAGTCGGGCCCCAGGCATCGAGGCATAGTCGCTGTCACCCGATCTTGGAGCTGCGAGGAAAGGGAATAGTGGGAGAGCGCCGCCGCAAGAGAGATCTCGCCTGGTCGTCGAACAACCCTTCGAGCCAAGCCACGGGGAACCGCAAGGTGTGGGGCGTGCGCCGAACGACTCCTGCGTCGGAGCTCCAGCGCCAGGGAAAAACCGTCGTGCCATCGCTGGGCTGCGGGAGTCATCATCGTCGGGTGCCGCCGGGGAAGATTTCTATGTACACTCAAATTGAAAGGGGCGTAGCTGGTCTTGGAGCTTCTGGAGATCACCACGAGCCTGCATGTGGCCTCGGCGGGTGGGGATTGTATCGGCTGGGCCATGAATTGCTCGCCAGTCTTCCGTCGTCGCCGTTGTACCACGGACCATCGCGGCCGGGAGCAACTACGTCTATAGCTTCGGTAAGAACCACCCCAATCCGCTCCGCGTTGATGTATGCATCGTGTAGGACTGGTCGATTCTAGGTATGGGGCGGTGATTGGGCGGCGGTCGCCGCGGCGGCGAGAGCGCCACCGCGGCATGGTCGGTGCTGCCACGACTGCGTGCGGAGTTGGGATAATCGGTTCTGACCGTTTGATCGCAGGAAGACGGTCTCTATTTAGTCCGCGTGCTGCTAAGGCATAGTTTAGATCTACACCATTGGATCTCGGGCGTGCGGATCAGATTTTGTGTTGGTGTGGCACACTGCTTGCCGTGGGATCGTGATCCAAGCGCGGGCGTGGTGTACCAGTTCGGGTGTGCGCTCAATCTAATTTGAGTCGTTAGAATTCGATCCGACGGTGGGGAAACAATGACACCCCTTCGGCTGGGTATTCTTCTTAAAAAGCCCCTACAATTTCTAGAAAACAACCCACCATCCTCGCTCACTGTACTCTGTATCTTAGGAATACTTGCGCCATTGCCCATGTGTTTATGCTTAATTGGCGCCCAGTCTAGACAGTGGGAAAAACTTATAAAATAATTTAGAAAATGGATTTTTAATGTGAAAACAATTCCTAGAACTTAGGAAATTCATAGAAAATTCATAATAAGTCCAAAGAAATCCATTCCAATTTCTATAGTTTTATAATACTATTGTTTATCAATTATTGCCACTGTTTTTACATGAAAGTCACATTAAAATTTATTTCCTAATTAATCTTATATCAAATACACAAAACCTTAGGAAATTCATAACTCCTCCGTTTTAACTCTGATTTGATCTGTTCCAGTTGCGTTAGTCCCGTATAAATATTTACTATGAAATAATAACATTTATTACACCATGTTTCATTCTTTTATAACTAGACTTTTATTTAACTTATGTTGGTTAGTCTTCTTAAACTGCTTATCATTATAATATACTAGAATATAATCTATGGTCAATTTATAACTTATATTTAAGTTGAGGTAATTATTTATAGAATAATCTCTCATAAAATTTATATTAACCAATTTATAATATAGTTTAATATTTTAATCACACAGATTTTCTATAAAATCATAACTCCTTAATCGTAACTCCAAATTTAGTGGTTCTCGATTCCGCGACCTCGTAGCTTCGTGTAGATTATTATTATTCAGTTTGTTCTTATGTTTGATGTGATGTTAATTTTATCTTTACCATATTTGTTTGTATTGCTACGACTAGCGCGAGGACACATGTCATCTGAAAAGCAAGTTGGTACCTGGAATCTCAAGTGCCAGGCAAGTTGTGCCCTTGATTCACTTTTGTTACCCAATAATGTTCTTTATAATCATTTACCATGCATAGGTTTAATTTTGATGGGACCCGATAGGTCACCCTAGATTGTTTATCTCATTACCTTGTTTACCCCTGAATCACTTGGGTAGTTTTTGCTATTGCTCTATACGGTTTTGGGATTAATATTTCGTTATATTCATGTTCCAGTTATTTTGTTATTTTATTTATGTTCATGTCAAGATCATTATATTATTGTTAATTGGAACATGGAGCTTAACTTGAGAAACACCACAAGGGAGGAATGGGACCCCTTAGCTAACTAATTAGGGAAGCTAGTGGAAGACTACCTTACCCGAAAGGGGCAAGGGCAGTAGGGGATTGCATGCAAGGATGTTCTTGGGTTGATTTTGCTGCGATGGCGGTCAGACGGGGGATTCTTGCAAGTGCTCTCCCCATAAACTGTAGCGGGTTTTCGGAAGCTAGTGGAACTTTGTAAAGGCCTCGTAGTGGATCCCTAGCCATTCACCTCGGTAGTGTCTAAGGGTCTAGCTAACCCTGGCGACATGGGAAACACGGCTTGTGGGTAAAGGGTACAACCTCTGCAGAGTCTAAAACTGGTATACTAGCCGAGCTCACGGTCATGAGCAGCTCAGGACTCTCTGATGATTAAATTATGGAACCTAAACTCAATTTGTCATTTGCATTTGCATGGGATTTGTTATTAATTTTGTTCTATTATTTTA
Source organism: Zea luxurians (assembly GCA_029449295.1). Classification (NCBI taxonomy): domain Eukaryota; kingdom Viridiplantae; phylum Streptophyta; class Magnoliopsida; order Poales; family Poaceae; genus Zea; species Zea luxurians. The sequence continues at coordinate 21,670,623 of JAOPSE010000037.1, forward strand.
TTATGGTTTGGTATTCACTTACACTTAGTAACTGCTAATAAAATTTTGACCAACTTATAAAAGCAATGCTCAGCTTTAACCTCTATTGTTGATCAGCCTTACACTTCATGAACTCCCACCTTTGGTGAGTTCATGCCACATTATTCCCCACAACTTGTTGAGCGATGAACATGTGTGAGCTCACCCTTGCTGTCTCACACCCCCCACAGGTCAAGAACAGGTATCACTGGAGGAGGTGCATGGTGGATGTGCGCTGTGTTCGTGTGAGATCTAGGTCGTTGTCTCCCAGTTGACTTTCTGGTGCCAAGGATGGATTTTAGATCCTGTTATAGTTATCTTTTATTTTGTAAGACTTCCGCTATGTAATAAATACTCTGATTATTGTGACATTTATCTCTATACACTCTGTTATTATATATGTTGTCTTCTTGGCGCATGTATGAGATGCACCCGGCTTTGTCCCTTAAAGCCCGGGTGTGATAGAAGTGGTATCAGAGGAAATGTTGACTATAGGACGAAACCTAGATAGAAATGGACAAAACACTTACCTACTTACCTTACCTTGATTCATTCTATACTTATCTTATCTTGATCCTGTCTCACCTTTTGCTAGCATACTCTGATTACTCTCATCTTTTCTGTTCTAAGACAAGATGGATTTCATACCTTGGAATCCTACATTTATGAACTTTTTAATAGATAGGATACCTAAGACAAAAATTCAAACTATTTTCTCTATAAAAAATGTTGGTTGATTGTTCTGATGATCAATGCCTGATTTGCTTCTTTGATTGATTGAAATAGTATAGACGGGCATCTTAGCATGTACCACCATAAGGTAATGAATTAACGTTAGTAGGTGACACACTAATCTACTTAGCTAATAAATCCCCCGCAGTAACATTTCTCGTAATTACTCGCCTTGTCTACAATTCTTCCTTCCTTACCCTGTGTTTCTAACCCAGATGGGCTACCCCTATACTGTTAGAAGAGAGCACTATAGACGTGGTCCTCAGTGTGTCATGGTTAAGAAAGGCAAAGGCAGTATATGCCCTGTGCTAAGGGAACCTTAGAACTCACCAGTTCCAAAGGAGAAAGATTCGAAGTTGAAATTGCAGTAACTACCACCATCGAATTAGCGGCATTCTTAGTAGATGAGAAGTTTGTGGGTGACAACATCCATGCAGTTAGAGATTTTCCGGATGTCTTTCTAGAGGAGTTATTAGGGATGCCACCAGATATGGAAGTTGAGTTGGTTATTGATCTCTTACCTGGGACTACTCCTATTTCTAAATGACCATACAAGATGTCCGTAGAAGAACTAAAGGAATTTAAGAAGCAGTTAACCGAGTTACAAGAGGCTGGGTACATTCGTCCGAGTTCCTCACCTTGGGGAGCGCCGGTTCTGTTTGTACAGAAGAAAGATGGATCACAGCGGATGTGTGTGGATTGTAGATCACTTAATGATGTTACTGTGAAGAACAAGTATCTGTTACCCTGTATTGGGGGTTTATTTGGTCAGATGAGAGGTGCCAGGGTGTTCTCTAAGATTGACCTCAGATCGGGTTACCGTCAAATGAAGATTAGTCTGTCAGATATTCCCAAGACCATTTTCTCGACCCGATATGGTTTGTATGAGTTCACCGTTATGTCATTTGGACTAACTAATACACCAGCCTATTTTATGGATCTAAAGAATAAGGTGTTCATGATCTGGATAGATTCGTCGTGGTTTTCATCAAAGATATTATTATTTATTCCAAGAGTGATAGTGATCATGAGAAATATTTGAGATTGGTGCTACAAGAAGCTACGAGATAATCAACTCTCTGCCAAGTACAGTAAATGCGAGTTTTGGATTGGCGAGGTGCCATTTCTTGGTCATATTATTTCTAATGGAGGAATTTCAGTGGATCCTGCTAAGGTCAAGGAGATAGTGGCGTGGAGCATACCCACTACAGTTACGGAGGTTCGGAGTTTCTTAGGACTTGCAGGATATTATCGGAGATTTATTGAAGGGTTTTCTAAGATTGCTAAGCCCATGACCTCGCTTCTTGAGAAGGGAAGAGAATTTAAGTGGGGCGAGAGGTACCAAGATAGTTTTAACCAACTGAAGTTGAGATTGATGTCACCCCAGTGTTGGTTATGCCAGATCTACAGAAAGGATTTGACATTTATTGTGTTGCCTACGGCTAAGGCTTGGGATGTGTACTTATGCGAGAAGGACACGTGATTGCCTACGCGTCTCGTCAGTTGCGGAAACAAGAGTTAAACTACCCCACTCATGACATAGAACTGGCAGCCGTAGTGCATGCACTTAAGATATGGAGACATTATATTATGGGAACCGAGTGTCAAGTATACATGGATCATAAGAGTTTGAAGTATATATTCACTCAGAAGGATCTCAACCTTAGGCAACGCTGTTGGTTGGAGCTTATTAAGGATTATGATTTGGAGATTCACTATCACCCGGGCAGGGCAAATTTGGTTACAGATGCCTTGAGTCGAAAGGAGCATGTTCATTCAGCTGTTGTTGCCCAGCTACCCGATGAGATTGTTGAGGATTTCAGGAGACTTAACCTGGGGATAGTTGCTCACACTGAAGGAGTTATTATTGATGTGGAACCTACCTTGGAGCAAGAAATCCACAGAAGGACAGATTGGTGATGCTAGGATACAAGAGATTAGGGATCTGATTACTGAAGGTCAAGGTCCGGAATTCACGGAAGATGAACAAGGCACAATATGGTTCAAGGATCGGATATGAGCTCCTGAGAATGATAGCCTTCGTAAGACTATACTGAAGGAAGCCCATGACTCGAATTATTCTATTCATCCTAGGAGTACCAAGATGTATCAGGATTTGAAGCAGAAATACTGGTGGTATGGATTGAAGATAGATGTGGCTGCACATGTGGCTATGTGCGATGTGTGTCAAAGAGTTAAGGCAGAACACCAAAGACCAACTGGACTATTATATCCATTAAAGATACCCGAATGGAAGTGGGAAGAGATTGGTATGGATTTCATTACTGGATTGCCTCGCACCTCGAAAGGATATGATTCTATATGGGTTATTATGGATAGACTGACCAAAGTGGCTGCAAAGGGAACTTGTAGGTGTGCAATCACCACCAAAGTCAAGAGAAAAGAGATCACACATGAAAGGGGTGATTTTACCACACGATTAGATACAAATAGGTTTCGATTTTTTAAGAAACTTCGGAACTGGTAAAAATTTTACTTAAGGAATGCATTAAAGTTATATACTCTTTTGATCCAACACTGATGGCATATGTTGCTTGATTGTTTTAGCAAACAACACAGAAAATCGTTTCCAGGGAGAGATTTATGTGAGATCACATATTAGTGTAGTTCCCTAATGGATCATGACTAGATGCCTCGATACCAGCATGCGCCAAGCAGCATAACCTTGCGTGTACATTCACAAGGGGCTCTCAATTTTGCCGCGGCACCATAAGTCATTAATCATTACACCATTACCGACCATCACCAATAATGAATTCCACATGGCAAAACTAGATTGTGCCAAGATAACACATTGATATAGTCCCATAATGGATTACAACTACTAACCATGATACCCGCACGTTCCAAGTTGCACAATCATGTGTGTACATTCATAGGAGGCCCTCGGCTTCGTCACGGCACCATCGGTTTTAGTCATAACACCTTGACCATACATAACCAATAGGAAATCTCACGCAACACAAATAGACTGAGCCAGGATGACAATATACAAAAGAGACTCCACCTGTAAGAATGATTAGAAGTAGAGAGCCAAATAGAACATGGCCTTTTGAAATGAACAAGATATGGCCAAAACCTAAAATTGTTAATGAGGGAGTACGATGGGAGACTATTATTTCAGCCCCAAGCATATTTCTATGTCCATCGCAGAAATTATCAAGTCAATAATTAGCGTCTAATTAGATATGGAAGGGAAACAATCATAAGATTAAATTTATAAGCCTTCAAGAGATATGAAAAAAATCAAAGGCATTAAATTCAAGAAAATGATTGGGCACTCCTTTCCAAGGTTGGACTGAGAAAGCAACAATGTGAAACTGATGGAGACACAAACTGAAATAGGGATATCAGCTTGCACTGGATGGTTTTTACCAAAAAACCAGACTAAGGCAGAGTTCAGGATGGATACGTACATAAGAGAAGCATAAATTAATTATCGAGAATGCGGACATGAGATTTTTGTGCTAGTTCAAGATACAAGTTATGCTTGTCTAAGATAGTATCAAAAATCTCTTTACACGAGTGGGCGTACTAGGAAATAACAACAGAAGATTTAGACCAAATGATGTTCGATAGTTTGGAAAAGGTTGTAGCAAACAACAAGACAATGAGGTAAAATTAATAAATGATCCAGAGACTTGGCCAACAAAACTACAACAGGATCCATAAAGGAAAATAGTACTAGGTCCAGATGAAAAGAGATGTCATCCACTAAGATGGATTTCTAGGATGAGCAGAGAAGACATCAACATGAAGTTGGGGCAAAATTTCACATAAAGAAGTATGGCCTAGGTTCGGTTGGTGCAAATACACTAAATACTTTTGAGGCATAAGCATACACACTCAAAAAATTTAGGTTGAACTAGTGATCAGACCAAGGAGACCTACAGACCGCATAGACACATATCTCAAAAGCTCAACACACAAAGGCTAGAAATCACATACACAAGCATGGAACTTCTAAACAAAGGTTTCACTGGGAATCTCAAGGTTGATTAGGCTTGGGATCTTTCCATAAACAAAACAAACAATAGCTCATACTGTTTAAAGGCTAGAGGGTTAAACAATCACAATACCTTCTACCCAATCAAAGCGAGAGCAACACATACATTACCTAAATAGGAAATGTAAAGGACATAGGACAAGGAACTTATCAAAGTTCATAAGATAGCGATACTTCACAAAGTTTCGAATTATTTATTATCAGAATAAAGACGAGGGAAGCACGTTCATTCACAAACACCAATTATTAGAATAAAGGTGAGAGAAGCATATTTGTGCACAAACAACAAACACAATGCAGCAATTAGGATGCATGCTCGTCCTATTTGGCCTCACAAGTTTAGACAACATAACGTGGCAATAACGTTCTATATCGGTGGCATACCTACGTTCTCTCTTGATATATTGCTAGTCATCAGCTACATATATGGGTTCAAAGTTAGTGTACCTGCAGAAAATTCTATCACAGCCCAGTTCCCAATGATGCAATTCACACATGACAGTTTATCACAGTTTATACTCCATATATTTCTATATGGAGGCCAGCTCCTCATTAAGCGCTGAGCCACGCATAGGCACCACTGCCACCCTTTAACCACAAGGTAGCCCATTGTGGCACATTACACTTTTCAGTATTCCCATGTTTGTATACCCATACACCTCCATGGGGTACTGAATTCCCAGAAAAGTAATTACTCCACATCATAGCCTTCATATATATATATATGTAGAACTTGTATATAGTTAAGCGCTTTTATGTTCTTCCCTAGACCGACGTTTGTTCGGTCATGCTCTCACATCTCACCTTACTGAGTGTCGATCCATTCAAGACTGAATGGCCTCAAAAATAATATTACACATGTATGCATTACCCATTCCAGGTTGTGGGTTAGTATTCTGAACTAAGCCACCTAATAGTCCTTAATTTAGGGCTTAAGAGAGGATGTCGCTAGCATTATAGTTTTTAAATCTATTTTTCAAAACCAAACAATGTGTTTAGTTAAAAATAGGTTTTCAAAACCAAAACTTTATTTTGAAAATATGTATGTGACCATATTATACTTAATCTTGCTCCGATACCAGCTATTGCAGAACCTCCAAAGTTATTGGGCCCACATGCACATGTCCTTGTCTCAAAGACCTCAGACGACTATGCATGTGCACCAAACAACTTAACAGGATCTATCCGAGTGTCCTAAGGACCCTAGATAAACATTTACCGCCAAGATCGCAGGATTAAGTAAACACAAATCACATACCAACATTTGTAGCAAAAATTCTTTATTACAAAATGGTTACAAGTTACAACATTTACAAGTTATAACAAGATTACAATGTATATCATCAGAGTCGATTACAAAAGCAATTGATTCAAAAGATTCCAATTTGCATGTATAAAACATTTATAAGTTTTAAAATACATGCTAGCTTCAGTGACAATCCTCAATAAAGAAGCTAAAGACGGGATATACTTATAGAAGAAGACCGAGCCCACCGGCACTTAACATCAATCACAATCAAAGTGACTCGTAACGTGTAGCAACAATGGGAATAAAATCCTGAGTACGCAATTACTCAGCAAGACTTACCCGACTAAAGAAAAGACTCTCAATGGTATGCTGGTTTTAAAAGGATTCAAGGTAAGGCTCATCAAGTTTCAAAGACTCATTTTTGCAGAAAAGCTTACTAGTAGCGGATCCTTATGCCAAAATTTTACTTCATATGTTAATTACTTTTCCTGAATCTAGATTTGCCTAATCTAGAGCATTCACTTGTCCTACACTAGCTTCATTTTAGCAGCTTTAGTTTCACTTGTTATCTACGATGAGGGTCGAAGATCTAGTCTTCATATCCGAGAAGTTCGTCGATCCGAATCGATTAATACCCAGCTGGGGATCTCCAATCACATGACATATGTAGCACTTAACCCTTGCATATGTCAACTCACACCCGGGTTTCTCAAGACAAGAACGGGTCCCCGCCAATCGAGAGCTCAGTACCCCACCATCCAGCCTCTTGCCAGGTGCCGGTGGATACACGATACTCTCGTCATCTCTCCACTCCCATTGCGGGCCGACGTTTCTAGTATTGGTCCAGCCGAGGCTAAGCTTACCCATGACGAGGCATGTGGCCAGTTAAAGCGTCCTAGATCAGAAGGCCAACAATCGTTGCGGTCCTTAAACGACACATACGGGTGACCTTTCCTACTCAACATCTGGTCTCATCTTCGCGAGTACCTGATAGAGGTACGATACTGGAACAATGAATTCATCATCGCTAGTGAAGCTTTCATTATTACAAGTTCCTTTTTCATAAAACCCATATCTAGTGTTACACATCATTTTTTTAAAAGAAACAACTTTTAGTTTTTCTAAGCAGGGCTAAGCCTCATTAGTTCTCTTTATAAAACAGGTATCAAGGAAGATAATCAAATTCCAAGAAATAGTAATGCATCAATTGTTTATTCACACAACTCCTATCACCTAATGCAACAGATAAGTGATAAAAGTTTTAAAACAGCGAGGCGGCAAATGCACCGGGGTTTGCCTGGGATAACACTAAGTTAGTGTTTGTTAGATGACACCCACTTGGTGAGCATCTCCTATCCTGGCACTTGATCAGATTATCCAATTTTTAGGTTCAGTCATCAGCATCTTCTTGAGACCAATCCAGCTTTTGGCCTCCACATTATGTGATCAATTTAACGTACCTAAATGATATGCATAATGCACATGAGTGAATAGAAGCAGGAATAGCAATGACTAAATATGGCCACAACGAAGTGGATTAAACACTTAGAGGTGAGACATTACAACACTCAAGGAATACTAGATATCTTTAACTCACTAAATATAACAATCATGTTCCTCCAGCTTAACCCGATCTAACTCAACCATTATGAAATAATAACTATGCATACGCTCTACGTGCCTTAGTTAAAGTCCAACACCAAAAACTTAATAATTCTAAACTCATTAGTCTAAGAAATTTAAATCTAGAACAAGAACATAAGCACGTCAACTTTCTAAACCACTTGACCGGACTAAATTACATACAACGCCAAGAACATCAAAATATTCCTAGATCCAATGGATAACACATTATCAAAAGCATGGATCCTCGCAAAACTACAGTCTCGACAATTACATTCTTTCAGCTTAACCGGATCTTGCATAAAGATCAAACAACAAAACATCCCAACTCCTATGAGCACACACTAGATCACTATGCCTTCACAACAAGTATGATCTTCGAATTAATGCAACCTAACTTAACCATTTATTTAACCATAACCAAACACAAGTCTTACACTAGACCATAACATCAATAGATCACAATACTTAGACTTGACACTTTTGAATACTCAAGACTTGGAATGAGTATAGGAGTCATTTAACTAACTTTATAAATTACTTATCCAGGTTAACTAGTACAATATTTCGACTTACTAACTTTGGACACCCCATAATCGGAACAAGGCTGACAGCAAGTTAATTAACCTCTTAACCCAACAAGGTTTTGCGCAAGCATCGAGGAAGCAATATATCAAACACATGACACGAGGCATTTTAACCAACTCTTGATTTATAACTACAAGAGCATACAAACATAGATAAAGCTACTCCCAAACCATAGGTATTATGATCGACGGATTACTAAATCTTGGCACACACCAACTAGATAGGACAGCACATTCCTTGATTAAGTAGGCAGAGTGTCGTCAAACATTACATATTCAAATAGCCATCAACATCTATTTACGACCGCTATCCCACCACTAGACATAGCATATAATGACTACTAGCAAAGCATTAATTTCCTCAAGTAAACTAAATCGGCACAACAACAGCGTTAGAACCTATAAGCTAGCCGGATAAAATACTCAATCTATCTTTTATATTATTAATCCACTCACGCTATGTATATACGTCTGCCAACACATTCTTCATCTAACTCGCATTTCTAACTTAGATTCCACACGCCTATGAAGCGTTACTTCACAAACACGAACTTAAACAAATCATGATATACAATGAAGCATTTTAACAAACAATTAATACAACCACAACACACGGTTGCTACCATCCAGAGAACTGACATAACTAATATAACTAATTAATCCAATCCTTGAACCAATAGTAGGAACTAGCGAATCAGTGTACTATAACTAATCGATGCAAAATTCATGAGAACGACGATGATTCCGGTTCAGACCATCCATCAAACACTTAGCGCGTGATGAACAACATCCTTCTCGTCGTCGCCCAATAGCTAGAATTCCACTTCTATCATCAACCACACAAACCATCAAATTAGAAATAGTGCCAAGCAAAGGCACACTCACGAGATCGATGGCCAAGGCACAACGACGGGCAGATATGCAGAACTGGACCCAGGCGAGTAGCGAGTTGTCGGGCAAGCACTTGGACGAGGCAAAATGACGGTGGTTGGCGTCTAGAGCTTGGGTGATGCCACGAGAGGAGGGCTGGCTCGACGACTTGGTAGAACAAGATCTCATCGCAACTAGAGGGAACGAGAATGGCGGACGTTGGCGACATCTGTGAGCCCTGAAAGCATGGCGCGTGCGAATGACGTGATGGACGGTGGCCGGATCGACGGTAGGGTCCGGGCTCGCATCCAGCAATTAGTTCCACAAACGGGAAGCCGATAGCGCTGGGCTTGGGCGCGTGAGGGCAGAGGGGTAGTGAGCTGTGGTGTCAGCCAACATGTCGAGCTAGGAAGGAGTACGAGAGCTACTGGGGTGGGGTGAGGGAGAACGTCGAGGAAGGGACAGAGTGGAGGGGCTCACGCTAGGGATGACCGGCTCTGGGGCAGTGGCGAGCGCAGGGCATGCTCGACCAGAAGCTAGGGCGATGCGACGAGGTGGAATAGAATCGGGCGTCTAAGTGCAGGACTGCAGGGGATAGAAGACGTGTGCGATGGGGAGAGGTGGCCGGATAATGGAGTCCTGCTGATGACGTGGTCCATATAAGGAAGCGAGAGACGCGTGGAAGAAAAGCTGGGGATAAGGAGAGAACTAGAAAGCGGTGACGAGCAGATAAGGGAGAAATAAGATTTCCCTTTTCCATTTTATTTATGTTTATTTTTCAAAATGTATTATATAAACATCCAGGCTCCAAGGTTTGGGTTTAGAAGAGCCTAAATGAGCTACACTAAATTAATACTGGTAATGATAGTTTAGATGGTGTTTGTTTTAGTTGAAATCGAACTTGAATTTATCTTATTTTTATTTCTTTTAGTAAAAGAAAATTTTAGAAATCCGAGTTCTAGAATTAGAATTTGTGCAAGATCTAAATGGACTGGAAAGAGGTGACATAGAAATAAGATGGGTACACGTGTTCTCACGGGTGATGTCACCTGTTGTTTTTATAGGCGATTGGTTGTACGCTGTCCACACACAGGTTCACACCTGCCACATGTTCCGATTCTGGCCCACAGAGAGATGTGTGCATCACAGGCGTGAAGGAATTCGGAATGCAATTTAAGAATCAGATTTAGTTTAAGGGTTAGAGTTTGGGCAAGACGTCGACCAAACATTTGTTTCGAAAGCAACTCGATTAAAAAACTTAATGCCTTGTATTTCTTGGATATGGAACATGGTTGAGTTTACAATACTGGACCCCAAAACTGAGATCTAAACGAGGTATAACTAAATCGGACCACCACAAAATAGGTCGACAATACTTGAGACAATGTTTAGGCAAGATGTCGATGGATCAACCCTAACGATCACAGAGTCGATATATTAATATCGTGCTTAATTCGATTTAAATAGAAACCCGATAATTCATCCACAGCCGAACTCCCGATTTCACGGTCACGGATAATTTGCTAGAAAGCAAAACGAAATTGTTAATCCATAGACACGATTTTTCGGTTAACATGCAGGGTCTAAAAGATGTATACAAGGGTCGAACCAAAAACTAGATCGACAATAATATTTAGACATGACTTGATGTCATGAATACTCCGAAGTCAGATGAATCCTCACACGTTATTTATATTTGAAGATTTTGATCGGGACGAGAAACACACGGACTGAACCAAATGAGATCAGCTTCCATATTTTAAGTTGTATTCGATTTGAAATCAAATAATTTTATCCGCAATCTGAACAGGAAAACAGATTAATTACGAAAACTCAATATCGGCTCTAATTATCTCGCTCTAGTTTAATCTCGCATCAATACTCTTTTTGCCGAGTTCTAATAAAATTTACTTGGGTCAAAAATCATAAGAGTGGGTCAAGGTTCCAAATTCATATTTGCTTACTCGATAGATTTTAATTAGGCACAAGAGTCGTTAATTCACGGAACAAATATGTTTCTAACTTTGTGAAACATTTAGAACAGACCGGATAGGCATAGATGAAAATGATATCGAAATTATTTAAGATGAATATTAGAACACAGAGATCTTTATTATTGCCGATATCCCGTGCTTGAGTCCATAAGCATATTTTAACAGGAGGTAAACCCCAGGGGTGTTACAACGACCATCAGCCCAGATGGCACCCACGCATCCATCAAGAACGAACCCTTGGATTTGGATTCAACTACTCTGATTAAACATCACTTATCCCGAACTGGAATCGACCCGTGGCCATCCAATTCGAGATCGACCTAGACGACCCGAGCCGAACCGGTACCCACGATATAATCTCTGTCGATCATCTGCTTATCAACCATCGGGATTTACTAAAATCACGATCTGATCCTAGCCGCTAACCCCGGATCTAATGGCCACGCTCCACTCTTCCTCACCCGGACACAGACAGTGCGGTGCCCGAGCAGAACACGGCGGCGTTCCACGCCGGCGAACACCCAACCCAGCACCCTGGTACTCAAACCAACCACTAGTGCATGCAATACAATGAGAGAAGAAGGACGAATAGCGTGGGGGCTACTTACTGGAGATGGCAGCCGACAGAGCGCTGGCCGCGGCGAACGGCGGGTCGGCGCTGTCTGCCAGTACCGGCGAGAAATCCCGGTGAGCTCGGTGGGGCTCCCCGTCCACAGAGACCACAAGCATATTCCTGACGTTTCAGCGAATCTCCCTGGCCATATGCTCAATCCGAATGACGGTCCTTCCTCCATTTGGCCCGCGGCGGCGCTTCTTCCTTCTCCCTCTCAATTCGACGGTGGATGATGATGGCTCAGCCATGGATTCAGGGAGACGAGGCTTGGTTCCCCATTATATACCGAGGAGTGCAAGAGACTGGGAGGTCGGTTACACCAAGGCACGGACTAGGTCGTGGCTGGAACCAGCCCCACGGAGCTCGTGGTGTTTGTTGATGGAGCTATGGAGGGGATAACGCTGACGAACCAGCCCCACATGTCGGCGATGCCATCGCGTGCGTGAGGGGTCGAATGAGACTAGCCCAATGGGTCCAGGCGACAACGTCGGTAGGATGGCTAGTTGGTGTGGTGTTTCTGGGCCGGCGGGGAAGCTTAAATGGGCCAGGCTCGTGCATTCGGCCCAAAAGCGGACGAGCACATTTCCTTCTCTCATTTTTTATTTTATATTTCTGTTTTGCAATTCTTTCCAAATTTTAAACTTTGGTATTTAAATTCAAATTTATTGGTGAATTTCAAACACAAATTAAGTATACAAATAAAAGTGCCAACATGAAGGAATATAGTTATTCATGTATATTTTCCATTATATTGTATATTCTTTTCTTTCCCTTCTCTTTTCTCCTTCCATTTTCAAATTCTAATTTTTCAAACTTAAACTTGTCTCACAAATTTGAATACAAACATACAAGAACCCAGCATGAAATGGACATTCCTGTATTTATTTATTTGTTATTTGACTACTTTAATTCCATTATTTGAATATGCACAAAGGAAAATGAGATCAAGAAATTCCCAACACACTAGCATATAAGTATATTTATTTATTTATCCTATTATTTTTTTCTTATACAAATTTTAGGCTTTACATAGACTCAGGAAGTCCAGGCAATTGGGTAGACCTTGGCAGTCATGCAACAAGTTCAACAGCAACCTCAACCCCAGCCGCAGATGCAGATGTCGTAGATGCCCAGAGATAAGTGTGTGGAGTTCATGATATGTCATCCCTGTGTGTTCGCTCACTCTGCTAACCCCATGGATGCCAACGACTGGCTGTGTACCGTGGAGCGGGAGTTGCACACTGCTCAGTACAACAACAGAGAAAAAGTTATGCATGGTCCCCATCTGTTAAGGGGAGCAGCTCAGTTCTGTTGGGAGTCCTTTCTCGTCACCCACGCCGATCCTGAGGCCATTACTTGGGAAGAATTCAGAGATAACTTTCGTCGGTGTCATGTTCCAGCAGGTCAGATGATAGTTAAAAAAGATGAGTTTCTGACACTAAAGTAAGGACCCATGTCAGTCAGTGAGTACAGAGACAAGTTTCTGCAACTGTCCCCCTATGCTCCTAAAGTTGTCAATGCTAATGCCAAGAGGCAGTACCATTTCCTTAGAGGCTTGGTTGATCCCCTGCACTATCAGCTAATGAATCATATGTTCCCCACCTTTCAGCACCTGATCGACAGAGCCATCATGGCTAAGAAGAAGTGCAAAGAGATGGAAGATCAAAAGCGCAAGATTGGTGGACCTCTGTCTAGGAGCAACAATCACCCCTGTTTCTCAGGTAATCCACCTTAGCAGTTCAAGAAGAATCACCCTCAGGGATATCAACAGTAGAACCAGCATCTGCCTTAGCAGCAGTTTTAGAGGCAGTACCCTCAGCATCAGCAGCAGTATCGCCAGAATAGCCAGTCAGGAGGAAGTCAGTTCCAGAGGCAGAATAATCATGCACCTCGTCTTCCTGCCCCAGCAACCAACCAGAGCAGTCAAGCAACCCTAGTGCAAGGAGGATGCAGAGGATGCTTCCATTATGGAGAGCACGACCATTAGGCGATGAATTATCCAAAGAAGATGGCTCAACAACAGCCGGCCCCCAATGCCCTAGCAAGGTCGAATGCACCTCAGCAGGGAGCAGGCAATCATGTTTAGACGCGCTACAACCATGTCACGTTGAACCATCTGGAGGCCGAAGCAGTTCAGGAAAGCACCAGACATGATAGTAGGTACGTTTTCATTTGAATCCCACATTGCAAAAGTGTTATTTGATACTGGAGCAACACATTCATTTGTTACTGCATCATGGGTAGAAGAGCATAATCTCCCAATAACCACCATGACAACACCAATTTAAATTGATTCGGCTAGTGGGGAAGTCCGAACCGATAGAATATGCTTGAATGTAAGAGTGGAAATAAGGGGGATAGAGTTCCCCGCTAACCTGATAGTGATGGGTACTTAGGGAATAGATGTTATCCTAGGGATAAATTGGCTAGATAAGTACCAAGCAGTTATCAGCCGTGACAAGAGGACTATGAAGTTGGTGTCCCCACTAGGAGAAGAGGCGGTGACTAAGCTAGTCTCACCTGAGTCAAGTAAAGGAGGTTGCCACCAGATGGTTATTGATAGAAAGGAGGTCGATCCACTCGAGGCTATCAAGGTTATGTTAGAATTTCCGGATGTGTTCCCTAAAGATTTATTAGGTATGCCACCGAAGCAGAAAGTTGAGTTTGCTATAGAGCTTATTCTTGGCACCGCCGCTATTTCCAAGAGAGCCTATAGGGTATCTAGACCTGAATTGGTTGAGCTCAAGAAGCAGATAGATGAGCTACCGAAGAAGGGTTACATCAGACCAAGTACCTCACCTTGGACCGATCCTGTCCTATTCGTGGAAAAGAAAGATGGTACCAGAAGGATGTGCATCGATTACAGAGCTCTGAACAAAGTCACAATCAAGAACAAGTACCCCCTACCTAGAATAGAAGATCTGTTAGACCAGCTAAGGGGAGCCAGCGTGTTCTCGAAGATACATTTGAGGTCAGGTTTTCATCAGCTTAGGATCCAGCCTTCGGACATCCCGAAGGCGACTTTTATTACTAGCCATGGTTTATATGAGTACACAGTCATGTCTTTTTGTCTGACGAATGCGCTAGCCTTCTTCATGAATTTGATGAACAGTGTGTTTATGGATTATCTAGACAAGTTTGTGGTGATGTTTATTGATGACATTCTCATATATTCTCAAAGTGAGGAAGAGCATGTGGATCATATGAAGATGGTATTGCAGAGGCTACGAGAGCACCAGTTGTATGAAAAGATGATCAAGTGCGAGCTCTGTATTGATGAAGTCCTATTCTTAGGTATAAAAAGAGATGGGTTGGCAGTGGATCCAAAGAAGGTAGCAGACATTCTGAATTGGAAAGCACTGACAGATATTCGAGGAATGAAGAGCTTCATTAGAATGGAGGGATACTAACGGCAATTCATTGAAGATTTTTCAAAGATTGCGAGACCAATTACAGCTCTGCTAGCAAATAAAGTTGAGTTCAAGTGGACCCATAAGTGGCAAGAGGCCTTTAAAGCACTGAAAGAGAAGTTGACTACAGCGCCTGTCTTAATTCTGCCTGATGTTCACAAGCCATTCTTGGTGTATTGCGATGCTTCCTACACTGGCTTGGGATGTGTATTGATGCAAGAGGGAAGAGTTGTGGCATATTCATCCCGATAGCTGAAGGTGCATGAGAAGAATTATCCAATCCATGACCTGAAATTAGTAGCAGTGGTTCACGCACTGACGACATGGAGGCACTATATGTATGGGCAGAAATGTGATGTATACATAGACCACAAGAGTCTGAAGTACATATTCACCCAATCGGAGCTGAATATGAGGCATTGATGATGACTAAAGCTTATCAAAGACTATGAATTGTAGATTTACTATCATCCAGGCAAAGCGAACGTGGTGGCAGATGCTTTAAGCAGAAAAAGTCAAGTCAACATGATGGCCGTTCACCCGATGCCTTATGAGTTGGTCAAGGAATTTGATAGACTAAGCCTTGGATTTTTGAACAGCACGCAAGGAGTAACAGTTGAACTAGGGCCCACCTTAGATGGGAAATCAAAGAAGCGCAAAAGAACAATGAGAAGATCAATGAAATTTGGTAGCTGATTCTAGAAGGAAGAGGCAAAGATTTTCGAGAAGGTGCAGAAGGTGTGGTATGGTTTAAAGACCGTTTGTGTGTTCCCAATGTCCAATCAATTCGGGAGTTAATCCTCAAGGAAGCTCATGTGATAGCCTATTCCATACATCCTAGAAGCGAGAAGATGTATCAGGACCTAAAGAAGAAATTCTGGTGGTACAGAATGAAAAGGGAGATTGTAGAGCATGTGGCTATATGTGACAGTTGTTAGAGAATCAAAGCAGAGCATCAAAGGCCTGCAGGTTTGTTGCAGCCGTTGCAGATTCCTCAATGGAATGGGATGAGATCGGAATAGACTTCATAGTCGGGTTACCCCGCACTCGAGCCGGCTATGATTCAATTTGGGTGGTAGTGGACCGCTTAACCAAGTCAACCCACTTCATACTTGTTAAGACCAACTACAACAGTGCAGTATTAGTAGAGCTATACATATCCCTGATTGTTTGTCTGCATGGTGTGCCAAAGAAGATAGTGTTAGACCGAGGAACACAGTTCACCTCTCATTTCTGGCAGCAGTTGCATGAAGCTTTGGGTACACATTTGAATTTCAGTTCAGCTTATCATCCGCAGATAGACGGTTAGACTGAAAGAACTAACCAAATCCTAGAAGATATGTTAAGAGCCTGCGCGTTGCAAGATAGTCCGAATGGGACAAGAGATTACCCTATGCAGAATTCTCCTACAACAACAGTTACTATGCTAGTTTAAAGATGTCACTGTTTTAGGCACTTTATGGAAGGAGTTGCAGAACTCCGTTGCACTAGGATCATCCTGGAGAGAAGCAAGTGTTTGGGCCCAACATTTTGCTCGAAGCCGAAAAGAATATCAAGATGGTTCGAGAGAATCTGAAGATAGCACAATCAAGGAATTGAAGTTATGTAGACACAAGAAGAAGAGAGCTGAGCTTCGAAGTGGGAGATTTTGTCTACCTAAAGGTATCGCTTATTAGAGTCATAAGGTTTGGAGTCAAAGGCAAGCTAGCACCCCGATATGTTGGTCCGTACCAAATTATCGCTAAGCGTGGAGAAGTGGCATATCAGCTCAGCTTACCGGAATGTTGGTCAGCGGTGCATGATGTCTTCCATGTGTCTCAGTTGAAGAAGTTTTTGCGTGTGCCAGAAGAGCAGTTGCTAGTGGAAGACCTGGAAGTCCAAGAAGACCTGACCTACATAGAGAAGCTAATGCAGATTCTGGAGACTGCAGATAGTCACCCAGAGGAACACTATCAGAATGTGCAGAGTGAGATGGGATCACCACTCTGATGAAGAAGCAACGTGGGAGTCTGAAGATAATCTGATGGACAAGTATCCCGATCTCTTTGCTGGCCAACACTGAATCTTGAGGGTGAAAGGGAAATGTGCCCTTGGGCCATTTCTAAGTATTTTGGTGATTGAGTGCCAACACAAGTGCTTTTATGCTAATCTATGCAAAGTGGTGGACAAAGTGAAAATCTTGTCAAAAGGTATGTTTCTAGACTTAGTACATTGTTTTTATGGACTAATGTATCGTGTCTAAGAGCTGGAAACAGGAAAGATTGAATTGGAAATGAGATGGCTTTGTTCAGCCAAAGTCTGCTCGGTCTGGGTGCACCGGACAGGTGTCCGGTGGTGCACCGGACAGTGTCCGGTGCGCCAGGCTGGCTCTGGCGAACAGGCTGCTCTCGGGACTTCGACGGCGGTGTACGGCTAAAATTTACCGGTCGGTCCGGTGGCGCACCGGACTGTCCGGTGAGCCGTTCACAGGCAAACTCGTCGCTCTCGAGAGATGATTAACGGCGTACGGCTAAAATTCACCGGACTGTCTGGTGGTGCACCGGACTGTCCGGTGAGTCAACAGTCAGCCGGGGCAACGGTCGGCCGAGGATTCCGCGCGTGACGCGTGGCCGAGCCAACGGTCACATTGGTGCACCGGACTGTCCGGTGTGCACCGGACAGTGTCCGGTGCGCCAACGGGTCTCAGACTCCAACGGTCGGCTTCGCCAAATAAGGAAGGATATCTGCACCGGACAGTGTCTGGTGGTGCACCGGACTGTCCGGTGCGCCAGTCGACAGAAGACAAGATCTGCCTTCCAGGATTGCTCTCAACGGCTCCTAGCTACCTTGGGGCTATAAAAGGGACCCCTAGGCGCATGGAGGAGCACACGAAGCATTCCTTGAGCAATCTTGATCATTCACACTTCATTCTTGCACACTTGTTCGACATTCTAGTGATTTGAGCTCCGTTCTAGTGTGCTAGTCTTTTGAGCTTAAGTCTGGGTCTTGTGTGTGCATGTTCGCTGTGATCTTTGTGTCTTGTGTGAGTTGCTAATCCCTCCCTTGCTCCGTGTTTCTTTGTGATATTCAAGTGTAAGGGCGAGAGGCTCCAAGTTGTGGAGATTCCTCGCAAACGGGATTAAGAAAAGCAAGCAAAACACCGTGGTATTCAAGTGGGTCTTTGGACCGCTTGAGAGGGGGTGATTGCAACCCTCGTCCGTTGGGACGCCACAACGTGGAGTAGGCAAGCGTTGGTCTTGGCCGAACCACGGGATAACCACCGTGCCATCTCTATGATTGATCTCTTGTGGTTATTGTGTTTTGTTGAGACTCCTCTCTAGCCACTTGGCAATTATTGTGCTAACGCTTAACCAAGTTTTTGTGGCTTAAGTTTTCAAGTTTTACATGATCACCTATTCACCCCCCCTCTAGGTGCTCTTAATTGGTATCGGAGCCGTTCTCTTCACAAGGGACTAATCGCCCGAAGAGATGGATCCTAAGGAGAAGAAGGTATGTACTCGAGACAGTACTACTTATGATTCTTCTAGTGATGATGAGTCTAGCGATGAGGAAATAGATTACTCTAGCTTGTTCAAGGGATTGGATAGAAATAAAATTGATAAAATCAATGAATTGATTGATGCCTTGAATGAGAAGGATAGACTCTTAGAGAAACAAGAGGACCTTTTATATGAAGAGCATGATAAATTTGTTAGTGCACAAAATTCACTTGCTTTAGAAGTTAAACGAAATGAAATGCTTTCTAGTGAATTGTCTGCATGTCATGACTCTATCTCAAGCTTAAAGAGAATTAACAATGATTTAAATGCTAAATTAGAAGTAGCAAATAAATCTAACTCTTGTGTAGAGCATGTCATGATTTGCACTAGGTGTAAAGATTTTGATATTGATGCTTGTAGTGAACACCTAGTTTCAATTTCCAAATTAAATGATGAATTGGCTAGTCTTAATACCCAACTTAAGACTAGCAAAAGTGAATTTGACAAACTAAAATTTGCAAGGGATGCCTACACAATTGGTAGACACCCCTCAATTAAGGATGGTCTTGGCTTCAAGAGGGAAGTCAAGAACTTAACAAGCCATAAGGCTCCCATCTCCGCCAAGGAGAAAGGGAAGGCCCCTATGGCTAGTAGTGTGCAAAAGAACCATGCCTTTATGTACCATGATAGGAGACAATCTAGAAATACTCATAGGAGTTGTAATGCGTATGATGCTTTTGATTCTCATACCATGTTTGCTTCTAGTTCTTCCTATGTGCATGATAGAAATGTTGGTAGGAGAAATGTTATTCATAATATGACTAGGAGAAATGTTGTTAATAAGAAAGTTAATGAACCTTCTACAATATATCATGCTTGCAATGCTTCTTTTGCCATTTATAGAAAGAATAAGAAGGTGATTGCTAGGAAATTAGGGGCAAGATGCAAGGGAGATAAAACTTGCATTTGGGTCCCTAAGACAATTGTGACTAACCTTGTAGGACCCAACAAGAGTTGGGTACCTAAGACCCAAGCCTAAATTTGCCTTGCAGGTTTATGCATCCGGGGGTTCAAGTTGGATTATCGACAGCGGATGCACGAACCACATGACGGGGGAAAAGAGGATGTTCTCTTCCTACGTCAAGAACAAGGATTCCCAAGATTCAATAATATTCGGTGATGGGAACCAAGGCAAGGTAAAAGGGTTAGGTAAAATTGCTATTTCATCTGAGCACTCTATTTCTAATGTGTTTTTAGTTGAGTCGCTTGGATATAATTTGTTATCTGTTGGTCAATTATGCAAAATGGGATATAATTGTCTATTTACAAATGTAGATGTGTCTGTCTTTAGAAGATGTGATGGTTCACTAGCTTTTAAGGGTGTACTAGACGGTAAACTTTATTTGGTTGATTTTGCAAAAGAAGAGGCCGGTCTAGATGCATGCTTAATTGCTAAGACTTGCATGGGCTGGCTGTGGCATCGCCGCTTAGCACATGTGGGGATGAAGAACCTCCACAAGCTTCTAAAGGGAGAACATGTGATAGGTCTAACTAATGTACATTTCGAAAAAGATAGACCTTGTGCAACTTGTCAAGCAGGGAAACAGGTGGGAGGCTATCATCACACCAAAACGTGATGACCACATCAAGACCCTTGGAGATGCTTCATATGGACCTCTTCGGACCCGTCGCCTATCTAAGCATAGGAGGAAGTAAGTATGGTCTTGTTATAGTTGATGATTTTTCCCGCTTCGCTTGGGTATTCTTTTTGCAGGATAAATCTGAAACCTAAGGGACCCTCAAGCGCTTCCTTAGGAGAGCTCAAAATGAGTTTGAGCTCAAGGTGAAAAAGATAAGGAGCGACAATGGGTCCGAATTCAAGAATCTTCAAGTGGAGGAGTTCCTTGAGGAGGAGGGGATCAAGCACGAGTTCTCCGCTCCCTACACACCTTAGAAAAATGGTGTGGTAGAGAGGAAGAACATGACGCTCATTGATATGGCGAGAACTATGCTTGGAGAGTTCAAGATCCCCGAGCGCTTTTGGTCGGAAGCCGTGAACACAGCTTGCCACGCCATCAACCGGGTCTATCTTCACCGCCTCCTCAAGAAGACTTCATATGAGCTGCTAACTGGTAACAAACCCAATATGTCTTATTTTCGTGTATTTGGGAGCAAGTGTTATATTCTTGTGAAGAAAGGTAGAACTTCTAAATTTGCTCCCAAAGCTGTAGAAGGGTTTTTATTAGGTTATGACTCAAATACAAAGGCGTATAGGGTCTTCAACAAATCATCGGGTTTGGTTGAAGTCTCTAGAGACGTTGTATTTGATGAGACTAATGGCTCTCCAAGAGAGCAAGTTGTTGATCTTGATGATGTAGATGAAGAAGATGTTCCAATGGCCGCAATGCGCACCATGGCGATTGGCGATGTGCGACCACAGGAACAATTGGAGCAAGATCAACCATCTTCCTCAACTACGGTGCATCCCCCAACTCAAGACGATGAACATGTTCATCATGAGGAGGCGCGTGATCAAGGGGGAGCACAGGATGTTCAAGTTGAAGAGGAAGAAGCACCTCAGGCACCTCCAACCCAAGTTCGAGCGATGATTCAAAGGGATCATCCCGTCGACCAAATATTGGGTGATATTAGCAAGGGGGTAACTACTCGTTCAAGATTAGTTAATTTTTGTGAGCATTACTCTTTTGTCTCTTCTATTGAGCCTTTCAGGGTAGAAGAGGCCTTGCTAGATCCGGACTGGGTGTTGGCCATGCAGGAGGAACTCAACAATTTCAAGCGCAATGAAGTTTGGACACTGGTGCCTCGTCCCAAGCAAAATGTTGTGGGAACCAAATGGGTGTTTCGCAACAAATAGGACGAGCACGGGGTGGTGACGAGGAACAAGGCTCGACTTGTGGCAAAAGGTTATGCCCAAGTCGCAGGGTTGGACTTTGAGGAGACGTTCGCTCCTGTGGCTAGGCTAGAATCAATTCGTATTTTGCTAGCATATGCCGCTCACCATTCTTTCAGGTTGTACCAAATGGATGTGAAGAGCGGTTTCCTCAACAGGCCGATCAAAGAGGAGGTGTACGTGGAGCAACCCCCTGGCTTCGAGGATGAACGGTACCCCGACCACGTGTGTAAGCTCTCTAAGGCGCTCTATGGACATAAGCAAGCCCCAAGAGCATGGTATGAATGCCTTAGAGACTTTTTAGTTGCTAATGCTTTCAAGGTTGGGAAAGGCGATCCAACTCTTTTCACTAAGACTTGCGATGGTGATCTTTTTGTGTGCCAAATTTATGTCGATGACATAATATTTGGTTCTACTAACCAAAAGTCTTGTGAAGAGTTTAGCAGGGTGATGACACAGAAATTCGAGATGTCGATGATGGGCGAGTTGAACTACTTCCTTGGGTTCCAAGTGAAGCAACTCAAGGACGGCACCTTCATCTCCCAAACGAAGTACACGCAAGACTTGCTAAAGCGGTTTGGGATGAAGGACGCCAAGCCCGCAAAGACTCCGATGGGAACCGACGGACACACCAACCTCAACAAAGGAGGTAAGTCCGTTGATCAAAAGGCATACCGGTCTATGATAGGGTCTTTACTTTATTTGTGTGCTAGTAGACCGGATATTATGCTTAGCGTATGCATGTGTGCTAGATTTCAATCCGATCCTAAGGAGTGTCACTTAGTGGCTGTGAAGCGAATTCTTCGATATTTAGTCGCTACGCCTTGCTTCGGGATCTGGTATCCAAAGGGGTCTAACTTTGACTTGATTGGATACTCAGATTCTGACTATGCTGGATGTAAGGTCGATAGGAAGAGTACATCAGGGACGTGCCAATTCTTAGGAAGGTCCCTGGTGTCGTGGAACTCTAAGAAACAAACTTCCGTTGCCCTATCCACCGCTGAGGCCGAGTACGTTGCCGCAGGACAGTGTTGTGCGCAACTACTTTGGATGAGGCAAACCCTCC
The DNA here is from genome assembly GCA_029449295.1 of Zea luxurians. Lineage (NCBI taxonomy): Eukaryota > Viridiplantae > Streptophyta > Magnoliopsida > Poales > Poaceae > Zea > Zea luxurians. The sequence continues at coordinate 21,693,202 of JAOPSE010000037.1, forward strand.
GGGACTTTGGCTACCATCTGAGCAAAGTCCCACTCCTATGTGACAATGAGAGTGCTATCCGAATAGCGGAAAATCCTGTTGAGCACAGCCGCACAAAGCACATTGACATCCGTCATCACTTTTTGAGAGACCACCAGCAAAAGGGAGATATCGAAGTGTTTCATGTTAGCACCGAGAACCAGCTAGCCGATATCTTCACTAAGCCTTTAGATGAAAAGACCTTTTGCAGGCTGCGTAGTGAGCTAAATGTCCTAGATTCGCGGAACTTGGATTGATTTATAGCATACATGTGTTTATGCCTTTGATCATGTTCCTTATGCATTTTGTTGCTTACTTGTAGTGCTCAAGTTGTACAAACACTCCTTGGACCTCACAAGTCCCTTTTGCAAGTGATGCACATATTTAGGGGGAGCTGTGCTACAACTTGACCCTTTGAGACTATCCGTTTGCTTGAGTTTGCTTGATTTAGTCTCAAAGAAGGTTGAAAGGGAAAAGGTGGACTTGGACCATGAAAGACTTCCACTGCACTCCGATGAGAGGGTAACTTATTCCAAGTTCATCTCATGTCCCCTTATTGCCTTTGTACTCTTATTTGAAGATCTTGGTGAGGCAATGGGGTTAAAGGGCCAAGATTAATCCCGTTTTGGTGCTTGATGCCAAAGGGGGAGAAAATAAAGGCCAAAGCAATAGATGGATCAGCTACCACTTGAGAAATTTTGAAAATAGTAGATTAGAGTTTTTGGTTTGTCAAAACTCTTTTATTGTCTCTTTTGTCAAAAGTTGGCCTCTTGTGGGGAGAAGTGTTGATTATGGGAAAAGGGGGAGTTTTTGAGATTCTTGATCAATTTCTTTGGATTACCTCTCTTTATGTCTCTACAAGTGGATTTGACTTAGAGATAGGAATTTGAGTTTGATTTGCAAAAACAAACCAAGTGGTGGCAAAGAGTGATCCATATATGTCAAAATTGAATCAAAACAATTTTGAGTGTTCATTTGCATTGTTATTGCACTTGTTCTAGTTGCTTTATGTTGTGTTGGCATAAATCACCAAAAAGGGGGAGATTGAAAGGGAAATGTGCCCTTGGGCCATTTCTAAGTATTTTGGTGATTGAGTGCCAACACAAGTGCTTTTATGCTAATCTATGCAAAGTGGTGGACAAAGTGAAAATCTTGTCAAAAGGTATGTTTCTAGACTTAGTACATTGTTTTTATGGACTAATGTATTGTGTCTAAGTGCTGGAAACAGGAAAGATTGAATTGGAAATGAGATGGCTTTGTTCAGCCAAAGTCTGCTCGGTCTGGGTGCACCGGACAGTGTCCGGTGGTGCACCGGACAGTGTCCGGTGCGCCAGGCTGGCTCTGGCGAACAGGCTGCTCTCGGGACTTCGACGGCGGTGTACGGCTAAAATTCATCGGTCGGTCCGATGGCGCACCGGACTGTCCGGTGAGCCGTTCACAGGCGAACTCGTCGCTCTCGGGAGATGATTAACGGCGTACGGCTAAAATTCACCGGTCTGTCCGGTGGTGCACCGGACTGTCCGGTGAGTCAACAGTCAGCCGGGGCAACGGTCGGCCGAGGATTCCGCGCGTGACGCATGGCCGAGCCAACGGTCACATTGGTGCACCGGACTGTCCGGTGCGCCAACGGCTCTCAGACTCCAACGGTCGGCTTCGCCAAATAAGGAAGGATATCTGCACCGGACTGTCCGGTGCGCCAGTCGACAGAAGGCAAGATCTGCCTTCCAGGATTGCTCTCAACGGCTCCTAGCTGCCTTGGGGCTATAAAAGGGACCCCTAGGCGCATGGAGGAGCACACCAAGCATTCCTTGAGCAATCTTGATCACTCACACTTCATTCTTGCACACTTGTTCGACATTCTAGTGATTTGAGCTCCGTTCTAGTGTGCTAGTCTTTTGAGCTTAAGTCTGGGTCTTGTGTGTGCGTGTTCGCTGTGATCTTTGTGTCTTGTGTGAGTTGCTAATCCCTCCCTTGCTCCATGTTTCTTTGTGATATTCAAGTGTAAGGGCGAGAGGCTCCAAGTTGTGGAGATTCCTCGCAAACGGGATTAAGAAAAGCAAGCAAAACACTGTGGTATTCAAGTGGGTCTTTGGACCGCTTGAGAGGGGTTGATTGCAACCCTCGTCCGTTGGGATGCCACAACGTGGAGTAGGCAAGCGTTGGTCTTGGCCGAACCACGGGATAACCACCGTGCCATCTCTGTGATTGATCTCTTGTGGTTATTGTGTTTTGTTGAGACTCCTCTCTAGCCACTTGGCAATTATTGTGCTAATGCTTAACCAAGTTTTTGTGGCTTAAGTTTTCAAGTTTTACAGGATCACCTATTCACCCCCCCTCTAGGTGCTCTCAGAGGGCGAGATTGTTTTAAGGGGCATAGGTTTGTAACGCCCTGAATTTGGAGGTATAGAATTTTTTCCCCAATATTCACCAAATTCAGGCGTTACTCTCCTCCTGTTCTGCTCCTTCCTCTTATTTTCAAAGCAATATAGAGACTGGTGTCTATGTTATGTGTACGCAAAACACTAAGTTGATGTTGTTGTTGCATCATGCTGGAGCATATTTATTTCTGTCTGATGTCATGTCTGGGCGTGCATTCATTCGATTTGGGATTTCGATTTGAGAGATGGATTTGATTAGAAAGCAAGCGAGACCGATTAGATGAGAAGCAGGCCTAGCCTAGCGCCACGGCCCGCGGCGTGGCCCAGCCCAGCCCCTAGCACCCAATCGCCCCTCCCTTTCCTCCTCCTCTTCCTCTCCCTACGCGAGGTGCCCATGGCGGTAGCGGCTCCCTGCGTGCGACGCCACCTGCCCGCGCGGTGCCCCTGGCTGCGGTAGCCCCCCAGCTTGGCGGCCCTCTCCCGTGTGGCCCCCTGCTAATGGCGGCCCTCCTTGGTGCTGTTGGAACTTGCAAACTCAATCTGGCAAGCTCAAACGGTGGGAGAGTGGTAAATGGTTTGATGTAAGTAAATATAATATGCTTGGGCAACAATGTTTTTCTCTGTCCCCCGCAATGGCACAGTGCGGGTGTATTTATAGGTAACCAAGGGTCTGCCCTGCCTTGCTAAAGACAATTAGGCCCTCATTTACCTAGTTTATCCCCGGAATATTCTCCCCTAGGGGATTACGGTGGGTCATTACAACGTAATCAATTATAGACATGGGCCAATCCTCTATTAACCCTACCAGCACGGCGACCTACGGGCGGGACCCTGCAGCATGGGTCGGACAATACACGGGCCCCGTTTTACAATGTGGAAGATTGCGACATATGGTCTTCGTGGTCTTGATTGTCTGAGCTCCAAAGTCTTCAATGGTCTTCGCTCCGGTTTGCTAGGGCGAAGATAGTGCCTAAGTCATTGCAGGGGCGTCGACCTTGGGCACTTCGCTTGTGCGGCTCGACCTTCAGGGCCTTCGGTCTTGAATATGCTGGTGGGGAGTTCGAGCATCTTGTGTTGGTGTCGTGGTTTTGTTGTGCGGGGTACTCCTAACGACGAACTGTGTCTCCGGCAGTGACAATCTTGATGGCTTCGGCCTCCACTTCACACATGAATGTAGCCGCATCTCGCCAGCGCAGGTCAACGGTGAATGCCGGAGTTCGCACCAATTGGCCACCCAAGGTTGGCATTCGGCGGAGGGCAATCTCGCCCAAGGCCCAACCATGCGCTAAGGGCCATACCCCGCAAGCAATAAACTCTTCGACCAAATCGTACCCACTACTAGGCGGGCTGCGTGACGAAGGCCCCCCTCGTCTTGATCTTCTTCTGCCACCTCAAAATGTGGAAACGCCACATAGCAGTGTGAGCACAAGATGGCAGGGGGCAAACTGGACAACCCTTCGACAACATCGGCCGCCACATAAAACCAATATTCCCACCAGTTGCCCCACTTATTTTTGGCACACGGGACAATCTCGATGACTTTGGTCGAGGTCTTCCTAGTCCTCGGCGTAAAGGTGCATGATCCAAACTGAGCAATCTTATCACCTATCTTCCTTTTCTGCCAGTCCAAACAGTAATTTTTTGCAAAGACCCCAACAGATGGCTCCCCACCGAATGAGGAAACAACCCAGACATACATCGCTAGCGCCGCCATGGCATTCGGTGTCAACTGATGAATTTGAACTTCAAATGTCCACAGAACCTTAACTACGAATCGATGCGCCGACAGGCAAAGACCAGTAGCAAAGAAAGCTTCAAACATGACCAACTCCCCCTCCGGTTTAGGTACATCTTCAGCCCCTAGAGCCCTCCCGACATCAATTCCAAGTAACCTAGCCGTTGCATCTCCAGCACGTGTGACGGAACCTTCCAAGTCATTAGGCCCACCTACAGCTGTCCTTGTCCAACGGACCTTAGACAACTCTGCAGGTGCTCCTGATCACTTGACAAGTTCGGTATCTGCATTCCTTACCTTTCCCAAGAGCGTTTCACCCGTCACGCAGACATTATAATACATCGGAGGTACGAAAATGCGGAAGCAGTTACAATGACTTACTTTATTTAAAACAGAAAAGAGTAAATTTTATTACAGACCAGAGTTAAAATATAGGAGTGCTGAAGTATTATTATTACATCAGTGGGAGGCAAAAACCCCTCCCAATAAACAGTAAAAAGTTTTTCTTAACGGAGGACCCTTCCTCCTGCAGCTTTAGTCTTGATTTTCTTCTTTGGGCACCACCTTGGAACAGAAACAACAAAAGTTTGCTGCTTCTTCACCTAAAACAACATAGGACAAAGCCCTAAGTACGAAGTGTAATTTCGCAAGTCCTACCCGTCAAAATAAAAGACTCTCAAGGATATGCTAGCCTTTGCGAATCAAGGTAAAGCTTATCAATAATCAAAGACTCCGTTTGCAGAAATGCTTACTAATGGTGGATCCTTAAAAATCAAATTTTACTTGTTAGGTTAAGTGAAGTTACCTGCAGCTAGAGTTCTTTCTACCCTAGTTCAATCACTTGACCTATACTAGCCAATTTCTTATTGACCCTTCATCTTCACTGGATTGCTACGTGTAGGGTAGTGACCAAGTCTTCATATCCGTGAAGTTACGGCGATCCGAATCGATTATACTCAGCTGAGGATCTCCAATCACATGACATATGTAGCACTTAACCCTTGCATATGTCAACTCGCCACCGGGGTTCTTAAGACTAGATCAGGTTCACGCCAACTGAGAGCACAGATACACCACCGTCCAGCCTCTTGCCACGGAGGGTACACGCTACTCTTGCCATCTCTCCGCTCCCATTGCGTGTTATCTTATTCAGGTATTAGCCTGCCCGAGGCAAAGCTTACCCATGATGAGGCATGTGACCAGTTAAAGGGTCCTCGATCAGTAAGCCTACATTGACAAGGTCCTTAATCGACTTAGACGGAGACACTACACTGAGACTCTCTTCTCGTGCAAGTCACCCGCCCGGTCTCAGCTTTATCATTTCAAACCCAAAGTTTGGTATCTGGTAGAGGTACATCTTTTCCGATGTTGAACCCATCATGGCCATGATGGATCCACCATCAAATTTTGTTTTTGAAAACATCCCACCCACTATGAAGCATCATCTTTTGTCAAAACAAAACATTTTGTTTTTTCTAGAGCACAGCTAAGCATAAGAAAAACCTTTTTGATAAAACAGGGGACTAAGGTAATCAACTCCAAGGAAGGAAATGCAGCAATTGGTTTAGCACACAACTCCTATCACTTAATGCATCAAGTAAGTGAGAAATATTTCAAAATAACAAGGAGGGGGCAAATGCACTGGGGCTTGCCTTGTGTGATAGGTGAATCAGGCTCTGCTCCGTAGATATCAAAATAAAAGCAGTTTCCTGCCTGAGGTTCTTCAGGTGGTGGTGGTGTAGTCCGGGCTTCTTCAACCTCTACCTCTTCTTCATTTTCTAAATGTAGCCATATATATAATGATGAATGCTCATGTAATGCTCGTGAGAAGGCAAAAAGATAATAAAAGTATATTATCTAATGTCTTGAATATAACTTTCCTTCATGGATCTCCGAGAAACAAGGGTTTTCGGAGTCTATAGTGAAGTTCATAGGGCACGGGGGCTAGGGTTTTGGGTTCTAAGCACCAAACATGGTCCAAATCATGCCAAACTTTACCCAAGGCTTCTAAATATTGCTTAAAGCTTGTTTATAAAGTTTGGTGAATTTTGGGATTATAAATTATCTTCTAAAATTCCTGAAGTAAGGATTTTGGCTATTTTAAATGTCCCAAAATTCCCTATTAGAACTAAAAATCATGAAGCTATTTTTATTAAATACTATAGGAAATTAGAAGCCTAGCAAAATTGGTCTGGTATTTTTATCATTTTCCACAATTTTCTAGAAATTCCTAAACCTTAACAGAAAAAGAAAAGGAAAAGCGATAAATAGTGTTGGGCTGAATTCAGCCCAACAGGCCCACAACAGGGGAGAATCCACGCACGCCCGCGCCCGCGGGGCGGTTTTACACCGAAGCCCTTAGAGGTTTGAATATCTAAGGATGAATCCTGCGCACTGTTTAACTGGGTCACTGACATTTGCGAAAAGGCCCTTGCACTTCTATTTCTTCGCAGCTTGCAGACCACGACGGCGAACGGCGGGGAACCGAGCTCCGGCGAGCGCATACCGGTCGAATCACTCGATGACTGGTGCTCTATTTCGGCTGAGACCAATTCAAACCCTAACAAGTGTTTCCCCTTAACAAATTTCACTATTGGACCTCTAACTCGCCCTGTCCACGGTGACCGTGTGACCAACGGACATTCTACTGCGTTCCCGGCGATCTAAGGCAGCTTAACTCAATCGGGTTGGTCGAGGAGTATCAGGGGAACCCAAAGATGCTAAAACAAGAGGGCATGGAGCATGAACAGACCTGGAGTGTACTAACCACGGTGAGGGCTTTACCACGGTGGCGGAAAGCAAGTTTGGGGGAAATCCGGAATTGGCGAGCTCTGATGAGTAATTGGTGGCACGTCTTGGTGTCTTGGGTACTTGACTACCTTACGAACTCGACGGTGTGCTCAATTTATAGGCTCTGGGGGCGGCGGCGCATGAATTTGGGTTGGCGTGGTGGCGGTCGGAGATGAAAAGGGGTTACTGACGCACGAGCTTGGTGGCTTTCACCGTGGCGGCTCTCTAGCGATCACTGGGCATGCAAGACACAATTCACTGCGACGTGGTACAACGCTTGAGCACGTGGCGCACGGAGATAAGTGGCCAACGGCAGCGAGGTCTATCCCGATCGATTGACGAGCAAGCGGTACGATGAGCTTAGCCGTGACCGATCCCAAGTTGATCCAGGCGCCAAGATCTTTATTCTGCCAGGATGATCCCCTCACCAGAGAGCACGAATCGCGGCGATGGTGCAAATCACGGCGCAGAAGTCACCGGCGGCAGGGGGGCTGATCTTGTGATCTTGTTCAGTCACTGTACCATAGTGGTTATCATCAGAGTGTCTGACAGACCATTTTGCAGGGCTCAGATCTCAATTTTTCCTGTGATAACTTGCTAATCTATCTTTAACAAAGTTGTTGCTCTATTATCCAGCTTTAATCTTGCTAAAGCAATCACTCCCAAATTCTTACTAGATCATGCTCAAATTCTAGTCCAAAGATTGCCCAATCTCACTGTTAGTCTGATTTCAGACTTAAGGTAGTCTGACAGCCCATCTTTGGGCCTATTTTACTCCAAATTTTTCATGTGACCAAGGCTCAATCCCTATAGCAAAATTATTCTCCTTTTATAACTCTACAAACTTGATGTGTTGACCTAGGGCAAAATCTTCATAATTTGGAAGATATAGGGCTTCAAAGTTGAGCCAATTCACTGAAATTCAGACTTAACTCAATAGAGTTTAAGTGGGGCTTTTTGCAAATAAGTCCAAATCTCAAGGTTTAATTTGCAAATCCATATACATGTAAATCATATGAGTTAAGGTATCCTAATTTCATGGTTTTTGGCACTTAGGTCCAAAAATGTGCACATTTTGCATATAACCCCTTAGGGTTCCATTCTAGGGTTTTCCAGGGGTCTATTTAGGGGTTTTGGTGCTTCTAGGGTTTGGATGCCACTTAAGTCTATTCATGGTAACATTTTATGACTATCTCTAATAAGTTTTGAAGTTTTCTCTTATTATGCTCTCTTTACTCTTTTGAGTCCAGATTAGGGTTAAGTATCCCATTCTAGGGTTTTACCCACAACCAGTCATATCCACACAACTTGTTTGAAATTTTTGCCTAGTGAATGCATTCTAGGTGTGACAAACACATGATATGCCAATGCTTATGATGTCATGCTCAAGTTTTAGTGGCAGTAACACCAGGGGTGTTACAACACGCGGCCTGAGAATATCCTCGAGGTCCCACACTCAACAGTGTGACCGAGCTACAAATCTACCACCGCCAAATCGCTCACCATCTTCTTAGACGACGGCGTGGCTGGAGACGCGCTCGCAATGGACGACAATGAAGAAGAGGATGGCATTGTCATGTACCGTCGGCGGCGGCACGCGGTTTGCTTGATGCAAGCCAGATCACCGGCGGAGCGAGAGCAAAGAGGGCAAGCGAGCAGATGAAAAGCTAAGGTTTTGATAGCGTGCGCTCGAGCACGTAAAAAGCCTCTGTCGAGCCCAGCTTTTTATAAGCGTGGAGTGACGCCTCAGGAAATCAACAATCCCACAATAACACATCCCATCAATGGTCACATTTCAAAAACCCCCGCGGGACCATTTCGAGCGAGGGCAGCGTTCTCACCATCTTACGATAGTCTTCGGCACCAGCTGACTTGGTCGAACTGGTCCCTCAGAGGGCAAATGTTGGGTTGAAGGCGAACACATCCCCCTCGCTCGAAATGTTGGAACTTGCAAACTCAATCTGGCAAGCTCAAACGGTGGGAGAGTGGTAAATGGTTTGATGCAAGTAAATGTAATATGCTTGTGCAAAAGTGTTTTTCTCCGTCCCCCGTAATGGCATAGTGCGGGGGTATTTATAGGTAATCGAGGGTCTATCGTGCCTTGCTAAAGACAATTAGGCCCTCAGTTACCTTGTTTATCCCCGAAATATTCCCCCTAGGGGGTTACGGTGGGTCATTAAAGTGTAATCAATTATAAACATGGGCCAATCCTCTATTAACCCTACCAGCACGGCGGCCTACGAGTGGGACCCTGCAGCATGGGTCGGACTATACATGAGCCCCCTTTTACAATGTCGAAGATTGCGACGTATGGTCTTCGTGGTCTTGATTGTCCGAGCTCCGAAGTCTTCAATGGTTTTCTCTCCGGTTTGCAAGGGCGAAGATAGTGCCTGAGTCGTTGCGGGGGTGTCGACCTTGGGCACTTCGCTTGTGCGGCTCGACCTTCAGGGTGTAATACCCAATTTGTAAGAGATAATATAAATGGAGAGAAAAATTATTTTTCCTTTATTTATATGTGTGTGTTGCATCTATTTACCATCACATGTGAACACTATATTTAAAAAACCAATAAATAATAAAAGATATGTCACTAAATTGTGCATCATGCTGGACTTTATTTTGTGTGTATTTTGTGGCAATACAAAAAAATAAAATAAAGAGAAATATATTAATACCTAAATGGGAATTTAAGATTTAAAGGGAATTCTAGAAATGTGGAGAAAAGAAAAAGATAAAGGATATGAATAACTAAATAATATATGTAAATAAATATCTCCAGAATTAGTACCTCTAATTTCACAAATATAAATAGTAATGATGGGCCACAAAAGTTTGAATTAAATTTTAATTCAAATTGAATTTGGAAAGGGAGAAAATAAAATAAAAAAATTAAAAGAAAAGACCAAAACCCTGTTTGGGCCGGCTAAACCCTTTTCGGCCCACCTAACCGCTTTTCCTCCGCGCGGCCCAACGCCCGCGCGCGTGCCGACATGGGCGCCCCACATGTCAGCCACGTCTGCGTGGTCACAAGCTCAGTTGGGCCTCTACGCACGGGGTCGCTTGCTCGTGGGCCCGCTTAGCAGGATTCTCCCCCCCCCTCTGCACTGAGACTGTTAGGTGGAGCCGGGCAGACTTGGTCACCCTTCAACAGACTCACCCGGCAATGGCGGACGCTCACCGTCGAATCCTAGGAGGTCGTTGCCCACCTCGGCCACCTCGCGTCTAAATGGGGTCCCCAGAACCCTGGCCGACCCGTTCATCCTGTTTTTGGAGACTCACCCTCGCCGAATACCGTGTCGCGCCACCGTAGCACCGAGAATGGAGGGGAGAGTGCTGCAGCAGCCTACCCTCGGCCACGTTGCCGTTGGGGTCTTGGGGAAGGGTCGTGGAGCTTCACCGCGACACCAGGAGGACGTCCCTGGTAGTATCTGGCGGGATTGATCCTTGGGGCGGCCTCAATTTCTTGCCGCACTTCGCCGCCGCCGTTGGGGCCACACTGCGCCGAGGATTGGCTTCTACTCGCGTTCTAGGCTAGTATTTTCTCTCCCCTATGGTTCGGATTAGTATGCACTTCGTTTAGCACACCTTGGATTAGGTTCTGGAGCGCTGGAGGGACTAATGCGTTGCTCCGGCGATGCTCCACCGTCTGTCGTGCGCGCGCCGGCAAGTTAGTGGGTTAGGGCGAAGAAGATGGGCCTTGTTCGTTGATCTCAGACTGGACGACCCCGATTTAGAGATGGATACTGTTTTGCTTTGAAGCAATCTAAACTACAGATCTGTAGATGGGTGGAGGAGAGAGTTAGCGTGTATTTTAAATCTCCGCCGTAGATGTCTGATCGTACGGTGAGTGATCACGTACCGTTTCGCTTATGGATGATCTAATCTAGCACATTCATTTCTAATCCGACGGCCATGATCCACGATACCCCTTCGCTGGCCTTTTTTGCGCATAAGCCCTCAGTGATACTGGATATCAACCCGCCGTCCAGGGCTACAACGCTCTGAGTCTCAGTTTCATTTGCGCCCGAGTCCCTGTGTTTTCCAGAAATTGGCGCCCAATCCAGAGGTTAATGAAAATGGGAAATTAATAACAGAAATTTACTTTTAATACATAAATAGATGTTAGAACTTGTTTAATTTGTAGAAAATTCATATGAACTCCAAATTGGTCCATTCCAATTTCTAAAATTTTGTAATATTAAGGTCTATCACCTAGTGCCTTTGTTTTGACATGAAAGACACATTAAAATTTAACTTTTACTTAGGCTTGTATTAAATACATAAAACCTTGGGAAATTCATAACTTAAAATCTATAACTCCAAATTTAATGATTCCTGTTCCTAGAATTTTATTTTAATGTGTAGATTATTATTATGTATTTTGTTTACATGTTTGGTGTGATGTTAATTTTCTCTATATACTATGTATGTTTGTGTTGATGCAAGTAGACGAGCAAGCCACAGAGGATCCAGGGCTTTAGCTGGTAGAGACTGCTGAGCAGGAGCACGTGGAAGGCAAGTTGTGCCCTTGATCACTTCCTTTTTACATAGTCATGTTCTTATTAATCATAATGATCTGCATAGGATAATTTTGATGGGATCCAATAGGTTACCCTAGTTTTGGTTATCTTTATACCTTGTTTTACCACTGAATATTTTTTGGGTAGTATATGCTATTGCTTTATATGGTTTTGGGTATGGAGATATACATCACTCATTGTTACACTTTTGTTATCAGTTATTATTTACTGTTCATGATAAGATCATTATGTAAATGGGAACATGGAGAACTACCTGGGAAAATAGTGCTACCACAAGGATGGTATGGGACGCCCTTGGCTGATTAACTAGGAAAGCTAGTGCATGACTACCTTACCCGAAAGGGGCAAGGGCAGTAGGGGGTGGTCAGTGTAGGGAGGTTCTTGGGTTGATTTTGTTGCGATGGCGGTCGGTCTGTAACACCCTGATTTTGGGGTTATAAAATTTCTTTCTAATTATCACCCAAAATCATGTGTTACTCTTCTTTTTCTCACTCTAAGCTTTCCCTCTCTCTAGATTCTTTCTCCCTTTTTCCTTTAAACTTGTGGAGGTTAATTATTTATTTTTGCCAAAACCTTATGGGTCATGACATGTTGCATCATGCTGAGCTTAAAATATTCTTTGGAGTGTTGCACATGTTTGAATTAATTTGAATTTAAAACCTAGTTTGAATTTGGATTTGAAAACCCTATAGAAAAAGAAATGGAAAAGGAATTAGAAAATACAGAGAAAAAGAAAACGATAAAGCAGCCCAGCCGACCCAAGTCGGCCCAGCCAGGCCGCTCACCCGCGCCGCCTGACAGGCGGACCCTGCCTGTCAGCGGCAGATCTCCTCTCCCGCGCGCGCTCTCTCTCTCTCTCGCTCTCTGCCCGCTAGGGCTGACCTGTCGGCGTCAGTTACTTCGCCCGCTCGCTCTCTCTCTCTCTCTGTCTCGTGGGTCCGGATCGCCAGTCACCGAGCCGTTGCCCCGCGTGCCCCTTTCTTCTCTCTGCGTCGTGGGTCTACCCTGTCAGTTCTGCCCCCTCCACGCTCGCCGTGGACCGACGCGTGCACACTCGCGCACGTCGCTGGATTTCTCGGCCACGACGCCCGCCAATGTAGCCAGCTCCCTTCTTAGAGCCCCGCCAGTGCCCTGCGCACACCCCTCGCCTCATTTCGCATAGCTTCACCCTCTCTCGCGTTCTGCCCACGCCGCCAGCCACCGTCAGAGACCCATGCCCGCGTTCCCGGCCATCCAGCTCGCCGGAGACCGCTCCAAGCCTCCCCGAGCTCCCCCCAAGGTGAGACACCCGTCCCCGTGCCCAATTTCCCTTATTGCGCCCTGTGTTCGGCCAATTTCACCTTCGCCGGTGCTCGGCCGTGGCGGCCCGCCGTGCTCGCGTGGTGGCCGGCCAATTTAGCCCGGTCTTGTTCCCCGGAGTAGGTCCCTGTGTCACCCCTGCCTGTGCTGAAGCTAGCCCAGGCCTTAGCGCACCTTAACCCTTAAGTCCCCTCCCCATGGCCGGAATGGCTCACCGGAGTTACTCCAGCCCGCCCGAGGCCTTCTCACCGCCGTTCTACCCTCTCTGCCCGTGGATTCATGGCCTCTTCCCCGCCATTGAGTTTGCCGTGGCGCCCTCTCCCTCTCTGTCAAACACCGGCGACCCCGGAGCCACCCTACCTCACGCCAGCCTCAACTCTGGCGACCTCACTGCCGCGGAGAGGAGCAGAGCCGCCCGCAGCCGTCCGTTTCCCCCTAGTCTGATCCCCTCTGTCCGATTAAGATCGAATGGCTCATATCACGAATAATGCTTCGTGCACGCGCGCCCTGACTCTCCCTGGCCCACCTGTCAGCGCCCAAACCCCTTGGCGCTGGGCCCGCTCGGTCAGCGCGCTCTCCCCCTCTTTCGCTAACACTCCCTAGCCCGCTTGTCAGCACGCGCCCTCGGCCGCAGATCTAATCTCAGCCGTTGGTTTTAGATCTGATGGTTAGATTCACCTGATACCCCTTTGCGCGGTAGTTTTCTTAAAGAGACCCTCGGTTTATTGGAAATCAACCCGCCGTCCCTAGTTTTCGCGCGCAGGCCCCTGTAATCTTGCAGATTTAACCCTGGACTTTTAAATATTCACAGATTTAGACATAATTTCATATTATGAATTCCCAAACTTGTTTATTTTCGAGGTTCCTGAGTGTGTTGTTGGAGACCTCCCTGAGCAGCAACATGGTGAAGGCAAGTGTCCTCTGACCTATTATGTCCTACTTACCTTATAATTCACCGTCCCGCATTACTTTACGAAACCTAAGGATTGACTAGTATGTATTTACCTGATCCTTGTTTACCTTTTGGGTTATCATGGTTAGCATTTCGCTATTGCCTTAACTTAATCAATGAACATGATGTGGCTATTTATGATACGATTCTGTTATCCTGATTATGTTGATGATCTTGTGATACTCTAGGGGGCTCAGGCATTTTTCCTGAGTACCTCTCCGTAAGGACCTGTTCGTGGAGTGAACACCCGCTATAACAGTGCAACCATGAGGGTGGAATGGGACGCCCTTAGCTGATTAATTAGATGAACCTGGGGGTGTAGTTGGCTTTGCCGGAGGGCCATCAATGGGGGCTATGGCGTAGTGCTCGCCCTACCAAGGTTGGGTGCAGAGGTTCATTCGATTTGATTTTGTTAGTCACCCACCTTGGGGAGGTGTACTGCATTTGTACGACTGGCGAAACCTAACGAGCAGCTATGCACCAAGGGAGTCTTTGTAAAGGCTACATAGTGTATTCCTGGCCATTCACCTTGGTAGTGAAGATCGGGTCTGTACAACCCAGGCTGAAAAGGGATCACGACTTGTGGGTAAAGTGTACAACCTCTGTAGAGTGTTAAAAAACTGGTATATCAGCCGTGCTCATGGTTAAGAGCAGCCTTGGGATCCACTTTGATTAGAAGAACTTTGGACATGTTTATGATGATGATTAACAATGATGTTATAAAATCTGACCTCTGGTATTTCCTCTTTTGAGGAGGTACTTCTGGGTAATGACTGGGTTTATTACTAAAACTTGGCTCGACTAATAATAATAAATGCTCGACCAACTAAAAGCAACTGCTTAACCTCAACTCCATATACAGCTAGTCCACTTTAGCCAAACAGGATATTTGCTGAGTACGTTGATGTGTACTCACCCTTGCTTTACACACCACCTCCACCCCAGGTTGTCCCCAGTGTACTAAATGCTCAGGAGCTGATGCTGGCAACATGGATGACTTTGAGGAGTTCCAAGAATATGACGAGTTCTAGTTCTTTCTTAGTGGCAAACCCCCAGTCAGCTGCCTGTGTAGGCTTAGCTTCTACGTTCCGTATTTCCGCACTTTGGTAGTTTTGTTAAAGACAATGATTATGTAATAGACTATGTGGATGTCATGGACATCTTGTTGTAATAAAGTACCTTTCCTCTATTTATTTCGAGCATTATGTGATGATGTCCAATTATGTTACCGCTGTGTACATGTGTTCTGATCCTGGCACGTACATGGTTCACATTCGGTTTACCTTCCAAAACCGGGTGTGTCATAAGTGGTATCAAATCCAGGTTGACTGTAGAACCGCTAACCTAGACTAGAATGGTCAACCTAAGGACTATAGACCCTTACTCTTACCTTGACCTTAGAGTCTTTTCAAAAGTTGGTCATCTTGACCAACTCTATGTTATTTACTTATCTCAAAAGTTTTGTCTCACTTTTATTTCTGTTTACTTTTTGGTCTAAAAGTTCTACTCTTACTCTTGTGCTTACGATGTCTTCTGTAGATGGCTCGTCTTTGCCTTTTCGACTAGCGGAGCGTCCACTGCGTCACACGGTGCCAGGTCAGTCCAGCCACCTGGAGAGACTTCATCGTCGCCTGCACGAGGAGCAGGAGCACCGACGCCAGGAGCAGGAGCAGGAGCAGCAAGACTCTTCCCCCTCGCCTCAGTAGGAGGTGGAGTCTGAGAGGCCGCCTTCCCCTACACCTCAGCCAGAGATGCCCCCTACACCACCACAGGGCATACCTGCTGCTGGAGGAGACCCTGGTGGAGACGGAGACGGCGATGATGCCGGTGGTAGTTCGAGCCACAGCACGGAGCGCTCGGAGGAGCCGAAGCCGGAGGGATGGATCGCTAGACCCATCACTCGTGACACCGCTCGCGGGTGTCACTTCCACGACGCTCTCGATACCCTGTTGTGTTGGGCCTTCAACCGACACACTTGGTCCATCGAGTACCATTGTGTAGTCTACTAGCATCATTGCGGGTTATACCCGGACCAGTGGGAGGCTACTTGCTTGGTGCGCCATCCGGACGATGATCTCCAGGGTGCAGAAGCCTTCTCATAGCACTATTCTATTACTGAGAGGGATACTGCCAAGGCAGCCATGCAAGATGCAGCACGACAGGCACTTTCTTAGTATTGCTCATTGTTCAGCGGGGTAGCTGATGGCCTTGACCTGAAGTACTACCCTTGTCGTTCGACCAGCAGTGCTGGAGGTGTGATTGCCTTGCCAGTTGGTGAGGGCAATCCTAGGCTGAACAACATGGTCAAGTTGGCTGTCGTGCTCAACATAGAGTTGGACCACGCCTTTGACGAGTTGGGAAAGGTTCTGGCGGAGGTTGCAGAATTGCGTGTTGAGTGCGCAGCACGCCACTATCTGGATGGTGGTTCTCCCACCCTTGTCGGGATTCAGCACCCTTACCGTTCGCCGCCCTGTGGTCGCTTCGACTATGGTACCCTAGACTATAGGACCCGGATAGATTTGGACCCCTAGATCGACAGAGTCGGAGTCTGTAATAATGCTTAGTTCAGTGTCTTAGTCTAGTCAGTCTTAGTTAGAGTTAGTTTGCTTATTTTATGTTGGATGCTTGTTATGATGGACATGTACTGAAGTTGGATTTTTGTAATGATTGTCACCAAGGTGTGGGTATCCCCTGCAACTTGGTGTAGCTATCAATGAAGTTGGTTATTTAGTTGGGTAATCCATTTATTTCTACTTTCCTCTTTATCTGAGAAGCTGTCAGTGAAGATGGTCACTTGTCCAGTGCTATGAAGATTTTCTATACATCTTTTCTTATGCTGAAAGACTACAGAGTTAGATTTGATATATGTGTGTGATTTCTATAGATGTCTGAGAACAGGCGCATAGGTGTGAGGTGTGCTCAGCCTAAACAGCAGGCACCCCAAGAGGAGGCAGCCCCACAGCAGCATTTGCCACCACCACCACCAATGGCCATTGAGAAAATGTTCTTAATGCAGACCCAAGCAGTCTAGGCAATTGGTTAGACCTTAGCAGCCATGCAGCAGGTGCAGCAGCAGCCACCACCGCCTCAGCCTCCAGTGTAAGTCCAGATGCCTCAAGTGCCCAGAGACAAGCGAGCAGAATTCATGAGGGGCTATCCCCCAGTCTTTGCCCACTCTGCTGATCTCATGGACGCTGAAGATTAGCTGCGTACCGTGGAGCGTGAGTTGCACACTGGCCAATGCAACGATCGTGGGAAGGTGTTGTATGGTCCCCGATAGCTGAGGGGAGCAGCACAGTCTTGGTGGGAGTCCTATCTTGCCACCCATGCCAACCCTGAAGCTATCACTTGGGAGGAGTTCAGGGATAACTTCTGTTGCTACCATGTGCCCGAGGGACTGATGATAGTGAGGAAGGAGGAGTTTCTCACGTTGAAGCAGGGTCCCCTATCCGTCAGTGAGTATAGGGACAAGTTTCTACAGATGTTGCGCTATGCCCTAGAGGATGTCAACACAGATGCCAAAAGGCAGTACCGCTTTCTAAGAGGATTGGTTGATCCCCTCCATTACCAGCTGATGAACCACACCTTCCCTACCTTCCAGCATCTGATAGACAGAGCAATTATGACAGAAAGGAAGCGTCAGGAGATGGAGGATAGGAATGCAAGATTGGTGAACCTCAGGTTGGGAGTAGTAGCCGTCCTCGCTACTCAGGCAACCCACCTCAACCATTCAAGCAAGGTCACTAGCATTAGCACCAGCATCAGCGTCAAAACCAGCAGCAGCAGTACCAGAGGCAGTTTCCTCAGCAGCAACAGCAGTACCGTTAGAATAACCAGCAAGGAGGAAACCAATACCAGCATCAGAGCAACCAGGTAGCCCGTCTTCTGGCCCCAGCAACCAACCAGAACAATCAAGCAGCGCCAGCTCAAGGAGGAAGTCGTGCATGTTTCCACTATGGGGAACAAGGCCATTGGGCGAATCATTGCCCAAAGAAAGTAGCTCAGCAGCAGCCAGCTCCTAATGCCCTAGTTAGGCAGAATGCAATGCAGCCAGGAGGCAACAACCGTGGGCAACCTCGTGCCCAGTATGGAAAGGTGAACCATTTAGAGGTCGACACAGTCTAGGAGACTCCAGGAGTGGCATTAGGTACGTTTTCAGTCGAGTACCATTCCGCAAATGTCTTATTTGATACTGGAGCAACACATTCTTTTATGACTGCATCATGGGTAGAATCACATAATATACCAGTAGCACCCATGTATCCACCTATGAGAGTTAGTTCAGTTGGTGGAAGGGCCTAAACAGATAGATTTTGCCCTAGTGCAAAGGTTCAAATAAGGGGGATAGAGTTCCCTGCTGATTTAATAGTTATGGGTAACCAGGATACAACTATAGATGTCATCCTAGGGATGAATTGGCTAACCAAGTATCAAGCCAGTCTTAGTTGTGATAAGAGAATGGTGAAGTTAGTGTCCTTATCAGGAGAAGAAGTGTTAGTGCAGTTGATCTTGTCAGGACCAAGGAAAGGGAGTTGTCACCAAGTCACCGCCCATATTGAGAAGATTAACCCATCAGAGTTTATCAATGTAGTATCAGAACTCCCAGATGTGTTTTCCGAGGAGTTACCGGGTATGCCACTTGAAAGGAAGGTTGAATTTGCCATAGAGCTTATTCCAGGCACCGCCCCTATTTCCAAGAGAGCCTATCGAGTGTCCAGACCAGAGTTGGTGGAACTCAAGAAGCAGATTGATGAGTTGTCGGAGAAGGGCTACATCAGACCAAGTACCTCGCCTTGGGCAGCCCCAGTGCTGTTTGTGGAGAAGAAGGATGGCACGAAGAGGATGTGCATCGATTACCAAGCCTTGAATGAGGTTACTATCAAGAACAAGTACCCCCTGCCCAGATTTGAAGATTTATTCAACCAGTTTAGAGGAGCCAGTGTGTTCTCGAAAATAGATCTGGGGTTAGGCTACCATCAGCTCAGAATCCGACCTTCGGATATACCGAAGACAACATTCATCACCAAGTATGGACTGTATGAGTTCACGGTCATGTCATTCGGTTTGATGAATGCGCCAGCTTACTTCATGTACTTGATGAACAGTGTGTTCATGGACTACCTCGACAAGTTCATAGTAGTGTTCATTGATGACATTCTTATATATTCCTAGAATGAGCAAGAGCACGAGGAGCATTTGAGGAAAGTACTTCAGAGGCTACGAGATTGTCAGCTGTATGCCAAGCTTAGCAAATGCGAGTTCTAGATCATTGAAGTTCTATTCTTGGGTCACATTATAAACGAGAGGGATTGGCTGTAGATCTGAAGAAGGTAACAACTATCTTGGACTAGAAAGCACCAAAAGATGTTCGAGGAATCAAGAGTTTCATCGGAATGGCCGGTTATTATCGATGTTTCATTGAAGGTTTCTCCAAGATTGCCAGGCCAATGACAGCATTGTTGGCAAAGAAGGTTGAATTCAAGTGGACCCCAGCATGCCAGAAGTCCTTTGAGACATTGAAGGAGAAGTTGACAACGGCACCAGTACTGATTCTGCCAGATGTTCACAAGCCGTTCTCAGTGTATTGCGATGCTTTGTATACCGGACTGGGATGTGTGTTGATGCAAGAAGGGAGAGTAGTGGCATACTCGTCCTGACAGTTGAAGATTCATGAGAAGAATTACCCTACTCATGATTTGGAATTAGCAGTTGTGGTTCATGCATTGAAGATCTGGAGGCATTATCTTTATGGGCAAAAGTGTGATATCTACACGGACCACAAGAGCCTCAAGTATATATTCACTCAGTCAGAGTTAAACGTGAGGCAGCAAAGATGGCTAGAGTTGATCAAAGATTATGAGCTAGAGATTCATTATCACCTAGGAAAAGCAAACGTGGTTGCAGATGCTCTAAGTAGAAAGAGTCAAGTCAATATGTTGGCCATTTACCCGATGCTGTATGAGCTAGCGAAGGAGTTCGACAGATTGAGCCTCGGATTTCTGAACAACACTCAAGGAGTGACAATCGAGTTGGAACCCACACTAGAGCAAGACATCAGGAAAGGTCAGAAGGATGATGAGAAAATCAACGAGATCCGGCAGCTGATCATAGATGGAAAAGGCAAGGATTTCTGTGGAGATGCATTAGGAGTGGTATGGTTCAAGGATAGACTGTGTGTTCCTGACATCAAATCGATCCAGGAACTGATTCTCAAGGAAGCTCATGAGACAGCATACTCTATACACCCTGGTAGTGAGAAGATGTACCAAGACCTAAAGAAAAGATTATGGTGGTACGATATGAAAAGGGAGATAACAGAGTATGTGGCTGTATGTGACAGTTGTTAGAGGATTAAAGTAGAACATCAGAGACCTGCAGGTTTGTTGCAACCGTTGCAGATTCCTTAGTGGAAATGGGATGAGATCGGAATGGACTTTACAATCGGTTTGCCCCGCACTCGTACTGGTTATGACTCCATCTAGGTAGTAGTGGACCATTTGACAAAGGCGACCCATTTCATACCAGTCAAGACCACCTACAACAGTGCGGTGTTAGCTGAACTATACATGGCTCGGATTGTGTGCTTGCATGGTGTTCCAAAGAAGATAGTATCAGATAGAGGTACCTAGTTCACCTCTCATTTTTGGCAGCAGTTGGATGAAGCTTTGGGCACACACTTAAAGTTCACCTCAGCTTACCACCCACAGACAGATGATCAAACAGAGAGAACCAATCAGATTCTAGAGTATATGTTGAGGGCTTGTGCTTTGCAAGACAAGATAGGTTGGGACAAGAGATTACCATACGCAGAATTCTCTTACAACAACAGCTATCAGGCCAGTTTGAAGATGTCACCATTCGAAGCGCTCTATGGGAGGAATTGCAGAACTCCATTGCATTGGGACCAACCCGGTGAAAGACAGGTGTTCGGCCCAGATATTTTGCTTGAAGCCGAAGAGAACATCAGAATGGTCCAAGAGAATTTAAAGGCAGCACAGTCCAGACAGCGAAGCTATGCTAACACCAGAAGAAGGGAACTCATTTTCAAAGTGGGAGACTATGTCTACTTGAAGGTGTCACCCATCATGGAACCAAAAGGTTTGGAGTCAAAGGCAAGCTAGCACCCCAATATATTGGGCCGTATCAGATCCAAGCAAGACGCGGAGAAGTGGTTTATCAACTCAGCTTACCGGAGAACCTGTCTGCTGTGCACGATGTGTTTCATGTGTCTCAGTTGAAGAAATGCTTGAGAGTGCCAGAGGAGATTTTTGCGAGCAGAAGATCCTGAAGTTCAAGAAGATCTGACTTATATTGAGAAGGCAACTCAAATTCTGGAGAAAGCAGATCGGGTCACTCGGAGAAGTACCATCAAGATGTGCAAAGTCAAATGGGGTCACCACTCAGAAGAAGAAGCAACCTGGGAAAGAGAAGATGATTTGAAAGCCATGTACCCTGAGCTCTTTTCTAGCCAGCCCTGAATCTCGAGGGTGAGATTCTTTTAAGGGGCATAGGTCTGTAACACCCTTATTTTGGGGGTATAAAATTTCTTTATAATTATCACCCAAAATCATGTGTTACTCTTCTTTTTCTCACTCTAGGCTTTCTCTCTCTAGATTCTTTCTCCTTTTTTCCTTTTGATTAGAAATAGCTTAAACTAGTGGAGGTTAATTATTTATTTTTGCCAAAACCTTATGGGTCATGATATGTTGCATCATGCTGAGTTTAAAATATTCTTTGGAGTGTTGCACATGTTTGAATTAATTTGAATTTGAAACCTAGTTTGAATTTGGATTTGAAAACCCTATAGAAAAAGAAATGGAAAATGAATTAGAAAATCCAGAGAAAAAGAAAAGGATAAAGCAGCCCAGCCGGCCCAAGTCGGCCCAGCCAGGCTGCACGCCCGCGCGCCCACGCTACCTGACAGGCAGACCCCGCCTGTCAGCGGCAGATCCCCTCTCTCCCGCGCGCTCTCTCTCCCGCTCTCTGCCCACTGGGGCCGACCTGTTGACGCCAGTTACTTCGCCAGCTCGCTCTCTCTCTGCCTCGCGGGCCCGAATCGCCAGTCGCCGAGCCGTTGCCCCGCGCGCCCCTTTCTTCTCTCTCTGCGTCATGGATCTGCCCTGTCAGTTCCGCCCCCTCCGCACTCGCCGTGCCGCGAACGCGGCCACCTCCCTTCTTAGAGCCCCGCCAGTGCCCCGTGCACACCCCTCGCCTCATTTCACACAGCTTCACCCAATCTCGCGCTCTGCCGACGCCGCCAGCCGCCGCCGGAGACCCGCGCCAGTGTTCCCGACCATCTAGCTCGCCGGAGACCGCTCCAAGCCTCCTCGAGCTTCGCCCCGAGGTGAGACACCCATCCTCGTGCCCAATTTCCCCTATTGCGCCCTATGTTCGGCCAATTTCACCTTCGCCGGTGCTCGACCGCCGCGGTCTGTCGTGCTCGCGCGGTGGTCGGCCGATTTAGCCTGGTCTAGTTCCCCGGAGTAGGTCCCTGTGTCACCCCTGCCTCTGCTAAAGCTAGCCCAGGCCTTAGCGCGCCTTAAGTCCCCTCCTTGTGGCCGGAATGGCTCACCGGAGTAACTCCGGCCCGCCCGAGGCCTTCTCACCGCCGTTCTACCCTCTCTGCCCATGGATTCATGGCCTCTTCCTCGCTATTGAGTTCGCCATGGCACCCTCTTCCTCTCTGCCCAACTTTGGTGACCCCGGAGCCACCCTAGCTTGCGCCAGCCTCAACTCCAGCAACCTCACCGCCGCAGAGAGGAGCAGAGCCGCCCGCAGCCGTCCGTTTCCCCCTGGTCTGATCCCCTCCATCCAATTCAGATCAAACGGCTCAGATCACGGATAACGCTTCGCGCACGCGCGCCCTGACACTCCCTGGCCCGCCCTTCAGCGCCCAAACCCCCTGGCGCTGGGCCCGCTCGGTCAGCGTGCTCTCCCCCTCTGTCGCTGACACTCCCTGGCCCGCTTGTCAGCGCGCGCCCTCGGCCGCAAATCTAATCGCAGCCGTTGGTTTTAGATCTGATGGTTAGATTCACCCGATACCCCTTCGCGTGGTAGTTTTCTTAAAGATACCCTCGGTTTATTGGAAATCAACTTGCCGTCCATGGTTTTCGCACGCAGGCCCCTGTAATCTTGCAGATTTAACCCTGAACTTTTAAATATTCACAGATTTAGACCTAATTTCATATTTTGAATTCCCAAACTTGTTTATTTCATAACTTTTGCATATGAACTCCAAATTTAGTGATTCAAATTGCAAAATATTCATGGAATTATTCTCTGTCTAAATAAAATGATTTCATTTACTGTCTGCACATTCTAATTTTTATGACTAAGTTTGAACTAACGTAGATGTAGATTTATTTATTTAATAAAATAAATAAAAGGGAGAACCTTAGAGATTTAAACATGTGTAAGCTTGTGAGATTAATAATGTGTATTACATGAGTTTACC
This sequence comes from Zea luxurians, assembly GCA_029449295.1. NCBI lineage: Eukaryota > Viridiplantae > Streptophyta > Magnoliopsida > Poales > Poaceae > Zea > Zea luxurians. The sequence goes on from JAOPSE010000037.1 coordinate 21,716,369, forward strand.
TCTATTCTAAATTTTAGGTCACAATAAAATAAGTTGAACTATGTTTATGTACTTGTAACACTTAGGGGAAATAATAATCTATTTTCAAATAAAGTTAATATATGTTATAATTTATGTTATACTTTGAATTCAGTATCCCTTATGTAGTATTGTGTCCTTTTAAGATGTGATCCAATGTTTGTACATGTGTGGTGTGATGTTCATTTGTACTTTCCAAATGTATTGAATGCATGCTCGCTTTATTTAGACAACGAGCAACCCAAGGTTCCTTAGTGTGTTGTTGGAGACCTCCATGAGCAGCAACCCGGTGAAGGCAAGTGTCCTCTGACCTATTATGTCCTACTTACCTTATAATTCATTGTCTCGCATTACTTTATGAAACCTAAGGATTGACTAGTCTGTATTTACCTTATCCTTGTTTACCTTTTGGGTTATTATGGTTAGCATTTTGCTATCGCCTTAACTTAATCAATGAACATGATGTGGCTATTTATGATACGATACTGTTATCCTGATTATGTTGATGATCTTGTGATACTCTAGGAGGCTCAGGCCTTTTTCCTGAGTACCTCTCCGTAAGGACCTATTCGTGGAGTGACCACCCGGGATAACAGTGCAACCATGAGGGTGGAATGGGACGCCCTTAGCTGATTAATTAGATGAACCTAAGAGTGTAGTTGGCTTTGCCAGAGGGCCGTCAATGGGGGCTGGGGCATAGTGCTCGCTCTGCCAAGGTTGGGCTGCAGAGGTTCATTCGATTTGATTTTGTTAGTCACCCACCATGGTGAGGTGTACTGTGTTTGTACGACTAGCGAAACCTAACGTGCAGCTATGCACCAAGGGAGTCTTTGTAAAGGCTACGTAGTGTATTCCTGGCCATTCACCTTGGTAGTGAAGATTGGGTCTATACAACCCAGGCTGGAAAGGGATCACGACTTGTGGGTAAAGTGTACAACCTCTGCAGAGTGTTAAAAACTGGTATATCAGCCGAGCTCACGGTTAAGAGCAGCCTTGGGATCCTCTTTGATTAGAAGAACTTTGGACATGTTTATGATGATGATTAACAATGATGTTATAAAATCTGACCTCTGGTATTTCCTCTTTTGAGGAGGTACTTCTGGGTAATGACTGGATTTATTACTAAAACTTGGCTCGACTAATAATAATAAATGCTCGACCAACTAAAAGCAACTGCTTAACCTCAACTCCATATACAACTAGTCTACTTTAGCCAAACGGGACATTTGCTGAGTACGTTGATGTGTACTCACCCTTGCTTTACACACCACCCCCACCCAGGTTGTCCCTAGTGTACCAAATGCTCAGGAGGTGATGCTGGCAACATGGATGACTTCGAGGAGTTCCAGGAATATGACGAGTTCTAGTTCTTTCTTAGTGGCAAACCCTCAATCAGCTGCCTGTGTAGGCTTAGCTTCTACGTTCCGTATTTCCGCACTTTGGTAGTTTTGTTAAAGACAATGGTTATGTAATAGAGTCTGTGGATGTCTTGGACATCGTGTTGTAATAAAGTATCTTTCCGCTATTTGTTTCGAGCATTGTGTGATGATGTTCAATTATGTAACCGCTATGTACGTGAGTTCTGATCCTAGCACGTACATGGTTCGCATTCGGTTTACCTTCCAAAACCGGGTGTGACATTGAAATTGTGATATAAAAAAATTGAACAATTTCTTGATTAGATAACACTTTATCAAGTGTTTGATGCATTCATGCCGAGACATAAATTTTGTTTGATGTATCCAATTTCTAAATTTAATTTGGTGAGAAAATAATTTTATAAAATAATAATGTATTGGTTTCATCGATTTGCTTTTTGTGGAGCCCATTCTATTTAAGTAATAGACTTTTGACTAAAATAATTTATTCTTTAAAATTGGACATATTTATTTATAAAATATTACTTTTGAATTTATTATATATTTGAAATATTTAAATATATATTATGTATATTTATTTATCTATTCTATTAAAAAAAGGAAAGAAGAAAAACATAAGAAAACACACAACACACCCACACATCTAAATAAAAGAAAATGAAAAGAAAAACGAATTTTAAAATAATAATAATAATAAAGCAAAAACCACCGCCTAGCCTCTTCTTGTCGAACAGCCCACGGGCCTAGCCTATCCAACGCCCTGGGCCCTAGCCAATCCTATGCCTCAGCTCCTCTCCTTGGTTTGACTGACCAGTGGGCCACACCTAGCATCTTCTTCCTCCTGTTTCAACTATCAGGAATAGCAGCCGCCGCTCACATAAGAAAAACCGAAACGCCGCCGGCTCAGCTCCTCGCCTCCCCGCCCTAGGAACCCACCACGGCTGTACAGTCTCCCTGCGTTTCAAAGGTAGAAAATAAAAATCTTGCATACTACCCCTCCGATCTATGTTTAATTGCCCTCTAGGCATGTTATGACATTTTCCTTTTAAAAAATACATATTCGATATCAAATAAATTAAATAATATTTTGTTAATTTTGTGTTAGTGTGTTGATCGGTACAAATTTATAGTTGCAACATTCTAAATGTTTTTTTGTAAATTAATTTGTATTATGTTTGTTATAATGTGTAGTTTTCAAATTAGGAAATAAAAAAGAATCATATTCTTAATATTTTTTAACTAAAAATAATAGATAGTGATTTCAAATTACATTTGTATACAAACATACAAATTTACTAGCTATTCCTCACAGTCTACCTTTATTTATGTGTAGATCTAGGTTACCGTTTATTATAAAATATATATCTAAGTAATAGAAATGACTTTGTTAGTTTCATAATTATGTGATAAGCATTTTAATTAGTGTTTCCAACCGTTCACATATTTTCATAGTTTAATTTCAATTATGGTTGTTATGCAAGAGATAATATTAAGCAAGTTATTCAATGTTTTTGATAAGATTTGTAATCATGTGATAAACCTCTTTAATTATGTGTTTTCAATAGTTTGCGTGCTCTTGTGAATCAATTTAAATTATATTTGTTATAATTAATTTATGCATAGTTTTCTAATTATAAAGTTAAAAACAAATATAGTTCACCTTTTTTTAAACAAAGGTACTATATAAATAATTATATGATTATCTTTGCTCATAAAATATGATTCAAATTTATAATCAAAGTCTTATATGTTTTTATAAATATTGTCTACTCACACTAAGAAAGAATAGAAGTTTCTAATAATGTTAAAATGACTTAATTAGGTGCTTATATCTTCATGACTCAATTAAACTGATAGTTCATAGTGTCAAACATTGTTTCCTTTTTAATGAATTAGATCATTTGTTCCTAAATTAGAACTAAATATAATCATTAGATTAATTAGACTTTCTCATAATTTGTTAAAAACATATAGTCAATTTGTTCATAACTAGATATATGGCATGATTAGCCATTTCATGGAATTTAGTCCACGTTATATATAAATCACTTAGTTTTATCTAAAAGATACAATAAAGTAATTAGTGTTTAAGTTCTTTTTATAACTAAAATATTACTTTAAATATTGACTTTGAATATAGCTTTCTTAAATAATAATATAGACCATGTACTTTATAATAAAAATAAAAGATAGTTATCTGTTTATTATCTTTTGCATGAAAGTTCACTTTAGACATATATCATAACTCTTCATAAATAGGAGTTTAATAATATGATTATGATATTTTCATATAAAATTTGTTTAAGTTGTTTATTAGCTTTTCCTAGATCTAAAGTTCTATAAAGTGTTTATGATCTTATGAACCCTTAATCTTAGACATACCACACATGTCTTTTATAAAAGATTAAAATAGTACACCTAATATTTGTATATTTATAATTAAGATTTTTTGGGTCTTGTTTTATAAATATAAATAAAACCTTTTTCAAAAAGAGCGTTCTTATGTTATAGTCATTGCCTTTGATGTTTTTGAAAGCAAATGATCCTTTTGTTATGCTTGCTTTTAGCTTTGTATATGGTAAATGTTGTATGTTATTGAGTAGTGATTGTTTCTTTTTGTTTGTTTGTGTATTATTCAGTGGTTGTCTAATAGTTGAGAATCAAGATATGTTTCGTGGAAGAATTTCAAGTTTTCTATAATCAAGATATGTTTCATGGAAGAATTTCAAGATATGTGAGCGTTCTTATGGCAAGTCGACTTCTCTCCCCTGCATATTCTGTCTGATCCCATACAATACATTTAATAAAGTTTACTTTTGGATATGTGCATAATATGATGGGTTACATATTCAGATACATCTAACCTTTCCAACCTTATTTCTTATTTAATATGGAATTATGATTTGATCAAATAACTATGCTATTGCTACAACTTTATTTTTATGATGTCACTCTTTAATCATATTAATGTTCCAAATGGTAATTTTACATTATTTTTGTTAATCCGATGATTAAGCAAGATCATATTATGATAATTAGAACATGGAGTGACCACCAAGGAAAACAGTGCAACCACGAGTGCTATCATGACTCTGGCTTTGGTAATCTCTACTACTTATTAAGGTGGTAAGGGTAGCCTGCCATTTTCTGTTCTGCCTTTTTCCATTTCCTGTTTTGCCCTCATCCCTGGTATGGCTCAAAAAATGAAATCTACAATTCTCTACTACTTATTAAGGCGGTAAGGGTAGCCTGCCATTTTCTGTTCTGCTTGTTTTCATTTCCTGTTTTGCCCTCATCCCTGGTATGGCTTAAAAAATGAAATCTGCAAGAATTGTGAATCGAACTCAAGACCTACTACTATATTAGAGACAACGTATCCACCACACCACATCTTATTTTGATGTTATAGTAGAATATATGAGAGTTATTAAAAGTAAGGTATGGCTAATGCCACACTAAGCCATAATGGCTCCTCCGCCACTGCTGTCCGGCAAACCATCACATTCTGTGACGCGGGACGTCGAGCAACTCCTGACTTGGGGCACTCCAGTCCCATGTGACAAAATCCTCCATTCCCATTTAGCCATTCATATCGTGCAAGCCATCACACACTCCAGACGTTGGGCCCACATTGCAGACTATGGGCGCCCACGTGACAGCCACCATTAGTTTTGCACACACTGGACCCACGTCTGCTCGCGCAAAAAGTTGCCTCAATTTGACACTAGCAGGAGCATTTGACCACGATTGCTTTCTCTGAAGAAGGAAGACTTATAAGCCGGTAGAAGCTATGTTGGCTGGCCGGTATGGTCATAAAAATGTGCAAGCCGTGACGATGACATAGGTCACGTGGGTTGTGTTTTTTTGGTGCGGCCCAAGTAGCTGCCAGGAGGTCGCACGCTTCTTACCCTAACCCAGCTTGGCTTTAGGGTCAGTCTCCCTTGCTTTCTCTGCCCAGCGAGCCCTCGCCCTCTAGCTCTTCCTGCTAGCGCCGTCTCCATCTCGTGCTCTCCTGTTTATCGTCGATCTCAGCCATCTCAGGAGCACCCGCTCACTCCCAGACGCCCGCGCAAACGAATCTCCCACGATCTCCCTCCAAACTGCCCACTCCCTCCATGATCTCCCCCACTAGCTCATGATCCCTCCGCCCGCCCCCACCCCCTGCCTGCCACGCCCATGGGCGCAACAAGCCAACAACCCACACTCGGCCCCGCTACCCTGATCCGTCGCCATAAATCCGCTACCTCCTCCTCGAGTCCTGCTTGATCGCCCCATGCTCGACCGGTCGACCGGACGGAAGGGCAGCCCCGACCGTGACCACAGCATGATGTGCGACGAGTGAGGGCGGTGGCAGGGGTTGCGACCAACGACGAAGAGCCACAGAAAGAAGCCTGTCGGTGATGTTTTCCTTAAGGTTCGCTCGCTCATTCCTTCCTTCCTTGTGCTATTGGCGTGTGATCCTAGCTGGTGCTCTCTTGATTTCATCCTTATCCACATGAATCCTGGATCACACTGCATGCAGATCGGATTACTGGAAGGCCAGACCAGCTGCTCGCATTCACTGGTGCACGGTGTGGGAGCTGAGAGCTCCGTTCCTATGGCCAGGCCCCACCTCTCTTGGGCCCTTGTGCAGATACGCAGAGGTAGTGTCCCCTAATTTGTTTGTCATGTCCCCTAATTTGTTTGTCAGAGCTACTTGAGGATGTCAATGAGGTATGGCTCCGCTGGTTCATCAGTATTCAGTAATTACAAGGCATTATGAGTTAGCATGCTCCCTCCTGCTAAGCTAGCTAAATGTGGTTATCATGTCTCAATAAGTATTCATTTTTAAAAGTATAAATTGTTATAGCCATACATGCAAGTCTTTATTTTGGAAATAACCAAAGGTTCTGAACCTGCATTGTGCTAACTCGTCAATCATTCCTGAAATGCGATTCCTTTTTTCATTCAGAGTTCGGTTGGACAAATTAAGATGGATTGAGATCTTAGTTGTTAAGGTAGAAGCAAAAGCACCACCACTAAATCCTGTACTTTAAATGGTGATAGCAGCAGTTGCGGTCTTCGATATCTTAGTGTGTTACTTGGTGATAGCAGCAGCTGCGATCTCCAATATTCTAGGGCATGTTTGCCTCCCTCTTCTAAACTTAGAGATCTAAAAGCTTTAGAATGTTTTAGCTTTGTTTTGATGTCCAAATCTCTAATGTAAGGTGGGCTAAAGGTTAAAGCCAACTTTAGACCACCTGATTCATATAAGGAAGAAAGGTCCGCATGCACCATTCTCTGTGGCATAGCAAAATCGAGCTCAATGTCCTTGAAGATTGATCGAGATAATATTAGTCAGTACTGAATTTAATTTTAATGACAAGTTTGTAATGGGTAGGATAATAAGGGATATGTTACAGATTGTTAGTTTCTTGGATGAATATGCTGCTGCATAGGGTTAGGCCTGAAAGGAGAAACAGAACATGATTAGTTTTTGTAGCTCTCCTCCCCTCATCTCTCCATGGGATTGGAATATATATAACTTTGTGAGTTTATATGGAAAGCAATAGATATTGTTTATTTCCTCTCTTCTCTCCTCTCCTCTACTCTCTATGCGATATTACTGCTTTTAAACTAAGGCGACACTGCTAGAGGCACTATTATATGTCAAGTTCATATATTAAGAATGTGAACTCTAGCCTATTGATGATGATAATTGTTCATTGTCTGAAATTCCTCTATTTGACCTCTATATATGTCTAAAATTCCTAAACAACATTATGTCCATGTTTGTGTGTTAATATTTTTTGGTCATTATGTCATGAGTTTGTGTTAATAATCTGAATACTAAAGCATGTGGTAGGCACCATTATATCTAAAATTCCTATACACATTGCTTATGATTGTTTGAGGATTACACCTATCTTGAGTTTTTATATTAATAATCTGAATAGTAAGGTTCGTTGTACCTTGTAACACCTGAGTTTAGTTGTTGGCTCTGAACTCTGAAAAAATATTTTTTACCAAATACAACATCAGATGTAATTTTACTACTGTGATTAAGTTGTATCACATATTCACAGTAGTATTATTGTGTTCTTCAAGCAAGTCAATTATAGTGAGCTTTTAGTCATGAATTTACAGTAGTCTATGAAAGATTATTCTTGAATTTTTGCCTTTAAATTGTCTTGTTAAATCTTGTATAATACACTACTAGGTGAGTGCTCGTGCGTCACAGGCTCGAGTTTCTCTTCAACGTCATCCCGGACGGCTCGTGGATGTCGTCCTCCATCTCATAACAGTATAACACACATTTGTATATATAAGTTATCGAGCTATTATATGATCCCGTTGCAATGCACGGGCACTGAGCTAGTTAGCTTTATATGTTTAGTGTCTATCAACCTTACCTAAAATATGGGCAAGAGGGGGCGGTTTTTGGTGCTTCTCTTTTAGGGTGCGCCCGAGGTTGTCACCGTCCCGACTCCAAACCTTAGTTGGTTGTTTCGTATTAAGTGTATTTTGTGAAAGCCTCATAGTGGATCCCTAGTCATTCACCTCAGAAGTGAATATGAGACTTGCAAACCTAGGCTAGAGGGCATACACGGATTGTGGCTAAAGTTGTACCACCTCTGTAGAGTGTAAAACTGATATATCAGTTGTGCTCACGATTACGAGCAGCCTGGACCCTCACATGATAATTAAACTTGAAGATGAAAATAAATTGTGTTTGATTTTGTTTAAGCGGTATGCTTAAGTGGTTCGCTCAATAGGTTGAACTTCATGTTGATGGTATTTTCTCAAGTGGTTTGAGCTTATGCTGATTATGAATTATGATTAATTAGGTTTGGTATATATACTTATACTTAGTAATCAGGTGTTGATAATAAAATGTTGACCAACTAAAATGCTAACCGCATTAAACTTTAGCCTTATCTTGTTACCTTCCATTTTCATCCCACTTGTTGAGCTCTGACCATAAGTGAGCTTACCCTATTTTTTTATTAGAAGTTTGCAGATGAAAATATGATGGTGAACTTGATGGATGCTAGTCTAGTGATACCCCGATCATATTTCTGTGGAAGGATGTCCATGTTTTGCTATACTTTGATGAATAAAGGTTAAGAAATAATGTCTGTACGAAGTGTAATATGTTAATATAATTTTTAATTATGCTTTTATGCATTGTTCTTTTGATATATTACACTTGTGACGTCAAAAACATATGTGTGGAAATAGATTCTAGCACACATATGCTATACATTCGGTTTTGCCCTTGAAACTGGGTGTGACATCACTGCTGTGCCGTGGCCTCGGGGTGCAGCCCCAGCGCGCGTCGTAGCGTTTTAAATTTTGTTTGAAGTCATGCGTCGTGTTGCGCGCTTTGTCGCACGACAACCTTTTTAATTCACCTAGAATCGCGTATAATAATTAAAGTGTGTAGTGTAACGATGATTAATCGAGTATCAAACTAATTAAGATTTGTTGGTCACTTATTCTCAAATGCTATGAGTTAAGAACAAGACAACACAAATGTTAATGGTTAAAGACCTTCATCCTTAGAAGCATTATCTCCCTTAAGACATAATGAACTTCAGACGAAGGTCATGAAGGACATACCTTCATCTTTTAATATATAAAGATATAAACATGAACATATGCAACACAGAAAGAGTATAAACAATCATATTAAATCATTAAACTATCTAAATTGACATTATATAATCATGAACAAATATTGATGATATCAAGTTACATTTCTACCTTCGGCTTGACAGAAGGTAAAAATTCGAGGGTGACGTGCGAGTGATTACAAGTCAACGTGAACAGTACGGTGTTATTGTTCATCTATTTATAGGCATAGGACGCAACCTAGGCAAAATTACATTCATGTCCTTGACATTTACTATTAGCCAGAAGGTAAGCTATCGAGGACTAAGTAGTCTTTTCCCCTTTAGGTCGGTTTCATTCTCTATCACCATCCTTGTGCTGAACCGAAGCTTCTCCATCATAGCTTCGGAACTGGTTCATCCTTCTTCTGGCTCGCGTCTTTCATACCATGTACACCTTCATTTTAAAGCCGAAGCCTCGTGTGACAGTATACTATATTGGAAAACATGGTAGTCGTGTTTTTGAGGACCTTCGGAAGACGAAGGCCCCCAATAGTAGCCCATCGAAGTATTAATTTGTTCTTGTATCTAACAAATTCAAACTGTGACATGAACGAAGGTCTTTAGTCGAAGGTCCGAAAAAACACCTTCCCTTCGCTAGAATAGCGAAAGTCAATGACAAATGGGGCCCGCCAAGTTGCAATGCACGAGGCATATAAATAGAAACCCACAGCGACAACATTTGCTATGCCATTTCATTTGCTTGTGTTGTTTCTCAAGTTTTAAATTTCTTGCTGTCAGGTTTCACTTGTTTTGTGAGCTTCGGCATTTGTTCGATTTCCCACAAAATGGTTAACGAGAAGAAGGTTGCTGATCCTGCCTTGGCTAGTTTTTACGAGGCCACAGAAAAAACAAACACAAAAAATATTACAAATGAGATATTAGCTGATTTGTCTGAAGATTCTGATGATGGTGGGAGCTTTGATATAGAAAGTGAAGATGAAGATGCGGAAAATTGGCCATGGTTTCCAAGTCACACCATCTTCGGAAAATCATCCATTAAGCAGAGTCAAATTGACGCGATGAAAGGGAAATATTTCTGAGATATTTCAATTGTGAGAGTTGGAGGAGATAGTGCTGCACCTGCTCCCGAAGAGGATGAGGTGGTTGTTTACAGGAGTTTTATGAAGGCTGGGCTTCGGTTCCCATTGAGCAAATTCCTGGTTGAGGTACTGAAGACCTTCGATATTTTCCTGCATCAAATTACTCCCGAAGCTATTATTAGGATGGGGGTTTTTATTTGGGTCGTGATAAGCCAAGGGATGGAGCCAAGCGCAAAATGCTTCTGCAATATGCACGAGCTGTTGTACGAGATGAAGGCTACTGGCAAGGAGCAGTATCACAACAATTTTGGTTGTTATGGCTTCGTGCCCTGCGCCGATGTAAGTTACCCGGTCCCAACATTCTGAAAAAGGTGGCCCGGGGCCTGGATGGAAGAATGGTTCTATGTTAAGAATGATTTAATTGAGAGGGAAGATATAAAATAAATTATTCAATGTCCCATCTAGTCTCGCTTCAGCATCAGGAGGCCAACCACCGCTCTTGGAAATGATGTAGAGGCATTCCAGAGAAGCTTCAACACTGTGTGCACTTTCATCGGCACTAGAGATCTGGTTCAAGAACACATCGCCTACAGAGTATGGCTGCTCGTGAATGAGTGGGAGATGCCGAAGGAAGCTGTTGCCGGGTCTAGTTAGGGTGGCCTGGTCTATCTAAAGTATACCTTCAGATATAGAGGCGAGTTTGATGAACCAAATGATGAATGGTTGAGCAGTATTGAGGCAACCAGTGATGAATTGCTTGGGGCCTATACGAGGGCCACAGATGACGCAATGACCTTGGCCTTCGAAGGCCAAGGCAAGAAAAGATTGAATAGAGTTTTTGACGTCATTGGTTTCATATACCCTGACTATTGCTATCCCTCTCGAAAGCAGGGAAAGAAAAGGAAAATTGTCGCTTTGGCCACCTCTGTTGTGCCGAAGGGCAAAAAGAACAAGGTTTTGACCCCACCGGCCAAGATATATTGAAACGACCACAGTGCCAAAATTTAGCGAAGGAACATCTTCCACTGCTGAGGCAGAACATATTGAATTGCCGAAGGTGCCTACAGCTGAGCCGGTCGAAACACCAAAATAGGTGCCGAAGCCAAAGAAGAGGCGGCCAAAAAACCAGAGCTAGAAAAAACAATAGTGCTACCAGAAATCTTAAGCCCACTAGCAGAAGCAGAATTGCCGAAGGTTACAAAGGCTCCCGCAACAACTCCCAAGAGGAGAAGAATGGCTAGCGTAGTGGACGCTGTCATGGAGACAACAAGGGTGCTGACTCCTGCCCTTGTGAAAAAGGCTACCGAAACTGCTATGGCTCATGCTAAAACCGAAGCTGGGCCCTCAGTGCCCATGGAGGCAGAGCCTGCTGTAACTGAAGCAGAGAGCTGAACAAGAATTTTCAGATACTAGCATGGCTCTAGAGAAGAATGTGGCCAAAAATGTTAAATCTCCTACTTCCGAAGCACCGTCCGAAGATCTTGACTTTATTATTTGACATGCTTCACGAAAAAGACTATCTGAAGAAGAAATTGCAGAAGCCAAACACTATGCCCGGGAACTGAAATACCCGAAGGGGGCCTTAGTCTTCAACGACACGGACGAAGATGATTTCCTATACTGTCTCCCGGACAACAAAAAAATATCCGTCTACCGAGATATGGCCAAAAATATGGGATTTCCGAAGCTCGAAGCAGGCCTCTCCGCTATATCAAAATATGACCTTGCGGATAGCCTTGCATACAACAGTCTGAAGGTACAAAATTGATGAACTTAAAAATAAATTATCTTGTCTTGTATTCTCGTGTTAATTCTATCTTCTTGCAGGGCTTAATTCTTAGCAATGTTTTGAGGGCGCAAAAGAATGCTAAAGATGAAAGCTGCGTGATAGCCCTCGACAAACTTCGGTCAGAAGTTGTCAAACTGAGAAATGAAGCCTTGGAGAAGGATAAAATTCTACTTTCATTGGTGGATAAAGTGAAGGAAGGTGAAGCGAAATTTAACGCTCAATCCGAAGCTCATAAAGCCGAAATTGAAGACCTTCGGAAAAAACTTGCCGAAGCTAATGAAAGTTTTGCACTTGCAAAAGCTAGTCAAGAAATAAGTGAATGGTCGAATGCTAGGCTGGAGAAAAATGTTGAGGAGTGTTGGGGACTTGTTCTCAAATGCTATGAATTAAGAACAAGGCAACATAGAAAGTGTTAAATGTTAATGTCCTTCGTCCTTCGAAGCATTACATCCCTAGGGGCGTAATGATCTTCAGACGAAGGTTATGAAAGACATACCTTCATAGATATGATATGTAAAATCAAGGGACGAAGGTTATGAAATATAAGACAATAACATGGATAATTATATAATACCAAAACGTGAACATGTATTGATAAATAATCATGAATATATAAAAATTGAACTAAATTACATTTGTACCTTGAGTTTGACAGAAATACGAAGATACGAATGCGATCAAAAGCGTGAACAGTACAGGGGTACTGTTCACCTATTTATTGGCACAGGGCGCAGCCTGTGTAAATTTACATTTATGTCCTCTACAAATGATTACAATCATTACACAGCCTATCATGGGCTGATTGGTCATCTCATATTTAAGTCGGTGCATTTTGAAATATACTACGAAGCTCCCTGACTGGTAGCTTCGGCACCGTTACTATTCCGGTCCTCCGAAGGTGCTTCTTCTCACAGGACCTTCGGCGACGAAGCAGACCCCCAATAGTAGCCCCTTCACGGTGCCAGATCATTTTTCGTAACGAGCTCGACCCGTGAAAAAAAATTCTTCTATGCTTCGGGATGCCGAAGGTCCGAAAAACACCTTCCCTGAGCTCGTTGCTGATAAACGATTTAAATATTCCAAGTGCAAGGCAGTCCCACCATAGGCCTGGTTTACTCGATTTGGTGATTCAACTCCTCGGGCAGCATGGTCCACCGTTCAGCGAGTGCGGGCGGCTGTTCAGCGGGTGCAATCATTCTATCGATTTACCTTCCCACCTGCAACACTATATATACAGACGGGTAGGTGTGAAGTTACCACAGCATTTACTACTATTGCACCGTTGTGCAGCCGAAAAATTCGACCACAGCCGAAGCTTATTCACCGTACTCTGAACCAAAGCTTCGTCACAAGAGGGAGCTTCGAAAAAGATAAAAATTATTCAACTTCACAAGAAATTCAATCATCAAATGGCTCGGGTCCGTTCAACAGCTAGGGTTACACGCGACGAAGAAGAGGCCGAAGCTACCAGAACTGCCCCAATCTCCGAAGTGATGAGGCAGTCGGGACTGGTTATGCCAGAGAGTACTGCTGACAAAGATACGCCTGCTGCCGAAGCTGAGCAGGCATATATTGTAGAAAGTGAGGCTGAGGAGGAAGATGTAGATGATTATTCCGCCGCGCCATCTAAGCCCAGCAACTTGGATTTTGAAAAATCTACTGTCTCCGAAGTTGATATGCCGATGATGATAAAACTAGGTTACTTCGGAGAAGCCAAGAAGCTGGTTCGCTTTGGCAGGGAAGAGACAACCTCGAAGCCAGAAAACAATGAGGTGGTAGTTTTCAGAAGTTTCTTTAAACAGGATTAAGGTTTCCCCTGCATGAGATGATTGCAGATGTTTTGGAAAATTTTGAAGTTTATCTTCATCAGCTGACTCCTAATGCTATCGTTAGGCTCAGTGTCTTTATCTGGGCTCTCCGAAGCCAAGGAGCAAAGTCGGTTGCCGAAGCCTTCTGCCGGGTACACTAACTTCACTATCAGACGAAGGCTAGAGAATATGGTTGCACGAGAACTTTGGCTGCTATAATTTTGCTTATCGCAAAGATATGAAGACACTGGTGGTTAGCTACTGCACCAAATGCCCGTCCGGTTGGAAAACTGAATGGTTTTATGTTAAGATTGATGAGCAAAAGGAGAAATTAGTTCAGAGCCCGCTGAAGCTAACCTTCGGGTTGACTAGGCCTCAGTGCAATATGACGTCGGGGACAGCATGCCCAGATGCTGTGCGTGATTTCAGAGTTGTGTCTGAGCATATTGGTACTAGGGATCTAGTTCAGGAATATTTAGCTAATAGAGTATTCCCAACGTTGAAGGAGTGGGATGTGCCGAAGCTTAAAGGAGAGAAGAAAAATAATGAACTCGTTTGGTTGCCTTATCATTTTAAGTTCAAGAAACACTTCAAAGAACCCTGCCAAGAATGGTTGGATACAATTGAAGTTATGTGCAATAAAATCTTGGGCAATTATACGAAAAAAGAAGATCAACTGATGACAGCAGCCTTCGGCACCCGGCCGAAACGAAGGCTAAACCGAGTGATGGACGCTTTGAATTTTGAATACCCAGACTATGAAAGGTTAAGCAAAGGTGCCGAAGGACTGAAATGAAGAAGGGTTGTTAGTGTTGTACAAAGGCAAGCTACCAAGATGATTAAAGAGGATGAAATTTTAGCAAAAAAGAAAAAATCTAGTCCTGAGCCAAAGGTAGCTATGTCGAAGAAAAGGAAGGCTCCAGCTTCGAAGCCGAAAGCTGATTTAGAAGAAGCTCCCTCAACGCCTTCTGCCACTGATGCAGAAGAAATTTTAAAGGTAATGACTGAATCTCTACCTAATAAGCTAAGTCCGTTGGGACCAGAACTGATGACGCTTTTACAGAAGAAGCCTTCAGCTACCAAGAAGCCTGTTGAACCAAAAAAGCGAAGGATTATTATTGTCATTGAGGCCATTGAGGAAACACCACCACTGGCCTTAGCGTCGAAAACAGCAGCGGCCGAAGCTACCCCTTCCGAAGCTGCAACAGCCGAAGCCACAAATTTGGAAACCACACTTGATGACATAGATGAATTGATTTTGAAAATGGCTAAGGAATAAACTGCTGCAGCTGCTAAGGAAACCCGGGCCGCAGTGCCTGAAAAAGGTGAAAAAATGCCTGAAAAAGAGAAGGTACCTGCCGAGGATACTTTGGAAGAGGAAAATTTTAACTTTCAAAACATATTTGGGCAAGAATTGTCAAAGGCTGAAAAAGAAGAACTGAAGGACTACGCAATATCGTGCGGGAATCAGCCAGGGGCACTGCTCTTTGGCGGTGTTGCCGAAGAGAGTTTAGGATGGCTTCGGGATCGAATTGGAGCGAAGGTTGTCAGTACTTTATCGAAAAGTGTTGGCTTCCCGAAGCTCGAAGCTGACCTCAGCAGATACCGGTGACAACATATCGCCGGTAGCCTGTTTTATTCTAACTTTAAGGTAAAATTTTTCCCTTTACTTTTTATTGTTTTGATATGAAGATGTTTTTTGATGGATATTATTTTGCCAGAGACTACTGCTAAGCAAAGCCTTGAGGATGCAACAAGACCTCGACGACAAGAAAAACGAAGTTATAATTGAGAGTTTAGAGAAGAAGATCAAAGATCATGAAGCTGCCCTAGAAAAGAAAGACTTCGTGCTTCAAACGATGGAAGGTTCATTGGCAGAAGCTCAAGCGGAGATCGCTAGATTAAACGGTGAACTTTCCCTACAGTCAAAAAACTTTGAGCAAGAGAAGATACATTTCAAAACAAAACTCTAAGCCGAGGCGAAAAAAAGTTCAAATCTTCAGAAATCACTTAAAGATCTTCAGGAAAAATGCTTAGGCTTCGGCACCCGGTGCATTCGACGGCTGAAACAGGTCTTTAACTCAGTTGGGGCCAGCTCGGAAAAGTTTAAACCTTTGGTTGAAGACCTGCCGGGGACACTTGATCATATTGAAGGTGAAGTTGATGCTCTAAACGAAATTATAGCTGGACATGGTGACTTTTGTGCCTTGTTAGCTTCTCGAGGCACAGCTGTCGCTTTCATAAAGGCTGGCTGTACACATGGAAATATTGTGAACAGACCAAACTTCAGCCTGTCACCGGCAGACTTGAACGACATCCCCGGCCTGGCCCGAAGCATTGGAAACAGATTCGTTACTCAAATCTAGGCAAAGGGTGGGCGAGACATGACTGGTGACGAAGCTCGAATTCACCTTAAACCGGTAATAAACTCATACCTTGTGCTTACCCTTTTTCCTTGAAACTTGAATTTACCTTATAATACTTTGATATGTACAAGATGATGAAGCCGAGGAGCATTGAGCCGAAGCCTAGCAGATGATTTGAAGCTTAGTAGATGACGATGAAGTTGAACACCTAGCTGTGAAAAAATTCTAGAAAAACTCTTGTACCATCCTTTGTAAGGAATATTGTAATTTGAGAATCAGACTCTACTCTGTAAATTTGTCCATACCTTGTAATTTATTTTTACCTTTCCGCCAATGTGTGAATTACTTTGATGTGGACGAAACTTGTATTTTTTGAGCCGAAGGCGAAAAACACCTTCCCTTCTTTTCGTTCGCAACAAAGCATTGATCTGCTTCCGAAGCTGTATTCTTGGAGACAAAGCAATTGTCTATCTTTATGACATGATGGTGATGATCCTATGTATGCCTAAATGAATGTTTATGAATGCAATGTATGATGTAATGTGTCGTGCAAATGAACGCCCAGTCACACACATACAAAGCTTCATCCATGACCTTCATTCCCTTAGGAATGACTGAAATCTCTTTGTCGTTTATTTTTCGGCTGCACCGCTTATTTTTTGGTGTAAGTTCTGCATTCCCTTAGGAAAGACTTTTGAACTTCTTCGCCTTCTATTTCGGCGGTATTCGCGTTGACTTTTCGCGCTTCGCCTTCTATTTCGGTGGTATTCGCGTTGACTTTTCGCGCTTTGCCTTCTATTTCGGCGGTATTTGGCTCTGCATTCCCTTAGGAACAACTTTTGAGCATAAAACTTACGCTGCGCTCCCTTAGGAACGAATTTTGTAGCTTTGTCATGCTCTGCATCCCCTTAGGGACTATTTTTCGAGCTTCTTCCTATTTCCTGTTTTTTTCTCTCTCTGCACTCGATGGTGCATGCTCAGATTTTACATTTACATATCTTTGGAGACTTTGCCCTCGTAGGGCTAAATTAAAAAGGAAAAATTACAGACTATGGCCCCATTAAAAACCTTTCTCCCCTTCGGAAAGGAAAAGGGTACCATAGAAAAAATGAAAAAGATTACATCGATTTATACATAATATCGCCGAAGCTCATCCGCATTCCAGGATCTAGGAATGTCGTTGTCGTCCATGTCCTTTAGCCTGTAAGAACCGGGTCTTGACGAAGATACTACCAAAAATGGTCCTTCCCACTTCAGCTGAATCTTGCCTACTTTGTCAGGGTTGGCTACTCTCCGAAGCACCAAGTGTCCTGGCTTAATGTCTTTCAATCGAACTTTTCTATCACGCCATTTTATTGTTTCAGCTTGATATTTGTTGATATTTTCCACAGCCTGAAGTCTGGTCCCTTCTATGGTATCTTTAGTCACAAAATAATTAGTTTCGTCTTCAGCCGGAGCTACTGTTCTTATTGACCCCATTTTAGCCTCTTCGGGGGTTATGGCTTCGTCACCAAACAATAATTTAAATGGTGTGAAACCTGTTGATCTTGATACAGTCGTATTGTGGCTCCACACCACTTTAATCAATTCATCTGGCCATTTTCCTCTAGGCTGATTAAAGATTAACTTCATTATTCCTGTCATTATAATACAATTTGCCCTTTTGACTAAATTATTTGATTCCAGATGCCTGACTGATGCAAAATGAATTTTTGTGCCGATCTGATCACAGAAATCTTGGAAAGTTTCAGCATCAAACTGTGTTCCATTGTCCATAGTTATAGCCTTCAGCACACCAAAGCGGCAAACTATATTCTGCCAGAAGAATTTTTGGACTGTAGCCAAAGTTATTGTAGTCAAAGGCTTTGCTTCGATCCATTTGGAAAAATATTCTACCGCCACCACAACATATCTCAAGTTGCCCTATGCTGGTGGAAGTGGACCTAGCAGATCCAGGCCCCATCTTTGCAACAGCCAGGTTGGTTGTATTAGCTAAGTCAAAGACGAAGGTTGTTTCTGATTTCTTGCACATTTTTGGCAATTTTCACACTTTTGAACCAAATCTGCTACGTCCGAAGCTGCCTTCGGCCAATAGAATCCTTATCGAAAAACCTTTCCCAGAAGAGGTCTGGACCCAATATGAGATCCACATTGCATGTATCTCCTTCATTAGTTCTATACCTTCAGTTCTGGATAAGCACTTGAGAAGTGGGGAACAAACTCCATGTTTATATAATTCCCCTTCTATTATGACATATGGTCTTGTTCTTGCTTCCATTCTTTTGTTATAAACCTCAGCATCCAAGAGATAATTACCTTGGAGGAAAGATATAATCTCAGTCCTCCAGTCTTCACTATGGACAGGAGATATTGTGAGCACTGCTCTTTCAAGAAATTCTACCGAAGGTGCTCTTATTGTCTCGAAAAACACTTCCGAAGGTAGAGGGAGCCCTTGTGCTGCTGACTTGGCTAGCAGATCAGCATGCTCATTTTCCCCTCTTGGAATATTTTTAACAGAAAATCCTTCGAAAGAGACTTCAAGCCTTCGTACTGCGTGCAAGTGTCTCTCAAGCTTCGGATCTCTTGCCTTGCAACTCTTGTCAACATGTCCAGAAATAACTTGAGAGTTAGTTTTGAGGACTGCCCTTCTTATTCCCATTGCCTTTAACTTTCGAAGTCCCAAAAGTAATGCTTCGTATTCAGCAATATTATTTGTATAGCTGAAATCAAGCCTTGCTGCATAACATGTTTTTACTTTGGAAGGTGCAACTAAGATAGCAGCTTCACCTGCACCGAAGGTTCCCCAGGAGCCATCGGAGAACACTGTCCAGGCTTCGGCATCTTTATTTGCTTCTTCTTCTTGAGCCCCTGGCGTCCAATCAACAATGAAGTCTGCTAATGCCTGGGACTGAATTGAGGACCTATGCACATAGTCAATACTGAATTCATTAAGCTTCGCGGCCCACTTTCCAATCCTTCCAGTAGCTTCTCTGTTTCTCATAATATCCTTCAAAGGCTATGACGAAGGAACAATTATGTGATATGCTTGAAAATAATGCCGAAGCTTCCTGGAAGCCATTAGCACAGCATACAACACCTTCTCCAACTCTGTATAGTTTATCTTTGATAAACTTAGGACTTCAGAGACAAAATATACTAGAGCTTGCTTCTTAATTTGATCTTCAAGCTTCTCCTGTACAAGCGCCGCACTCACTGTAGAGTGCGAAGCTGCCACATACAATAGTAATGGAGCCCCTAGCACAGGTGGAGTTAATGTTGTTAGATCAATCAAGTACTGCTTCAACTCTTCGAAGGCCTTCTGCTAAGCTGGGCCCCATTGAAAAACTTCGGCTGACTTTAGTATTTCGAAGAATGACAAATTTCTTTCTGCTGATCTAGATATAAATCTATTCAATGATGCCAGTCTCCCTGTCAGCCGTTGGGCCCCTTCTTTGTGCTTGGTGGTTCCATCCGAAGGATAGCTTCGATCTTGCTTGGGTTAGCTTCAATCCCCTTCGTTGAAACTAGACAGCCAAGGAACTTACCCTTCTTCACTCCAAAGACACATTTTTCTGGATTTAATTTCAGGCCAGCCTGCCTGAAATTAGCAAATGTTTCTTGCAGATCAGTAATGTGATTTTCTTGCTTTTGTGCTCTTTACTATGATGTCATCAACGTATGTTAGCACATTTCTGCCTATCTGATAATGAAGGACCTTGGCTGTCATTCTGCTGAAGCTTCCTCCAGCATTCTTGAGCCCCTCAAACATCCGAAGATAGCAATAGGTGCCACTGGGAGTTATGAAGCTAGTCTTAAAGCTCATCCTCCTTCATCCATATTTGATGATACCCTGAATAGCAATCCAGCAGACTCATAAGCTCTAAAGAAGCTGCTGCATCTACAAGAGAGTCTATTCTCGGTAATGGAAATTCGTCCTTTGGACAGGCCTTGTTAATATCTATGAAGTCAATACACATTCTCCATTTGCCGTTGGCCTTCTTCACCATAACAGTATTGGCAAGCCACTCTAGATATTTTACCTCTCTGATAACACCAGCACTGAGAAGCCTTTTTACTTCATTTCGAGCACCTTCGGCTTTATCATCAGATATTTTCCAAAGCCTTTGCTTTCTTGGCCTGAAGGATGGGTCAACATTGAGTGAATGTTCAATGACGTCTCTATTGACACCACAAAGGTCATTGGCTGACCAAGCAAAGACATCTTTGTTGTTGAATAAAAACCTTATCAAAGTTTTCTCCTGCTCTTCAGATAGTTGAGACCCCAGCAGTACCTTCTGCTCTGCTATATCTTCACATAGAAGCATGGGTTTTGGCTGATCAGCCAAAGCAGCCTTCTCTCTTCTGTACTTATACTGTTCACAAGCTTCGACTCCATCTATATTGTGGATTGCTTTTGAGTCTATCCAATTTCCTTCGGCCTTTCTAGCAGCTTCTTGACTTCCATGAATAGCAATGGACCCTTATTCCGAAGGTATCTTCATGCATAGATATGATGGGTGAAGTATTGCTTCGAAAGCATTAAGTGTCCCTCGACCAAAGATTGCATTGTAGGGGTATTCCATGTCAACAATGTCAAAAACAACTTGTTCAGTCCTTGTATTGTGAACGAAGCCGAAGGTAACTAGCATTGTGATTTTGCCAAGTGCTACGATCTGCCTTCCTCCGAAGCCACATAGGGGATGTGTAGCATCGTGAATCTTATCTTCTGGCTCTTGCATTTGTCTGAAGACTTTAGCAAATATGATATCCGCAGCACTGCCTGTGTCAACCAGAACATTGTGGACGAGAAAACCCTTGATGACACAAGATATGACCATAGCATCATTGTGAGGATAGTCCTTGAGCTGAAGGTCCTCCTGGAGAAGGTGATTGGGATGTGAGACCATTTTGACTTGATGAAGGGTCCCTGCACCCCAACATGTTGCACCCTTCTCTGTGCTTCCTTCTTCTGCTTCTTGTTAGCCCGCTCTAAACTTGAACCGCCTGTTATCGGGAGCACAAGCTTCATAGCCGAAGGTGCTCTAGCTTGGTTGTTGAACGAAGCCATCAACTCAACAGTGGAAGTGAGTTCACCGAAGGTGGGCGCCAATGTTGGGGACTTGTTCTCAAATTCTATGAATTAAGAACAAGGCAACATAGAAAGTGTTAAATGTTGATGTCCTTCGTCCTTCGAAGCATTACATCCCTAGGGGCATAATGATCTTCGGACGAAGGTTATGAAAGACATACCTTCATAGATATGATATGTAAAATCAGGGGACGAAGGTTATGAAATATAAGACAATAACATGGATAATTATATAATACCAAAACGTGAACATGTATCGATAAATAATCAAGAATATATAAAAATTGAACTAAATTACATTTGTACCTTGAGTTTGACAGAAATACGAAGATACGAATGCGATCAAAAGCGTGAACAGTACGGGGGTACTGTTCACCTATTTATAGGCACAGGGCGCAGCCTGTGTAAATTTACATTTATGTCCTCTACAAATGATTACAATCATAACACAGCCTATCATGGGCTGATTGTTCATCTCATCTTTAAGTCGGTGCATTTTGAAATATACTACGAAGCTCCCTGACTGGTAGCTTCGGCACCGTTACTATTCTGGTCCTCCGAAGGTGCTTCTTCTCACAGGACCTTCGGCGACGAAGCAAACCCCCAACAAGGAGCTTCACGAATCCAAGGAAAGGTGCTTCGATAAATCCTTGGATTGCATAAGAAAATTGAAAAACAGCTTTGCCAAATTACGTGCTTATTCTTCCGAAGAGAATTTTATTCGAGGTGACCCCGAGGGTGTTATTGATTGGATAAGCAGGGAAGCTGAAGCTTTTGAAGAGATCCAAAGCGATCGCCGGGATATCTGTGCTTTCACTGGCGCTCGAGGTATTGCGACAATTCTGGAGAAGGCTGGTTGCGACCACGTTAAAGCTGCGGCCTAGACTGAAGTCGCCTTCTCCACTGACGACACGAGAGACCCTTCGGCCGAAGCTACTTTGGTGGGTGGAAAGTTTTACTCAGATGTTTGGGTGAACGGTGGCCGAGAATTGGCCATCAAAATTATAAAAAAAATGAAAAAGAAACCTATGATGCCCGAGAAGAAGCTAGGCGAGCCGAAGAGGCTGTCGAGCGCACAAGGCGTATAGGTATTGTTCTTGAATTTTAGCTTTAGTATTTATTTTCTATCTTCAAACTAACAGTTTGTCTATTATAGCTGAACTCTCATTGCTGCCCGAGCCATACAACCCCCTAGTCGATCCCGTCATGAAAGAAGCGTTGGATGTAATGAGCGTTGCCAACTCCATCGTCGACGAGGTCGTCGATAGGCTACTGAACGAAGCCACCAAGAAATCCTTAAGGAAGATTAGAATGTTATTATAATGATATGATGTAAAATTTGGTGTATGGAACAATTAATCAGACATGTAAATTATTGTAATATATTTCTTTGCGATGCATGAAATTTACGCACATATCGTTTTTCAGCCTTCAGCGAAAAAACACCTTCCCTTCTTTTCATGCTTCGTAAAGAAAGGCCCTTTTTAATGGCGAATCTGTTGCGATAAAATTGTATCGGCCGAAGGTTTGCTTCGTGCTTCGGCACATTTTCATTCAACAAATTTTCGTCGAAGATCTGCTTCGTACCCAATATTTTTGCTGTTGATGCGATATGATGTATGATGTAATGTTATGCGAAATGATGCGATGATATGATGCAATATGATGGTGATGCCGAACACACACGCGCGCCCACACTGGAACACACAAGACTCTGCATCCCCTTAGGGACGACTTTGGAGTCTTTAAGCTCTGCATCACCTTAAGAACGACTTTGGAGCTTCTTCACCTTATATTTTGGTGGTATTTAAGCTTTGTATCCCCTTAGGAATGACTTTGGAGCTTCTTCACCTTCTATTTCGGTGGTATTTAAGCTCGGCATCCCCTTAGGAATGACTTTGGAGCTTCTTCACCTTCTATTTCAGTGGTATTTTGGCTCTGCATTCCCTTAGGAACGACTTTTGAGCTTCGGAACTTACTCTGCGCTCCCTTAGGAACGACTTTTGTAGCTTCGAAACTTACTCTGCGCTCCCTTAGGAACGACTTTTGTAGCTTCGAAACTTACTCTACGCTCCCTTAGAAACGACTTTTTGTAGCTTCGGAAGTCTATTAAGAAGAAGCATTTTACTTAATGATATGGGCACAATTATTACATGAGACCAAAATTTAGTCCTTCGTGACTTGTTTTTTGTACAAGAAAAATAAGATGACAAAAAAGAAAAAGATACATCAAGGGTAGGATATTCTTTTAGTAGATGTGCTTGGATTCAGGCACAGTACTGTTGACTGTGCGAGCTTCGGATTCCTCCCGAAAATCACGCTGCTGCTGTGCGTGTAGGTGCCCTTCTGGCTGCTGACTTCGGGTCTGAGTAGGTGGTAATGGTGGTGGTAATGGGTGCTAGGCCCAGGAAGCTTGAGAGTGACTTGCCGAAGCGACAGAAGTCGTAGGTTGTTGATTGCCTACGTACTATGGTATATAAGGAGAGTAGCATAAAGCAGTATGTAGGACCTGCTGCTTCGGCTGATTATGTCACGCCTCGGCTTCGACAATCTCCTTTTGCTTCTGAATTGTGACTTGGCATGTTCTTGTGGTGTGGCCCTTGTCTTCACCATAGAATAAGCAATATAGCCTTCTGGGCTGATCCTCGTATCTTCCTCTGAAGCTTCTGCTGCCTCTGCCCCTTGGGACTGGTGGTGTGAAAGAGCTTTGTTGTTGCCCTGAAGATTGGGAGCTGCTTTGTGGCCTTTGAGGCTGGCTTCCTCTGTCATCACTTAGGTTGGAATTATGGATCGATCTGACGTGCCTGGGGTGGATTCTTCCTCTGAAGCCCCTGGTCATCTCAGAAAACCTGTATGCTTCTTCCCTTCTCTGACAGAAATCATTATCAGGCCAAATATACTCATCCATCTTTTGAAGAAGCTTCTCCAGGGTTTGTGGGGGTTTCCTGGCAAATACTGAGCCGTAGGTCCTGGCCCAAGCCCCTTGATCATGGCCTCAATGACAATTTCATTGGTCATTGTAGGTGCTTGTGCTCTTAGACGCAGGAACCTTCGGACATACGCCTCAAGGTACTTCTCATGGTCCTACGTGCACTGAAAGAAAGTCTGAGCAGTGACTGGCTTCGTCTTAAAGCCTTGGAAGCTAGTGATTAGCATATCTTTGAACTTCTGCCATGATGTGATTATCCCTGGCCTAAGAGACAAATACCAAGTTTGAGCTACACTTTTGACTGCCATGACGAAGGATTTCGTCATGACTGCAGTATTGCCCCCATATCCTCGTAGCTCATTAGGAACTGCTTCGGATCTGAGTGCCCATCATACATAGGAAGCTGAGGTGGCTTGTATGATGGGGGCCATGGGGTAGCCTGCAACTCTACTTCTATAGCAGAAGCATCGTCAAAAGCAAAATTACCATGAAGGAAATCATCATACCATTCATCATCGTTGTACGAATTGTCTTGACAAAGCTCTCTGTATTGAGGCCTTCGGTCTTGGTCATCTTGGGTGATATGACACATTTCCTCAACGGCCTCATCAATCTTCCTCTGAAGATCGGCGAGACGAAGCATCTTTTCTTTCTTCTTCTGGACCTGTTGATGAATGGCTTCAAGGTCCCTGATTTCTTGGTCCAACTCCTCCAGGGGTGTTGGACTGGTAGCCTTCCTTTTCTGGCTCCTAGCTTCGCGTAATGTTTCTTGATTAACATCCAGCGGTTGCAGTGCAGCCCCTAGCCCTGTTGACTTCTTCGGCGGCATAACGAAGGTCGATGCTTGCCGAAGGTGGTCGAGTGAGTTCACCAGAGGTGGGCGCCAAAGTTGGTCACTTGTTCTCAAATGCTATGAGTTAAGAACAAGGCAACACAAATGTTAATTGTTAAAGACCTTTGTCCTTAGAAGCATTATCTCCCTTAAGACATAATGAACTTCAGACGAAGGTCATGAAGGATATACCTTCATCATTTAACATATAAAGATATAAACATGAACATATGCAAAACAGAAAGAGTATAAACAATCATATTAAATCATTAAACTAACTAAATTGACATTATATAATCATGAACAAATATTGATGATATCAAGTTACATTTGTACCTTCGGCTTGACAGAAGGTAAAAATCCGAGGGTACGTGCGAGTGATTACAGGTCAACGTGAACAGTACAGTGTTAGTGTTCATCTATTTATAGGCACAGGACACAGCCTGGGCAAAATACATTCATGTCCTTGACATTTACTATTAGCCAGAAGGTAAGCTATCGAGGACTAAGCAGTCTTTTCCCCTTTAGGTCGGTTTCATACTCCATCACCGTCCTTGTGCTGAGCCGAAGCTTCTCCATCACAGCTTCAGGACTGGTTCATCCTTCTTCCAGCTCGCGCCTTTCATACCATGTACACCTTCATTTTAAAGCCGAAGCCTCCTATGACAGTATACTATACTGGAAAACATGTTAGTCGTGTTTTTGAGGACCTTCAGAAGACGAAGGCCCCCAATAGGATCTAGCGCTAATTTTATTTGTGCAGCGCATGAATATCAATTAATATAATTATGATGAGATTAATATTTTAGTCCATAGCCGCTTAACGTAATCGCTATGTCTCTCGGTTGTAGCTTCAACAGTTGTAGTTTCTTTTTTCGCATAGTCGTAAATGTGAGCCCTACAACACGTGTCTGTTTAATTGATCTGCTTTGTTGTATGGTGTATTGTTTCCATTTATTTTAAGAATATGGAATGTATTTTTGCACTCATATAAATAATGGTTCGTTGGCAGAGTCCAAGGAAGTTGCATGAGAATACCCTGAGCAGCAGCTGGTTGGTGAAGGCAAGTGTCTTGTGACCTATTTATGTACTACTCAATATATAATTCATCTCCCCGCATTTACATAATTATAGCTAAGGATTTACTAGTCTTTGTTTATCCTGGCCTTGATCACCTGCTTGGGTTGGATTATTACTGGATTAGCTCTATGCTAGCGCTTTACTATAATCAATGAACATGATGAGATTATTTATTATATTATGTTTACCTTTGGATATGATGATGGCATTATGACATATAACGGGGCTCGAGCGGTTTCTCGAGTGCCTCTTCGTAAGGACTGGTTTGTTGGATGACCACCCGAGAAAACTGTAAAGCCATGAGGGTGGAATGGGACGCCCTTAGCTAATTAATTAGAGGAACTGAGTTGCAGTTTGCTTCGTCGTTGTGCCGTCAATGGGGCTCGGTGTATGTGGCTCGCTCTGCCAAGGGTGGTTGGCCCTTTGGGGAGGAGTGCGGTACATTTAGTAAACCTAATGGGCGGCTACATCTCAGGGAATCTTTGTAAAGGCTTCATAGTGAATCACTGGCCATTCACCTCGATAGTGAAGATCAGGTTTGTACAACCCAGGCTAGAGTGGGAATCATGGCTCGTGGGTGAAGTGTGCAACCTCTGCAAAGTGTTTTGGAACTGATATATCAGACATGCTCACGGTTATAAGTGGCCTTGGGAGCTCCTTTGATTAGAGATACTATGATTACAGATGATGATTTGGTAAATAATGGTTTAATGATGATGCATATGATTATGGATTCTGGGGTTCTTTCTGTTTGGAAGGAGTACCTTTGGGTTAATAACTTGGGTTTAATGCTAAAAACCTAGCTCTCTACTAGTAATAATTACCTGACCAACTAAAAGCAAATGCTCTGAGCTTCACCCCACATACAACTAGTCCACTTTAGCCAAACGGGACAATTGATGAGTACGTTGATGTGTACTCACCCTTGCTTAAAACACCAAAACATTAGGTTGTCCACATTGCAACCCCTGTTCAGAAGAAGATGAAGTCGTGGCAGAGGATTTATAGGAGTTTCAAGACTATGATGAGTTCTAGGCATGAGTTAGTGGCAAACCCCCAGTCGGCTGCCTCTGAAGGCCGTGTTTTACTACATTTCATTTTCGCACTTTGACCATATGATTAAGACCATATGGATGTCTCCCGTCATGATGTAATCAAATTAATACCTTTTATGTTATTATTTGAGCACTATGTGACGATGTCCAGTTATGTAATCGTTGTGTACGTGAAATTCTTATCCTGACACGTACATCGTTCGCATTTGGTTTGCCTTCCAAAACTGGTGCTGCAGCAAGGTGGCGCTACCTCACTCCGGTGAGGAATCGCGCACAACAGAGAGTAGGGAAGGGGTAATTAGAGGGCGGGGGAGGTTGGTTACCTCAAGGGAAGTCTCTATGATTTTTGAACGGCGGTAGAGGCATGGCGAGGGCTTGGGTCGACAGCGTTGGTGCTACCACTGCGGCTGCGCGCAGGAGGATTGGTGACCGCGGACAGAGAGAACAAGAGGGGGAGGGAGTAAATTGAGGCGCGTCCTGAGTTGTGAATGTCGAGGCGAAGCTCAGCGAGGAAACAGGCACAACGGGGCCTCAACGTCGGTGGCGGAACGACAGTGCAACAGCGGCGGCGACGCTGCGAGCTAGTTGGGAACGAAAGGGGCAAGGAGAGAGTGAATGAGTGGCGGGGGTGTGCTGGGATGGGGTCTCCACCTTGAGGCCCTAGCGACATGCGTGGGACGAGTTCATGGGGTGTGGGCGGTGGTTTGTCTGCTTGGAGTTGGTGCGGGCGCGACGGTGGCGAGGAGGGAGACGAGACTAAAAGGTCGGGCCGAGGCGTTGGCGAGCGAGCGCGGGGTGGCTGGCGAGCGAG
Source organism: Zea luxurians (assembly GCA_029449295.1). NCBI lineage: Eukaryota > Viridiplantae > Streptophyta > Magnoliopsida > Poales > Poaceae > Zea > Zea luxurians. The sequence goes on from JAOPSE010000037.1 coordinate 21,744,220, forward strand.
GCCCGCTGGGCAGGGAGGGAGGGAGCAAGCACGCGGGTTGTGGGCAACGGCGCCGACAGCTTGGGCCCACTAGGCAGTGAGAGCGAGGGAGCGGGCACGCGGGCTACGGGGAGCTAGGCCGACTGGGCCCAAAGGCCAAGTGAGGGGGGTTGCGGGCTGCTTTAGGTTTTCTTTTATTCTGAATTTCCACTCTCCTTTTCTTTTTGTTTTCACTTTTGAATTCAAACCTGCCCAAGCCACAAATTCAAATTTGAACATTTCAAGCATATGCATCAAATAAAGATTAAAAAGTCTAGGATCAACAGGATGCAACAATTCATATCCCCTTAGGGTTTGATCTACTAAAAGTATTATTACATCTTCAAATAAAATAACTAAACCTCTACTAAAAGAAAGGGAAAAAAGAGACTATAGAAAAGAGAAGAAATTTTATACCCCCAAATACAGGGTGTTACAGGAAAGAAGGCAACACTTCATATATTTCAAGTAGATTAGGAAGGAAATTTCTCTTTATTACTTCTCTAGTTTGTCGATCTATTCGATGCAAGCATTCAACACAATCAAATCCCCTTGGTCGACATGATTCCTGAGTTTTTCCAATGCTCTTTTCATATGTTGCATTAATCTTTCCTACAAATGAGAAAAAAGCTTGCTAAGTACGACTGACCCATAAACTAATGCTTTAGTAGATGCTCTTGAACAGAATATGGCTAGGAGGACATGCATATATTCGATGCTCTTTACTTCTCTAGTTTTTCCGATGCTCTTTTCATAGCTTGCATTAATCTCCTGGATTGTTGAACATTACTAAATTATATTGAGGACAATGATGAACAGAATATGGCTAGGAGGACATGCATATTAACATCTAGGTACCTCAGCATCCATGTCAATGTTCTTGAAGGCATCCATTCACCAACACTTGTCTTGCAGAATGTTGACAACGGGACTTCTTCACTTGCATAATCGTTATATTATAGAAGAGATGAGCTTTTCCAAAATCATACACAGGAAAATATCATGTGTGTAATGCCCACTGATAATGGAAGAGTACTTCCACAAACGAAATTGAATGGAAACATAATATATTTACGGTTAGGATCAAATGGCAAATCAGTCATATATAAAACATTTATTACATCACGATTAGGATTAAATTTACATTTGATGCAGATGACTGTGTTTCTCATATCTTGTCACAACTGGATTTTAGGGGTCCAAAACCCGGGCGCGAAATAATCACCAAGTGTGCTAGGATCAAGTTTCACATATATGATGACTCACAATACAGAAACGAATGTCACATCATTAATATATATAACGAAGTTCTATAGAAAATAATTAAATAATTACATCATACGAAGACGACAATCCAGCAACCGAAGTTGAATGGGAGACAATGGCCTAGACCTCTCATGATCTCATCACAGCATAACTCCATGCGCCTCATCCCGTGGTACCTATTCTTGACCTAGGGATGTGAGTACAGCAAGGGTGAGCTATCACTCAATAAGTTGTGGGGAATAATGTGCATGGACTCGCCAAAAATAGGAGCCCATGTGAAGTGTAAGGCTTACCAAAAGGAGACGGTCAAAGCTGAGCATTGCTTTTAGAGTTGGTCAAAAATTTATTAGCAGTTACTAAGTATAAGTAGATACCAACCCAATTAAGTAAGAGATCAAAATTAATAATAACACCCACAATGCAATGCAAATGATAAATTGAATTTAATTCCATAAGTTAATCATGTGAGTGTCCGAGCCGCTCTTGACCGTGAGCACGGCTGATATACCAGTTTTACACTCTAGAGAGGTTGCACATCTTTACCCACAAGTCGTGTTACCCATTGGCCACGAGGTTGATCAGACCCCATTCACCTCTATCGAGGAAACGAGGCAGGGTAGCACTACGAGGTCTTTCCAAAGTTCCACTAGTTCGAGAAAACCTGCTACAGATTTAGGATGAAGGAAGCATAGGAATCCCTCATTCGAAAAGCTTTACAGATAGTTCGACCCGAGGACCTCCCTATACTCTAGCAGCGACGCCTCCCCATTGCCCTCCCTAGCTTTCCTAATTACTTGGCCAAGAGCGTCCCATTCCACCATTGTGGTAGCACTGTTTTCCTGGGTGGTTCTCCATGTTCCAATTAACATGATGATCTTATCATGAACTGAACAACAACATAATTGGAACATGATCATAATAAAACATTAATTTCCTAAAACTAGGTAGAGCAATAGCAAATCTATCCAATAGTCCATCTGTTTGCAAGGTGGGGGATAAACAATGCTAGGGAAACCTATTAGGTCCCATCAAATTAACCTGAACATGTCACAATGATTAACAGGAACATTATTAGGTAAAGAAAAGTGATCAAGGGCACAACTTGCCTTAGACTTGAGATTCCCATATACCAACTTGGTCTTCAAGTGACTCGTAACCTCGCCTGCTATTCGTAGCAATACAAATAAACATAGTATACACAAAATTAACATCGAACTAAACATAAGAACGAATTGCATAATAATGATCTACGCATCGTAACAAGATCGCAGGTTCGAGAACCACTAAATTCGGAGTTACAGTTAAAGAGTTATGATTTTCTGAAGTCTGTGATTAAACAGTAAAAATACATTCTATGTTAATTAATATTAACCATGTCAGAAATATTATGAAGAAATAACTAATTTATCTTTAATCCAGGTTATAACTTCACTAGAGGTTATACTTTAGTTAACTATAGTTATAGATATATTAATTTTGATTATAATAATTAATCTACTAATCATAGGTTAAATGAATGCTTATTTCTAAAAACATGTTATTTGAAAAATAGCGTTACAAAAGCATAGGCAACTTTATTATGAAGCTAACGCAACTTGAACGAATTAAAACAGAGTTAAAACGAATTAACTGTGGAATTACTAACTCCTCGGATTTATTTTATACCCAAAAGTCAATCTCTGGGATTTATTTATGTAATTTAATAGCATTTGGACCGAGAAAACAAAATCCCTAGAGATCAGGGTTTAAATCATTAAAAATGGGACCTGCATGTAAGGCTCTTTCAATTAACACAAACTGTGGGTTTATTTGTGAAAAGAAGAGGGGCTCTTTAGCAATTGATGCATGGCCGAAGGGGTATCGACCCATATCCACCCTTCGATCTAAGTCTACGGCTCATATTAGACTGCACAGAGGGGAATGCAATAGCGTGATCTTGACCGTTCACTACCAGATCAATGACCCAGAATTTTATGTTTCCAACATCCAATCTGATGAGGACATCAATATGAGTACGACTACACCAGCAGCACCTCCACCCTCGAGTAATAGATTAGATTGCTCGCACCTTTTTCTCGTTCGTTCTTCGATTATGCACAGGAAACGAACTTCGTGATCAGGCCGATCTCGCATCAGCAAGGTCGGTAACCACAGGGAGTTGGTTTAGCGATTGCATTGGTGCCTCGGGCTTGCTCGTCGTAGTCGGATTGTAAGGGTCATCTTCCACCAAATCGGAATTATCTCTACTCACCGAAAGATCGGGCACCTCAGCTATATCAAGTGGTATCAGATTTTTAGGTTGATCGGTGAGTTTATCGAGTGTTTTTTTCTCCTACAGTCCACAAAACCACATAAAAATTCAGGTTAGACCTTATCCCAGCACCCTTTTGAGCCTCGCACTTTTTTTCAATAATCTGCATTGTTAAATTTGTGTGCTTGCGCGTCATTTGTTGCTGGTTGCATTGTGTTTTTTTCACCATCCTTCTTTCTTCCACCATTCAAACCCTAGCGCGCCGCCACCATCTCATGTTTGATCACGCCCCAAACCGAGTCAATGCCGCTTCCTTGTTTTTCTCCTTTAGTTACGTCAAAAAAAAGAAGAAAAAAGAAAAAAAAAGAAAAAGAAAATCGAGTCAACGCCGCTTCCTTGTTTTTCTCCTTCGGTTATGTCAAAAAAATAGAAAAAAAGAAAACGAAGGAGAAAGGATACAAAGCGGTTGTCTCATCTCTGTCGTTTTTAAACATAACTAGAGGTACCTTCCTTAAACCGGGCATAACTTTTCGCTCGGTTGTCCAAAAAATCTGAAATTTTTACAGGAGCTTGTTGACACCATTCTTTCGGCCTGTTTGGTTTCGATAAAATTGTCAAAAAAAATCAGGAAAATAAAGAAAAAATTCGTCAAAGTTCTTGCACGCTTTCCAGAGAACTTGCTCTTTTTCTGTAGACCACATCTTATCTCTGTTTCAGGTGAAACTTGGTGTAGCTCCTATTTTGTTGCTTCTTGCACTGAGAAAAATATCAAAAAATCATACAAAAAAGAAAAACAAAATCACATGTGATTCCTACTAGTGCCTTTTTGGCCTCACTAGTACATTATTTACGGTACTGCCATTCTACTAGTTCCATCCGTCCTTTGCACTTGTGGCCAGTAATATAGTTTCGTATTTTGCACTGTAATTCAACTTTGCATTATTGTTTGATCGTGCTAATCCTTGACTTGAGTGCAACCTACCCAGAACTCCACATATTTCTATGACGAGCAGGTTTCTGTTTCTCCAAGCAATCGCTCATCCAATCTTTCACTAGTTCCACCTGTTGGTTGCAGTTCACCACTGTGGCTTGGTAAGAACGGATAAGAACTTGATAACAACATTCCATTGAACGAGTTGTCACCACCATTCCCCTGTTGTCGTCGGTTTTTTTTCTTTTGGTGTTTTGGTGTTTGCGCTAACTATGGCAAAAGCACACGACACGGTGGATGTCCAGTTGCAGGAAGTAAGGGGACAAGTTGATGGACTTGCTGCTGACATTAGGACGATGCATGAACGACTTAATTCAACTGTCACTTCGACGACCGCGCGTTTCAACCAGCTTGACCTTGCTCAAACGGCGACTCGCACCACACTCGACACCATCCTCGCATGCCTTGATGCGTTGACCACAAAGATGGAGCAGGACTACGGCGGTGACAGTGAGTAGGACGATGGAGATCGCTGTGGTCGTGCACGCCGTGTGGTTCATCATCCTCCTAATGACTCATTTGCTAAGATTAAATTTAAAATTCCATCTTTTAATGGTAAATATGATCCTGCTGCATATCTTGATTGGGAATTGGAGGTAGAACAGAAATTTTCATGCCATGATATTCCTGCTAATAGCCAAGTGAAGGCTGTCATTAGTGAATTTACTGATTTTGCTTTAATTTGGTGGCGTGAGTATAAACAAAAACTTCCCATTAACAGTCTCACTACTTGGACCCAATTAAAAACTGCCATGTGCCATAGATTTGTTCCTTCCTATTATGCCCGTGATTTGCTTAACAAAATGCAGCGTTTTCAACAAGGTTCACAATCTGTTGAGGAATATTACCAGGAGTTACAAAAGGGTATGCTTCGTTGTGGTTTGGTTTCGTCGGATGATGCTGCTATGGCGTGTTTTTGTGGTGGTTTGAACAGGGAAATTCAGGATATACTTGATTATAAGGATTATTTTGATATAACCACATTGTTTGAATATGCTTACAAAGCTGAACGTGAAGTGCAGGGACAACGATCAAAGACATATACTAACTCTTTTGCAGGCCAGGGTTCGACACACAGCTCAACTCCTTCCAGCCCTGCACCTTCTACGCCTAGCACTACACCATGCACAGGGACGACCAAGCCAGCGGCGCCCCCTGCCAAAGGCGCCGTTTCTTCCACAGGACGTACACGGGATATTCAGTGCCATCGTTGCAGAGGGTTTGGGCACATGATTCGGGACTGCCCAAAGAAGCGAACCTTGCTTATACGTGACAATGGTGAGTACTCTTTAGCTAGTGATTCCGAGGAAACTAGTCATGCTATGATTGCCACTAACCATGCAGAAAATGAGGAAGTATGCGTTGATCCCATCGACGCCGATAGGTATGAGAGTCTTATTGTGCAGTGTGTTCTCAGCACACAGGTTGCCCAGGCCAAAAAAAATCAGCGACACACTCTATTCCATACCAAGGGCGTTGTGCATGAACGGTCGATTCGCATCATCATCGATAGTGGCCGCTGCAACAATTTGGCAAGTACAGCTTTGGTAGAGAAATTATCCTTGCCCACTCGCGCACACCCACATCCGTATCACATTCAATGGCTTAATGATGGTGGTAAAATAAAGGTAACACGTTCGGTACGTGTCCCCTTTTCGCTGGGTTCTTATTCTGATTATGTTGATTGCGATGTTATTCCTATGGAAGCATGCTCTTTGTTATTGGGTCGACCTTGGCAATATGATACTGATAGTTTACATCATGGTCGTTCAAATCATTATTCTTTCATGTTTAAAGGCCAGAAAATAATTATACATCCAATGACCCCTGACCAAATTTTGAAAGATGATCTTACTAGGGCTACTAAAACTGCACAACAAGTCAAATCGACATCAGCCGCACCTATTAAATTCGAAATCAAGTTGCACTCTCCTATTTTACTTGCTACACGTTCTGATTTTGATGATCTCCATGAAGCTCATATGCCCTGTTATGCACTTGTATGCTCGCGCATGCTTGTTCCGCTTGATGATGCACCGTCTTTGGATATACCCCCTGCTGTTGCTAACCTTTTGCAGGAGTATGCTGATGTTTTTCCTACGGACTTACCGCCGGGTCTTCCTCCGCTCTGTGGCATTGAGCATCAGATCGATCTCATCCCCGGCGCTTCTCTTCCGAACCGCGCCCGGTACCGTACAAATCCAGATGAGACGAAGGAGATCCAGCGCCAGGTGCAGATGCTGCTTGATAAAGGTTACATTCGTGAGTCTCTTAGCCCTTGCTCGGTTCCTGTTTTACTCGTTCCAAAGAAAGATGGGTCATGGCGTATGTGCGTAGATTGTCGTGCTATTAATAACATCGCAGTTCGTTATCGATATCCTATTCCACGCCTTGATGATATGTTAGATGGGATTAGTGGTGTCGTTATTTTCTCTAAGGTTGATTTGCGTAGCGGTTACCTTCAGATTAGAATGAAACTCGGTGATGAATGGAAAACGGCTTTTAAGACGAAATTTGGTTTATATGAATGGTTGGTTATGCCATTTGGATTGACTAATGCTCCCAGCACCTTTATGCGTTTAATGAACAAAGTTCTACGGGCCTTCATAGGTTTGTTTGTTGTTGTTTATTTCGATGATATCCTTATTTACATCAAGTCTATAGAGGAGCATTTAGAACATTTGCGCGTTGTTTTTGATGCTTTGCATGCTGCTCGCTTGTTTGGTAACATGGAAAAGTGCACATTTTGCACGCAACGTGTCTCGTTTCTTGGTTATGTGGTTACTCCGTAGGGCATTGAGGTGGATAGCAGCAAGGTTGAAGCCATTCAGGACTGGCCTACACCAACGACGGTCACCCAAATTCGGAGTTTTCTTGGACTTGCAGGATTTTACCACTGTTTTGTGCGTGATTTTAGCTCCATCGCTGCCCCTTTGCACGAACTCACAAAGAAAGGTGTGTCTTTTGCTTGGGACCCCCACAAGAAGAGGCGTTCAACACTTTGAAAGATAAGTTAACCCATGCTCCACTCTTACAATTGCCCGACTTTCAGAAAGTGTTTGAACTTGAATGTGATGCTAGTGGTATTGGATTACGTGCTGTTTTGTTACAAGAAGGAAAACCAGTTGCTTATTTCAGTGAAAAATTAAGCGGTGCTAGCTTGAGATATTCTACTTATGATAAGGAACTTTATGCTTTAGTTCGCACTTTGCAAACATGGCAGCACTACCTTTGGCCTCGTGAGTTTATAATTCATTCTGATCATGAGGCTTTAAAACATATTCGTACCCAAACAAATCTGAACCATCGTCATGCTAGTTGGGTAGAATTCATCGAGTCCTTTCCTTACATCATTAAACCCAAGAACGGGAAGGAAAACGTCATTGCTGATGCGTTGTCCCGTAGATATACCATGCTTTCACAGTTAGAATTTAGAATCTTTGGCTTGCAAACTGTGAAAGATCAATATGTGGATGATGCTGATTTTAAAGATTTCTATATACATTGTAAGGATGGCAAACCCTAGGGAAAATTTCACATACAGGATGGATTTTTGTTCCGCGCTAACAAGCTGTGTATTCCAGCAAGCTCGGTTCGTCTTTTGTTGCTGCAGGAAGCTCATGGAGGCGGTCTCATGGGGCACTTTGGCGTTTACAAGACACATGAGGTGCTGGCCGCACACTTCTTTTGTCCTCGGATGCGCCGTGATGTTAAGCGTCTTGTTGCACGTTGCACTACTTGCCAGAAAGCTAAGTCACGTTTGGGCAACCATGGTTTGTATATGCCTTTGCCTGTCCCTTCTTCTCCTTGGCTTGATATTTCTATGGACTTTGTTTTGGGCTTGCCTAGAACTAAGAAGGGGAGGGATAGTATTTTTGTGGTTGTTGATAGATTCTCTAAAATGGCTCACTTTATACCTTGTCATAAAACTGATGATGCTAGCATTGTTGCTGAATTGTTCTTTAGAGAAATTATTCGTTTACATGGTATTCCAAAAACAATAGTCTCTGATCGTGATGCTAAGTTTCTAAGCCATTTTTGGAGATCTCTTTGGAATAAATTGGGAACTAAATTGCTATTTAGCACTACTTGTCACCCTCAGACTGATGGACAAACTGAGGTAGTAAATAGAACTTTATCTACCATGCTTAGGGCTATTTTAGGCAAGAATTTGAGACGTTGGGAGGATTGTTTTGCCTCATGTTGAATTTGCTTACAATCATGCCACACATTCTTCTACAAAGATGTGCCCTTTCCAGATTGTTTATGGTTACATCCCTAGGGCACCAATTGATTTGATTTCACTTAATGCTGCGAACGCCCCACATGTAGATGCTGCTGCACATGTTGAACAAATGATTACCATACATGAACAAATGAAATAGAACATTGCTGCTACTAATACAAAAAATCAGGTTGCTGGTAATAAAGGAAGAGAACTTGTTACTTTTGAGCCAGGTGATATGGTTTGGTTGCACTTGAGAAAGGATCGGTTTCCTACTTTGTGCCGTTCTAAATTAATGCCTTGTGCTGTTGGTCCTTTTAAGGTGCTAACAATGATAATGCTTATATCCTTGACCTGCTTGCGGAATTTGGTGTTTCCACTAGTTTTAATGTTGCAGATTTGAAACCATATATGGCCGATGATGAGTAGTCGCCGTCGAGGACGACTTCACATCAAGAAGGGGAGGATGATGAGGACATCACTATGAGTACGACTACACCAGCAGCACCTCCACATCAAGCGCCACTTCCTTCATTAGCTGGGCCAATCACTCGGGCCCGTGCTAGAGATCTTAACTTCGTCATGCTACTGAAGAATGAGGGCCCAGAAGAATAGACGACCAGCCCAACTGCGTCCCATAGTGGATGACCTAGGGTTGGCCGCCCCTAGGGGCTGCGCCCCCTCTCTATTTATACAGGAGCTGCACCTCCTTTGTTCTCCGAGTTTTGTTTTACGTTAGCTTTAGCTACTCTCGAACACGCGCAAATCAGCGATGTCTTCGTGTATTCAGAACTCCACCCTCGAGTAATAGATTAGATTGCTCGCATCTTTTTCTTGTTCGTTCTTCGATTGCGCACAGGAAACAATCTTTGTGATCAGGCTGATCTCGCATCAGCAAGGTCGGTAACCACAGGGAGTTGGCTCAGCGATTGCATTGGCGCCTCGGGCTTGCTCGTCGTAGTCGGATCGCAAGGGTCATCTTCCACCAAATCATAATTATCTCTACTCGCCGAAAGATCGGGCACCTCAGCTATATCACAATCTCGCCGCGCAGTTTGAAGATCGTCTAGGATTCAATCCCTGAACCAGTTGGCATCTATATGATCTAGTCCCTCGACCGAATGATCAATGGTCTTAATCAAACTGAACCAAGGGTTATCCCCTCATCTAGTTTACACCATCCAAAATAGGATCGGTGGCTCACAGCCATTCCTCACCTCACCACCCAGCACACGGCGGCGCTGCCCTACCCCACGGTGGCCCAATGCCGGCGAGACGCCCGTTCGGTCCCTCCCGAGTGTCAATACCAAATTGGATAGAGCTACATGTTATGGAGGGCAAGGCGACCGCAGGGGAAAGGTTCCTCACTGGTGCTGATGAAGTACAGAGGCCCATCCACGGCGTCAAGTGGACCGGCGGACGAAGTCAACTCCGGTGAGAAATTGCCATGGATTAGTGCCCTCCTTCTTCGGACTGGCAGTCGTTGCGGCTTCAACACACCCTAGGAACCAACCTTGGTCATCCACCGAGGGTCAATCGATGGAGGAAGCGCGTTCCCCCGAAGGCGGCCCTCCTTCCCACGCCCAGCAATGGCGCCACCCACCCCAGCTTCACCAATCATACGATTTGTTCACAGCTACGGAAGGGGGCGGGGCAGGGCACCATTTATCGGCACGGGAACTCCCGTTCAACAACCACGCTCGATTTCTGTGGATTCTGTTGCTCTGCTGCGAGTCTTCCACGAGGTTGGTGCCAAACCCGACAAATGGGCCCACCTATAGGTGACAGAAGGAGGATGCGTGCATGTGCCCTGTGAAGCCGACCAGTGGGACCCGTGCGTGGGTCAGGAAGACAACACCGGCTGTTTCCGCGGTGCGCGTGATGAGAGGCTGACGACCTGGTCCTAGGTGTCAGCGACATAAAGCAGTTGGGTCGAGGAAGGCTAGAACTAGGCCGAGCCAGAGAAGGAATCGGCCCAAGACGAGTATAGATGGACTTTCTTTTTTATTTTGTTTTCCATTTTCCATTTTCTATTTCTAATTTTATAATTTCATATTTAAATTTGTTTTGCAATCAAAGAACAAGTTGAATGTACCAAACAAAGAACCAACATGGAGGCATTACTATATATTTGTTTATATATATATTATCCTTTATTTGCATATGTTTTTTAATCCACATATCATACACTCATGGTTATTTAAGAAAATAGTTTATAGTGTATAAAATACTTTAGAGAGTAATTATCAATATATAATTTAGAAAAAGGAAAAATGAATTCATATAGAGATCCTTTTATCAATCTTTATTAGCAAACATATTTGTTTTAGATTTTTATTATTAAAATGTTCCTTTCCTAATTCTCAAAATGGGATTTTGAGGTGTTACATATCTCTAATAACTCCATAGCTTTCCCGCTGAACTCTGTTGTTGCGGTTGCAACAACGGCTCCTGTATTTCCTCTCTAGACCTTTGCCCAAGACATGCCATCATGCTCCCTCCATAAACTGTTAAGGATAACAACACCATTCAATAAACTCACAAATTGTGCATTAAGTGCTAAGTATACCATTGACAAATATAAGGTCTATCTGGTGACATGTTGAGGAACATCTTTCATCACAAATTGCACCACCGGACTGGGTCTACATGCCCCCAATCCAGGATCTGATTGGGCGCTTTCCTTCGCTAGTGGGCCCCAAACCAGTCCGATGTGCCACCGGACCGAGCGCTATGTCAGCTAGCCATTGGCTCGCCCGCCCGTGCCGACGTCTGACCGTTGGAGGTGGTCTAGTGTGCCATCGGATCATGAACAATGGTGGTCCAGTGATTTTTAAAATTAAAATCTCGAGACTCTCGAGTTCAGCCAAACAGGCGGTCCGGTGCACCAGGCTGCCCAATGGCTAAGTCAGACCCCTCACGGACCCAGTCTAGTGCACCACCGGACCGGTCCGCTGATGCCTAGACCAGCACAACTTAGGCTCTTTTGTGTCTAAGTTCTTCACTCTTTTTTGGCTATATTTGGGATCTTCCCTACGACTTAAACAAACATAGTTAGCACAAAATTCTATTAGCTAAGTGTGGGAAATTCACCCCTTTCTTAGATTTTCACCAGGGTTCCCGATTTGAGCCAAACCAAGTCCAAAATGCACTTTTCTCTACAGAAGGAGTTAGAGACCAAATACAAGTGCTAGAAACATTGTAATGGACCTATGCAGTATGTTTAGGAGTGCAAATCTCATATATTTACCATTTTACTCCAAGTTGCATTTCTAGCCTCCTATTTATCTCAATCTATGTCCAAATTGCACTTTTCTTACGGAATCGAGTTAGAGCTCAAACAAAAGTGATAGAAACATAATATAAGGCATGTGTAACTTATTCAAACACTCAAACCTCATGTTTATACTGTATTACCCAAGGTTGCCCTTTGAGGCTCTAGTTTTGCTTATTTAGACTTAGTTCCATCAATTTACCTCCAAGTGAATCTGTGCTCGTACTCATATCAAACTAGTTAATCCAATGTGGTGTGTTGGAAATTTAACCACCAAAATAGGAAGAAATGGCTATCTAGCACATTTTCTTTCATCTTCCCTCCACTCCTCCTCTACCTCCCTCCCTCTGCTGGATCTAGCCTCGGGCTCCACCCACGAATCCAAACCCTAGCCCCACATGATCCCGAGGTGCTGAAGGAAGAACAATGGATTAGAGCAGGGATGGGGGACCCAGGTGTAGCACCATCGTAGGCGAAGATGGTTGCCTCAGGCCATCGCGCACGGGGGGATCCGGTGTGCAGATGTGTGAAGGAGAGGCGAAAGCGATAGGACAAACAAGAGGGATGGGTGGAGAGGATGATGCCCGGTGGAGGTGTGTGTGGCGTGGAGGGAGGCGGGATGGTGCGGAAGGGGTTGAGCGGAACGAAACGGGGTGGGCAGAACCAAGGGCGTGGCAGAACAAGGGAGGTAGGCTACCCCTTAGTGCCTTAATAGAGTAGTATAGATTTTAAGTGCAGAATACCTAATATGTTAGTTTTTGTTGAGAAATCTGATCCGTTGGTGGGATGTTGTGACATGTTTACTATTGTCTAAGAGAAAGTATTGAGAGTTCAACATTGGGCTATGAAAGAGAGAGCTTTAGAAGAGGTGGCCTATCTTGTGGACAATTTTTTTTCTTATCTAGTTTGGACCCCATCAGGAGCAAGGTATCTTGCCCCAAGCAAATCAAAGGCCCATCCCCACTCCCCAGTTTTTTTTCAACAAGCAGAGTGGTTTCAAGCTGCGTAGCCCAAATATACAATAATCTCGGGCCGGCGTACTCGCTGCGGCCGCACGTTTCAAATATAAACAACCGTACGCGTTTTGAAATCTGCTACGTGCGTGGGCTGCCTCCGGTACGGTCACGGAGCTCAGGCGGTTATTAGGCAGTCCACGGGTGGCTCGACGGGGCGCACCTCGTCGCCGTGCGCCTCCCAGCAGAAGGGGCCCTGGACGCGGTAGCCGCTGTCCTTGACGGGCTGGAGCTGGATGTCGGCCAGGTGGATCCCCGAGCAGGGCGCGGCGTCGCTGCACGCCAGGTACACCGGGCGCTGGGTGTACGTTCCGGCGATGCCCTGGTACACCGCGCCCGCCACGGCCACCGCCGACGTCTGGTTGGTGCAGGCCGTGTGGTCGCAGTAGTACTGGTCGATGACGATGGGCGTCTTCACCGCCGACACCCGCACGCCGGAGAAGCGCACGTTCTTCACCGACCCAGACCCGCCCTGTATGTACGTATGGATCTTTGTTTGTGTTAGGCTCCGCTCCGGTTGGGCCTCCTCCGCAAGCTAGCTAGGGTGGTGCATGCATGCCTTTGGCTTGGCTTACCTGCCAGGTCTTTATTCTGACGCCGGTCATCGTGTGGTTGAACGTGACGTCCTGTACGGTGACGTCGGAGACGGTGGCCGTGGCGCCGCCCTTGCCGAGCCCGCCGACGCTGATCCCGTGACCCGGCCCGCAGTACACGTTGCGGATGGACACGTCGGAGCAGCCGGCCTGTATCGACACGCAGTCGTCACCTGCGAATCAATCGCAAGACCAGTTGGTTTCATTTGTGGATGGATTGGTTTTTCCACTGCTATCTATCTATCCCCTTATTAATTACCGCAGGCGATGGTGGTGTGGTGGATGGAGACGCCGACGGAGGAGGCGAGGTGGATGCCGTCGGTGTTGGGGCTGTCGCCGGGCGACGCGATGGTGACGCCGTGCACCTCAACCGCGCGGCAGGTGTCCAGAGTGAGGTGGAACTTTGGGCTGCTCCTGATGGTTATACCCGTCACGGTCACGTTGTCGCCATGGTACACCCTCAACGCCTGAGGGTTTAGGGGTTTTTTTTAGATCGATATAATTAATGCTGCTCTAGAAAGAGAAATCAGATCATGTTTAATTGTTTATTGTCGTGCTTAACTGTAGGTCTGTCGATTGTTCCCACACGATCAGGGTCCAACTCCTGCATAAACCAACAACAATAAGCTGAAAATCCAGCAAATGTATAGTAATAACGACAAGAGGTTACCGTACCGTCGTCGTCTGGCCTTGGTCGACGAGAGGATTGCGGCTCCACCAGTGGCTTCCCTGCCCGTCGATGACGCCGCAGCCTTGGATGGTGAGGCCCCTGACGCTCTTGAACTCAAGCCACTGCATCGCGTAGCCGGAGCGCCATGCCGTGGAGCCTGTGTTCGCCAGGATCGTGCCGTGTACCTTAAGGGAAAAAAAAACATGTAGCAGAGTCGATAACCACGGCATGGCATGTGTGATTGCTTCATTTTTTTGCACTCCTAGTCATCCGGACGGGGACCCACCTGAAAGACGACGTTGGGCTCGCAAGAATCACCGCCGGTGAATGCGATGGGTCCGACTAGAAACACGTAGCTCGCTGGCACCAGAACCGTCGACGCCTCGGCTGCGCACGCCGCCGACCAGGCGTCGGCGAAGGCCTGCATTTTCGAAGGAAAAGGAGACACACGGCATATATGTTACATATATATACACATGCATACGAACTCGATCAAAATAATAATAACTTTCGATAGTCCACCACTACTAACGTATTATATCAGCACTCGCCTTGGTGTCGTCCGTGACGCCGTCCCCCACGGCACCGTAGTCCACGACGCTGAAGGTCGCTGACGGCGACGGCGGCGGCGTCATGACCGGAGCTGCCGGAGGATGGTGTGGGTCGTCCGGTGGCGTCGGCGGTGGACGCCGGTGGGTTTCACTTCTCGCGAGGCAACATTGCAAGGACGGGCCGCCGGAAGTAGTAACGGCGAGTAGAAGCAGGGCGCTGAGGAAGGTGGCGTTATTAGCTAAGCAGACGTTTTGGATGCTCTGCCCCTTCATGGCGCTTTAGCTACCAAGTTTGCTAGGTTACACGTACTTTGCCGAACATGAGTTTATAGCATTCTTTCAATAACGTTTTGCATAGAAACTTTCCAAGCATGTAAGTCCGTGAACCCACTACTAGTTTGATGCTGTCACCAGAACCCTGCTGAGAGCTATATGTTTTCCATTCTGATGGAACAATCCTGCTGAAAGCTCGTGACCTTGCTGGATCACTCCACGAGTACGAAACAAGTGCGTGTGATCAATACCAATCAAGCATGACGCTACACAGAACGAACCCAAGCCTTTTTTTTCTTCTTTCTTGCATAACCGGCTGGCGTTACGTGAGCGGTTTGGTAACCTATCATTCTCAAGCTTGACACACAGAAGGTGAATGGCAACGGTTAATTAAAAGGCTCAAAAAAAATTCTCAAAGAATTGAGCTGTATGTCCCAAAATCACGAGGCACATATCTTTTCTAGCAAAGTCGAGCATATTGGATCTAGAAACCGTAACCTAGAAATGTACAATTACAAAAGATTATTTCCATCGACCTCTAATTTAAGCAAAACCTAGCTAATTTTCATCGGTTTTAGCTGATTTCTGTCGCCTTCTGGCCGACGCGCGTTAAACTACGAAAGTTAATAACTTTTATCGGCTTGCGGGCAGAAATTAGCTAATTTCCATTGGTGGTTTGGTGGCTGATGAAAATTAATTCGTGTGCAGCAGTAACCGAAAACTCTCATGTGGGTTTTGGTGGTTTGGATGATAACTCAATTAAAGGACTAACAGGCATGCAAAGTGTCGAACAGAAGCTGAGTGCAAAGCTTGTAGAGTTCAACACAAGTATTTAAGTGTGATGGTCCATAGGCTAAGTTGATTATGGCTGTGGACATCACAATTGAAAGAGAATATTGCTTAAGTGAGACTCGATGTGCATATCTTGGAGACAACTGATCAAGTTAAGTATGGAGGCAAGAAGAGCTTAAGGTACCAAGTGCACAAGAGAAGGTCAAGTAGGCCCAGGAACCCAAAGCCAGAGATGAAGAAGAAGACTTGCAAAGTCATGGTTGATCGAGTTGAGAAGAGCAATGGTGCATCGAGGATCACTACCTAAGGACGTGACTTATAATCAATGAAGTAACATCTATGGTTATGTGGTGTAAGTCATAAGGCTCAAGATCAAGCTCAAAAAATGAACAGTGTCACTAGAAGGAGGATTAGTGTCAAAGCTAGAACATAGAAGCAACCCAAATGAGCTAAGTTTACTTTGACCTTTAGTTCAGGTTGTTACTTTGTTTGGACATGTTCTATGTGACCTTTGCAAGGTGTTGGGCCTCATAGATGGCAATCTAGATCAAGTCTTAGAGACTTGGAGTTTTGGATTCCAACATCGACCTCAAAAATGCCAAAAGGAGCAAAACAATGAAGAAGGTTAAGTATGCAGGTTTAAGTGTCCAAATATATTGCATACACCTTCTACTATGCATATGGCACTTTGGTTTTGCTCTCTAGCCATGTTTGTAGAGAAAGTGTCAATTCGAGCTCTGCTTGAAGAAAAACAGAAAAGCTAGAAAAAGATTGTGAAAGATGTAACCTTTTGGGACTTAATTAATTGATTTATACTCTAAATGTGTTTGTCTAAGTCATAGGATGGTCCTCCCAAAAGTTGAAGATAAAAGGTGTCGGTGTTTCGACCCCGGGGGGTCCTTGGACCGACGAGTAAATTGTCGCTGCATGTCCCAGCCCAGATGGGTCGACGCGAGACGGAGACACAAGGGGGGAAAAACCAGTGAGGGGAACCCGCGGCCTCGTGTTGTCCTGCTCCTAGGGCGGATGCGCTTGTAGTAGGGGGTTACAAGCGTTCACGAGGGAGAGAGAGAGGGCGTGAGACTGCGCGTCAGCCCGTTCTCCCATGCGGCCACCTTCTCGTACGAGGGCCCTGGACCTTCCTTTTATAGACGTAAGGAGAGGGTCCAGGTGTACAACAGGGGGTGTAGCAGTGTGCTAATGTGTCTAGCAGAGAGGAGCCAGAGCCCTATGTACATGCCGACGTGGCTGTCGAAGAGGTGTTGGAGCCCTGTTCATGTGGCGTCTTGGCCGTCGGAGGAGCGCTTGAGCCCTGTAGAAGCGCAGCTGTCGGAGCTGTCGGATCCTTGCTGACGTCTCTTTGCTTCCGTAAGGGGCTGAGAACCGCCATCGTCATGGAGCATGCGGGGTGCCATCATTACTTGTTTTACCGGGGCGAGCCAGATGGGACGCCGGTCTTGTTCCCTGTAGCCTGGGCTAGATAGGGGTAGGGTAATGATGGCCCCCCCTTGTGGCGTGGTCGGCCCAAGCGAGGTGGTGACTCCTCCGAGGTCGAGGTTGAGCCCGAGCCCTAGGGTCGGGCGAGGCGGAGACCGTCGTCCGGAGGTCGAGGTTGAGTCCGAGCCTAGGGGTCGGGCGAGGCGGAGACCGTCGTCCGAGGTCGAGGTTGAGTCCGAGCCCGGGGGTTGGGCGAGGCGGAGACCGTCGTCCGATGGCTTGCTCCACCCCCTCTCTGATGTCCTACGGCCGGAGTGGATGGTCCCTCCGAGCGGGGCCGATCCGAACCCGCCGCCGGGGTATGTGCTGAGTTTCGTCTCCTTCCATGAGCGGGGGTTTGGTGTGCCAGCAAGCCGTTTTATGCGGGCGCTCCTGCATCACTATGGGGTGGAGTTGCACAACCTTAGCCCCAACTCCATCATGCAAGCGGCCATCTTCGCGGCGGTTTGCGAAGGATTTTTGGGGATTGACCCCCACTGGGATCTGTGGACCCATCTCTTCTCCGCGGAGCCTTTTGCCTCGGCGACCGGGGAGAAGAGAGTCCGCATGGCGGTGCGGGCTGGTGGCCGCATCCTCCAGTTGAGGCAGGCGCGTGCGCAGCAGTACATCCCCGCCATCCTTGTGTCTTCGAACAAGGGGTGGCAGCGCCGGTGGTTTTACCTCCGGAATGACGATGGGAGGCTCCCGTTCTTTTCTCAACGAGTGGTGACCGCCGCCAGTAGCAATTGGCACTATGGGGCCCCGCAAGAGAGGTAGAAGAACCTTCGGCCCCTTCTGGAGGCCTTGGAGAAGCTGCGAGTGGGAGGGCTCACCGCCGCGGGGGTGGTTGCCACCATCCATCGCCGGAGGGTGCTCCCCTTGACGGAGCGACGACAGCTGGTTTCGGAGATGACGTCGGGGGTCGACTTGGAGGGTTCGCAGATGTCCTCGGTCCCCCTCCCCGCCGATGACCTCCACAGGCGGGTAGCCGGCACGGTAGGGAGGCTAAACGCCGGCGCCCTTATCCAGCTCCCGATGCGTCCTGAGCGCGGGTGCATGTCCCTGGTGAGTGTCCGCTCCTTCTTCCTTCTTGTGTCTGATTGCCCTTGGTTCTCACAGTCGAGACTTTTCGTTCGTCTTCAGGAGCTGGGGTCTCACAAGCCTTCCCTGCCACCGGTCCCGGAGGACGCGGTGGACCGAGCCGCGCGGAGGGTTGCTGTGAAGAAGAAGAAGGAGAAGAAGGACGCGAAGAAGGCTCGGGCCCACGAGCGGACGTGGGCTCGGGACGCTTTGGAGAAGCGTCGTCGTCGGTAGGAGAGGGACGGGCTCCCGAGGGAGCCATCGCCGGAGACGCCTGACGATGACGACGACGACGACGATGATGATGAAGACGATGACATGGCCGCCCGCCTTGGCCTTAGTCTGGATCTGAGGCTGGGCCAGGGGTCGTTGAGCCAGCCCCCGAGTGGGCCGGCGCTGTCAGTACCCGGGGCCAGGGCATCAGGGTCCCGACCCGAAGAACAGGGGCAGGCTGAGGGGGTACTTGACCCCTTGGCCAAGGTAGCTGAGGTGACCTCGGGGAGTCAAGCCGTCCTGCCTGTTCCCCTAGAGCCGTTGCCCATGCCGGCAGCAGAGGAGACCGATCCTCGGGTCGCCGTGTCCGTGCCTGGGTGGACCGTCCCTTCGGCGCCCCGGGCGCCCGAGGCAGGGATGGTGCCGAAGCCGGCAGCGGGGCAAACCTTGGTGGTGCCCGCGGGGACCAAGGCTCGAGGGGCCTCCCCGCAGGCACGATTGGTCGTGGCCCGGAGTGGGTAAGTATCTGAGGATACTTCTGTCCCGGCGCCTTCTTCGTGTGTCCTGATCCTGCTTTTCCCTTTCTTCCCAGCAAACGGAGGCACGGTTCAACCGGTCTGGCTCCCCGGAAGGCCCTTAAGACAGCGCCAGCTTCTGCAGCTGGTGCCGCACCGGGCCTCGCCGGCCGGCTGGCCTCTGCACAAGGTGCCCCCCGAGTAGGGGGTTCAGGCGGCACAAGTTGCCGTGGGGCGAGCTCCCAAGGCTGACCCCTCCGTCGAGGCGGCCGTCGAGTCGAGGGAGACTGCTGGCGCGGCCGCAGCCTTGAGCCCACCAGTCGTGTTGCCGGTGCTGGCACCGGCTTCTACCGAGGTCGTTGCTGCTCTGGCTGTGGAGCCACCCATCGTCGCCGATGCTGAGATGGCCGAGGCGCCGCTACTCGAGGCCGGCGATCGGAACCCTGCCCCCTTAGCCGAGGAGGTTCCCTATGCGCCGACTGCAGGGGGTGCCGATGCCTCAGAGAAGGGGGGCGCTGAACCGCGGCCCGTCCTAGGGAGCGTCGACCTCGTCCTCTCGTGGCGTAGTCCCAGCGAGCGGCGTCAGTCGCTCCGGTTCTGGGCCCGTGGTGCTTCGAAACCCCTCTTTGTTCGTGACGATGAGCGAGAGGAGTGGTCTTGGGACGAGCTTCATGAGCGTGTCGAGGCAACGGTGGGGTCGCTTCGGTCGATCCTGGAGGTCCTTTCTAGGGACGTTCCCAGGATCCTCCAGGTAAGGATTTCAGGCAAACCTTTACGTGATCAAGGTATTCTTCGTGATGCCCTGCTTCCCTTCCTCAGGATCTGACGGATCTGAGCGCCACCAAGTCATCGTTCATTCACCGCGAGGTCGACGTCTGGGGTTTGCTGCGGTTTCTGAGGACCGCGCTTGCCGAGGCTACCGAGCGCCTCTCCCAACGGAACGCCGAGGCGGCGGACCTTCGTTTGCTCCATGACAAGCTGGGGGCAGAGGCAGCGGCGGCACGCGCAGAGGCACAGCGGTGGCAGTTGGAGCTTGGCCACGTCATCGGTGAGCAGGATCAATCTCGGGGTCGGGCCGCCGAGGCTGAAAGCCGGGATGAGGCCCTTGGAGGCCAGCTAGTCGAGGCGTCCGCTCGGGCTGGAGCCCTTGCGGCGGACCTGGCCGTGGCCATCAGGTCTGCTCAGTCCGCCCAAGCCGCAGCCTCGGAGCAGCGTATCTGGGCGGAAGGTATGTCTTGGCTGTTTTGAGGTTTTGATTCAGCTTCACTCTTCAACTTGCGTTTGAAGACTTCTGCTTTGGCTGTTTGCAGAGCTCGAGTTTGCCCTCAGCGAGTCTGCTAAGGCACTTGCCCAGGCGGTTGAGCAGAAGGAGGCCGACCGTGCGGCCATATCCAAGGCTATCTCGGCCTTTTGCCAGATCTTTGGCCTTGATGACGTCCCCTTGGGAAGCTCCCCTCAGAGTCGCCTGCAGGCCTTGGGCAACCACGCGCGCGGCAGACTCCGCGAGGCGCTGCATCACGGTGTTAGGCGGGCCTTCGCCGTGCTCGCTTCCCACTATGATGTGGATCTGGAGCGGGTCAGCGAGGGGTATTGCCTTCCCGACGAAGACGAAGCTGCCCTGGCCGAAGTTCAGAGGCTTGACGCGGCCGCCGCGGGCCCGAGCGCGGTGCTGGCGTCCACCTTCGAGGTGGAGATCCTTCCGCCTGCGCCGTTGTCCGAGGCCGGGGCAGATCTTGCCGAGGGTGGAGACGGCGCTGAGGTCGGAGATGAAGCCGAGGGTGCCGCTCCTCCCCCGGGCAATGCTTGATTCTGCCGGAGCAGTTTGTTTTGAACACGTGTGTGTCTTTCGCGGCCGCCGAGGCCTGAACACTTTGTCGTCGTGATATAAAGTTGTGTCTTTTTCTTCCTGTTTCGCGTACCCGGACTTGTTCGTCAGTAGCAGGATCGCTTACCCAAGTAAGAGTTATTTTTCGCGGTAGGTGACGAGTGAGGTATCCGTATCCTGGAGGCGTAGGAGTCCCTCGGCTCGGTCGGCCTTGCCGCTTACATGCACTCTTATTCGTTTCTCGGGGTTCTGTTACTGACATAGCCGGGAGACACGAAAGTCGTTTTGGCGGAAGACTTTTTTCCGAGGAAAATTTTGACGCAGAGAGGGTTCCCCCCTTCTAGACCCGAGGGAGGGTCAGGCTTTGCCGAGGCAAGGCTGACCCTTCCTTGAAGGTTAGACTTTGCTTATGTATGTAAAGCATGTACATGAACGACTTGAAAACATCTTAAGGGTAGAAGCGACGTAGCTGTCGGATGTTCCAAGCGTTGCTGTAGACCTCGCCTTGACTGTTGGCCAGCTTGTATGTTCCGGTCTTCAGAATTTTGGCGATGATGAACGACCCTTCCCAAGGAGGCGTGAGCTTGTGGCGCCCTCGGGCGTGTTGTCGTAGCCAAAGCACCAAGTCGCCCACCCGGAGGTCTCGGGACCGAACCCCTCGGGCGTGGTAGCGTCGCAAGGACTGCTGATACCGCGTCGAGTGTAGTAAGGCCATGTCCCGAGCCTCTTCCAGCTGGTCCAGTGAGTCTTCTCGGTTTGTCTGGTTGCTTCGGGCGTCGTATGCCCTCGTCCTCGGGGAGCCGTATTCTAAGTCTATGGGCAAGATAGCCTCGGCCCCATAGACTAGAAAAAATGGCGTGAAGCCCGTGGCTCGGCTTGGCGTCGTCCTCAGACTCCATGCCACCGAGGGGAGTTCCTTCATCCATCGCCTGCCGAACTTGTTGAGGTCGTTGTAGATCCTCGGCTTGAGCCCCTGTAGAATCATGCCGTTGGCACGCTCTACCTGCCCATTCGTCATGGGGTGAGCTACGGCGGCCTAGTCCACCCGGATGTGGTGGTCCTCGCAGAAGTCCAGGAACTTTCTACTAGTGAACTGGGTGCCGTTGTCGGTGATGATGGAGTTCGGGACCTCGAAGCGATGGATGGTGTTGGTGAAGAACGCCACCGCCTGTTCGGACCTGATGCTGTTTAGGGGTCGGACCTCGATCCACTTGGAGAATTTATCGACGGCGACCAGCAGGTGCGTGAAGCCCCTGGGTGCCTTCTGCAAGGGACCGACGAGGTCCAGACCCCACACAGCAAACAGCCAGGTGATGGGTATTGTTTGCAAGGCTTGAGCGGGCAGGCGCGTCTGCCTTGCATAGAATTGACACCCTTGGCAGGTGCGTACAATCCTAGTGGCGTCGACCACCGCGGTTGGCCAGTAGAAACCTTGTCGGAAGGCATTTCCCATGAGTGCTCGAGGTGCTGCATGATGACCACAAGCCCCCGAGTGTATTTCTTGCAATAACTCCTGACCTTCGGCGATGGATATGCATCGCTGGAGGATGCCTGAGGGGCTGTGGTGGTAGAGCTCCTTTCCGTCACCCAGCAAGACGAACGACTTGGCGCGCCGCGCCAGTCACCGAGCTTCTGCTCTGTCGAGGGGTAGCTCTCCTCGGTGGAGATATTGCAGGTATGGGGTTTGCCAGTTTTGATTAGGCATGGCCCCATTCTGCTCTCCCTCGACGTGTAGTGCCTCAACCTCGGGGGCCGAGGGCGCCTCAGGCAGAGCCGAGGCCTTCTCAGGCTCGGGCGTGTTGTCGGTCTTGATGGAGGGTTGATGTAGGTCTCGGGAGAAGACGTCCGGAGGAACCGTTGTTTGCCCCGAGGCTATCTTAGCCAGCTCGTCTGCAGTCTTGTTGTATCGTCGGGCGACGTGGTTGAGCTCGAGCCCGTAGAACTTGTCCTCCAGGCACCAAACCTTGTCGCAGTAGGCTTCCATCTTCGGGTCGCGGCAGTGGGAGTTCTTCATGACTTGGTCGATGACAAGCTACGAGTCGCCACGAGCGTCGAGGCGCCGGACCCCTAGCTCGATGGTGATGCGCAACCGGTTGACCAGAGCCTCATACTCGGCCACGTTGTTGGATGCCGGGAAATGGAGGCGCAGCACGTAGCGGAGGTGCTTTCCGAGGGGTGAGATGAAGTGCAGGCCCGCGCCCGCTCCTGTTTTCATCAGCGACCCATCGAAAAACATGGTCCAGAGTTCCAGTTGGATCGGAGCTGTTGGAAGCTGGGTGTCGACCCATTCAGCCACGAAGTCCGCCAAGACTTAGGACTTGATGGCCTTCCGACGGGCGAACGAGATCGTCTCGCCCATGATCTCCATCGCCCATTTTGCAATCCTACCAGAGGCCTCCTGACACTGGATGATCTCCCCAGGGGGAAGGATGACACCACAGTCACCGGATGAGACTCGAAGTAGTGTCGCAACTTTCGCTGTGTCAGAATCACCGCGCACAGCAGCTTCTAAATTTGCGGGTAGCGGATTTTGGTCTCGGACAGTACCTCACTAATGAAGTATACCAGCCTCTAGACGGGCAATGCGTGCCCTTCTTCTCGTATCTCGACCACGATCGCGGCGCTGACCACCTAAGTGGTAGCGGCGACGTATATCAAGAGGGCTTCTCCGGCAGCCGGGGGCACCAGGATGGGCGCGCTTGTAAGGAGCGCCTTCAAGTTCCCGAGGGCTTCCTCGGCCTCGGGGGTCCAAGTGAAGCGCTCGGTCTTCCTTAAGAAGCGATACAGGGGCAGGCCTCTTTCGCCGAGGCGCGAGATGAAGCGGCTCAGAGCCGCAAGGCATCCCATGACCCTCTGTACTCCTTTGAAGTCCTTGATGGGCCCCATGATGGTGATGGCTGAGATTTTCTCCGGGTTGGCCTCGATGCCCCGCTCGGAGACGATGAACCCTAGGAGCATGCCTCGGGGGACTTCGAAGACACACTTCTCGGGATTGAGTTTTATGCCTTTCGCTTTGAGACACTTGAATGTCGTTTCAAGGTCGGAGAGGAGGTCGGAGGCTTTCCTCGTCTTGACTACGATGTCATCGACGTAAGCCTCGACCGTTCGACCAATGTGATCCCCAAACACGTGGTTCATGCACCTTTGGTATGTCGCACCCGCATTCCTCAAACCAAATGGCATAGTAATGTAGCAGTACATGCCAAAAGGTGTGATGAAAGAAGTCGTGAGCTGGTCGGACTCTTTCATCCTGATTTGGTGATACCCTGAGTAGGCATCGAGGAACGACAGGGTTTCGCTCCCAGCAGTGGAATCCACGATTTGATCGATGCGAGGCAGAGGGTAGGGAACCTTCGGACATGCTTTGTTTAGACCAGTGTAGTCTACACACATCCGCAATTTCCCACCTTTCTTTTTCACAAGCACAGGGTTGGCGAGCCATTCGGGATGGAATACCTCTTTGATGAACCCAGCAGCCATCAGCTTGTGGATCTCCTCGCCTATGGCTCTGCTCTTTTCTTCGTCGAATCGGCGCAGAGGCTGCTTCATGGGTCGGGCTCCAGCTCGGATATCTAGTGAGTGCTCGGCGACTTCCCTCAGTTTGCCAGGCATGTCCGAGGGACTCCACGCAAAAACCTCGGCGTTTGCGAGGAGAAAGTCAACGAGCATTGCTTCCTATTTGGGGTCGAGCTCGGAGCCGATCCGGATCTGCTTGGAGGTGTCGTCGCTGGGGTCGAGAGGGACAGACTTAACCGCCTCTGCTGGTTCGAAGTTGTCGGCTTGGCGCTTCGCATCTGGAACCTCCTTGGGGAGGCTCTCCATGTCGCGATGAGGGCCTCGGATTCGGCGAGGGCCTCGGCGTACTCCACGCACTCCACGTCGCATTCGTACACGTGTCGGTACGTGGGGCCGACGGTGATGACCCCGTTGGGGCCCGACATCTTGAGCTTGAGGTAGGTGTAGTTGGGGACAGCCATAAACTTGGCGTAGCATGGTCTCCCCAGCACTGCGTGGTAGGTTCCTTGGAACCCGACCACCTCGAACGTGAGGGTTTCCTTTCGGAAGTTGGAGGGAGTCCCGAAGCAGACGGGCATATCGAGTTGTCCAAGGGGCTGGACGCGCTTGCTAGGAATGATCCCGTGAAAGGGCGCCGCACCGGCCTGGATCGAGGATAGATCGATCTGCAGGAGCCCGAGGGTGTCGGCGTAGATGATGTTGAGGCTGCTGCCTCCATCCATGAGGACCTTGGTAAGCCTGACGTTGCCGATGACGGGATCAACAACGAGCGGGTACTTCCCCGGGCTCGGCACGCGGTCGGGGTGGTCGCCTTGGTCGAAGGTGATGGGCTTGTCGGACCAGTCTAGGTAGACTGGCGCTGCCACCTTCACCGAGCAGACCTCCCGGCGCTCTTGCTTGTGGTGCCGAGCCGAGGCGTTCGCCACTTGCCCACCGTAGATCATGAAGCAGTCATGGACCTCGGGGAACTCCTCTGCCTTGTGGGCTTCCTTCTTGTCATTGTCGGGGGCCCTGCCACCTTCCCCCGGTGGCCTGGCCTTGTGGAAGTAGCGCCGAAGCATGACACAATCCTCAAGGGTGTGCTTTACAGGACCCTGATGATAGGGGCACGACTCCTTGAGCATCTTGTCGAACAAGTTGGCGCCTCCGGGAGGCTTCCGAGGGTTCTTGTGCTCGGCGGCGGCGACAAGGTCTGCGTCGGTGGTGTCGCGTTTCGCTTGCGACTTCTTCTTGCCCTTCTTCTTTGCGCCGCACTGAGCGGATGCCTCGGGGACGTCGTCCGACTGGCGCCCCTGAGGCTGCTTGTCCTTCCAGAAGATGGCCTCGACCGCCTCCTGGCCGGAGGCGAACTTGGTGGTGATGTCCATCAGCTCGCTCGCCCTGGTGGGAGTCTTGCGACCCAGCTTGCTCACCAGGTCGCGGCAAGTGGTGCCGGCGAGGAACGCGCCGATGACATCTGAGTCGGTGATGTTGGGCAGCTCGGTGCGCTGCTTCGAGAATCGCCGGATGTAGTCACGCAGGGATTCTCCCGGCTGCTGGCGGCAGCTTCGGAGATCCCAAGAGTTCCCAGGGTGCACGTATGTGCCCTGGAATTTGCCGGCGAAGGCTTTGACTAGGTCGTCCTAGTTGGAGATCTGCGCAGGAGGCAGATGCTCTAGCCAGGCTCGGGCGGCGTCGGAGAGGAACAGGGGGAGGTTGTGGATGATGAGGTTGTCATCGTCCATTCCACCCAGCTGGCAGGCCAGCCTGTAGTCCGCGAGCCATAGTTCCGGCCTCGTCTCCCCGAGTACATGGTGATGGTAGTCGGGGCCTGGAACCGGGTCGAGAACGGCGCCCGTCGTATGGCCCCGCTGAAAGCTTGCGGACTGGGTGGTTCGGGCGAAGGGCTCCGATCCTCCCCGCTGTCGTAGCGTCCCCCACGCCTGGGGTGGTAGCCTCGGCGCACCCTCTCGTCGAGGTGGGCTCGACGGTTGTAGCGATGGTGCCCGTTGCCGAGGCGGCCCAGGGCCGCAGGTGCTGTGTCCCACGTGCGCCCGGTGTGGACCGAGGCTTCCCGCATGAATCGGGAAGTCGCGGTGCGATGCTCCGAGGGGTATCCCTGCCTTCGGGAGGCAGAGCTTTCGGCCCATCGGACCGCAGCATCCTCCAGGAGATTCTTGAGTTCTCCCTGGATAAGCCGTCCCTCGGTGGTGGATGGTTCCGGCATCGCTCGGAGTAGGATTGCTGCTGCAGCCAGGTTCTGGCCGACCCCACTGGAAACCGGGGGCAGCCTTGCCCTGGCATTGTCGGTGATGCGGTGCTGGATGTCCTGGGCCAGATGACGCGCTTCTCTGGCTGGTGCTCGGCCTGCCCGCTCCTGCCCGATGTTCTGCCGGAGCTGCACAAGTTGTCCTGCTTCCTCGTCGAGCCTGGCCTGCATCTCGCGGATTTGCTCGAGCTGTGTGTCCTGACCCCCCGTAGGGACTGGGACCACAGCTATCTCCCGAAGGATGTCAACGCGAGGCGCAGGCCTAGAGGGATCGCCGTCCTCCGGCATACCAAGGTGGTTGCCTTTGTTGAGACCCTCTAGATCGACGTGGAAACATTCACGACTTGGGCCACAGTCCTCGTCGCCGAGGCTGTGGCTATCATCGGAGCAACCGGAGAGGCAGTAGTCACATGCGGTCATGAAGTCCCGCATGGCACTAGAGTTATCGAGCCCGGAGAAATCCCAACCAGAGTCGGGCTCGTCATCTTCCTCAGAACCCGGGGGCCCGTAGGTCGAGACGGCCGTCAATCGGTCCCAGGTTGACCACATATGGTACCCCGGAAGGTTTGGATATGCCTTCATGAAAGCGTCCACCGAAGCGGGGTTGCTTGGTGGGTCGAAGATGAATCTAAAAGGCACAGGATGGGAAACTGTCGGTACCTCTTGATCGACGGACGGTGACGAAGTCGCGTCAGGGACGGACTGCACCGTTATCTCAGGTACGAGGCTAACACCCAGCAAGTCCTTCGTGAGCGTGCTGGCGTCGCCCGTTTGCTTGGGGTTGGCGTGTTGCGGGGAAACGACGCTCGTCTTCGTCTCAGACGTGAGGTCAACGCCCGACGTGTCCCCCGCTGGGGTGCCGGCGTCGTCGACTCGCTCGACAGCCGACGAGGCGCCGCCTCCTGCTTGGCCATGATTGCCCCGCCTCCTTCCCCGTCGAAGAGGAAGGTGACGGGACAGACCCGGATGTTGTTCTTCCGCCACGTGGGGAAGACGTTGTCGATTCCGCCGCCGGCGGGCGGGCTGACAGCCGCCATAGTCGTTGTCGCGCGGCGGAGGAAGGAGTATCATGTCGTAGCTACCGTCGAGGGACATGAACTCGAGACTCCCGAAATGGAGCTTCATCCCGGGTTGGAGAGGTTGCTGGAGACTCCCCATCTAGAGCTTGCCGGGAAGCTATTTGTCAACACGCAGCAGGCCCCTACCTGGCGCGCCAACTGTCAGCGTTTCGACCCCGGGGGGTCCCTGGACCGACGAGTAAATTATCACTGCGTGTCCCAGCCCAGATGGGTCGACGCGAGACGGAGACACAAGGGGGGGAAAACCAGTGAGGGGAACCCGCGGCCTCGTGTTGTCCTGCGCCCAGGGCGGATGCACTTGCAGTAGGGGGTTACAAGCGTTCGCGAGGGAGAGAGAGAGAGGGCGTGAGACTGCACGTCAGCCCGTTCTCCCGCGTGGCCACCTTCTCATACGAGGGCCCTGGACCTTCCCTTTATAGACGTAAGGAGAGGGTCCAGGTGTACAACAGGGGGTGTAGCAGTGTGCTAACGTGTCTAGCAGAGAGGAGCCAGAGCCCTATGTACATGCCGACGTGGCTGTCGGAGAGGTGTTGGAGCCCTGTTCATGTGGCGTCGTGGCCGTCGGAGGAGCGCTTGAGCCCTGTAGAAGCATAGGTGTCGGGGCTGTCAGATCCTTGCTGACGTCTCCTTGCTTCCGTAAGGGGCTGAGAACCGCCATCGTCATGGAGCACGCGGGGTGCCATCATTACTTGTTTTACCGGGGCGAGCCAGATGGGACGCCGGTCTTGTTCCCCGTAGCCTGGGCTAGCTAGGGGTAGGGTAATGATGGCCCCCCCTTGTGGCGTGGTCGGCCTGAGCGAGGTGGTGACTCCTCTGAGGTCGAGGTTGAGCCCGAGGCTTGGGGTCGGGCGAGGCGGAGACCGTCGTCCGAAGGTCGAGGTTGAGTCCTAGCCTGGGGGTCGGGCGAGGCGGAGACCGTCGTCCGAGGTCGAGGTTGAGTCCGAGCCCAGGGGTCGGGCGAGGTGGAGACCGTCGTCCGAGGTCAAGGTTGAGTCCGAGCCCAGGGGTCGGGCGAGGCGGAGACCGTCGTCCGGAGGTCGAGGTTGAGTCCGAGCCTGGGGGTCGGGCGAGGCGGAGACCGTCGTCCGAGGTCGAGGTTGAGTCCAAGCTCGGGGGTCAGGCGAGGTGGAGACCATCGTCCGAGGTCGAGGTTGAGTCCAAGCCTGGGGGTTGGGCAAGGCAGAGACCGTCGTCTGAGGTCGAGGTTGAGCCCGAGCCCTGGGGTCGGGCGAGGCGGAGATTCCTATGGCGCCCAAGGCTGGACTTGGCTACTGTCAGCCTCACCCTGGCGGGTGGCATAGCAGTCGGAGCAGCGTAGGCGGCGCTGTTTTCCTGTCAGGTCAGTCAGTGGAGGGGCGAAGTGACTGCGGTCACTTTGGCCTTGTCGACTGGAAAGGGTGCGTCAGGATAAGGTGTCAGGCGATCCTTGCATTAAATGCTCCTGCGATCCGGTCGGCTGGCGAGGCGATCAAGCCAAGGTTGCTTCTCCGTGAAGCCTACCCGAACTGGGCCTCGGGCGAGTCGAAGGTGCGTCCGTTGCTTGAGGAGACCCTCGGGCGAGGCGCGAATCTGCCTTGGTCTATCGTTCCTGCTCGAGGCTGGGCTCGGGTGAGGCGAGATCGTGTCCCTTGAGTGGACGGAGCCTTGACCGGAATTGCGCCCATCAGGCCTTTGTAGCTTTGTGCTGATGGGGGTTACCAGCTGAGATTAGGAGCCTTGGGGGTACCCCTAATTACGGCCCCGACAAAAGGAGAAGAAAAGGAGGAAAAATAGTTCAGCGTGCTGCTGTCTAGGCAGCACCGGACAGTCCGGTGTCCCTCACCGGACAATCCGGTGATGTGTACGGCTGAAAGCCTCAGTCACGGGGTTTTCACTATAAATCATCGAACGGTCCAGGCTCAATCACCGGATAGTCTGGTGTTCTTTAGGCAAAGACTAGTTCAGCCATGTCAGCAGGCGTCAACGGTCGAGTTGGGCACCGGAGAGTACGGTGCCGGCACTGGACATTCCAATACCTCCTAGAAAATGAAATGGAGTCAACCAAATCCCCCTATCTACGGGCGCCGGTGGTGCACCAGACAGTCCGGTGCTCCCGTAGCAGATGCAGATTTTCAACAGCTTCTAAATGGAAGGGGCAATGACTAGGGGCTCTTTTGAGGCTATAAAAGGGAACCCTAGGCGCCATTTTCAATACATAAGTGCAGCTAACAAGTGCATATATCATAGTTATCAATTCTATCTCTCCCTCTCTTGTGTATCTCTCTAGTTGGTGTATTGGCGTAGTTATAAGCCAAAAGAGAGTAGAGGAGTGCTGCTGCAAGTTAGAGTGAGCAAGATCTTGAGCAAGGGAGTACTATTACTCCACCGGAGTGCTATGAAAATTTGTAAACAGCCGCGGCTCTACTGTAACCAACCTCGGCATAGTGGAAGCCTTGATCTGCCACCTGGTGACAAATCTGAGCAAACGGAGGAAGGGGTTGAAATAGACTCCAAGCCAAGGTTTGGTTAACTCCAACAAGGACTAGGAAAACATTTTAGGCTTGGCCAAACCACGGGATAAATCCCTCTAGCTGTGTGCTCTGCTCTATGTTGTGTTCTATCTATTTGTCTTGTTTACCTTTTTACATGCACTTCAATATTTATCTGTGGTATAAGATGTTTTTGAAGTGCTGGATATTTTGAGATAGGACCTTCATTTCTGTTGTGGCCTACTCGACATGATATTCTTTCTGCTACGATCAGACTTCGAGTAGAGTAAGATTTTCAGTTCTAAGTCATTACTTTTTATTCTCCTATTCACCCCCTCTAAGTGACATCTAGATCCCATTCCTGGGTAAAGGGAACTTTCAGTAACTGTCATCGGCCTTGGCGAAGTCAGCATGAATTATCTAACTTTCCAAAGCCGTTAGAAGTTAACCGAACAAGATAACTTCCGTCAACCATAAATAATATATTCACATCATACAAACATTCACAGCACAAATACAATCACAACACATAAGTACCCATAGGGCATAGATACATTCATTGCATATAAGTAGTTCAAATGTTCATTCCAAATATCCATTCACACATCTCAAAATTGTGATATCAAATACACACATAAGTATTCATAGACATGTCAAATTAGTAGTCCTACATATTGTATAAAATCAAATGTTTATTAGCCACCACTCAGATGCTTGGAGTTTTGGTCACTACCTCTAGAAGGGTCAGCGAAGATTGACATTATAAATGCAGTTTCAGCATTTCCTGATCCTAACTACATACACCAAAATATGTTATTATCAACAATTCGATATTTATGTGGAAAATTTGAGAACTTATGAATATAACAAGCACTAAACAAACATGCTCTTTAGGTGCTGGTATCTGTGCACGTAGAGTATGACAATTTTAGACCCTTGTGCAATCGATCCTTGTGTGAAATATACAAATGAGATGAGCAAACTTAGTTTAAATTGGTCAAGTTTAGATGCAATATTGAGTAAGTTTTTACCTACAATACATCAAGTAAGAGAACAAATATCAAAACTTAATTATAATTAGGAAAATTTAAAAACAACGCTTTATGTTTCATTAGTTATGTTAGCATTTATTGAGCAAGAGGCCAATTGAGCACTTACTTTTGACCTACTCAACGTGATATTCTTTCCGCCACGATCACACTTTGAGTGGAGTAAGATTTTCAGTTTTAAGTCATTATTTTTTATTCTCCTATCCATCCCCTCTAAGTGACATCCAGATCCTGTTCCCGGTAAGGGAACTTTCAGTAACTCTCATCGGCCTTGGCGAAGTCAGCATGAATTATCTAACTTTCCAAAGCCGTTAGAAGTTAACCGAACAAGATAACTTCCGTCAACCAGGTGTGTAGCCTACGGTAGTTACATTGAAAGGGAAATGGACTTAATCATTTCCTATAATCTATTTTGGTGGTTGACGTCCAACACAAACCACGTGGACTAACTAGTTTGTCTAGATATCATTTATCTCAGGTGCATAAGGTTCAACAGAAACCAAGAAAGAAATTAGTTAGGGACACAATCAAAATTGGAGCAGGACCACTCTCGAGAATTCAATGGACTCGCTCCGCTATAATTCACTGGACTGTACAATGTGCCACCGGACTGTCCGGTGAGCCAACGGAGCAATGACTCCTTGCGCGTCAACGGTCGACTGCACAGATGAACAGTGATGAACAGTGCCGCGCAGAAGTCAGAGCAGTGAAGTTAGAAGTCACCGGACTGTCCGGTGCCGCTTGAAGACAGAAGACGCCAACGGTCAACTGCTCCAAACCCTAACGGATAACTGATGTGGCGCGTACCGCACAATGAACAGTGCAGTGTCCGTGCGCCACTGGATTGTCCAGTGTGCCCATCGCCAGCAAAACCAGCCAATGGCTAGGAAGTGGTTGAGGGCTATAAATACCCCCAACCACCTCATTCAAAGCCATCCAAGTATTTTGAACTTCCCATTCAATACAAGAGCAAAGCCAACCACTCAAAGACACATTCAATGCATTCAATCCACTCCAAGTTTCCAAAATCAACTCTAGTGCTTAGAAACTTGAGAGAGGATCATTTGTGTTCACTTATGTTGATTTCCATTTGATTTGTTTTCCCTATTTCCTCTCTGTAATGTTTCCTTGCTAGTATTGATTTGAGTTTTCTCCTAAGTGACATCTGCATCTATTGAGCAACTCTTAGCAAGAGAAACAATCTTCTGCACTCAGATTTAATTCTAACGCTAACCCTAGCCTTAGTACAAGTTTAAGTTTATAAATTTTAGGTTTTGCCTATTCACCCTCCTCTAGGCGACTTTCAATTGGTATCAGAGTCAGTGCTTCATTAAGAGTCTAACAAACTCGAAGTGATGTCTGGAGATCACACCAAGAGGGAGATCGTAACCAGCGACAAGCCAGCGGGTTCCGGGAAGACTCTCTCAAGGGAGTATGGCAACAAGTACAAGGAGGAATCCTCTTCCTCCATCAAGTCACATAGAAGGGGTGACAAAAAGAAAAAGAAGATGAAGAAGGTGGTCTACTACGAGACCGACTCTTCAACACCCTCCACCTCCGGCACCGAGTCATCCACTACTTCTAAGCGCCATGAGCGCAAGAAGTATAGTAAGATGCCCCTACGTTATCCCTGTATTTCCAAGCGCGCTCCTCTACTTTCCGTTCCCTTAGGCAAACCACCATATTTTGATGGTGAAGATTATTGTATGTGGAGTGATAAAATGAGGCATCATCTAACCTCACTCCACGAAAGCATATGGGACATTGTTGAATTTGGAGCGCAGGCACCATAGGTGGGGGACGAGGACTACGACTCGGACGAGACCGCCCAAATAAGGCACTTCAACTCCCAAGCAAATTCTATACTCCTCGCCACCTTGTGTCGAGAGGAGTATAATAAGGTGCAAGGGTTGAAGAATGCCAAAGAAATTTGGGACATCCTCTAAACGACGCACGAAGGGGACAAGGTGACCAAGATCACCAAGCGGGAGACGATCGAGGGAGAGCTCGGTCGATTCGTCCTCAACAAAGGAGAAGAGATGCAAGCCATGTACAACCGGCTAAAGACCATGGTCAATCAAGTGCGCAACCTCGGGAGCACCAAATGGGATGACCATGAAATGGTCAATGTTATTCTAAGATCCCTTGTTTTTTGTAATCCTACTCAAGTACAATTAATATGTGGGGATCCTAGATATAAACAGATGTCTCCCGAGGAGGTAATTGGCAAGTTTGTGAGCTTTGAACTTATGATCAAAGACTCCAAACACATTGTCAACTTGGAGCAAGGCGCCACCTCTATACCTGAGGTGCAACCCGTTGCATTCAAAGCAACAAAAGATAAAAGGAGGAGTCTACACCAAGTAGGCTTCCAATCGACGCCTCCAAGCTCGACAACGAGGAGATGGCTCTTATCATTAAGAGCTTTCTTCAAATCCTCAACCAAAGGTGGGGGAAGGACTATAAGCCCCGCTCCAAAAGGGTGTGCTACCGATGTGGTAAGTCTGGTCATTTCATTGCAAAATGTCCATATACAAGTGAAAGTGACAGGGACGACGACAAGAAGGGGAAGAAGAAAATGGAGAAGAAAAGGTACTACAAGAAGAAGGGTGGCAAGGCGCACATGGTGTGAGAATGGGACTCCGATGAGAGCTCCACCGACTCCTCCTCCGACGAGGATGCCGCCAACATCGCCATGAACAAAGGCCTCCTCTTCCCCAACGCCGACCACAAGTGTCTCATGGCAAAGGATGGCAAGAAGAAGAAGGTACATTCTAGAAGTACCCCCAAATAGACTATATTTGATGATGAGGGTAGTTCTAGTGATAATGAAGATGATTTAGTTTCTCTCTTTGCCAACCTTTGTAACACCCGGTTTTAAAGAACAAAGCCGGGTGCATCTCATACATGCGCCAAGAAGACAACATATATAATAACAGAGTGTACAGAGATAAATGTCACAATATAATCAGAGTACATATTACATAGCGGAAGACTTACAAAAATAACAAAAGATAAATATAACACGAACTAAGGATCGTCGGCGCCAATGTCAACTGAGAAACGCCACCTAGATCAAGTCAAACTCCTCGACACTTGACTCCACTTGAAACCACCTGTTCTTCCCCTGTGGGGGGGGGTGTGAGACAGCAAGAGTGAGCTCACACATGTTCATCGCTCAACAAGTTGTGGGGAATAATGTGGCATGAACTCACCAAAGGTGGGAGTTCATGAAGTGTAAGGCTGATCAATGAAATAAAGGTTGAAGCTGAGCATTGCTTTTATAAGTTGGTCAAAATTTTATTAGCAATTACTAAGTGTAAGTAAATACCGAACCTTAATAATAATAAAGAACAGTGATAGTAAAATAATCCCAAATGCGATGCAAATGTCAAATTAAACTTAAGTTCCATAATTTAATCATGTGAGGGTCCGAGCCGCTCTTGACCGTGAGCACGGCTAGTATACTAGTTTTACACTCTGCAGAGGTTGCGCATCTTTACCCACAAGTCATGTTACCCATCTGCCAAGAGACGGCCAATCCCATACACCTCTACCGAGGAGGCGAGGCAGGGTAACACTACGAGGCCTTTACAAAGTTCCACTAGCTTCAGACTACCCGCTACAGTTTATAGGAAGATCCAGTGCAGGGTTCCTGGCTGACCGCCATCGCAGCAAAATCAACCAGGGACCTCCCTACGCTGACCTCTCCCCTACTGCCCTTGCCCCTTTCGGGTAAGGTAGCCCTCCCCTAGCTTTCCTAGTTAATCAGCCAAGGGCGTCCCATTAAACCCTTGTGGTAGCACTGTTTTCCCGGGTGGTCGCTCCATGTTCCCATTAACATAATGATCTTAACATGAACAAGGAATAATAAAACAGATAACAATAAATAGTATAACAATGAGTGATGAATATCTCTATACCCAAATCCACATAAAGCAATAGCATGTACTACCCAAAACTTTAGTAGTAAAACCAGTGGTGAAGCAAGGTATAAAGATAGTCAAATCTAGGGTATCCTATTGGGTCCCAGCAGAATTATCCTATGCAGATCATTATGAATAATAAGAACATGAATGGGTAAAAGAAGTGATCAAGGGCACAACTTGCCTTCAACGAGCTCCTGCTCAGCTACTTCAACTTGTTGAAGCTCAGTTTCCACAGTGGCTTGCTCGTCTACTCGCATCAACACAATACATACATAGTATAGCAAAAATTAACATTGCACCAAACATGTAAATATAATACACAGTAAAAATCTACACATTAAAATGAAATCATAGGAATTGGAATCACTAAATTTGGAGTTTTGGATTTTAAGTTATGGATTTTCTAATGTTTAATGTGATTAAAATAGGATTAGATGAGAAATTAATTTTCTAACTGAGTTCATGTCAAAACAGTGATACTAAATGATAAAGAATATTATTACAAAATTTTAGAAATTGGAATGGTTCAATTTGGGTCAAAAATGGAATTTCCATGAATTTTACAAGTTTCTAGAATTGTTTTTGTATTAAAAATGAATTTCTAATATCAATTCTCGGTTTTTAAACGCCTCAGGACTGGGCCTCAATAACAGAAAACAGCAGGGGTCTCGGCGCTAAAAATACCGAGACACAGAATCCTTGGGACCTGGACCGCGGGTTGGTTAGTAAATTTCTCGGGGACTCTTTTACAAAATGTGCAACCGAAGGGGTATCGAGTTACAGCAACCGTCCGATCGACCATAGATGGCCCCGATTAGATCGAACCCTCCCCGCAAGAACCGCCATCGGATCAAGATCTGATGATCAGGATTTAATGAGATAGGAACCGTGCTCCACCCTCCGATCGACGATCTACGACACGCATTCGACGAACGAAAAGGTATGCGCCGACCTAATCCAAACCGTACCCCGGAGATCCGACGATCGAGATCAATCCGCTGAATGTTCTAATCTCCACCGTTCATCACATGTTCAACGATCCACCGGTTGTCTTCTTCCCTCGACACTCTCTCTCTTCTCACTGTGACCCGAGCTCGTTATTGGACGGCGCAACCCAACTCCTCCCCAAATCAGGTCGGCACCCAGCCAACGGTGGTGAACCACCGCGGCAGCACCATTGCTACACGTCCCTACCTGCCCATGGCCGAGGAGAAGTTCGCCACAACCTATGTTCCGGTGATAGTTTAAGGGCAGATCATAGCGAGCACGACATAGGGGCAACTCACCAACGCAGAGGCTAGGACGAAGCTGGGCGAAGACGCCGCGAAGTTTCGGCCACGCGACGCAAGCTCCACAGGATTGTCGCCAGGACCCGGCCGGAACGTCCGTCACCGCTATCGGCGGTTTCACCTAGCCCGAAGGTCACCTCCCTCGGTCTCCCGACTCACGCGCTAGTTCTCTCCCTTTCTTTTTCTCTCGACGTCGCGAACACGACCGCACAGCGTGCTGGATCACTCTGGTCGACGACGATTCCCCCGGAGCTCCAGCTTAAATGGCGAGTGCGGATGGTCGAGCCGATTTCTCCGGCAACGGCTTTGACCCGCGCCAGCGCTGCGGACGGGCGCGAATCACGCGCGGTTCGCCCGGGGTTAGTTCAAGCGGAGAAGACGCACGATGCCAGCTTGAGGGGCCCACAGGGCGGCGGCCGGGGCGAGTCCGTGCGGCGCGCTAAAAAAAAACGAGCTGGGGCCCACAAACCAGTGAAGAATCGGAAGCAGGCGAGCGTGGCGGCGGCTAGGGTTTAGGATGGCGCGCAGGGGATCCTTAGTTGGGCCGCACGGGAGAGAATGTAACATGGGCCAGATTGGTGGTTGGTCGGCCCATGAAGGCTTTTGCCCCATTTTTTTTCTATTTTATTTCCTATTCTCTTTTCTCTATTCTTAAATTCAATTTGAATTACAAATTTTGAATTCCAACTTGGGTCAAATTTATTCTCAAATAATATTGTGAAATTAAATTACAAGTTTTGGAAATATAATTATATTATTTATGTTTTTATATCATTTCTCTTCTTCTCATTTTCAAAAACCCTAATTTTCACATTTAGAGTTTTAATTCTACTTCTAGTAATTATTTTATTATTATCATTAACATTATTATTTTATTTAATGCCCAAACAATAAAACTCCAACATGATGCATTTTTTTTTATCAATTGTTTATTATTATTTTTTTTTTATCATTTGTCTTAATTCATCTCTAAATTCTGTGTATGCTCTTTTCATGATGCAAATGAGACACACAAAATGAGGAGCTCTCTCTCTCTCTCTCTATTATTTTTTGTATACAACTTTGAGTATTACAACCTTACCATGGACCAAAAGAAAAAATTGAATAAATTAATTGAAACCATTAACGAGAAGGATGATCTCTTGGAATGCCAAGAGGACTTGCTCGTTATGGAAAATAAAAAATTTGTTAAATTGAAGAATGCTTATGCTCTAGAAGTAGAAAAATGTGAAAATTTGTCTAAGGAGCTTAGCATATGCAATGGTTCAATTTCATGTCTTGGAAATGAGAATGATAGTTTAAATGCTAATATTGATGAAATGGATGTTTGCAAACCCTCTACATCTTCTGTTGAGTATGTTACTATTTGTACTAGATGTAGAGATATTAATGTTGAAGCTATTAATGATCACATTGCTATGATTAAAGAACAAAATGATCATATAGCAAAATTAAATACTAAAATTGTCGAGCATGAGCTAGAACATGAAAAGTTTAAATTCGCTAGAAGCATGCTATATAATGGGAGATGCCCTGGCATTAAGGATGGGATTGGTTTCCAACAAGGGAACCAAAACAACACCAAACTTAATGCCCCTAAGAAATTGTCTAATTTTGTAAAGGGCAAGGCTCAAAAGGTTCAGGATAGAGAGGGTTACATTTTATATCCTGCAAACTATCCTGAGCATAAGATTAGAAAAATTTATGATAGAAAACCTCACAATGTTTTTCATCATGCTTTCATGTATAAAAATGAGGCCTCTAGCTCTAGGCATTCCACTCATATCAAAATGCCTAAGAAGAAAATTCCTAATGCATCAAATGAGCATAATATTTCATTTAAGACTTTTGATGCTTCTTATGTGCTAACTAACAAATTAGGCAAAGTAGTTGCCAAATATGTTGGGG
Source organism: Zea luxurians (assembly GCA_029449295.1). NCBI lineage: Eukaryota > Viridiplantae > Streptophyta > Magnoliopsida > Poales > Poaceae > Zea > Zea luxurians. The sequence continues at coordinate 21,782,732 of JAOPSE010000037.1, forward strand.
GCAAACACAAGAGTCCAAAGACTTGTGTTTGGGTACCCAAGGTGCTTGTTTCTAATGTCAAAGGACCCAAGACCGTTTGGTTACCTAAGAACAAGGCCTAAATTTGTTTTGTAGGTTTATGCATCCGGTGGATCAAGTTGGATAATCGATAGCGGGTGCACAAACCACATGACAGGGGAGAAAAGGATGTTCTCCTCATATGATAAAAATGAAGATCCCCAAAGAGCTATCACATTTGGGGATAGAAATCAAGGTTTGGTCAAAGGTTTGGGTAAAATTGCTATATCCCCTGACCATTCCATTTCTAATGTTTTTCTTGTAGATTCTTTGGATTACAATTTGCTTTCTGTTTCTCAATTATGCAAAATGGGCTACAACTGTCTCTTTACTGATATAGGTGTTACTGTCTTTAGAAGAAGTGATGATTCAATAGCATTTAAGGAAGTGATGGTCAGCTATATTTAGTTGATTTTAATGATAATCAAGCTGAACTAGACACTTGCTTAATTGCTAAGACTAACATGGGCTGGCTCTGGCATCGCTGACTCACCCATGTTGGGATGAAGAATCTTCACAAACATCTAAATGGAGAACACATTTTAGGACTAACCAATGTTTATTTTGAGAAAGACAGGATTTGTAGCGCATGTCAAGCAGGGAAGCAAGTTAGAGTCCATCATCCACACAAGAACATCATGACGACTGACAGGCCGCTACTCCACATGGACCTATTCGGCCCGATCGCTTACATAAGCATCGATAGGAGTAAGTACTGTCTTGTTATTGTGGATGATTATTCTCGCTTCACTTGGGTATTCTTTTGGCAAGAAAAATCTCAAACCAAAGAAACTTTAAAGAGATTCTTGAGACGAGCTCAAAATGAGTTCGGGTTGAGAAACAAAAAGATTAGAAGCGATAACGGGACGGAGTTCAAGAATTCACAAATTAAAGGATTTCTTGAGGAGGGCATTAAGCATGAGTTCTCTTCTCCCTACACACATCAACGAAATGGTGTAGTGGAGAGGAAGAATAGAACTTGTTGGGGGCCTTCTTCTACGTCGAAGGTCCTCTAAGCAAAAACACCTTTGGCAGGATGATATGCACGCAGACATAACACGAAGGTATACGCCGAAGCTACAACTCAGAAAGCTCCAGCATAACGATGCACCTTGAAACGAAGGGTGGCACCAACTTAAAGAGGAAAAGACTATTCAATCCCTGATAATTTGTGTCATGTTTGTAATTTGTTGTCAAGGACATAAATGTAATTTTGACCGGGCTGCGTTCCGTGCCTATAAATAGGTGAACAGTAACCCTGTACTGTTCACGCTGACTTGTATTCACTCGTTCACATCATACTTGGATTTTCACCTTCTGTCAAGCCGAAGGTATAAATGTAATTCGATATTGTTTATGTTTGTTCACGATGATATTATAAAAATATCCTAATGATGTCATATGATTATTCAAGCTATTTTCCATGTTCCATATGCTTCTACTTTCTTTATTATACATTGATATGATGAAGGTACGTCCTTCATGACCTTCGTCTGAAGATCATTATATCCTGAGGGAGATAATGCTTCGAAGGACGAAGGTCTTTAACATTAATATTTTGTGTTGCATTGTTCTTATCTCATAGCATTTGAGAACAAGTCCCCAACATTGGTGCCCACCTCCGGTGAACTCACTTCCATTGTTGAGACAATGGCTTCGTTCAACATACAAGCTGTAGCACCTTCGGTCATGAAGCTGGTGTTCCCAATCACGAGCAGTTCGAGTTCAGAGCTAGCCAACAAGAAGCTGAAGAAGGAAGCACATAGAAGAGTGCAGCATGTTGGGGTGCAAGGACCCTTCATCAGGTCCAAGTGGTCCCACATCCCAATTACCTTCTCCCAGGAGGATCTTCAGCTAAAAGACTATCCTCACAATGATGCTATGGTCATATCTTGTATCATCAAGGGATTTCTAGTCCACAATGTTCTGGTTGACACAGGCAGTGCAGCAGACATTATATTTGCAAAGGCTTTCAAGCAGATGCAAGAACCAGAGGACAAGATTCATGATGCTACACACCCTCTTTGTGGCTTCGGAGGACGGCAGATTGTGGCACTTGGCAAGAACTGAGCAAGTTGTTTTTGACATTGTCGACATGGAATACCCGTACAATGCAATCATTGGTCGAGGAACACTTAATGCCTTCGAAGCAATATTTCATCCAGCATACTTATGCATGAAGATACATTTGGAGCAAGGGCCCATTGCCATCCATGGAAGTCAAGAAGCTACCAGAAGGGCCGAAGGGAGCTGGACAGATTCAAAGGCAATCCATAACATAGATGGAGTCGAAGCTTGTCAACAATATAAGCACAAAAGAGAGAAGGTTGCTTCGGCAGATCAACCGAAGCCTATGCTTCTATGTGAAGATATAGCAGATCAAAGGATACTACTGGGATCTCAGCTATCTGATGAGCAAGAAAAAACTCTAATACGGTTTTTGTTCAAAAAAAGATGTCTTTTCTTGGACAGCCAATGATCTTTGTGGTGTCAACAGAGATGTCATTGAACATTCACTTGATGTGGATCCATCTTTCAGGCGAAGGAAACAAAGACTTCGGAAGATGTCTGATGATAAAGCTGAAGGTGCTCGGAACGAAGTAAAGAGACTTCTTAGTGCTGGTGTTATCAGAGAAGTAACATATCCAAAATGGCTAGCTAACACTGTTATGGTGAAGAAGGCTAATGGCAAATGGAGAATGTGTATTGATTTCACAGATCTCAACAAAGCATGCCCAAAGGACGAGTTCCCATTACCAAGAATAGACTCCCTTGTGGATGCAGCAGCTTCTTCAGAGCTCATGAGTCTATTGGATTGTTACTCAGGTTATCATCAAATTTGGATGAAGAAGGAAGATGAGCCAAAAACTAGCTTCATAACTTATAGTGGCACTTATTGCTACCTTCGGATGCCTGAGGGGCTCAAGAATGCTGGAGGAGCTTCAGCAGAATGACAGCCAAGGTCCTTCACTCTCAAATAGGCAGGAATATGCTGACTTATGTTGATGACATCATAGTAAAAAGCACGAAGCACGAGAATCATATTGCTGACTTACAAGAGACATTTGCCAATTTCAGGCAAGCCGGTCTGAAATTAAATCCAGAAAAGTGCGTTTTTGGAGTAAAGAAGGGCAAGTTCTTTGGCTGTCTGGTATCAATGAAGGGAATCGAAGCTAACCCAAATAAGATCGAAGCTATCCTTCGGATGGAGCCGCCAAATACAAAGAAGGGGGCGCAAAGATTGGCAGGAAGGCTGGCATGGTTAAATAGATTCATATCTAGATCAGCAGAAAGAAATCTACCATTCTTTGAAATACTTAAGTCAGCCAAAGTTTTCCAATGGGGTCCGGCTCAGCAAAAGGCTTTCGAAGAGTTAAAGCAATACTTGATAGACTTGAAAACTCTAACTCCACCTTCGCTAGGGGCTCCATTACTCTTATATGTAGCAGCCTCCCACTCTGCAGTCAGTGCGGCGCTTGTACATGAGAAGCAAGATGGCCAGGTCAAGAAACAAGAACCATTATATTTCATCTCTGAAGTTCTAAGCTTATCAAAGAAAAAATATACAGAATTGGAGAAGGTGCTATATGCTGTGTTGATGGCCTCCAGAAAGCTTCGGCACTATTTTCAAGCATATCATATAATGGTTCCTTCGTCGCAACCTTTGAAAGACATAATGAGAAATAGAGAATCTACTGGGAGGATCAGAAAATGGGCTGCCGAGCTCAATGAATTTTCTATTGACTATGTACACAGGTCCTCAATTCAGTCCTAGGCATTAGCAGATTTCATCGCTGATTGGACGCCAGGGGCTCAGGAAGAAGTAACAAAAGACGTCGAAGCATGGACAGTCTTCTGTGATGGTTCTTAGGGAACCTTCGGCGCAGGAGCCGCCGCTGTCCTAGTAGAGCCTTCTAAAGTCAGAACATGCTATGCAGCAAGAGTGGATTTTAGTTGTACAAATAACATTGCTGAGTATGAAGCCCTTCTGTTGGGGCTTTGGAAATTAAAAGCAATGGGAATAAGAAGGGCGATCCTTAAAACTGACTCCCAAGTCATCTCTGGCCATGTAGACAAAAGCAGCAAGGCAAGGGATCCGAAACTTGAAAAATATTTGGACACGGTCCGAAGGTTGGAGGCCTCTTTCGAAGGTTTTTCTGTAAAAAAATATCCCAAGAGGGAAAATGAGCATGCAGATCTACTAGCTAAGTCAGCAGCACAGGGGCTCCCACTACCTTCGGAGGTATTCTTTGAGACAATAAAAGGACCTTCAGTTGAACTTATGGAGAGAGCAGTGCTCACAATATCACTTGTACATAGTGAAGATTGGAGGACTGAAATTATATATTTCCTCCTAGGTAACTGTCTTTCGGATGATGAAGTTTATAATAAAAGAATGGAAGCAAGGACAAGACCATATGTCATAATAGAAGGGGAGTTATACAAACATGGAGTCTGCTCTCCACTTCTCAAGTGTTTATCCAGAACCGAAGGTATAGAGCTAATGAAGGAAATACATGTAGGTTTGTGTGGATCTCACATTGGGTCTAGACCTTTGTTGGGAAAGGTTTTTAGACAAGGATTTTATTGGCCGAAGGCAGCTTCGGATGCAACAGATCTGGTCCAAAAGTGTGAAAATTGTCAAAAATTTGCAAGAGACCAGAAACAACCTTCGTTGCTAACTCAGCTAATACAACCAACTTGGCCATTGTAAAGATGGGGTTTAGATTTGTTGAGCCCACTCCCACCAGCACAAGGCAACTTGAAGTATGTTGTAGTGGCAGTAGAATATTTTTCCAAATGGATTGAGGCAAAACCCTTAGCTACAATAACCTCGATCATGGTCCAAAAATTCGTCTAGCAAAATATTGTTTGTCGCTTCGGCGTGCCGAAGGAAATAACCATGGACAATGGTACACAATTTGATGCCGAAGCATTCAAAGATTTTTGTGACCAAATTGGTACGAAGATCCATTTTGCATCAGTTAGGCATCCTTCAAATGGGCTGGTAGAAAGAGCAAATGGTATTATAATGACAGGAATAATGAAGCTAATCTTCAACCAGCCCAGAGGAAAGTGGCCAGACGAGCTGATTAAAGTGGTGTGGAGCCACAACACAACTGCGTCAAGGTCAACAGAATTTACACGCTTCAAACTGCTATTTGGTGATGAAGCAATAACTCTAGAAGAAGCAAAGACATGGTCAATAAGAACAATAGCTTTGGCAGAAGGCGAAGCTGATTATCAAGTAACAAAAGATACTATAGAAGGGACAAGACTGCAGGCTATAGAGCACATCAATAAATATCAGGCCAAAACAATAAAATGGCATGACAGAAAAGTTCGATTGAAAAATATCAAGCCAGGACATCTGGTGCTTCGGAGGGTGGCCAACCCAGACATAGTGGGTAAGTTGCAACTAAAGTGGGAAGGTCCTTTTCTGGTAGTATCTTCGTCAAGGCCCGGTTCTTATAGATTGAAGGATATGAACGGCAACGACATACCCAGATCTTGGAATGTGGATGAGCTTCGGCGATACTATGTGTAATCTTTTTTCATTTTCTCTATGGCACCCTTTTCCTTTCAAGAGGGGAGAAAGGTTTTTAATGGGGCCATAGTTTGTAATTTTTCACTTATTTAGCCCTACGCGGGCAGAATCCCCCCAAAAAGATGTAATATGTAAAATCTGAGCATGCACCATCGAGTGCAAAAAGAAAAACAGGGAGAAGCTCAAAAAACGTCCCCAAGGGGATGCAAAGAATGATGAAGCTGCAAAAAAGTCGTTCCTAAGGGAGCACAGCGTAAGTTTTCTACTCAAAAGTCGTTCCTAAGAAAATGCAGAGCCAAAAGCATGATGAAGCTATAAAAAAGTCGTTCCTAAGGGAGCGCAGAGTAAGTTTTCTACTCAAAAGTTGTTCCAAAGGGAATGCAGAGCCAAATACCACTGAAATAGAAGGTGAAGAAGTTCAAAAGTCATTCCTAAGAGGATGCAGAACTTAAATGCCACTGAAATAGAAGGTGAAGAAGCTCAAAAGTCGTTCCTAAGGGGGATGCCGAGCTTAAGACTCAAAAGTCGTTCCTAAGGGAATGCAGAGTCTGGGTGTGGCTTCATGTGTGTGTTTGGGACATTCATTTGCACGTTACATTACATCATTCATTGCATTCATATACATTCATGTAGACATTCGTAGTATCATCATCATCATAACATAAAGCACAAACAAATACTTCAACTTTGATAACAATGCTTCGATGAGCATGAAGAAGCAAGATATGCTTCGTTGTGTACGAAAAGAAGGGAAGGTGTTTTTCGCCATCGGCTCAAAAGATATAAGTTTCGTCCACAGCAAAGCAATTTACACATGGAAGAAAAGGTAAAAATATATTACAAGGTATGGACAAATATACAGAGTAATGTCCAACTCTCGATTACACTGTCTTTAACAGAGATAATACAAATGCCTCTAAAGATCTATGCAGGCAGGCCTAAAAAACAGCTTCGGTGGCCCTTCAGAGTCCGCTTCGGATTATCAATCTTCGGCATCATCATCTTACACATGACAAAGCTGTATAAGGTAAAAAGTAATCACAAGAAAAGGTAAGCAACATGTATAAGTTTCATACAGGTTTAAGCAAACTTCGGGCCTCGTCACTAGCCAAATCTCGACCACCCTTCGCCCAGATTTGAGTTATAAATCTACTCACTATGCTTCGGGCCTCGCTGGGAATGTCAACCAAATCCGTTGAAGATATGCTGAAAGTTGGTCTATTGACAATTTTCCCGTGCGTACAACCAGCTTTCAGAAATGCTACAGCTGTGCCGCGAGAAGCTAGCAGGGCACAGAAGTCACCGTGCCCCACTATTACTTTGTCAAGCACCTCGATTTCGCCTTCCATGTGTTCGAAGGTGCTTGATATGTTTTCGGCCGAAGGGGTAAACTTTTCAGCGCTGGCTCCAACTGAGTTGAAAACCTTCTTCAATCGCTGTACGCAGCGACTGCCAAAATCCAAACACATGTTCCGAAGCTCTTTCAAAGATTGTTTCAGTTTCATGTTTTCGACAGCTTCAGCTTCAAATTTTGTCTCCAAATTTTTTCTTTCTTGTTCGAAGCTCTCTGATTTTTGGAGAAGCACCCTGTTTAATCTAGCATTTTTGGTTTGCGCTTCTACCGAGGAACCTTCCATTGCTTGGAGTAGGAAATCTTTCTTTTCAAGAGAAGCTTCGTATTCTTTAATCTTGTTCTCTAGACCCTCGAGTATAATTTCGTTCTTTTTATCCTCGAGGTCTTGTTGCATTTGTAGTGCTTTGCTTAGCGGCATACTCTGTACAAATAGACCTCCATCAGCAAACTTGCTTCGTCGCAAAAATAAGTAAAATTTTGCTTCATCACAAGAATTTTACCTTAAAGTTGGAATAAAACAAACTACAGACGATATGTTGTCGTTGGTAGCTGCTGATATCGGCTTCGAGCTTCGGAAAACCGACACTCTTTGATAGAGTGTCGATTACCTTTGCCCCGGTACGGTCGCGGACACATCCCAAGGCCTCTTCATCGATTCCGCCAAAGAGCATGGCTCCTGGCTGGTAGCCACAGGAAATGTCGTATTCCTGTAGCTCCTTTTTGGCCTCAGATAGTTCTTGTCCGATCAGGTTCCGAAGCTCGAAATTTTTTTCTTCCGAAGCAGCTTCGACAATTTTCTTTCCTTTGTCAAGCACTGGGGCCATGACCTGTTCCGCAGCTGCAACTGTTTCTTCTGTAGGCATATCCAATAGCAATTTATCAATTCCAGATAAGGTGGCCTCCAAGTTGGTAACTTCGGCGGTAGCTGTAGCTTCGGCCGATATGTTTGCTTCGGCAGCGGCCTCGACGCTTACAGTAGGTGCTATCTTAGATGCCGAGGCCGATGGTGGCGCCTTTTCAATGGCTTGCATTACGCTACCAATTCTTCGCTTCTTCAGCCCATCTGCCTTCTTTGTAGCCGAAGGTTCTTCTTTCTTCTGAAAAAGCTTTGTCAGTTCCGGTCCCAGAGGGCTTAGCAGCTTGATAGGTAGAGATTCAGTCATTACCTTTAAAATTTCTGCCATTTCGGCAGCTGGAGGTGTTGAGGGAGTCTCTTCTTCCTCTTCAGTCATCTTCGTCTCTGGGGATTTAGCTTTTCTTTTCTTTAAAGCTGCTACCTTTGGCTGTAACACCCGGATTTTAGGGGTCCAAAACCCGGGGTTAACATAAACACCAGGTATGCTGGGACCAAGTCTCATACATATGATGTACAGTGGCACAGGATCGAATGTCACATCTTTATATATAACAGGAGTTCTATACAAAATAAATAATTACATTATAAGGAGACAACGGTCCAGCAACCCAAAGTTGACTGGGAGACGACGACCTAGACCACTCACGAACTCATCACAGCATCCTCCATGAGCATCATCCTGCAATACCTGGTCTTGACCTGTGGTGTATGTGAGACAGCAAGAATGAGCTCACATACGTTCATCGCTCAACAAGTTGTGGGGAATAATGTGCATGATCTCGCCAAAGGTGGGAGCTCACGTGAAGTGTAAGGCTTACCAAAGAAGATGGTTAGAGCTGAGCATTGCTTTTAAAGTTGGTCAAAATTTTATTAGCAGTTACTAAGTATAAGTAAATACCAACCCAGTTAAATAGTAGAACAAAAGTAACAACTTCACCTGTGATGCAATGCATATGACAAATTGAGTTTAAGTTCCATAATTTAATCATGTGAGTGTCCGAGCTGCTCTTGACCGTGAGCATGGCTAGTATACCAGTTTTACACTCTGCAGAGGTTGCGCATCTTTACCCACAAGTCGTGTATCCCATGTCGCCAGGGTTTGCAAGGCCCTTAGACACTTCCGAGGTGAATGGCTAGGGATCCACTACGAGGCCTTTACAAAGTTCCACTAGCTTCCGAAAACCCGCTACAGTTTATAGGAAGATCCAGTGCAGGAATCCCTTGCAGGACCGCCATCGCAGCAAAATCCTCCCGAGGGCCTCCCTACACTGACCTCTCCCCTACTGCCCTTGCCCCTTTCGGGTAAGGTAGTCTTCCACTAGCTTTCCTAATTAATCAGCCAAGGGCGTCCCATTCCACCCTCGTGGTAGCACTGTTTTCCCGGGTGGTTCTCCATGTTCCAATTAACATAATGATCTTAACATGAACCATAAATAACAACTGATAACAAAAGTATAATCATGAATAGTGTAATCTTCATACCCAAAACCACATATAGCACTAGCAAGTACTACCCAGAAAGTTCAGTGGTAAACAAGGTATAAAGATAATCAAACTAGGGTAACCTATTGGGTCCCATCAAAATTAACCTATGCAGATCATTATGATTAATTAGAACATGGCTGGGTAAAAAGAAGTGATCAAGGGCACAACTTGCCTGGGCCTTGAGATTCCAGGTACCAGGATGATCTTCAGATGACACGTGTCCTCACTGCTAGTCGTAGCATTACAAACAAACAGTGTATAGGCAGGATTAACATTACACCAAACATAAGAACAAAATACACATTAATAATATACATATTAAAATAAGATCATAGGAACAGGAATCATTAATTTTGGAGTTATAGAATTCAAGTTATGAATTTCCTAAGGTTTAATGTGATTAAAATATAATTAAATGATAAATAAATTTTCTGACAGAGTTCATGTCAAAACAGAGTCACTAAATGATGAAGAATATTATTACAAAATTTTAGAAACTGGAATGGTTCAATTTGGAGCTAAAATGAATTTTCTATGAATTAACTAAGTTCTAGTAATTATTTTCATATTAAAAATCCATTTTCTATTTCATTTTCCTGATTTTATAACTCTCTGGACTGGGCCTCAAAATCATAAAAGGCCAGGGGCCCCGGCGCAAGAATTCCCAGACTCAGACTACACCCGCGGTGGACGGCGGGTTGGTTTCCTGGAAGCAGAGGGACTCTTTAGCAATATGACCAGGGCGAAGGGGTACCGAAGGATTTCAACCGCACGATCACACACCCGCGGTTGAGATTAGATCAGGTCCCTGGCGAACCGGTATGCAATGTGGGCCGTCCAATGAGAGATCGATGGCCCAGATTTTAAATAACTGGACACTAACGCCGACCGTCCATCCCCCGATCTCCGGTTCAGATCAACCGACGCGGGGATGACACCAGATCTAATCGCAACCGTCCCTGAAGATCCTACGGCCCTGATTCTATCCAACAAAAACGGTACGCGAGATGTGATCACGGCCGTTGATGACTGATCGAACCGCCCACGGGTGTCTTCTCCCCCCCGGCTGACCCATCAGTGGAGCGCGCCTGAGCACGCGGTGGCGGCTCGCCGGAGACACCAATCGGCCACCCTCCAGAGCACCACAGACAAATTGAATGGAGTGACACGAAGAGGAGGGCAAGGCGGACACAGAGGAGGACTTCTTACCGGGCATGGTGGTGGCTGCAGTCCTACCCACGACTTGAGGCGGGTTCACGACGGAGCAGCAACGTCGGCGAGCGATTCACCTCGAAATGTTGGTCTTCACACCCAATTGCCGACACGGACAACATCCACAGGCGCAAGCGCACCACCACGGTCGCGCCCAGAGGACTGTAATACGCCACCGCGAGGAGTCGCCGGTGGCATCCGAAGCTCGCCTCGACTTCGGTGGCATTGGGTGGCAAAGGGCATGTGGTTACGGCTCGATCTCTCAGTTCATGGTGACAATAGTCGAGCGTTGGTCATCCAGGAGAAGCAGGGGCACGGGTCTTATTGTTCTCGAGGAGCTCAGGCTGAGCGACGGATTGGAACTCTCTGTGATTCCCGACGGCGGTTGCTCGGTGCAGCGGAGAAACAGAGGACGGGGCTGGGTTTTATAGAGGCGGTGGAATCCGTTCGGTGCTCCGCGGAGTTCGGCGATGACGGGGAGGCTGTTTGGCGCAGTCGGTGAGCAAGCCACGGCGGACGCGGCGAGATATGCGGGAGGAAGACGACTGAGCTGACCGAGCGGGGATCGGGAGAGTGGGACCCACATGCCAGTGGGTGCGCGCGCCACGGAAGATGGGCCACGCGGGGTGGTGTTTACTTGGTGGGCCGAAAACAGGTTCCGAAGCCCAGGTAAGCCTTCTTCCCTTTTCTTTTTCTTTTATCTTTTATTTTCTGTTTTGTTTTATTCCTAATTGTTTTGAATTTAAAATTTGAATTTGAACTTCAACATTGAGTCAAGTATACAATTTTAAGCTTCTTAGTGGAGGAATAATATATATATTTTTATTTACTTGTCTTTATCCACAAAATTCTTATTTTCTTCTCTTCTCTAAATTCTTACAATTCCTTTGGATTTTAAATTCCACTTTGAATTTTAATATATTTCTTGTCACATTTTTATTTTATTTTGTCATAATATGCACACATAAAAATAATATCCAGCATGATGCATATTTTAAGGGCACATATTCTTTTATTAATTATTTGTTTTTGAATATGGTGTTCACATGTGATGATAAGTAAATTCAACATACACATCAAATATAGGAAAAATAACTTTCCTCCTCTTTTTTTTTATCTATTACAAATTGGGTATTACAAATCCTACCCCCCTTAAAAATAATCTCGCCCTCGAGATTGCCAGAAAGAGGATATAGGAAGAGTGATTTGAAATTTAGCTTTTAGTTTCTAATTAGTTCAAAATCAAGAGTCTCTCTTTTTATTATTAGTAAGTGATAGGAGAGCATGGGTAAGATATGTATGTCCACTTTATTATGTAGGATAGATGATGTCTTTAGGGTATATATAGGTTTGGGTAAGAAAGAGTAGGATAAGAAAAACTCCATCCAAGATCGTGGATCTTGACTCATCTTGGTGACCTTACTTGATCCTTGAAGACTTGAGTTGGTGTTCATCCTTCCTTGATGAAGTTGATCATCTTCTTTGGTCTTATCTCATTGATTAGGAGTTAGTGTATATTATTGGCTGGGGAATATGGTTAATATAGGTATGGATGAGATAGACTACATGATGTAGGTTACAAGTTTGTTTTAGGTAGGGGTTGATAGACTATGCAATCCATCATTACTCTATTGGTTGGGTTGTTATGTAACTTGTTATATAGGTCAAGTTGTTGGGTATGGCCAAGTTGATATAAGTCTCCAAATTAGGTTTAAGTAATTTAGGAGTATGGCCTTATCTTTTGTACCATCATTATGTAACTTACTCTAGATTAGATCATAATGGATTAGATAAAATCTAGATTAGGTTAGATATGACTGGATTAGACTAGTTAAGATCTAAGGTAAATTTTGGATTAGCTCACGGTTGTTATTCTAGAGTGGGATAAATATGCTAATTAGGGCAAAATGAATCCATAAGGATAAGGTAGAACCCTTTGAGGTTAGTTAGATCTATTAAGATGAGATAAGTAAAGTGGTTAGGATAAGATGAATCTATTAAGATAAGAGAAAACCTCTTACGATAAGATGGATCTATATACATTAGGATAAGTTAAGACCTTTTGAGATAAGATAGATCTATGAGATAAAATTTCTTAAGATGAGATGAATCTATTAAGGTAAGAGGAATCTCTTTTTTTTTAAATGAGGTGGATCCGGTAAGATAAGAGAGAATCTTATGAGATACGATGAATCTATTAAGATATGGGAGAGTCTTTTAAGATTAGAGGGATCTCTATGAGATAGATACATTTTAATGGGGGATAATCTAAATTGCTTAGTTTTCTTATGAATTCTATTTAAGCCTATATGTATATGCAGATGTAATTGTGGACATTACTCCACAACCCATCACACTCAATCAAAAATCCAAATCAGACAAATATCATAAGAACAAACATTCAAGTGTATAGGTAACCATAAAAATAGTTTTGTTTTGTTCCTGAGAGTAGGTCTCATATTCCTAAAGGTCACTTTAGGCACAGGATTTCAAAGTGTGAAATCCACATTTGTCTTTAGAAGGAAAAGGTAAGAATAATCAGAGTAAAGCGGTAATAGATGAGAAAAGATTAAGAAAAGTTTAGAAGGAATCAGAGTAGCAAGGTAAGTAGATATTGGTTGTCAGTTCTATCTAGGTTTCGTCCTACAGTCAACATTCCTCTGATACCACTTCTGTAACACCCGGATTTTAGGGGTCCAAAACCCGGGGTTAACATAAACACCAGGTATGCTGGGACCAAGTCTCATACATATGATGTACAGTGGCACAGGATCGAATGTCACATCTTTATATATAACAGGAGTTCTATACAAAATAAATAATTACATTATAAGGAGACAACGGTCCAGCAACCCAAAGTTGACTGGGAGACGACGACCTAGACCACTCACGAACTCATCACAGCATCCTCCATGAGCATCATCCTGCAATACCTGGTCTTGACCTGTGGTGTATGTGAGACAGCAAGAATGAGCTCACATACGTTCATCGCTCAACAAGTTGTGGGGAATAATGTGCATGATCTCGCCAAAGGTGGGAGCTCACGTGAAGTGTAAGGCTTACCAAAGAAGATGGTTAGAGCTGAGCATTGCTTTTAAAGTTGGTCAAAATTTTATTAGCAGTTACTAAGTATAAGTAAATACCAACCCAGTTAAATAGTAGAACAAAAGTAACAACTTCACCTGCGATGCAATGCATATGACAAATTGAGTTTAAGTTCCATAATTTAATCATGTGAGTGTCCGAGCTGCTCTTGACCGTGAGCACGGCTAGTATACCAGTTTTACACTCTGCAGAGGTTGCGCATCTTTACCCACAAGTCGTGTATCCCATGTCGCCAGGGTTTGCAAGGCCCTTAGACACTTCCGAGGTGAATGGCTAGGGATCCACTACGAGGCCTTTACAAAGTTCCACTAGCTTCCGAAAACCCGCTACAGTTTATAGGAAGATCCAGTGCAGGAATCCCTTGCAGGACCGCCATCGCAGCAAAATCCTCCCGAGGGCCTCCCTACACTGACCTCTCCCCTACTGCCCTTGCCCCTTTCGGGTAAGGTAGCCTTCCACTAGCTTTCCTAATTAATCAGCCAAGGGCGTCCCATTCCACCCTCGTGGTAGCACTGTTTTCCCGGGTGGTTCTCCATGTTCCAATTAACATAATGATCTTAACATGAACCATAAATAACAACTGATAACAAAAGTATAATCATGAATAGTGTAATCTTCATACCCAAAACCACATATAGCACTAGCAAGTACTACCCAGAAAGTTCAGTGGTAAACAAGGTATAAAGATAATCAAACTAGGGTAACCTATTGGGTCCCATCAAAATTAACCTATGCAGATCATTATGATTAATTAGAACATGGCTGGGTAAAAAGAAGTGATCAAGGGCACAACTTGCCTGGGCCTTGAGATTCCAGGTACCAGGATGATCTTCAGATGACACGTGTCCTCACTGCTAGTCGTAGCATTACAAACAAACAGTGTATAGGCAGGATTAACATTACACCAAACATAAGAACAAAATACACATTAATAATATACATATTAAAATAAGATCATAGGAACATGAATCATTAATTTTGGAGTTATAGAATTCAAGTTATGAATTTCCTAAGGTTTAATGTGATTAAAATATAATTAAATGATAAATAAATTTTCTGACAGAGTTCATGTCAAAACAGAGTCACTAAATGATGAAGAATATTATTACAAAATTTTAGAAACTGGAATGGTTCAATTTGGAGCTAAAATGAATTTTCTATGAATTAACTAAGTTCTAGTAATTATTTTCATATTAAAAATCCATTTTCTATTTCATTTTCCTGATTTTATAACTCTCTGGACTGGGCCTCAAATTCATAAAAGGCCAGGGGCCCCGGCGCAAGAATTCCCAGACTCAGACTACACCCGCGGTGGACGGCGGGTTGGTTTCCTGGAAGCAGAGGGACTCTTTAGCAATATGACCAGGGCGAAGGGGTACCGAAGGATTTCAACCGCACGATCACACACCCGCGGTTGAGATTAGATCAGGTCCCTGGCGAACCGGTATGCAATGTGGGCCGTCCAATGAGAGATCGATGGCCCAGATTTTAAATAACTGGACACTAACGCCGACCGTCCATCCCCCGATCTCCGGTTCAGATCAACCGACGCGGGGATGACACCAGATCTAATCGCAACCGTCCCTGAAGATCCTACGGCCCTGATTCTATCCAACAAAAACGGTACGCGAGATGTGATCACGGCCGTTGATGACTGATCGAACCGCCCACGGGTGTCTTCTCCCCCCCGGCTGACCCATCAGCGGAGCGCGCCTGAGCACGCGGTGGCGGCTCGCCGGAGACACCAATCGGCCACCCTCCAGAGCACCACAGACAAATTGAATGGAGTGACACGAAGAGGAGGGCAAGGCGGACACAGAGGAGGACTTCTTACCGGGCATGGTGGTGGCTGCAGTCCTACCCACGACTTGAGGCGGGTTCACGACGGAGCAGCAACGTCGGCGAGCGATTCACCTCGAAATGTTGGTCTTCACACCCAATTGCCGACACGGACAACATCCACAGGCGCAAGCGCACCACCACGGTCGCGCCCAGAGGACTGTAATACGCCACCGCGAGGAGTCGCCGGTGGCATCCGAAGCTCGCCTCGACGACGGTGGCATTGGGTGGCAAAGGGCATGTGGTTACGGCTCGATCTCTCAGTTCATGGTGACAATAGTCGAGCGTTGGTCATCCAGGAGAAGCAGGGGCACGGGTCTTATTGTTCTCGAGGAGCTCAGGCTGAGCGACGGATTGGAACTCTCTGTGATTCCCGACGGCGGTTGCTCGGTGCAGCGGAGAAACAGAGGACGGGGCTGGGTTTTATAGAGGCGGTGGAATCCGTTCGGCGCTCCGCGGAGTTCGGCGATGACGGGGAGGTTGTTTGGCGCAGTCGGTGAGCAAGCCACGGCGGACGCGGCGAGATATGCGGGAGGAAGACGACTGAGCTGACCGAGCGGGGATCGGGAGAGTGGGACCCACATGCCAGTGGGTGCGCGCGCCACGGAAGATGGGCCACGCGGGGTGGTGTTTACTTGGTGGGCCGAAAACAGGTTCCGAAGCCCAGGTAAGCCTTCTTCCCTTTTCTTTTTCTTTTATCTTTTATTTTCTGTTTTGTTTTATTCCTAATTGTTTTGAATTTAAAATTTGAATTTGAACTTCAACATTGAGTCAAGTATACAATTTTAAGCTTCTTAGTGGAGGAATAATATATATATTTTTATTTACTTGTCTTTATCCACAAAATTCTTATTTTCTTCTCTTCTCTAAATTCTTACAATTCCTTTGGATTTTAAATTCCACTTTGAATTTTAATATATTTCTTGTCACATTTTTATTTTATTTTGTCATAATATGCACACATAAAAATAATATCCAGCATGATGCATATTTTAAGGGCATATATTCTTTTATTAATTATTTGTTTTTGAATATGGTGTTCACATGTGATGATAAGTAAATTCAACATACACATCAAATATAGGAAAAATAACTTTCCTCCTCTTTTTTTTTATCTATTACAAATTGGGTATTACATTGGCTCAGGAGAGGATTTTCTCTTCTTTAAAACCTTATCATCCTCCTTCACCATCCTAGCAGCTTGTCTGCTCATAACGCTAACAATCCTTTTTCTTTTTGCCCCTTCGGCACCCTTGTTGAGCCGCTCATAATCAGGGTATTCAAATTTTAGAGCGTCCATTACCCGGTTTAACCTTCGTTTTGGCCGGGTGCCGAAGGCTGCTGTCATTAATTGGTCTTCTTTTTTAGTGTAGTTCCCCAAAATTTCATTGCACATAGTTTCAATCATTTCCAGCCATTCTTGGCAAGGCTCCTTGAACTGTTTCTCAAACTTAAAACGATAAGGTAATCGAACAAGTTCATATTTCTTCTTTGTTCCCTTTAGCTTCGGCATGCCCCAATCACTTGACGTTGGAGATGTCATGTTGGCCAGGTACTCTTGCACCAGGTCTCTGGTGCTGATCTGTTCAGCCACCACCCTGAATTCTATTGCGGCTAGTTGGCATGGTGACCCTAGCTGCATGTTGCATAGGGGCCAGGTTATTCTAAAGTTTAGAGATAGCGGGGACATAACCATCATCATCAGTTTCCCCCTTTTCTTCTCATCAGCCTTGATATAGAACCATTCACCTTTCCAGCCGGTTGGCCACTTGGTGCGATAGATGAGAACTGGGGCCTTCGTATCCTTGCGATACGCAAAACTGTAGCAACCAAAATTTTCATGTAAACCGTCTGCCCTGGCCTTCGTCTAGTTGTGCAACTCGTGCACTCGGTAGAATGCTTCGGCATCTAGGTCCATCCCTTGGCTTCGGAGAGCCGAGATGAAGACGCTGAGCCTAACGATAGCATTAGGGGTCAGCTGATGAAGATAAATTTCAAAAATTTTCAAAACTTCTCCTATCATTTCGTTCAGAGGAAACCGTAATCCTGCTCTAAAATTTTTTTTGAAAACCACTACTTCATCATCCTTCGGGGCTGGGGTGGTTTCTTCTCCGGCAAAATGAACAAGTTTCCTTTTAGCTTCTCCAAAGTAGCCTAGCTTCATCATCATGGGCACGTCGGCTTTATACACAGTAGATTTCTCAAAATCTAGGTGGTTGGGTTTCGATGGGATCAAAATGCTATAATCTTCATCTTCTTCATCAGCATTTTCTTCTTCAATATCAGGCGGTTCAGCTTCGGCAGCAGGTGTACCTTCGTCAATGGTTCACTCTGTCACAACTAAACCTGATCGTTTCATAACTTCGGAAATTGGTGTCGTCTCAGTAACTTCGGTTTCTTCTCCCTCACGTGACACCCTTGCAGTCGAGCGCACTCTGGCCATTTGATTGATCTTTTCTTGGTTTTTACGAAGATTGATGGTTCTTGTGCAGTTATGACGAAGCTCACTCTTCTGACGAAGTTAACTCTAAATGATGAAGTGATTGCCTGAGAGCGCAGTAAAAAAGCTTCGGCTATGGTTAAATTTTTTAACAGCACAACAGTGCAATAGCAATGAATGCTGTGGTAAATCTGCACCAACCCATCTGTTTATATAGTGCTGCAGGTGGGAAGGTGAGCCGTCAAACCGCCTGTACTCGCTGAACGGTGGACCACTCGGTACTCGGAAGGCAAACCACCAGATCGTCTGCATTCGCTGAACGGTGGACCACCTGACGCTTTGAGTATTTTAATCGTTTCTCGACAACGGGCTCAGGGAAGGTGTTTTTCGGACCTTCGGCATTCCGAAGCCTTCGAGATTTTTCGCGGATCGAGCTCGTTACGAAAAACGATCCAGCACCATGAAGGGGCTACTGTTGGGGGCCTTCTTATACGCCGAAGGTCCTCTAAGCAAAAACACCTTTGGCAGGACAATATGCACGCAGACATAACATGAAGGTATACGCCGAAGCTACAACTCAGAAAGCTTCGGCATAACGATGCGCCTTGAAATGAAGGGCGTCACCGACTTAAAGAGGAAAAGACTGTTCAGTCCCTGATAATTTGTGTCATGTTTGTAATTTGTTATCAAGGACATAAATGTAATTTCAACCAGGCTGCGTCCCATGCCTATAAATAGGTGAACAGTAACCCTGTACTGTTCACGCTGACTTGTATTCACTCGTTCACGTCATACTTGGATTTTTCACCTTCTGTCAAGCCGAAGGTATAAATGTAATTCAATATTGTTTATGTTTGTTCACGATGATATTATAAAAATATCCTAATGATGTCATATGATTATTCATGCTATTTTCCATGTTCCATATTCTTCTACTTTCTTTATTATACACTAATATGATGAAGGTACGTCCTTCATGACCTTCGTCTGAAGATCATTATATCCTGAGGGAGATAATGCTTCAAAGGACAAAGGTATTTAACCATTAACATTTTGTGTTGCCTTGTTCTTATCTCATAGCATTTGAGAACAAGTCCCCAACAGAACTCTACTAGACATGGCAAGGACCATGCTTGATGAGTACAAGACTCCGGACCGGTTTTGGGCGGAGGTGATTAACACTGCCTGCTACTCCATCAACCGGTTATATCTTCACCAAATCCTCAAGAAAACATCTTGATCTTAATGAATTAGATGATGAAGAGGCTCCATGCATCGAGCTAAGGAACATGTCCATTGGTGACGTGTGTCCAATAGAATTCGAGGAGCCCACACAAACACAAGATCAACCGTCATCTTCCATGCAAGCATCTCCACCAACTCAAGAGAGGACAAGGCTCAAGAAGAAGAGGATGAAGATCAAGACGATGAGCCACCTCAAGAGGAGGACATTGTTCAAGGGGGAGATGATAATGATGAAGATAAGGAAGATGAACAAGAGATTCAAAATCAAAGACCGCCACACCCAAGAGTCCACCAAGCAATTCAAAGAGATCACCTCGTCAACTCCATACTCGGTGACATTCACAAGGGGGTAACCACTAGATCTCGAGTTGCTCATTTATGTGAACATTACTCTTTTGTGTCTTCTATTGAGCCATACATGATAGAGGATGCATTAAGAGATCCAGATTGGGTAGTGGCTATGCAAGAGAAACTCAACAACTTCACGAGGAATGAGGTATGTCATTTAGTTCCACGTCCTAACCAAAATGTTGTAGGTACCAAGTGGGTATTTCGCAACAAGAAGGATGAGCATGGTGTGGTGACAAGGAACAAAGCTTGACTTGTTGCCAAGGGATATTCACAAGTCGAAGGTTTGGATTTTGATGAAACCTATGCACCCGTCGCTAGGCTTGAATCAATTCGTATATTACTTGCCTATGCTACTTACCATGGCTGCAAGCTTTATCAAATGGACGTGAAAAGTGCCTTCCTCAATGGCCATATGAAGGAAGAGGTCTATGTTGAGAAACCTCCCGGCTTTGAAGATAGTGAGTATCCTAACCATATGTATAAACTCTCAAAGGCGCTTTATGGGCTCAAGCAAGCCCCAAGAGCATGGTATGAATGCCTATGAGACTTCCATATCACTAATGGCTTCAAAGTTGGAAAAGCCGATCCTACTCTCTTCACTAAAACTATTTCTAAAGACTTGTTCATATGCCAAATTTATGTTGATGATATTATATTTGGGTCTACTAACAAGTCTTCTTGTGAAGATTTTAGTAGGATCATGATACAGAAATTCGAGATGTCAATGATGGGGGAGTTGAAGTATTTCCTTGGATTTCAAATCAAGCAACTCCAAGAGGGCACCTTCATTAGCCAAACTAAGTACATTCAAGACATACTTAAGAAGTTTGGAATGAAGAATGGCAAACCCATCAAGACACCCATGAGAACCAATGGGCATCTCGACCTCGACACGGGAGGTAAATCTATAGATCAAAAGGTATACTGGTCGATGATAGGTTCTTTACTCTACTTATGTGCATCTCGACCGGACGTTATGCTTTCTGTATTCATGTGTGCAAGGTTTCAGGCAAATCCTAAGGAAATTCACCTTAGGGCCGTGAAAAGAATCATGAGGTATTTACTTTATACTCCTAAGTTTGGGCTTTGGTACCCCAAGGGATCTACCTTTGATCTAATTGGGTATTCCGATGCTGATTATGCCAGATGTAAAATTGATAGAAAGAGCACATCAGGGACTTGTCAGTTTCTAGGAAGATCCCTGGTGTCTTGGGCTTCAAAGAAACAAAATTCAGTAGCTCTTTCCACCACCGAAAGCCGAGTACATTGTTGTAGGTCATTGTTGTGCGCAATTACTTTGGATGAGGCAAACCTTCAGGGACTATGGCTACAAGTTGAGCAAAGTCCCTCTCCTATGTGATAATGAGAGTGCAATCTGCATGGTGGATAATCCCGTTGAACACAGCCGCACTAAGCACTTAGACATCCAGTATCACTTTTTGAAAGATCACCAACAAAAGGGGGATATCGAAATTACTTATGTGAGCACCCACAACCAATTAGCCGATATCTTTACCAAGCCACTAGATGAGAAGACCTTTAGCAAACTTAGGAATGAGCTAAATATACTTGATTCTCAGAACTTTGAGTAAAACATTGCACACATCGCTAATTTATATACCTTTGATCATGTCTCTTTCATATGGTACAAATGCATATTTCTTATTCTTCTTGTGCCATGGCTAAGACTAATGTGCTTTCAAGTATATTTCTATGGTTAGTCTTAGATTGAAAAAGAAATGGAGTATCCGGCAAAGGCAAGGCTTCCACTCCAACTCTCACGGTATCATTTACCCTTTGTCGTTACTCATGTAACTCTCTAGTGGTATAACCCTTCACTCATATTTATTTTACCATTTGGGAGAAAGTATTAGGCCCCAAAGGGGGAGAAAGTGTAAAAAGGGCTCTCAAGTTCTCCATTTTTGGCGATTAATGCCAAAGGGGGTGAAAGTATTAAGCCCAAAGCTAAAGGACCGCACCACCATTTCAAAAAAATTCAAAATTTCACTAATGTTTATTTCAATTGGTATTTGAGTTAGTCTCAAAATGGATTTTCAATTGGTATCTTATTCGGGTTCAAAAATTTCAAATTAGTATGGCAAATTTCAATTGGTATAATATCATTTTGTATCCATTTCAAAAAGGTAAAATTATTTTAAAAACCCTCTTGAAAGCTAAGGGGAGAATTACTTCAGGCGGGAGCTTTTATTTAGTCAAAGGAAAAGCATTTGAAACACGGGGAGGAATTTCAAATCTTAAAAATGCCTCTTGCAATCATATTCCTATACCTTTGACTACTTGCAAAAGATTTTGAAAAGATTTTTCTAAATGATTTGCAAAAACAAACAAGTGGTGCAAATGTGGTCCAAAATGTTAAATAAGAGAAAAGCAATCCATTCATTCTTAGACATATGTATAAAGCCTTTCATTGGTTTAATTCTAAATAACCTATGCACATCTACCTCAATTGCAAACAAGTTACATTTTTACACTTCATATTTACTTTGGTCAGTGTTGGCATCAATCACCAAAAAGGGGGAGATTGAAAGGGAAATGGACTTAATCATTTCCTATAATCGATTTTAGTGGTTGATGTCCAACACAAACCACGTGGACTAACTAGTTTGTCTAGATATCATTTATCTCAGGTGCATAAGGTTCAACACAAACCAAAAAATAAATTCAGTTAGGAACACAATCAAAATTAGAGCAAAAGGACTTAGAGTGTGCTGCCTGTGGCGCACCGGACAGTGTCCGGTGCACCAGGCCCACGCGCAATGAAACCACCACTCTCGGGAATTCAATGGACTCGCTCCGCTATAATTTAGCGGACTGTCCGGTGTGCCACCGGACTGTCTAGTGAGCCAATGGAGCAATGGCTCCCTGAGCGTCAACAATCGACTACACAGATGAACAGTGATGAACAGTGCCGCGCAGAAGTCAGAGCAGCGAAGTTAGAAGTCTCCGGACATGTCCGGTGTGCCACCGGACTATCCGGTGTCGCTTGAAGATAGAAGACGCCAATGGTCAACTGCTCCAAACCCTAACAGATAGCTGACGTGGCGTGCACCGAACAATGAACAGTGCAGTGTCCGGTGCGCCACCGTACTGTCCGGTGTGCCCATCGCCAGCAAAAACAGCCAACGGCTAGGAAGTGGTTGAGGGCTATAAATACCCCCCAGCCACCTCATTCAAAGCCATCCAAGTATTCTGAACTTCCCATTCAATACAAGAGCAAAGTCAACCACTCAAAGACACATTCAAAGCATTCAATCCAATCCAAGTTTCCAAAATCAACTCTAGTGCTTAGAAACTTGAGAGAGGATCAATTGTGTTCATTTGCGCTCTGGTTGCTTGGATTGCCTTCTTCCTTTCTCATTCTAATTCTTAAGTGCCTTGTAAAGCTAGCAAGAGACACCTAAGTGTGTGGTGATCCTTGCGGGGTCTTAGTGACCCGTGTGATTAACGAAAAGGCTCACTCAGTTTAAGTGACCGTTTGAGAGAGGGAAATGGTTGAAATACACCCGGCCTTTGTGGCCTCCTCAATAGGGACTAGGTTCTTTGGAACCGAACCTCGGTAAAACAAATCACCGAGTCCACTTGTGTTGATTTCCATTTGATTTGTTTTCACTATTTCCTCTCTCTAACATTTCCTTGCTAGTATTGATTTGAGTTTGCTCCCAAGCGACATCCGCATCTATTGAGCAACTCTTAGCAAGAGAAATAATATTCTGCACTCGGATTTAATTCTAACGCTAACCCCGGCCTTAGTACAAGTTTAAGTTTATAAATTTCAGGTTTCGTCTATTCACCCTCCTCTAGGTGACTTTCAAGCCAAGGTTTGGTTAACTCCAACGTGGACTAGGAAAACATTTCAGGCTTGGCCAAACCACGTGATAAATCCCTGTGTCTGTGTGCTATGCTCTATGTTGTGTTTATCTATTTGTCTTGTTTACCTTTTTATGTGCACTTCAATATTTATCTGTGGTATAAGCTGTTTTTGAAGTGCTGGATATTTTTGAGACAGGAACTTCATTTCCGCTGTGACCTACTCAACGTGATATTCTTTCCGCTACGATCAGACTTCGAGTAGAGTAAGATTTTTAGTTTTAAGTCATTATTTTTTATTCTCCTATTCACCCCCTCTAAGTGACATCCAGATCCTATTCCCGAGTAAAGGGAACTTTCAATAACTCTCATCGGCCTTGGCGAAGTCAGCATGAATTATCTAACTTTCCAAAGCCGTTAGAAGTTAACCGAACAAGATAACTTCTGTCAACCATAAATAATATATTCACATCATACAAACATTCACAGCACAAATACAATCACAACACATAAGTACCCATAGGGCATAGATACATTCATTGCATATAAGTAGTTCAAATTTTCATTCCAAATATCCATTCACACATCTCAAAATTGTGCTATCAAATACACACATAAGTATTCATAGACATGTCAAATTAGTAGTCCTACATATTGTATAAAATCAAATGTTTATTAGCCACCACTCAGATGCTTGGAGTTTTGGTCACTACCTCTAGAAGGGTCAGCGAAGATTGACTTTATAAATGCAGTTTCAGCATTTCTTGATCCTAACTATATACACCAAAATATGTTATTATCAACAATTCGATATTTATGTGGAAAATTTGAGAACTTATGAATATAACAAGCACTAAACAAACATGCTCTTTAGGTGCTAGTATCTGTGCAGGTAGAGTATGATAACTTTTAGACCCTTGTGCAATCGATCCGTGTGTAAAATCTACAAATGAGGTGAAATGAGCAAACTTAGTTTAAATTGGTCAAGTTTAGATGCAATATTGAGTAAGTTTTTTCCTACAATACATCAAGTAAGAGAACAAGTATCAAAACTTAATTATAATTAGCAAAATTTAAAAACAATGCTTTATGTTTCATTAGTTATGTTAGCATTTATTGAGCAAGAGGCCAATTGAGCACTTACTTTGTGCAAACCTTGTTTAGACTTCATCAAGCAATAATACTATGTTTGACTAGTTCAGTCTGTTTTTCCAGTATCAACATAGTTACAATGTGTTACTTACTTGAGCTTCATAATTCCATCAGCTTTGCTAGTATCAACATAGTTATAACGTGTTACTTACTTGAGCTCCATAATTTTGTTTGGGCGTGCTTTGGTAATCTGATGCCCTGGTGCCATTGATCCCTGTTGGGGGCCTTCGGCTCTCGAAGGTCCTCAAAAGTATAGTTTGATAATATTTTCCAAGTGAATATGTGAACAGGCACCTTCGGAGCAGGCACCTTCGGAGTCAGGTCACGAATATACAAGAGCTTGGTTAAGACGAAGCGTGACTGGAATGAAAAACGATCATGACGAAGGATAAGACGATCACGAAGCTATGTGCAGAAAGGCTTCGACACAATAACAGAAAAGAGGAACCGACTTAAAGATGAAAAGTCAAATTGGACCCCGAAGAATTAATGTAGTTATTGATAAATGTAAAGGGCATCAATGTAATTTTAAACGGGCTGCGTCCCGTGCCTATAAATAGGTGAACAGTACTCCCGTACTGTTCACGCTGACTCGGCATACGCTTTTTCGCATCACATTTGTACCTTTACTTTGCATGAATCGGAAGGTACATTTGTAATTCGTTTTTATGAATTTAATAATGAAAATATATCTATGATAATGCTGGTATTATTACTCGCACATTAGATATATAATTACCTTGTTTAATCATTTATCAACCTAACGAAGGTCTTTCCCTTCGTAACCTTCGTCCGAGATTCATTATGTCCGAAGGGATATACTATTTCTAAGGACAAAGGAGCTCGATATTTAACACTTTCATGTTGTCTTGTTCTTAGTTCATAACATTTGAGAACAAGCCTCCAACATTGGTGCCCACCTCCGGTCAACTCACTTCCACTTTTTGGGTTTTGAAAACCTTCGGCAAACGTCATCTTCGTCATACCGCCGAAAAAAGCTTCAACGACAGGGGCTGCCACTCTGCAGCCGCTGGACCCCAATCAGGATGTCGTCTCTCTTAGGGAGGCCCAAAGCCAGAAGAGGAAGGCCATCAGCCCAACGCCTCCGGAAGACGACTTGGACCAAGAAATACAAAAAATGGAGATGCTCCATCAACAGGTTCAACGGAAGAAGGAGAAGATGGCTCGTCTAGCTGATCTTCAAAAGCAGATAGACGAAGCCTCTGAAGAGCTTCGACATCTTGCTCAAGATGACCAGAATCAAAGGCCCCCGCGCAGAGAGCTTCATCAAGAGGGTTTCTACAACGAGGATGACTGGTATGAAGATTTCCATCACGGAAATTTTGCTTTTGATGATGCTTTTCCCTTGTCAACAGAACTGCAGGCTGTTCCTTGGCCACAGTCTTACAAGCCGCCTCAGCTCCCCAGGTACGACGGTCATTCAGACCCAAAACAATTCTTGATGAGCTATGAGGCAACTATATCTTCGTACGGTGGCAACACGGCGGTCATGGCAAAGTCCTTCGTCATGGCTGTCAGAAGCGTTGCACAAACTTGGTACTCTTCCCTTAGGCTAGGGACAATCACCTCATGGCAAAAGTTGAAGGATATGCTGATAACCAGTTTCCAAGGGTTTCCGACGAAGCCAGTCACTGCTCAAGCTTTATTCCAGTGCACCCAGGATCACGAAGAATATCTTCAGGCATATGTCCGAAGGTTCCTACGTCTGAGGGCGCAGGCACCAACAGTGCCTAATGAAATTGTCATTGAGGCCATGATCAAGGGGCTTCGGCCAGGACCTGCAGCTCAGTACTTTGCCAGGAAGCCTCCTCAAACTCTGGAGAAGCTGCTTCAGAAGATGGACGAGTACATTTGAGCTGACAATGATTTTCGCCAAAGAAGGGAGGAAGCCCTCAGGTTCTCTAAAATGACTAGGGGCTTCGGAGGATGATTTTATCCAAGGCACGTCAGGTCAATTCACAATTCTACTCAAAATGACGACAAAGCGAGTCAACAGCAAAGGCCACAGTGCTCCTCGCAAGCTTCGGGGCAACAGCAAAGCTCCTTCCGGCCACCAGCGCCAAGGGGCAGAGGCGCCAGGGGCTTCGGGGGAAGATTTGGGGATCAACCAAGAAAAATATACTGCCTATTCTGTGGTGAAGGTAAGGGCCACACCACCAGGATGTGTCACATTACCATCCAGAAGCAAAAAGAGCTAGCAGAAGCTGCTGCACAACAGAATCAGCCGAAGCAGGTCATGCATACTGCTTCGTACCATTCGCCTTGCATTCCAGAATATGTAGGCAATCACCCTGCAGCCTCTGTTGCTTCGGCAAGCCAACCCCAAGCTTCCTGGCAACATCTTCCACCGCCACCACCAATACAACGAGCTTCGCAGCCAGAAGGGAGCCAGCGCTCTCACCCCCAGAGGGACTTCAGAGAAGAATCCGAAGCTCGCACAGTCAATAGCACTGTGCCAGAGTCGAAGCACATTTACTGACAAAATATCCTATTCCCACAGCAGCTTTTTATGCTTTCACATTCAGTTTTATTTTCTTCGCAGTAAAGAACAATTATGGGGAGTTTAAATGTTTTTTATTGTTTTTCAAATCCTGGTAACAGTTTACCGAATTACCATAACAAAAATATGTCTTCTCCATAGGCTTGAGTCGTCAAAGCATACGAATTTATGGTGGCATGAAGGACCGTTGTATTGTCAAAATTTTTTATAACGGACACAGTGCAAATTATTCGAAACAGTGAAAAGTCGTTCCTAAAGGAGCGCAGAGTAAGTTTTCTGAGCTTACAGCGAAAAGTCAGCGCTGATTCCGCCGAAAGTAAAAGGCGAAGAAGCTCCTAAGGGAGGCTTACAGCGAAAAATAAACGCTGATTCCGCTGAAAGTAAAAGGCGAAGAAGCTCCTAAGGGAGGCTTACAGCGAAAAGTCAGCGCTGATATAAAAAGTATGTGTGCTCTATTACAGGGATATGTATCTGTGGCACAAATGTCATTTTGCATAACATAACATCATCACATCATTCTGCATAACATAAGCATCATATAGCATATTGCATGCGGAACAAGAAGGGGATACAGTATTGATCTTTGGAGAATATTTTGGAAAAGAGAAAATCGTACTAAAGCACAAAACAAGTCGAGAAAAAGTGCAGCTTCATTAGAGAGGCAACAAAAAACTTTTCTATAGCTTCGGAGAATATTTCACGAAGCTTGGATAATCTTCACCAGGGAAGTGTGCAATTTCTTAAAATATAAGATTTTCTTCACGAAGCATGGAAAGAAGGGAAGGTGTTTTTTCGCCGAAGGCTCAAAAAATGGTATGCAAGATTTCATGCATCGTAAAGAATTAAAACTGTACATGGATTATATATTACATTCAAAGTTACAATATATTACATACGTTACGTTCCAAATGTTTTTACAGTAGCATTTAATCCTCTTTAAGAACTATTTCTGCAGATTCGTTCAGTAGCTGGTCAACAACCTTGTCCATAATGGCTTCGGCCATTTTTCTAATTTCATCGTCCCCTATTGGGGACTTGTTCTCAAATGCTATGAATCAAGAACAAGGCAACACGAAGATGTTAAATATTAAATATCCTTCGTCCGCTGAAGCATTATCTCCTCAGGGCTTCAATGAACTTCGGACGAAGGATATAAACATAATATTACGAAGGTGACAAAAATAACATAAAAACGATGTAAAATGTAGAACATTAAAGATAGATATGTTAGAGATAAATGACACCATTCATATATTTATTTTTAATACAATGTTTAAGGTATGATTATACCTTCACCTTTGACAAGCAATAATTCCCGAATGATGCTTTTGCAATTACAGGAATGCGTGAACAGTAAAGGAATACTGTTCACTATTTATAGACACAGGACACAGCCTGTGAACTATTACAATCATACCCCTCATAAAAGTTTACAACATCGACTCAAACTCTTATGGACTAAAAGGTCATTCTATCTTTAAGTCGGTTTGTAATTCTGAAGCTTCATGGACAACACCCTTCGGCATTACGTACAGACAACTTCAACCGAAACTGTTTCTTCCTGCAGGACCTTCGGCGACGAAGCATGGTCCCAACAGTAGCCCCTTCGCGGTGCTAGATCGTTTTTCGTAACGAGCTTGATCCGTGAAAAAAGTCGCTCAGGCTTCAGGAAGCCGAAGGTCCAAAAACACCTTCCGTGAGCTCGTTGTCGAGAAACGATACAGCTTTCGAGCGTGTAGCGGTTCCACCATGCGAGTTCACTATTCTGGTTTTTGCGGTCCACCGTTCAGCGGGTGCGAGCAACCGTTTGCTTGGTGTAAAAATTCCCGACGATTCGCCTTCCTTCCTGCAACACTATATAAACAGACTGGTAGGTGTAAAGTTACCACAACATTCATTGCTATTACACTATTTTGCTGCCAAAATTTTTAACCATAGCCAAAGCTCGACTCCCGGATACAGACGAAGCTCCAATTAGGTGCCTGCTTCGTCAGAAGAAGAGGTTACTTAGTTCGCGAGAAACTTTTCAAGAAATTTGGAATTGGATGGCCAGATTACGCTCTACTGCTAGGGTTGAGCGTGAGGGAGGCGAAGTCGAAGGTGCAGAGACTGTTCCTATCTCCGAAGCAATGCAGCGATCCGGATTGGTGACTTCGGAAAGAATCCCTACTACTGAAACTGCTGCCGAAACAGAACAAGCTGCTGCCGAAGCAGAACGTGGAGATATCGAGGAAGATGGTTCTGGTGATGATTACCATATCGCAGTACCGAGCAAGCCTAGTCATTTGGACTTCGGGAAATCAACTATCTCCAAGGCGGATTTCTCCAAGATGGTAAAGGTGGGCTACATCAGAGAAGATGAGAAGAAGCTACTTCGCTTCGGGGGAGAGGAGACTACCCCGAAGCCGGAAAAGGATGAAATTGTTAGTTTCAAGAGTTTGTTAAAGGCTGGGTTAAGATTTCCTTTGAATAGAATGATTTCTGATGTGCTGCAAAGGTTTGGGATCTATTTTCACCAGTTGACCCCCATCGCCATCGTCAGGCTTAGCGTTTATATCCGGGCTCTCCGAAGCCAGGCGGTGGAGCCGTTTGCCGACAGCTTCTGTCGGGTACATGAGCTGCATTACCAGACTAAGGCCAGAAAGGATGGGTTGCACGAAAATTTTGGTTGTTATAATTTTGCCTATCGGAAGACCACAAAATTTCCTGTGATTAGCTACCGAAGCAAATGGCCGGCAGGGTGGAAGTCAGAATGGTTTTATGTTAAAGTTGACGAAGATAAGGAGAAGCTAGTACAGAGCCCTCTTGAACTGATCTTCGGAGAAACAAGACCTCGTTGTAGAATGACAACCGAAGGTCCAACTTGGGCCGCGCTAGCTGAATTCAAAATCATTGCAGAACACATTGGCACTAGAGATCTAGTGCAGGAATTTCTGGCCTTCAGAGTATTTTCGACCATGAAGGAGTGGACTATGCCGAAGCTTAAAGGAGAAAAGAAAGAAGAGGAGCTTGTCCGACTACCTTATCATTATAAGTTTAAGAAATACTTTAAAACGCCCTGTCAAGAATGGCTTGATACAATTGAAGTAATGAGTAATGAAATCCTTGGAAATTACTCCAAAAAAGAGGACCAGCTAATGACAGCAGCCTTCGGCACTCGGCCGAAGCGAAGGCTGAACAGGGTGCTCGATGCCATAGGTTTTGAATACGCTGATTATGATCGCTTGGGCGGAGATACTGGAGGCCCTAAGCGAAAAAGAATTTCTAGCGCTGCTGACGAAGAGGTCGCCAAGGTAACTAAAAAGAAAAGGGGAGATTCTGAAAAACTTAGCCCTGAAGAATTGAATCCTGAGCCGAAGGTGGCTACTAGAGGAAAGAGGAAAACTGCATCTCCAGAACCAAGATCGTTGGTTCAAGAAGAAGATACTCCTGCAACGCCTTCTGCTGTTGAAGTAGAAGAGATTATGAAGGTAATGACTGAACCCTTGCCTGTGAAGCTAAGTTCGCTGTCGTTGGAACTGACGAAGTTTTTTCAGAAGGACAAGGCAGCTTCGGCAGAAGAGGGTCCTACACTGCCGAAAAAACGAAGGATTATTCAAATAGCAAATGTAATTCATGGGACACCATTGCCGACACCGGCATCAAGAATTGCTATTGACCAGACTGCCGAAGCTAAGGGCGCCACAGCCGAAACCACCACCAGAGCGGAAACCTCCGAAGCTAAAATTGGCGCAGCTGAAGCTGCCAGGGTTGAAACTGAAGCCGCAGAAGATCTGAACCTGGACGAAACACTTGAAGTTATTGATAACATACTCTTAAAAATGACTGAGGAAGAGTCTGCTGTGGCCGCGGCGAGCAGAGGCACTGAAAAAGGGAAAAAACAAGCTGAAGACATTTTGGAGGAGGAAGGTTTTGAATTTCAAGATTTACTTGGGCAAGAGCTGACAGATGCTGAAAAAGCAGAGCTTAAAAGATGTGCCATAGCCTGCGGATATAAGCCAGGGGCTACACTATTTGGTGGGGTTAACGAAGGAAAGCTGAGGTGCCTTCGAAACCGCGTTGAAGCTAAAATTGTTAGAACTCTCTGCAAAAACATTGGCTTGCCGAAGCTGGAGGTAGACCTCTGTCGCTACCAACGGCACCATATTGCCGGAAGTTTGCTTTATGCCAACTTCAAGGTAACAAATATTTTTGTTATTTCATTATTATTATTATCTTTTAGATCGTTTTCTAACGAAGATCTTTTCGACAGAGCATACTGTTAAGTAAAGTTCTGAAAATGCAACAAGATCTCGAAGAAGAGAAGAACAAAGCCGTCATCCAAAATTTGGCTGAAAAAGTTGAAAACTACGAAGCTGATTTGAAAAAGAAGGATTTCACCATCCAAGATCTTGAAATGATGGTCAAAGAGCACGAAGGTGCATTAGAAAAGAAAGATTTTGTTATTCAGTCTATGGAGGGTTCTTTGGCTGAAATCCAAACTGAGAATAACAGCTTAAAGAATGAATTGCTCCAACAGTCAGAAAAATTTGAGCAAGAAAAGAAATATCTCGAAGCAAGGCTGAAAACTGAGGTGGATAAAAATTCAATTTTGCAGAAATCCTTTAAAGAACTTCAAGAGAAATGCCTTAGCTTCGGCAGCCGATGCGTGCAACGGCTGAAGGATGTGTTCCATTCTGTCGGAGCTAGCTCTGCAAAATTTACACCTTCAGCTGATAATCTGCCCAGCACGTTAGAATATATTGAAGGCGAGGTTGATGCCCTTGACGAAATTATTGGTGGGCACGCCGACTTCTGCGCCCTGGTAGCTTCTCGGGGCACAGCCACCGCTTTTCTGAAGGCTGGCTGCACGCATGGAAATATTGTGAACAGACCAAACATCAGCTTGTCAGCATCAGATCTGATAAATATCCCAAGCCTAGCCCGAAGCATCGGGAATAGATTCATGACCCAGATTTGGGTAAGTGGAGGGCGAAAAATGGCGGGTGACGAAGCTCAAAGTCACCTTAAGCCGGTAAGAAACCTACTTTTGTTATTTTTACCTTCTCCCTGAAATTTGCACCTTTCTTATTTTGCTGTTTGATGTACGCAGGATGACGAAGCTGAAGTTTGACAAAGTTGAAGTTTAACGAAGCCTAGCCTGGAGCTTGATAATTGTTTATAATATACTGTCCTGCAAAAATTCTGGAGAAACTTTTGTAATATAGTTATGGAACAACTTATGTAAATTTATACATACCTTGTAATATATTTTGTTTCTGCTGTCTACGAACCATCTGCTTTGCTGTGGACGAAACTTCTCTTTTGAGCCGAAGGCGAAAAACACCTTCCCTTCTTTTCGTACACAACGAAGCATGAAAATTTTCCTTCGAGTTTTTCCTCATCGCCGAAGTATCTGTGCTTTTATGCGGTACAATGATGATCCTATATATGTCTAAATGCATGTTTATGAATGCAAATGACATGATGAGATGCATTGTGCAAATGAATATCAAAATACATAATCATAGTCCTTCAGCGTTGACTTTTCGCTGTAAGCCTCCCTTAGGAGCTTCTTCGCCTTTTACTTTCAGCGGAATCAGCGTTTATTTTTCGCTGTAAGCCTCCCTTAGGAGCTTCTTCGCCTTTTACTTTCAGGGGAATCAGCGTTTATTTTTCGCTGTAAGCTCTGCATTCCCTTAGGAACGACTTTTGAGCTTCTCCCTGTTTCCTTTTCTTTTTCCTTTTGCCTTTACATTTACATTTTTGGGGGATATCACTCTGATAAAATTGAAATAAGGAAAATTACATGTTGTGGCCCCATCAAAAACCTTTCTCCCCCTTTGGAAAGGAAAAGGGTGCCACGAAAAAGAATATAAAAAATTACATCAAGCTAAACATAATATCGTCGAAGCTCATCCGCATTCCATGATCTAGGAATGTCGTTGCCGTCCATATCCTTCAATCTGTAGGAACCGGGTCTTGACGAAGATACTACCAAAAAGGGGCCTTCCCACTTCAGCTGTAATTTGCCTGCTGTCTCAGGGTTGGCTACTCTTCGAAGTACCAAGTGTCCTGGTTCAATGTTCTTCAGCTTGACTTTTCTGTCACGCCATTTTATTGTTTCAGCTTGATATTTATTGATGTTTTCCACAGCTTGAAGTCTGATCCCTTCAATAACATCTTTTTCTACAGAGCAATCAGCTTCGTCTTTGCCTTCTACCGAAGCTACTATCCTTATTGATCCTGCTTTGGCCTCTTCTGGGGTTATTGCTTCGTCACCGAACAATAGTTTAAAGGGCGTAAAACCTGTTGACCTTGACATGGTTGTATTATGACTCCATACCACTTTGATTAGCTCGTCAGGCCATTTTCCCCTAGACTGGTTGAAGATTGACTTCATT
Organism: Zea luxurians; assembly: GCA_029449295.1. Taxonomy (NCBI): domain Eukaryota; kingdom Viridiplantae; phylum Streptophyta; class Magnoliopsida; order Poales; family Poaceae; genus Zea; species Zea luxurians. The sequence goes on from JAOPSE010000037.1 coordinate 21,816,108, forward strand.
ATTCCTGTCATTATGATCCCATTAGCTCTTTCGACAAGTCCATTTGACTCTGGGTGTCGAACTGATGCAAAATGCATCTTCGTGCCAATTCGATCACAAAATTCTCTAAAGGCTTCAGAATCAAACTGTGTCCCATTGTCCACAGTAATGGCCTTCGGCACTCCGAAGCGACAAACAATGTTCTGCTAGAAAAACTTTTGAATAGTAAATGAAGTTATTGTGGCTAAGGGCTTTGCCTCAATCCATTTGGAAAAATACTCCACTCCCACTACCACATATCTTAAGTTCCCCTGTGCTGGTGGTAATGGGCCTAGCAAATCAAGGCCCCACCTCTGCAATGGCCAAGTGGGTTGTATTAATTGAGTTAAAGACGAAGGTTGTTTTTGATCTCTTGCACATTTTTGACAACCTTCGCACTTTTGGACTATATCCGCTGCATCCGAAGCTGCCTTTGGCCAATAAAATCCTTGGCGAAAAACTTTCCCAAGCAAGGGCCTAGATCCAATGTGAGATCCACACAGGCCTGCACGTATTTCCTTCATTAATTCTATACCTTCAGATCTGGATAAACACTTGAGCAATGGGGAACAGACCCCACGCTTGTATAACTCCCCTTCTATTATGACATATGGTCGAGCTCTTGCTTCTATTCTCCTGTTATAAGCTTCATCGTCTGAAAGAAAATTACCCTGAAGGAAAGAGATGATCTCGGTTCTCCAATCCTCGCTATAAACAGGGGATATATTAAGGATTGCACTTTCAAGAAGCTCGACCGAAGGTGCTTTTATTGTTTCGAAAAATACTTCCGAAGGTATGGGCAGCCCTTGGGCTGCTGACTTGGCCAATAGATCAGCGTATTCATTTTCTCCACGAGGAATATTTTTGACAGAGAAACCTTCGAAGGAAGCCTCAATCCTTCAGACTGTATCTAGATACTTTTCAAGCTTCGGGTCTCTTGCTTTATAGCTCTTGTCAACATGACCAGAAATAACTTGAGAATCAGTTTTAAGAATGCCCCTTCTGATTCCCATTGCCTTTAACTTCCGAAGACCCAAGAGCAGAGCTTCATATTCAGCGATATTTTTTGTGCAACTAAAATCAAGTCTTGCCGCATAACAAGTTTTAACTTTGGAAGGTGAAACCAACACAGCAGCCGCTCCTGCTCCGAAGGTTCCCCAAGACCCATCGCAAAACACTGTCCATGCTTCGGCATCTTTATTTGTTTCTTCCTCCTGAGCCCCTGGCGTCCAGTCAGCAATGAAGTCTGCTAACGCCTGGGACTGAATCGAGGATCTATGAACATAATCAATACAAAATTCATTGAGCTCTGCAGCCCATTTTCCAATCCTTCCAGTAGCTTCTCGGTTTCTCATAATATCCTTCAGAGGTTGTGAAGAAGGAACAATTATGTTGTAAGCTTGAAAATAATGCCAAAACTTCCTGGAGGCCATCAAAACAGCATACAGTACCTTCTCCAATTCTGTATAATTTTTCTTCGACAAACTAAGAACCTCGGATACGAAGTATATTGGGGCCTGCCTCTTAACTTGGCCTTCAAGCTTCTCCTGGACAAGTGTTGCACTTACCGCTGAGTGCGAAGCAGCCACATATAATAACAAAGGAGCCCCTGGCGTTGGTGGAGTTAATGTTGTTAGATCTATCAAATATTGCTTCAGCTCTTCGAAGGCTTTCTGCTGGATTGGTCCCCATTGAAAGACTTCGGCTGACTTCAGCACTTCGAAGAATGGTAAGTTTCTCTCTGCCGATCTGGATATGAATCTGTTAAGAGATGCCAGCCTTCCCGTCAATCTTTGAGCCCCCTTTTTTGTGCTTGGTGGTTCCATTCGAAGTATAGCTTCGATTTTACTTGGATTAGCCTCAATTCCCTTTGTTGAAACTAGGCAACTAAGAAATTTCCCCTTCTTTACTTCGAAGACACATTTTTCTGGATTCAGCTTTAAACCAGCCTGTCTAAAATTAGCGAAGGTCTCCTGCAAATCAGCGATGTGGTTATCTTGCTTCGTGCTTTTTACAATGATGTCATCAACATAAGTTAGTACATTCCTGCCTATCTGAGAATGGAGAACCTTCGCTGTCATTCTGCTGAAGCTTCCTCCAGCATTCTTAAGCCCCTCAGGCATCCGAAGGTAGCAATATGTCCCACTAGGGGTTATGAAGCTGGTTTTCGGTTCATCCTCCTTCTTCATCCAGATTTGATGATAGCCTGAATAGCAATCCAGCAAACTCATAAGCTCTGACGAAGCTGCTGCATCGACTAAGGAATCTATCCTTGGCAATGGAAACTCGTCCTTCGGACAAGCCTTATTGAGGTCAGTAAAATCAATACACATTCTCCATTTACCATTGGCCTTCTTCACCATAACAGTGTTAGCCAACCATTCTGGGTCCTCTCTAATAACTCCAGCACTGAGGAGTCTTTTCACTTCATTCCGAGCACCTTCGGCCTTGTCATCAGACATCTTCCGAAGTCTCTGCTTTCTGGGTCTGAAGGATGGGTCAACATTGAGCGAGTGCTCAATAACATCCCTGTTAACTCCGCAAAGATCATTAGCTGACCAGGCGAAAACATCTTTATTGTTGAACAAAAACCTTATCAAGGTTTTTTCCTGCTCTTCAGACAATTGAGATCCCAATAGCACCTTCTGATCTGCTATATCCTCACATAAGAGCATGGGCTTCGGCTGGTCAGCTGAAGCAGCTTTTTCCCTTCTGAACTTGTATTGCTCACAGGCCTCAGCTCCATCTATGTTATGGATTGCTTTTGAATCTGTCCAATTTCCTTCGGCCCTTCTGGCAGCTTCCTGACTTCCATGAATAGCAATAGGCCCTTGGTCCGAAGGTATCTTCATGCAGAGGTAAGCTGGGTGAAGAATTGCTTCAAAGGCATTGAGAGTACCGCGACCAATGATAGCATTGTAAGGATACTCCATGTCAACAATATCAAACACAATTTGCTCAGTCCTTGTGTTGTTAACAAATCCGAAGGTTACCGGCATGGTAATCTTCCCAAGTGCTACAATTTGCCGTCCTCCGAAGCCACAAAGAGGGTGCGTAGCATCATGGATCTTGTCTTCGGGCTCTTGCATTTGTCTGAAAGCTTTAGCAAATATGATATCAGCTGCACTGCCTGTGTCAACCAAAACATTATGGACCAGAAATCCTTTGATCACACAAGAGATAACCATAGCATCATTGTGTGGATAATCCTTGAGTTGGAGATCTTCTTGGGAGAAGGTAATTGGAATGTGAGACCATCTTGACTTGATGAAGGGTCCTTGCACCCCAACATGCTGTACCCTTCTCTGTGCTTCCTTCTTCTGCTTTTTGTTGGCTGGCTCTAAGCATGAACCACCTATTATCGGGAGTAACAGCTTCGAGGCCGAAGCAGCTCCAGCTTGATCGTTGAACGAAGCCATCAGCTTAAAAAAGTGGAAGTGTGTTGACCAGAGGTGGGCGCCAATGTTGGGGACTTGTTCTCAAATGCTATGAATCAAGAACAAGGCAACACGAAGATGTTAAATATTAAATATCCTTCATCCGCTGAAGCATTATCTCCTCAGGGGTTCAATGAACTTCGGACGAAGGATATAAACATAATATTACGAAGGTGACAAAAATAACATAAAAACGATGTAAAATGTAGAACATTAAAGATAGATATGTTAGAGATAAATGACACCATTCATATATTTATTTTTAATACAATGTTTAAGGTATGATTATACCTTCTCCTTTGATAAGCAATAACTCCCGAATGATGCTTTTGCAATTACAGGAATGCGTGAACAGTAAAGGAATACTGTTCACTATTTATAGACACAGGACACAGCCTGTGAACTATTACAATCATACCCCTCATAAAAGTTTACAACATCGACTCAAACTCTTATGGACTATAAGGTCATTCTATCTTTAAGTCGGTTTGTAATTCCGAAGCTTCATGGACAACACCCTTCGGCATTACGTACAGACAACTTCAACCGAAACTGTTTCTTCCTGCAGGACCTTCGGCGACGAAGCATTGTCCCAACATCCCCCTTCGGGTGGGGGCCCGGAGATGCCTCAGCAGGTTCTGAGCGAAGAGAAGATACGGCTATATTACTATTACAAACCGTGAACAAAGTCTGGAATCAAAAATTACAACATAATAAAAATCACTAATTAATACCTATTTGCCCTTCGGGCTCTATACTTTTTTCGGCAGCCGCCGCTACTTTTCTAGCATCATGGATGCCTTTTTCACTCTTTTGAATAATTTCTTGCGCCATTTCTCGGCCGCCGTTGTCCCAGATATCGGTGAAAAATTTTTCGCCGATCATGCTTGCTTCGGCTGAGGGGTCTTTAATGTCTTCGGAGGACAAAGTAGCTTCGGATTGCGCTAAAGATTTTACATGCTCACAACCTTTCTTCTCCAAAACAGTAGCAATTCCTCTAGCACCCGAAAAAGCACATATGTCTCCGCGGCTATTCAGGATTTCTTCGAAGGCCTCAGCTTCGTTACTGATCCATTCCATCGGACCTTCGGGATTGCCCCATGAGAAATTCTCTTCGCTAGAGAATGCGCCAACGTTGGCAAAGCTGGATTTTATCTTTTTAACGAACTCTATTGATTTAACATAGCATCTTCTCTGAGAAGCACGAAGCTCTTTAACATTAACTTCCAAATGATCTGCCCATTGATCGCTTAATTCTCGTCTTGTTTTTTCAAGAGTGCGTTCTTCTTTGGCTCGGGCTAGTTGTTTACGAAGATCTTCAATTTCACGCTTCTGAGCTTCGGCTTGAGTTTTAGAGTTAGCTTCGTCTTCCTTCATTTTTTCCACTAATGTAAGCAGAATTCTATCCTTCTCCAAGGCTTCGTTTCTTAGCCTGATAACCTCTGTTCGAAGGTTGTTGAGAGCAATGGTGCAGCTCTCATCTTCGGCATTCTTCTGAGCCCTTAAGGCATTGCTGAGTATTAAGCCCTATTCAAAAGAATGAATGAGTTAACATAAGAGCAAAAAACTAATTCAAAATTCATAAACTTCAAAGTTCACAATTTTTGTACCTTCAGACTATTGTATGCCAGGCTATCCGCAAGATCCTCTTTCGTCATGGCGCAAAGGCCAGCTTCGGGTTTCGGGAACCCCATGCTTCTAGCCATCTCCCGGCACACGGATAATTCTTTATTCTCTGGGAGACAGTACAGGAAATCATCTTCGTTTGTCCCATTGAATACTACGGCCCCCCTCGGATACTTCAGTTCTCGGGCATAGTGATTGGCTTCAAAAATCTCTTCTTCAGATAGTTTCTTCCCTGAAGCATGTCGCACAATATAATCATGTATTTTGGAAGATGCTTCAGGGGTGGCAGTGCCAATTTCCTCAGTCAGAATCGGCTCTGCTATTTTTGCTTTTTTAGTTTCTAAACTTGCCTTCAAAGGTTGTATCTTGGTGGATTCCGAAGGCCCAGCTTCAGTTTCAAACTTCTGCTTCGAAGTTTCGGCAGCAAAGGCTTCAGTAGACACTTCAACAGTTTTCTTTGGAGTTGTGCTTGAAGATTTAATTGTCTCCAAAACATCCAGCACATTAACCATCCTTTTTCTTTTCGGGGTCGCTACTGGCCCCTTCTGGCTTTTAGCTGTCTCAACTTTTGACGAAGGACTTAAAGCATCTAGTGTTTTTCTTTCTTCAGATTTCTCTTTTCCTGTTTTTTCTATTGCTGGTGCTTCGGCCATTTGCCCATTTCTTCGGATTTTGGCGCTGCAGTTGGTTCTCTGGCCTCGGTGGCCGAAGAGGCCTCGCCAATAAACTCGGGCACTATGGCCGGCTCAATACAGCGTGGAGGATGTGTGAACACTTTTACCTTCTTCCTCTTCGGCGCTGGCTTCCTGGGAGCAGCCGAAGCAGTGTCCTTTGCAGGAGAAGTATTTTTTCTCTTTTGACCTCGCATTGGATAATAATAGTCGGGATAGATAAATCCAATTGCATCAAATACTCGGTTGAGTCTCTTCTTTTTTCAGCCTCCGAAAGTCGCTGATAATGCAGTGTTTTCGGCCTTTGAGTATGCCCCAAGCAATTCATCACTTACATTCTCAATGCTTTTCAGCCAATCATCATTCGGTTCAACAAACTTATCTCCATACTTGAATGTATATTTCAGCCTGATTAGTCCACCCTCGTCAGTTTCTTTAACGGTCTCCTTCGGCATTTCCCAGTTATCTACAAGTGGCCACACTCTGAAGGCAATGTGCTCTTGCATTAAATCCCTGGTCCCAATAAAAGAGCAGACTACGTCGAAGGCCCTCTGACATTCCTCAACTGCTTCATCCATTTCTACCTTTGGTTTCCGGAGTCCGAAGCGCTGCCAGATAGGGCGCATGATGATGTCTTTGATATCTTCCCGAACCTTCAAATCATTATTCACGTAGAACCATTCCTTCATCCATTCCCCGGGCCATCTCTTCCGAAAGGTTGGCACGGGACAGCTTGACCCAGAGCGGGCACCGAAGCTATAGCAACCAAAATTATTATGATATTGCTCCTTACCCCAGGGTTTCGTCTCATATACTAGCTCGTGTATATTGCAAAAGCTTTTTGCACTTGGCTCCAGACCCTGGCTCCTCACGGCCCAGACGAAAATTCCCATTCTCATCACTGCCTCAGGGGTAAGTTGATGAAGGTAAATTTGATATATTTTCAGAACTTCTACTACGAACCTGCTTAGAGGGAATCGTAGCCCAGCCTTTAAAAAGCTTCGGAAGATCACGACCTCATTATCTTCGGGGGTCGGCGTAGTTTTTTCTCCGTCATCTGCCCTCATGACGGATATATCTCGGAAGTACCTCCCCCTCATATTTTCAAGTTGACTCTGCTTTATAGTTGATTTTCCGAAGTTTGAGTGACTAGGCCGCCACGGGCGATCTTCGCAGTCCTCTCCACCACTATCCACATCATAGCTATCATTGTCGCCAGTATCTTCGGATAAACCCTCCAGAGTTTCCTTGACAATCTTTTCCGTATTAGTCTTCGATATTGACTCAAGAAAACCCAGGTGCATTTCCTCCGAAAAGCTTAGCTTCGAAGCACCAGCGGCTGTCTTATCCTCAGACATTTTCGTGAATGCTGGCAAACCAGACTTGAAACCGAAGCTTAAAAATTTAAGACCGAGCAAATGCTGTCACGCGCAGGCTGAAAGCTGGGTGCGTAGGCTAAAAGCTGGGTGAGTAAAAAGCAGGTGGCAAAAGGGCGTGCCAAATAAACTCGCGGTGAGCTTGTATTTATACACCCAGTATGTCGAAAACTGGAGGGCCCCGCTTGTCAATGACTGTTGCTATTCTAGCAAAAGGAAGGTGTTTTTTCGGACCTTCGGCTTAAAGCCTTCGTCCATGTTGCAATATGAATTTATCTTTACAATAAATTGATATTGCGAGGGGCTACTGTTGGGGGCCTTCGGCTCTCGAAGGTCCTCAAAAGTATAGTTTGATAATATTTTCCAAGTGAATATGTGAACAGGCACCTTCGGAGCAGGCCCCTTCGGAGTCAGGTCGCGAATATACAAGAGCTTGGTTAAGACGAAGCGTGACTGGAATGAAAAACGACCATGACGAAGGATAAGACGATCACGAAGCTATGTGTAGAAAGGCTTCGGCACAATAACAGAAAAGTGGAATCGACTTAAAGATGAAAAGTCAAATTGGACCCCGAAGAATTAATGTAGTTATTGATAAATGTAAAGGGCATCAATGTAATTTTACACGGGCTGCGTCTCGTGCCTATAAATAGGTGAACAGTAGTACTCCCGTACTGTTCACGCTGACTCGGCATACGCTTTTTCGCATCACATTTGTACCTTTACTTTGCATGAATCGGAAGGTACATTTGTAATTCGTTTTTATGAATTTAATAATGGAAATATATCTATGATAATGCTGGTATTATTACTCGCACATTAGATATATAATTACCATGTTTAATCATTTATCAACCTAACGAAGGTCTTTCCCTTCGTAATCTTCGTCCGAGATTCATTATGTCCGAAGGGATATACTGTTTCTAAGGACAAAGGAGCTCGATATTTAACACTTTCATGTTGTCTTGTTCTTAGTTCATAACATTTGAGAACAAGCCTCCAAAAATCCCTATATTAAATATACAAAAGAGGTCAAATGAGTAAACTTACTTTGAATTGGCAACTTTGGATGCAATGTACCAAATTTGGATAGTTTGAGTAAATTTGGTTATAATGCATCTAGTAGTAGGTGTTGGCGGTTCTTATGCCAATTCAATTTTACTCCGCAAGCGCATAGAGACTGATTGTCACCCTTCACCACGAGTATTATAAGTATCATATTTTTCATAGGGAAGTGGTAGACTAGAGGTAAACTAACCAACTCAAACTTGATTTGAGTTGTAATCTTGGTAAATGTACACATTAGCAATTAGATGGGGGTTAGGGCTGGACGAAAAACTCGTGGCTCGTCAGTTCGCTCGGCTTGGATCGACTTGTTTGAATTTTAGTCCTAGAGCCTAGGAGACTAGAACTTCTCAGGTCTCGCCTAGTTGCCAATGAAGCAGGAGCCTGAGGCGGCATTCTAGGGGTCTGAAGGGCTTCTAGTGGCATGGGGCCCTAGGGGCATGTGGCTTTGTTGGACCCTGTGGAGGGCAGGAGGCCAGCTCGGTCACGTGGCACTGTCGAAGCCCGCCAGTAGGCTGGCGACAATTGTCACAGAGTGGGGTCTTTTTTAAGACCAAAGGAGCAATCCCCTATGCCGCTGTTGGCCGACATACCAACCACATATATCAATGACTCACAATCGGGTATTATCGTCTTAAACCACCTCAAGGGTGGGGCCCGTTGCCTGTCCTCTCTACGCATGCCTATTTTTGTCTGTAGAGCCTAGGGTACCTATACTCAGGGGTGCTGACATGGCTCTATTCCACCCGTGTCCAGTTCTTCTCTAAAATCCTAAGGATCAGCAAAACTATGTACTCAAAAAAGTTATAATGCACCTCCTAAAAACTCTGGAGTTTGTAATAGAGTTGGGGTGTTTGGTTGGATCTGGCCAGCTCCCCCTTATATTTTTTGTGATAGATTCGACCAATTTATATAAGCACAAGTTTAGTAGTAATCACCATAGTGACCAAACTGTCATACTTGAGCCCATATAAACCTAGTAGTCCATCGAGTATCCCGCAGGACCTTGGTAAATCAACTCACAGCAAGGATCGCAGATTAAGTAAATATGCATTCACATGCTAGAGTTCTTGCAGCGGAAATAATATTACAATGAGTTTACAATTAAGGAGATAAGAGTAAGTACCAAACTTGATTTGAAAGAAATACAACTTCGAACAATAGAAATATAACCATAGTTTTGAAATACATTGCTAGCTCAATGATAGTCCTCAGAAGAAGCAGAGATGAGATACATATATAGAAGGCCGAGCCCATCAGCACTTATCCACCATCCTCAGCAGGCCTAGATCTTTACCTGCAACATGGTGGGATAAACCCTGAGTACTCGAATGTACTCATCTAGACTTACCCGTCCAAAACTAGAAAATAAGAAAGTAAAAGACATCTAGGGTAATGCAAGACATTATCTGGAGCTGGCTCTTTACTTTAGAAGAATACAAGAATTAATGTAGTTATTAGCAACTTAAGGGGCATCATGATTATTAATCATCTTTAGTTGTTGGGGACTTGTTCTCAAATGCTATGAATTAAGAACAAGGCGACACAAAATGTTAATAGTTAAAGTCCTTCGTCTTTCAAAGCATTATCTCCCTTAGGATATAATGATCTTCAGACGAAGGTCGTGAAGGACGTACCTTCATCATCGCAGTATATATTAATGAAAGAAGAAGCATATGAAACATGTGAAATAACATAAATAATCATATGACATCATTAATATATCTTTATTATATCATCATGAATGAGCACGAACAATATTGAATTACATTTGTACCCTCGCCTTGACAAAAGGCAAAAATCCAAGTATGACGCGTGAATGAATACCAGTTCGCGTGAACAGTACGGGGTTACTGTTCATCTATTTATAGGCACGGGACACAGCCCGGTGAAATTACATTCATGCCCTCGTCAAATAACTATAAACATGACACAAAATATCATGGACTAATCGGTCTTTTCCTATTTAGGTCGGTGCAGCCCTTCGTCTCAATGCATGTCACTATGCCGAAGCTCCCTGGATCGTAGCTTCGGCATGTACCTTCGTGCTGTGTCTACTTATGTGTTAACTTGCTTAGAGGACCTTCGGCTATGAAGCAGACCCCTAACAGTAGCCCCTTCGTGGTGCTAGATCGTTTTTCGTAATGAGCTTGATCCGTGAAAAAATCTCAAAGGCTTCGGAATGCCGAAGGTCCGAAAAAACCTTCCCTGAGCTCGTTGCCGAGAAACGATTAAAATATTTGGAGCGTAAGGTGACCCACCACGCAGTGGGTACGAACGATCTGGTGATTCACTTGCGAGGCACCGAGTGGTCCACCATTCAGCGGGTGCGGGCGACTGTTCAGCGGGTGTGGGCGACTTGGCGATTCACCTTCCCACCTGTAGCACTATATAAACAGACGGGTAGGTGTGGAGGTACCACAACATTTATTGCCATTGCACTGTTGTGCTGTTAAAAAATTTAACCATACCCAAAGCTTTTTCGCTGCATTCTCGAGCGAACCATCATTTTAAATTAGCTTCGTCAAAAATGAGAGCTTCGTCAAAACTGTAAAAGACATCAACTTCGTAAAAACCACAAAAGATCCATCAGATGGCTAGAGTACGCTTGACTGCAAGGGTAACTCGTGAAGGAGAGGAGACCGAGGCCACCGAGACAGCTCCAATTTCCGAAGTCATGAGACAGTCGGGCTTAGTTGTGACAGAGGGAACCGTTGACGAAGGTACTTCTAGTACCGAAGCTGAGCAGGCTGATATTGAAGAAGAAAATGCTGATAAAGAAGAAGATTATAGCATTTTGATCCCATCAAAACCCAGCCACCTGGATTTTGAGAAATCTACTGTGTCTGAAGTCGACGTGCCCATGATGATGAAACTGGGCTACTTCGGAGAAGCTGAAAAGAAGCTTGTTCGTTTTGTCGGAGAAGAAACCACTCCAACGCCAAAGGATGATGAAGTAATAGTTTTCAAAAGCTTTTTCAGAGCAGGATTATGGTTTCCCCTGAATGAGATGATTTGAGAAGTTTTGGATAATTTTGAAATTTATCTTCATTAGCTGACCCCTAATGCTATTATTAGGCTCAGCATCTTCATCTGGGCCCTTCGAAGCCAAGGGATGGACCCAAATGCTGAAGCATTCTGCCGAGTGCATGAGTTGCACTATGAAACGAAGGCCAGAGCAAATGGGCTGCACAAAAATTTTGGTTGCTATAATTTCGCGTATCACAAAGATACGAAGGCTCCAGTCCTCAGCTATCGTACCAAGTGGCCAACCGGCTGGAAGAGTGAATGGTTTTATATCAAGGCCGATGAAAAGAAAAGGGGGAAACTGATGACGATGACTGGCCTTGAGCTTCGGAATGACCAAAACTTTGTGCAACATGAAGCCAGGGTCAGCATGCCAACTGTCAGTATCAGAATTCAGGGTGGTGGCTGAACAAATCAGCACTAGAGATCTAGTTCAAGAATACTTGGCTAACAGAACGTCTCCGACGTTAAGTGAATTTAGCATGCCGAAGCTAAAGGGAACGAAGAAAACACTTGAACTTGTGCGATTGCCTTATCGTTTTAAATTTGAGAAGCAGTTCAAGGAGCCTTGCCAAGAGTGGCTAGAAATGATTGAGACAATGTGTAATGAAATTTTGGGAAACTACACCAAAAAAGAAGATCAATTAATGACCGCAGCCTTCGGCACCCGACCAAAACGAAGGTTGAATCGGGTAATGGACACTTTAAATTTTGAATACCCTAATTACGAGCGACTCAGCAAAGGTGCCGAAGGGGTAAAAAGGAAGAGAGTTGTCAGCACTCTGAGCAGGCAGACTGCCAGAATGGTGAAGGAGGATGAAAAAACTTTGAAAAAGAGAAAATCTAGTCCTGAGCCGAAAGCGGTGGCTTTGAAGAAGAGAAAGGCTGCAACTCCAGAGCCGAAGGTGACTGAGGTGGAAGAAGAGACTCCTTCAATACCTCCTGCTGCCGAAGTAGAAGAGATTTTAAAGGTAATGACCGAATCTTTACCTATCAAGCTGCTAAGTCCTCTAGGACCGCATCTGACAAAGCTTTTTCAGAAGAAACAAGAACCTTCGGCTACAAAGAAGGCAGATGGGCTGAAGAAGCGAAGGATTGGTAGCGTGATGCAAGCTATTGAAAAGACGCCACCTTCGGCCTCAGTGTCAAAGATAGCTCCTACTGCAAGTACCGAGGCCACTGCCAAAGCAAATACATCTACCGAAGCTGCAGCTGCCACCGAAGCTGCCAACCTAGAGGCTACCTTATCTGGGATCGATGAATTATTATTGGATATGGCCACAGAAGAGACAGTTGCAGCTGCGGAACAGGTCATGGCCCTAGTGCCTGACAAAGGAAAGAAAATTGCCGAAGCTACTTCAGCTGAAGAGGATTTTGAGCTTCAGAACCTAATCGGACAGGAACTATCTGAGGCTGAAAAGACGGAGCTACAGGAATACGACATCTCCTGTGGCTACCAGCCAGGAGCCATGCTCTTTGGTGGAATCAACGAAGAGGCCTTGGGATGTGTTCGTGACCGTATTGGGGCGAAGGTAATTGGCACTCTATCGAAGAGTGTTGGTTTTCCGAAGCTTGAAGCCGACATTAGCAGCTACCGACGATAACATATCGTCGGCAATTTATTTTATTCCAACTTTAAGGTAAGATTCTTATAATAAAACAAAATTTTATTGTTTGTTTAAATCAATGAAGTTGACTGATGAAGGCCTATTCTGTATAGAGTATGCTGCTGAGTAAAGCGCTGCAAATGCAACAAGACCTCGAGGATAAGAAGAATGAAATTATAATCGAGGGTCTGGAAAGCAAAATCAAAGAATACGAAGCTTCTCTTGAAAAGAAGGACTTCCTACTTCAAGTAGCGGATGGTTCCCTTGCAGAAGCGCAGGCCGAGAATATCAGATTAAACAGGGAACTCCTGCTAAAGTCAGAGAGCTTCGAACAGGAAAGAAAAAACTTGCAGACGAAGTATGAAGCCGAAGCTATCGAGAATACGAAGCTAAAACAATCTTTGAAGGAGTTTCACGACATATGTCTGGATTTTGGCAATCGTTGCGTACAGCAATTAAAAAAGGTTTTCAACTCAGTTGGAGCTAGTGCTGAAAAGTTTACTCCTTCGGCCGAAGATACACCAAGCACCTTCGAACATATTGAAGGCGAAGTTGAGGCGCTTGACAAAGTAATAGCAGGGCATGGTGACTTCTATGCCATGCTAGCTTCTCGTGGCACAGCAGCAGCATTTTTGAAAGCTGGCTGTACGCACGCAAAAATTTTAAATAGACCAAACTTCAGCTTATCTGCATCGGATTTGGTTGACATCCCTAATATAGCCCGAAGCATAGGAAGCAGATTTATAACGCATATTTGGGCGAAGGGTGGTCGAGAACTGGCTAGTGACGAGGCCCGAAGCCTGTTAAAGCCGGTATGAAACTTATACCTGTTGCTTAGCTTTTCTTGTGGTTACCTTTCACCTTATAAAATTTTGTTGTGTGTAGGATGATGATGCCGAAGATCAGTAATCCGAAGCAGATTCCGAAGGCCACTGGAGCTGATCTTTAAGCCTGCCTGCATAGATCTTTTAGAGGCATTTGTATTATCTTTGTAAAAGACATTGTAATCAAGAATTTAACATCACTCTATATATTTGTTCATACCTTGTAATATATTTTTACCTTTCCTTTCATGTGTAAGTTGCTTTGTTGTGGACGAAACTTATACCTTTTGAGCCGAAGGCGAAAAACACCTTCCCTTCTTTTCGTACACAACGAAGCATATCTTGCTTCTTTATGCTCATCGAAGCATTGATATCACAACCGAAGTATCTGTTTGTGCTTTATGTTATGATGATGATGATCCTACGAATGTCTACATGAATGTGTATGAATGCAATGAATGATGTAATGTAATATGCAAATGAATGTCCAAACACATACACGAAGCCACACCCAGACCTTGCATCCCCTTAGGAACGTCTTTTGAGTCTTAAGCTCTGCATCCCCTTAGGAACGTCTTTTGAGCTTCTTCACCTTCTATTTCAGTGGTATAAGTTCTGCATCCCCTTAGGAACGACTTTTGAACTTCTTCGCCTTATATTTCGGCGGTATAAGTTTTGCATCCCCTTAGGAATGACTTTTGAACTTCTTCGCCTTATATTTCGGCGGTATTTGGCTCTGCATTCCCTTTGGAACGACTTTTGAGCAGAAAACTTACGCTGCACTCCCTTAGGAACGTCTTTTTGTAGCTTCATCATGCTCTGCATCCCCTTGGGGACGTCTTTTGAGCTTCTCCCTATTTTTCTTTTTTGCACTCGATGGTGTATGCTCAGATTTACATATTACATCTTTTTTAGGGGATTCGGTCCACGTGGGGCTAAATAAGAATGAAAAATTATAAGCTATGGCCCCATTAAAAACCTTTCTCCCTTCTTGAAAGGAAAAGGGTACCATAGAAAAAATGAAAAAGAAAAATTACATCAATTTACACATAATATCGTCAAAGCTCATCCGCATTCCAAGATCTGGGTATGTCGTTGCTGTCCATATCCTTCAATCTATAAGAACCGGGCCTTGACGAAGATACAACCAGAAAAGGACCTTCCCAATCCCACATCAGCTGCAATTTGCCCACTTTGTCTGGATTGGCCACTCTCCGAAGCACCAAATGTCCTGGCTTGATATTTTTCAATCGAACTTTTCTGTCATGCCATTTTATTGTTTCGGCTTGATATTTATTAATGTTCTCTATAGATTGAAGTCTGGTCCCCTCTATAGTATCTTTTGTTACGTGATAATCAGCTTCGTCTTCTGCCGAAGCTATTGTTCTTATTGATCCTGCTTGTGCTTCTTCTGGAGTTATAACTTCATCACGAAATAATAGCTTGAAGGGTGTAAATCCTGTTGATCTTGACGTGGTTGTATTGTGGCTCCACACCACTTTAATCAGCTCATCTGTCCATTTTCCTCTGGGTTGATTGAAGATTAGCTTCATTATTCCTATCATTATAATGCCATTTGCTCTTTCTACCAGCCTGTTTGACTTCGGGTGCCTAACTAATGCAAAATGGATATTCGTACCAATCTGGTCACATAAATCTTTGAATGTTTCGGCATCAAACTATGTTCCATTGTCCACGGTTATTGCCTTTGGCACACCGAAACGACAAACAATATTCTGCCAGAAGAATTTTTGGACTGCGGCCGAAGTTATTGTAGCCAAGGGCTTTGCTTCAATCCATTTCGAAAAATATTCTACTACCACCACAACATACTTCAAATTACCTTGTGCCGGTGGAAGTGGACCTAACAAATCCAGGCCCCACTTTGCAATGTCCAAGTAGGATGTATCAGCTACGTGAGAGATGAAGGTTGCTTCTGGTCTCTTGCACATTTTTGACAATTCTCGCACTTTTGAACCAGCTCTGCTGCATCCGAAGATGCCTTCGGCCAATAAAATCCTTGTCTAAAAACTTTTCCTAGCAAGGGCCTAGACCTAATATGTGATCCACACAGACCTGCATGCATCTCCTACATTAATTCCATACCTTCGGTTCTGGATAAACACTTGAGGAGTGGAGAACAGACTCCATGCTTGTATAATTCCCCTTCTATTATCACATATGGTCTTGTCCTTGCTTCCATTCTCTTATTATAGGCTTCGTCATCCGAAAGACAATTACCTTGGAGGAAAGATATAATTTCAGTCCTCCAATCTTCACTATGCACAAGGGATATTGCAAGCACTGCTCTCTCCATAAGTTCAACCGAAGGTGCTTTTATTGTCTCAAAAAATACTTCCGAGGGTAGAGGGAGCCCCTGTGCCGCTGATTTGGCAAACAGATCTGCATGCTCATTTTCTCCTCTTAGAATATTCTTGACAGAAAAACCTTTGAAAGAAGCCTCCAACCTTCGAACTGTATCCAGATATTTTTCAAGCTTCGGGTCTCTTGCCTTGCTACTTTTGTCTACATGGCCAGAAATGACTTGAGAGTCAGTTTTAAGGATTGCCCTTCTTATTCCCATTGCCTTTAACTTTCGAAGCCCCAACAGAAGGGCTTCGTATTCAGCAATATTATTTGTACAACTAAAATCCAGCCTTGCTACATAGCATGTTCTGACTTTGGAAGGCGCTACTAGAACAACAGTCGGTCCTGCGCCGAAGGTTCCCCAAGAATCATCACAGAAGACCGTCCAGGCTTCGGCATCTTTTGTTGCTTCTTCTCCTTGAGCCCCAGGCATCCAATCAGCAATGAAGTCTGCTAAGGCCTGAGACTGAATTGAGGATCTGTGAACATAATCAATAGAAAATTCATTGAGCTCGGCAGCCCATTTTCCGATCCTCCCAGTAGCTTCTCTATTTCTCATTATGTCTTATAAAGGTTGTGACGAAGGAACAATTTATGATATGCTTGAAAGTAGTGCCGAAGCTTCCTGGAGGCCATCAACACAGCATATAGCACCTTCTCCAATTCTGTATACTTTTACTTGGATAAGCTTAGAACTTCAGAGACAAAATATATTGGTGCTTGGTTTTTGACCTGGCCATCTTGCTTCTCTTGCACGAGTGTTGCACTGACTGCAGAGTGGGAAGCTGCTACATATAAGAGCAATGGAGCCCCTGGTGAAGGTGGAGTTAATGTTGTCAATTCGATCAAGTATTGCTTTAACTCTTCAAAAGCTTTTTGCTGAGCCGGACCCCATTGAAAAACTTTGGCTGACTTCAGTATTTCAAAGAATGGCAGATTTCTTTCTCCTGATCTGGATATGAATCTGTTTAATGATGCCAGTCTTCCTGCCAGCCGTTGGGCCCCTTTTGGGGGTCTGCTTTGTCGCCGAAGGTCCCATAAGAATAAACACCTTCGAAAGCGACACAGAAGCAAAGCCGAAGCTACCAATCAGAGAGCTTCATAACGTACTTCCAGATGCACTGACTTAAAGATGAAATGACCAATCGGCCCATGATAACTTATATTATGATTGTAATCATTTGTAAAGGGCATGAATGTAATTTCTCATAGGCTTTGTCCTATGCCTATAAATAGATGAACAGTATCCCCGTACTGTTCACGCTGTTTTGTATTCGCTCGTGTGCCACGTTTGGATTTTTGCCTTCTGTCAAGCCAAAGGTACAAATGTAATTAAATATTGTCTTTATCTATTCAAGATTATATAATAAAGATATATGAATGATGTTATATGATTATTCATGTTATCTTTCATGTTTCATATGCTTTGTCTTTCATTAACGTTTATTGTGATAATGAAGGTACGTCCTTCATGACCTTCGTCTGAAGATCGTTATATCCTAAGGGAAATAATGCTTCGAAGGACGAAGGACATTAACATTTAATATTTTGTGTTGCCTTGTTCTTAACTCATAGCATTTGAGAATAAGTCCCCAACATTGAAGAGACGTCATTGAACATTCACTCAATGTCGACCCGTCCTTCAGGCCAAGAAAGCAAAGGCTTCGGAAAATATCTGATGATAAAGCAGAAGGTGCTCGGAATGAAGTAAAAAGACTTCTCAGTGCTGGTGTCATTAGAGAGGTAAAATATCCAGAGTGGCTAGCCAATACTGTTATGGTGAAGAAGGCCAATGGCAAATGGAGGATATGTATTGACTTCACAGATCTTAACAAAGCCTGTCCAAAGGACGAATTTCCATTACCAAGAATAGACTCTCTTGTAGATGCAGCATCTTCTTCAGAGCTTATGAGTCTGCTGGATCGCTACTCAGGATATCATCAAATATGGATGAAGAAGGAGGATGAGCCGAAGACTAGCTTCATAACTCCCAGTGGCACCTATTGTTATCTTCGGATGCCTGAGGGGCTCAAGAATGCTGGAGGAAGCTTCAGTAGAATGACATCCAAGGTCCTTTATTCCCAGATAGGCAGAAATGTGCTAACATACGTTGATGATATCATAATAAAAGCACAAAGCAAGAAAAACACATTGCTGATCTACAAGAAACATTTGCTAATTTCAGGCAAGCTGGCCTGAAATTAAATCCAGAAAAATGTGTCTTTGGAGTGAAGAAGGGTAAGTTCCTTGGCTGTCTAGTTTCAATGAAGGGGATTAAAGCAAACCCAAGCAAGATCGAAGCTATCCTTCGGATGGAGCCACCAAGCACAAAGAAGGGTCCCAACGACTGACAGGAAGACTGACATCATTGAATAGATTCATATCTAGGTCAGCCTAAAGAAACTTGCCATTCTTTGAAATACTAAAGTCAGCCGAAGTTTTTCAATGGGGCCCAGCTCAACAGAAAGCCTTCGAAGAGCTAAAGCAATACTTGATTGATCTAACAACATTAACTCCACCTGTGCCAGGGGCTCCATTACTATTATATGTGGTAGCTTCGTACTCTGCAGTGAGTGCGGCGCTTGTACAGGATAAGCTTGAAGGACAAATTAAAAAGCAAGCCCCAGTATACTTTGTCTCCGATGTTCTAAGTTTATCAAAGAAAAACTATATAGAATTGGAGAAGGTGTTGTATGCTGTCTTAATGGCCTCCAGGAAGCTTCGGCATTATTTTCAAGCATACCACATAATTGTTCCTTCATCACAGCCCCTGAAGGATATTATGAGGAACAGAGAAGCTACTAGAAGAATTGTAAAGTGGGCTGCGGAGCTTAACGAATTCAGTATTGACTATGTGCATAGATCCTCAATTCAGTCCCAGGCATTAGCAGACTTCATTGCTGATTGGACGTCAAGGGCTCAGGAAGAAGAAGCAAATAAAGATGCCGAAGCGTGGACAGTGTTCTGCGACGGTTCCTGGGGAACCTTCAGTGCAGGTGCGGCTGCTGTCCTAGTTGCACCTTCCAAAGTCAGAACATGCTATGCAGCAAGGCTTGATTTTAGCTGTACAAATAATATTGCTGAATACGAAGCTTTACTTTTGGGACTTCGAAAGTTAAAGGCAATGGGAATAAGAAGGGCAGTCTTTAAAACCGACTCTCATGTTATTTCTGGTCATGTTGACAAGAGTTGCAAGGCAAGAGATCCGAAGCTTGAGAAATATCTGGACACAGTTCGAAGACTTGAAGCTTCTTTCGAAGGATTTTCTGTTAAGAATATTCCAAGAGGGGAAATGAGCATGCTGATCTGCTAGCCAAGTCAGCGGCACAGGGGCTTCCTCTACCTTCGGAAGTATTTTTTGAGACAATAAGAGCACCTTCGGTTGAACTCCTCGAAAGAGCAGTGCTCACAATATCTCTTGTCGATTATGAAGATTGGAGGACTGAGATTATATCTTTCCTCCAGGGTAACTGTCTCTCGAATGATGAGGTTTATAACAAAAGAATGGAAGCAAGAACGAGACCATATGTCATAATAGAAGGGGAATTATATAAAAATGGAGTTTGTTCCCCGCTTCTCAAGTGCTTATCCAGAACCGAAGGTATAGAACTGATGAAGGAGATGCATGTAGGATTGTGTGGATCCCACATTGGGTCCAGACCTCTTCTGGGAAAGGTTTTCCGACAAGGATTCTATTGGCCCAAGGCAGCTTCGGATGCAGCAGATTTGGTTCAAAAATGCGAAAATTGCCAAAAATGTGCAAGAGATTAGAAGCAACCTTCGTCATTGACTCAGCTAATACAACCAACCTGGCCGTTGCAAAGATGGGGCCTGGTCCACTTCCACCAGCGCAGGGTAACTTGAGATATGTCGTGGTGGTGGTAGAATATTTTTCTAAGTGGATCAAAGCGAAGCCTTTGGCTACAATAACTTTGGCTACAGTCCAAAAATTCTTCTGGCAGAATATAGTTTGTCGCTTCGGTGTGCCGAAGGCTATAACTGTGGACAATGGAACATAGTTTGATGCTGAGACTTTCAAAGATTTCTGCGATCAGATTGGCATGAAAATTCATTTTGCATCAGTCAGGCATCCGGAATCAAACGGACTAGTTGAAAGGGCAAATGGTATTATAATGACGGGAATAATGAAGTTAATCTTCAATCAGTCAAGAGGAAAGTGGCCAGATGAGTTGGTTAAAGTGGTGTGGAGCCACAATACAACTATATCAAGATCAACAAGTTTTACACCATTCAAATTATTGTTTGACGACGAAGCTATAACCCCCGAAGAGGCTAAAGCGGGGTCAATAAGAACAGTAGCTTCGGTAGAAGACGAAGCTAATTATTCTGTGGCAAAAGGTACTATAGAAGGGACCAGACTTCAGGCTGTGGAAAATATCAACAAATATCAAGCCGAAACAATAAAATGGCGTGATAGAAAAGTTTGGTTGAAAGACATTAAGCCAGGACATCTGGTGCTTCGGAGAGTAGCCAACCCTGACACAGTAGGCAAGCTTCAGCTGAAGTGGGAAGGACCCTTTCTGGTAGTATCTTCATCAAGACCCGGTTCTTACAGATTAAAGGACATGGACGGCAATGACATTCCTAGATCTTGGAATGCGGATGAGCTTCGACGATATTATGTATAAATTGATGTAATCTTTTTCATTTTTCCTATGGCACCCTTTTCCTTTCCAAAGGGGGAGAAAGGTTTTTAATGGGGCCATAGTTTGTAATTTTCCCTTTCTTATTCAGCTCTATGAGAGCAAAATCCCCCAAGATATGTAAATGTAAAATCTGAGCATGCACCATCGAGTGCAGAAAAAAGAAAAAAACAGGGAGAAGCTCGAAAGTCGTCCCTAAGGGGATGCAGAGCATGACGAAGCTACAAAAAGTCGTTCCTAAGGGAGCGCAGCATAAGTTTTCTGCTCAAAAGTCGTTCCTAAGGGAATGCAGAGCCAAATACCACCGAAATATAAGGCAAAGCGCGAAAAGTCAATGCGAATACCGCCGAAATAGAAGGTGAAGACGTTCAAAAGTCGTTCCTAAGGGGATGCAGAACTTACACCAAAAAATAAGCGGTGCAGCCGAAAAATAAACGGCAAAGAGACTTTAGTCATTCCTAAGCGAATGAAGTTTATGGATGTGGCTTCGAATGTGTGTGTTTGGGCATTCATTTGCACGATACATTACATCATACATTGCATTCATAGACATTCATTTAGACATATATAGGACCATCATCATCATATCATACAAATACAGACGGTTGCTTTGGCTCTAAGGATACGGCTTCGGAAGCAGATTTATGCTTCGTTGTGTACGAAAAGAAGGGAAGGTGTTTTTCGCCTTCGGCTCAAAAAATACAAGTTTCGTGCACATCAAAGCAGTTCATACATGGACGGAAAGGTAAAAATATATTACAAGGTATGGACAAATTTATAGAGTAGTATCTGATTCTCAAATTACAATATTCTTTACAAGGATAATACAAGAGTTTTTCTAGAGTTTTTTCATAGCAAGGTTTTCGGCTTGATCATCATCTGCTAAGCTTCGAATCACCTGCTAAGCTTCGGCTCAATGCCCTTCGGCTTCATCATCCTGTACACATCAAAGCATTATAAGGTAAATTCAAGTTTCAAGGAAAAGGTAAGCACAAGGTATGAGTTTATTACCAGTTTAAGGTGACTTCGAGCTTCGTCACTAGCCAAGTTTCACCCGCCCTTTGCTTAGATTTGAGTAACGAACCTGTTTCCGATGCTTCGGGCTAGGCCGGGGATATCATCCAAGTCTACTGGTGACAGGCTGAAGTTTGGTCTGTTTACAATATTTCCATGTGTACAGCCAGCCTTCATGAAAGCGGCAGCTGTGCCTCGAGAAGCTAGCAAAGCACAAAAGTCACCATGTACAGCTATAACTTCGTCGAGAGCATCAACTTCACCTTCAATATGATCAAATGTGCCTGGTAGGTCTTCAACCGAAGGTTTAAACTTTTTGGAACTGGCTCCAACTGAGTTGAAGACCTGTTTCAGCCATTGAATGTACCGGGTGCTGAAGCCTAAGCATTTTTCTTGAAGATCCTTGAGTGATTTCTGCAGATTTGAACTTCTTTCAACTTCGGCTTCAAGTTTTGTTTTGAAATCTCTCTTCTCTTGCTAAAAGCTTTTTGACTTTAGGGAAAGTTCACTGTTCAATCTGGCGATCTCGGCTTGAGCTTCTGCCAATGAACCTTCCATCATTTGAAGCACGAAGCCTTTCTTTTCTAGGGCAGCTTCATGATCTTTAATCTTGTTCTCTAAGCCCTCAATTATAACTTCGTTTTTCTTGTCCTCGAGGTCTTGTTGCATCCTCAAGGCTTTGCTTAGTATTAGGCTCTGACAAAATAACCTTCATCAAAAAACATATTCATATCAAAACAATAAAAAAGTTAAGGGAAGAATTTTACCTTAAAGTTAGAAAACAGGCTACCGGCGATATGCTGTCGTCGGTATCTGCTGAGATCGGCTTCGAGCTTCGGAAAACCAACACTTTTCGATAAAGTGCTGACAACCTTCGCCCCAACTCGGTCCCGAAGGCATCCTAAACTCTCTTCGGCAACACCACCGAAGAGCAGCGCCCCTGGCTGGTACCCGCAAGATATAGCATAGTCCCTCAGTTGTTCTTTTTCAGCCTTAGACAATTCTTGCCCAATTATGTTTTGAAAGTTGAAATCTTCTTCTTCCGAAGCATCTTTGGCAATCTCCTTCTCTTTTCCAAGCATCTTCTCCCCTTCTTCAGGCACTACGGCCGGGGTTGTCTTAGCAGCTGCAGCAGTTTCTTCCTCAGCCATATTCAAAATCATTTCATCAATATCAGTAAGTGTGTTCTCCAAATTTGTGGCTTCGGTTGCTGCAGCTTCGAAAATAGAAGCTTCGGCAGGAGCAGCTTCGGCTGCTACTGTTTTTGGCGCTGAGGCCGATGGCGGTGTTTCTTCAATGGCCTCAATGACAGTAATAATGCTCCGCTTTTTTGGTTCAGCGGGCTTCTCAGCAACCGAAGGCTCCTTCTTCTTCTGTAAAAGCTTCATCAGTTCCGGTCCTAGCGGACTTAGCTTATTAGGTAGAGATTCGGTCATTACATTTAAAATTTCTTCTGCGTCAGTGGCAGAAGGTGTTGAGGGAATTTCTTCTTCTAAATTAGCTTTTGGCTTCAGAGCTGTAGCCTTCCTTTTCTTCGACACGGCCACCTTCG
Source organism: Zea luxurians (assembly GCA_029449295.1). Lineage (NCBI taxonomy): Eukaryota > Viridiplantae > Streptophyta > Magnoliopsida > Poales > Poaceae > Zea > Zea luxurians. The sequence continues at coordinate 21,839,356 of JAOPSE010000037.1, forward strand.
GCTCAGGACTGGATTTTTTTCTTTTTTGCTAAATTTTCATCTTCTTTTATCATTCTGGTAGCTTGTCTTTGCATAACACTGACGGCTCTTTTTGTTTTGGCCCTTCGGCACCTTTGCTCAACCATTCATAGTCTGGACATTCAAATTTCAAAGCGTCCATTACTCGGTTCAGCCTTCGTTTCAGTCGGGTGCTGAAGGCTGCCGTCATCAATTGATATTCTTTCTTTGTATAATTGCCCAAGATTTCATTGCACCTAACTTCAATTGTATCCAACCATTCTTAGCAGGGTTCTTTGAAGTGTTTCTTGAACTTAAAATGATAAGGCAGTCGAACAAGTTCATTCTTTTTCTTCTCTCCTTTAAGCTTCGGCATACTCCATTCCTTTAAAGTTGGAAATATTCTATTTTCTAAGTACTCCTGAACCAAATCCCTAGTACCAATATGTTCAGCCACAACTCTAAATTCGCCCACAGCATCTGGGCATGATGTCCCTGGCGTCATGCGGCACTGAGGCCTAGTTAACCCGAAGGTTAGGTCCAGTGGGCTCTGAACTAGCTTCTCCTTTTTCTCATCAACCTTAACATAAAACCATTCAGTCTTCCAACCGGTTGGCCATTTGGTACGGTAGCTAACTACCGGTGTCTTCATGTCTTTGCGGTAGGCAAAATTATAGCAGCCGAAATTCTCGTGCAGTCCATCTTCTCTAGCCTTCGTCTGATAGTGAAGTTCGTGCACCCGGCAGAAGGCTTCGGCAAGCGACTCCACTCCTTGGCTTTGGAGAGCCCAGATAAAGATGCTGAGCCTCACGATAGCGTTAGGAGTCAGCTGATGAAGATAAATCTCGAAATTCTCCAAAACATCTGCAATCATTCCATGCAAAGGAAACCTCAACCCTGCTTTGAAGAATGTCTTAAAAACTACCACCTCATCATTTTCTGGCTTCGGGATGGTCTCTTCCCCACCAAAGCGAATCAGCTTCTTCTCGGCTTCCCTGAAGTAGCCTAACTTCGTCATCATGGGCATATCGGCCTCGGAAACAATCGACTTCCCAAAATCCAAGTGGCTAGGTTTGGATGGCATAGTGGTGTTATAATCTATCTCTTCTTCACCAGCATCACCCTCTTCAATATCTGCCTGCTCGGCTTTGGCAATAGGTGCACCTTCGTCAGAAGCACCCTCTGGCACAACCAGTCCCGATTGCCTCATAACTACGAAGATTGGGGCAGTCTCAGTAGCTTCGGTCTCCTCTCCGTCGCGTGTAATCCTAGCTGTCGAACGCACCCTGGCCATTTGATGCTGAATTCCTTGCGTTTTGACGAAGTTGATTCCTTTTTATCTTTGCCGAAGCTCCCTCTTGTGACGAAGCTAAAGCAAAACGATGCTTTGATTGAGAATACGGTGAATAAGCTTTGGCTGTGGTCAAATTTTTCGGCAGCACAACAGTGCAATAGTAGTAAATGTTGTGGTAACTTCACACCTACCCGTCTGTTTATATAGTGCTGCAAGTGGGAAGGTAAATCGTCAAGCCGCTCGCACCCGCTGAACAGTCGCTCGCACCCACTGAACGGTGGACCATAGCGCGCGACAAGGCGAATCACCACATCGCGCGTACCGGTCGTATGGTGGGACCACCTTACACTCAGAATATTTAAATCGTTTCTTGACAACAAGCTCAGGGAAGGTGTTTTTCGGACCTTCAGCATTCCGAAGCCTAAGAGAATTTTTCACGGGTCGAGCTCGTTACGAAAAACGATCTGGCACCGTGAAGGGGCTATTGTTGGGGGTCTGCTTCGACGCCGAAGGTCCCATAAGAATAAACACCTTCGAAAGCGACACAGAACCAAAGCCGAAGCTACCAATCAGAGAGCTTCATAGCGTACTTCTAGATGCACCGACTTAAAGATGAAATGACCAATCGGCCCATGATAACTTGTATTATGATTGTAATCATTTGTAAAGGGCATGAATGTAATTTCTCACAGGCTGCGTCCTGTGCCTATAAATAGATGAACAGTACCCCCCGTACTGTTCACGCTATTTTGTATTCGCTCGTGCGCCACGCTTGGATTTTTGCCTTCTGTCAAGCCAAAGGTACAAATGTAATTAAATATTGTCTTTATCTATTCAAGATTATATAATGAAGATATATGAATGATGTTATATGATTATTCATGTTATCTTTCATGTTTCATATGATTTGTCTTTCATTAACGTATACTATGATAATGAAGGTACGTCCTTCATGACCTTCGTCCGAAGATCGTTATATCCTAAGGGAAATAATGCTTCAAAGGACGAAGGACATTAACATTTAATATTTTGTGTTGCCTTGTTCTTAACTCATAGCATTTGAGAACAAGTCCCCAATAGCCCACTTCTTTGTATTTGGTGGCTCCATCCGAAGGATAGCTTCGATCTTATTTGGGTTAGCTTCGATTCCCTTTGTTGATACCAGGCAGCCAAGGAACTTGCCCTTCTTTACTCCAAAAACACACTTTTCTGGATTTAGTTTCAAACCAGCTTGTCTGAAGTTGGCAAATGTTTCTTGCAAGTCAGCAATGTGATTCTCTTGCTTCATGCTCTTTACTATGATATCATCAACATATGTCAGCACATTCCTGCATATTTGAGAGTGAAGGACCTTGGCTATCATTCTGCTGAAGCTTCCTCCTGCATTCTTGAGCCCCTCAGGCATCCGAAGGTAGCAATAGGTGCCAGTAGGAGTTATGAAGCTGGTCTTTGGCTCATCTTCCTTCTTCATGCAAATTTGATGATAGCTTGAATAACAGTCCAATAGACTTATGAGCTCTGAAGAAGCTGCTGCATCCACAAGGGAGTCTATCCTTGGCAATGGGAACTCGTCCTTTGGGCATGCCTTGTTGAGATCTATGAAATCAATACACATTCTCCATTTGCCATTAGCCTTCTTCACCATAATAGTGTTGTCTAACCATTCTGGATATGTTACTTCTATGATAACATTAGCACTGAGAAGTCTCTTTACTTCATTCCGAGCACCTTCAACTTTATCATCAGACATTTTCCGAAGTCTTTGCTTCCTTGGCCTAAAGGATGGATCCACATTAAGTGAATGCTCGATGACATCTCTGTTGACACCATAAAGATCATTGGCTGTCCAAGCGAAGACATCTTTGTTGTTGAACAAAAATCTTATCAAAGTTTTTTCCTGCTCATTAGATAACTGAGACCCCAGCAATACCCTTTGATCTGCTATGTCTTCACATAAAAGCATAGGCTTCGGCTGATCTGCTGAAGCAGCCTTCTCTCTATTGTGCTTATATTGTTGACCAGCTTCGGCTCCATCTATATTGTGTATTGCCTTTGAATTTGTCCAACTTCCTTCAGCTCTTCTATCAGCCTCTTGAATTCCGTGGACAGCAATGGACCCTTGTTCTGAAGGTATCTTCATGCATAAGTATGCTGGATGAAGTATTGCTTCGAAGGAATTGAGTGTCCCTCGGCCAATGATTGCATTATATGGGTATTCCATGTCGATAATGTCAAAAACAACTTACTCAGTTCTTGTGTTGTGGACATAGCCGAAGGTAACTGGCATTGTGATTTTGCCAAGTGCTACAATCTGCCGTCCTCCGAAGCCACAAAGAGGGTGTGTAGAATCATGAATCTTGTCCTCTGGTTCTTGCATCTGCTTGAAGGCCTTTGCAAATATAATGTCCGTTGTACTGCCTGTATCAACCAGAACATTGTGGACCAGAAATCCCTTGATGACACAGGATATGACCATAGCATCATTGTGAGGATAGTCCTTTAACTGAAGATCCTCCTGGGAGAAGGTAATTGGGATGTGAGACCACTTGGACCTGACGAAGGGTCCTTGCACCCCAACATGTTGCACTCTTCTCTGTGCTTCCTTCTTCTGCTTCTGTTGGCTGGTTCTGCACTTGAACCACCCGTGATTGGGAGTACCAGCTTCATGGCCGAAGGTGCTACAACTTGATTGTTGAACAAAGCCATCAGCTCAATTGTGGAAGTGAGTTCACCGGAGGTGGGCGCCAATGTTGGGGACTTGTTCTCAAATGCTATGAATTAAGAACAAGGCAACACAAAATGTTAATAGTTAAAGTCCTTCGTCTTTCGAAGCATTATCTCCCATAGGATATAATGATCTTCAGACAAAGATCGTGAAGGACGTACCTTCATCATCGCAGTATATATTAATGAAAGAAGAAGCATATGAAACATATGAAATAACATAAATAATCATATGACATCATTAATATATCTTTATTATATCATCATGAATGAACACGAGCAATATTGAATTACATTTGTACCTTCATCTTGACAGAAGGCAAAAATCCAAGTATGACGCGTCAATGAATACCAGTTCGCGTGAACAGTACGTGGTTACTGTTCATCTATTTATAGGCACAGGACGTAGCCCGGTCGAAATTACATTCATGCCCTCGTCAAATAACTATAAACATGACACAAAATATCATGGACTGATCGGTCTTTTCCTCTTTAGGTTGGTGCAGCCCTTTGTCTCAACGCATGTCACTATGCCGAAGCTCCATGGATCATAGCTTCGGCCTGTACCTTCGTGTTGTGTCTGCTTATGTGTTAACTTGCTTAGAGGACCCTCGGCTACGAAGCAGACCCCCAACATTAGTAGTCTACTTTTACCTATTCTGCTACAAAGCTAGGTTAGCACCTAATTTGCTACATGAGACGTGCCAATTCACTATAAATCTAGTTATAACTTTAGTGATGAATCAAGTTGAGAATTCTCTTAAATACTAGACAAGCAAGAGTAACACAGCCCTTGATTTAAGTTATTAATATCATCATCCCAATGTCCTCATTATCATTGTGTAGTTCTTACTACGTGAGATAGCAAGAGTCAAGTGCTCACTATCCAGGAGCGATGGCGATTAGAATCGATTACTAACTAGCTGGTGAATTCCTAACACAAACCCTGTGTACCTTGTGAAGTTCACTAACAACGTTAGCATAGGTCACCTTTCGAACAATTATGAAGCCAGGTCCGTCCCATTGCCATCTTATAGGGATTCAACGGTAGCCAAGATGCTTAAGCCATACGGCCTAAGGTCATCGCTAGGTCAGCTAAACATGCACTTGCCCTTGGTCTAGTCATCTGCAACCACCTGTAGATGCACACTCGGTCGCGCTCCTCGGCCAGACTTGAACTACTCGGCTTCACAGTCAGAACAAGTTATCTGGCCAGGTAATTGATTAGGCATACATTCAATATTACTCAAGGGACCCAACATACAGTCCTTAATTAACACAGATGGGAACAAGAAGATACCCAAGACCTCCATGCCTTGTTGTTTCCCTATCTGCATCCCGTCATGTCTCCAATTAACATTCATACTATCATTGATATTGCCCGATGACATTACCCCAAATCAAGTATACGATAATCACATATATCTTGCAGGTGACAGCGAATCACCTAACTGCTACTGGTCTAAGCAGGCCTAAGCATTTAAGCGTAATTAACTTAACCAGGTGACAAGGATAGGGGTGTACAAGGGTAATCAAGAATAAATGCATCAGTTGTTTCCAAACAACTCCTACAACCTAATGCAACATCATAGGCAGGTAGGTGAATAAAATAATTATCACAAACCATAGGAATTAGATGTCAGCGCTTGCCTAGAATCCAACACTACGTTAGTGTTTGGTTAGATGATACTCGCTTGGCCTCCCATCCTGGCGCTTGTCCCGTCCATCCATCTTCAGGTTTGTCTCCAACACCGTCTAGTGGTCTGTTCTGTTCCACGTCCTTTATCTCGTGTGATAATCACCTAGCATACCTAAATGAGATGCACAATACATATGTATGAATATATGGGAGTGCAATACACAAGCATGAATAAAAGATGCACTAACAAACGTAATTATCTAAAGTTGCTTAACAAAATCTTCATGCAAGCATAACATGGGTGATGGCAACCACATCAATCATGGGGCACATTGTTAACTTGAGTTTAGAAACTACAATTCTTCATTAATCAAAATCTAACCAAACCTACTTAGCGAAACAAAAGTAAGTCCAAGCGAATAACTTAGCGCTTGCAGTGTTTGGACAACAACACAACCTTCACTTATTTTAGCCATAATCGGTGACTTAAGTCTCCAAAATAGCTGATCCTAGACTTTTTAGAAAGCAAAAAAATTTATACAAAGCATTTATAATCATCTCAGGGTGATTCAATATCTATTGAAGTCAATCAACACAAGGAAGTTTCCTCTGTCTAGATTTGGACAGATTCAAAATTCAGATTTCAGACATCTATAACTGGAGATTTAGACCACCAAAAAGGGTGATCCATAACATTCTGGAAAGATTAGAAAAAGTACTACGACTCTCCTATACTCACTAAGAAGTGATTCTAAGTTTAACTTAATTAAACAATGTCATATTTTAAATCTGGACAGAACACACGCAGATTCAGATAGTGGATTTATAAAAAGCATAACTTCCAAACTATCATACCTATAGTTATAAATTTTTAACACGAGTAAGATAAGGAAGTTATCTACAACTTTGGTGTTCACTACCATCCCAACAAATACCATTTACACCATGAAAATAATTGCACAATCAAAACTGCACCTGCATCCCAATAGTAGAGGTACAATTATAAACATAAAACTAGTAGAAACTTCATAGAGGCATAACTGAAGTTCTAAGCCTCCAGCCAACATAGTTCTTAACTTTTTAGAAAACTTATAAATTTACCTACAACTTTCTTATTATCATTGTAAGATGATCGTACAACTAACATAGTTAACGAATCCAATAAATGCATCTCTGTCCAAAACATCGACAGAATCTAACATTCAAAGATATATTTCTACAACAGAACACTTCTACTAAACCATTCCATATTATAGATGTCATGCATAGACAATTTCACAAGGATTCCAAAAAGTTCGCATTTGCTATTATACGATTTTTTGTGATTTACTATGGTTTTTTAAACTTGTAGTCGATTTAAAACAAAAAGGTCCCTAAGAGCATCTCCACATCTCCAAGAGACTCTATATTTTCGACTCTCTATTTGACTCTTTATTTATCTCTCTATAAAAATTAAACTCTATATGTAGAATCTCATTCTAACAGACTTTCTAACATGCAACTTGGTTTGGCGGAGTGGTTAGCCAAGTTTGGCTAACGATGGGGACAATTCGAAGAGTCGGATGACTTGGCTAGTTAGATGACTAGCCTGTTAGAAATTTATTTTGCTGATAAATATATCTAAATTTTAACTTGACGATTCATTTGGCAAGAGTCTGCTCTAAGAGCACTATTCATCTAAGTCTACAAGTGTGCAGGTAAGTCCCTACGTTAAGTCGAATTCACGAGTGAAGTCCTCCATGTGATTTGTACAGGGTAGCTCGTCAGTGCTTGCGATTCGCAACGATGGAGTGCTCTCCGGTGATGGGGAAAGGGTGGGGAGCACTATTGGAACTGAAACATGGCGGCCGGCGATGAACACGAACTGTGGTAGCGCGATGACAGAGCGTGATCACCAGAGCCGACGGACGAACGCTGAGATAGAGGTATTTTTGGGCTACAACTCGCGCGCAGTTTTCTGATGCATTAACATAGTCTTATTACACGGAGTGATCCGACTTCCCCGCCACTCCCCGCAGCTGCACGAAGCCCCTCATTTTTGGTGGCCCATGCGACATGCACGGCATACAGGTGGTGGCGGCGAATACCCAAACTCGGTCACGACGCAGACTGTGCAGTCTCCAGCTCGCCGTGATCTACGCTAAAAAAATATGCCATGCCATAACACACACGACAGACTAATGCATCTACGTGCAACTAATGCAAGTACTGCTGACGCACTACAAGATTACAGCAACATTTCACCCCCTTAATCTTGTCACTCTCCAATCTTGACCACCCCGATCAGTCTTCTCAATTCTATGAACCGGATTCTGCTAAGAGGCTTTGTCAGTATATCTGCTAACTGATTTTCAGAGCTGACATGCTTCACATCCAGAACACCATTTCCCACACATTCTCTGATGTAATGATACCTGGTATCTAAGTGCTTGCTTCTTTCGTGATAGACTGGATTCTTGCTTAGTTCTTGAGCCGATTTATTGTCAATGAGGAGACAAAAACGCTTCACATCAGTGCACATAAGGTCCCCCAATAGCCTGCTCAACCACACACCCCTGACAGGCTCCAGAAGCTGCTGCTATATATTCAGATTCGCAAGATGACAGTGACACCACTCTTTGCTTCTGTGAACACCACGTGATGACATTGTTGCCCAAGAAAAATACAATCCCACTTGTGCTCTTTCTTCTCTCAAGATCACCTGCATGGTCACTGTCTGAGTAGCCAACTAATGCTGCATCTGCTCCCTTTGAATATTTGTAGCCATATTGGATGGTTCCTGCAACAAACCTGATAATTCGCTTGATGGTTGTCCAGTGCTCAGCATTTGGTGTTTCCATAAATCTAATCACCATTCCTACTGAGAAGGCAAGATCAGGTCTTGTGTTAACCAAGTACCTCAAACTACCAACAAGACTACTGTATTTTGTTGCATCCAGAATCAGCTTAGGCTTCCCAGGTAACAATTTTAGGTGCTGCTCCATTGGTGTATCCACAGGATTACAACCCTGCATACCACAATTCTCCAGTATCTTTTCAGCATATGCACTCTGACAGATAGTGATCTCCCCTGGTTTCTGCTTTACTTGTAAGCCTAGGTAGTAACTCAATAGGCCTAGATCACACATATTGAACATTTTCATCATCTGTTGCTTGAAGACAGCTATCTCATTGCTGTTTGGCCCACAAATGATGAGATCATCAACATATACACCAACTAGAAGTAAGGTTACACCTGTTCCTCGTTTGTAAACAACATGTTCCTCCACACTCCTTCTGAAACCCAGCCTTGTCAACTGCTCATCAAGTTTTGCATTCCAGACTCGAGGAGCCTGTTTCAATCCATACAAGGCCTTCTTCAGTTTTAACACCTTTCTTTTGGCTGCAGGACACACAAAGCCTGGTGGTTGAAGTACATAAACTTCTTCTCTGAGATCTCCATTTAGGAATGCAGACTTCACAACCATGTGATGCACTTCCCACTCCCCTTCAGCTGCTATGGCCAATAGTATTCTCACTGTCTCTAGCCTTGCCACAGGGGCAAAAATCTCATCATAATCCACCCCCTGGATTTGAGCATATCCTTTAGTTACCAATCTGGCCTTGTGCTTAACAATATTCCCAGTTGGATCCCTCTTTACTTTGAAAACCCATTTCAGTCCTATAGCCTTGTGATCCCTTGGCAGATCAGCAATCTCCCAGGTCTGATTTTCTTGAATTGACTTCAGTTCAACCTCCATAGCTCTTTTCCAGCAGTCCTGTGAAAGAGCCTGTTCCACACATGGAGGTTCATCAGCTGCCAGCATGCACACTCCACTATACTCAAAGTCATGCACTTGTTCAGTTGCATCAAACAAATCAGTCAATGTTCTGAACCTGTATGGTCCTGACCCTGAGCTCTCTGATTGTTGAACAGATGGAGTTCCCATCCCTTGACTTTGCATCATACTTGATATTGGAGTGTTGGGGCGAAGGCGAAGACGCCACCCTTCGCTCGAGGCCTTTGCCGTAGTCGTTGGTCCAACGGAGACAAGACAACAGGCAGGGGACACCCTTCGCCCCATATGACATCGGACGAAGACCTATGGCGAGGTCATTCCACCGTGCTGCCTCATCCAGCATGGGGGCCCGTGTGTGATCCGGCCCATTGTAACGGGCCTTGCGTGGCCGTTGCGTGTTGCGGGCCTAATTTGTAAAGGCATCCCTGTAATTACAGTCTGTAACCCCGCTTTATGGGAATATTCTGGGGATAACCTAGGTGTCTGAGGGCACATGCGTCCTTAACACAAGACGCTGGGCACTCAGGTACCTATAAATACCCCCGCACAGTGCCCTTGAGAGGCTAGATGAATAGAGCTTTTGCCATTACGTGCTGAAACCCTGTTTGCGCTATTACTCCCCCCCCGTTGGATCAACTTGCGCCAGTGAGCAAGTTCCAACATTTGGCGCCCACCGTTCGTGCTACGAAACAACCACCCGCGATGGCAGCCAAGAAAGCTAGCTCGAAGGCTGACGAGGCTGCGAAGGCAGCACTGCTGGCCGCAAGAAAGGGCAAGGCCCTCGCACTCACCCACTCCACCCACCAAGAGGCTGCTGAAGACGATGTTCCCCGCACCTGCGAAGACGACGCTCTCCGCACCTACGGCATTGGACAACCGCAGCCTCCCCCAGGCTTCGCCCCACCGGAGGGCGCGGACCTCGCCGAGGACGGTGAAGTCCTCGGCTTCGCCCCACCGGAGGGCGCGGACCTCACCGAGGACGGTGAAGTCCTCGGCGTTTCAGCGGAAGAACAGCTACAGCTGCGCGCCCTGCGCCTCAAGAACTGCAATCTCCAGAGGCAAAAAGAGATACTGGAGGCCAAGCGCCAGCGCGTGTCTGCACTAGCCAAGGTGCGGCAAATGATACGCGACGAAGAGCAGAAGGCCCAGGACCTCGAGCGGGAGATCGCGCTGATGCAGCGCGAAGGCCACCTCGGCTTGCAGCACGGGCCACCCCTACAACAGCGCGCGCAAGTGGAGGACCCGCACTTCCCCCAGCGCGACTACACCTTTCCACACGCCGCGCCATTTCAAGGGGTCAACTACCTCGACGAGCGAAGTCCCCTGGCACCACATCTGCAAGTGACACCCTGGCCAGCCAACTTCCGGGCAGGGACCTATCCCAAGTACAACGGCAGCACGGACCTAGCACAGTACATCATGAGTTATCAGGTCGCTGTTGCATCTTCCGGAGGGGACGACGCCACAATGGCCAAGTCTTTCATCATCGCCCTCGAGGGCCCAGCTCTCACCTGGTTCACCAGGTTGCCCCCGCTGTCCATTGACTCCTGGAGAAGCCTAAGGGACAAATTCCTGCTCAACTTCCAAGGGTACCGCCCAGACACCGACGCCTTGGCCGAACTCTCACTCTGCAAGCAGCTGGAAAAAGAGACTCTGCAGGAGTATTACCGCAAGTTTCTAACACTCAAGTCATAGCTGCCCTCAGTTGATGACCAGATCGCCATTCACTACACCATCAGTGGCCTTCGCGCCGGCGTCCTTTACAGCCACTGCATCAGGGACCTGCCCAAGAACCTCCAGGAATTATATCAACTATTTGAAAAATATGCCTAATCTGAAGAGCTCCACCAGCGCAAGGTTGAGTCTCAGAGGAAGCCCAAAGATGCTCCACAGTCCAGCCGCACGTGGACGAGGACTCCGCAGCCAGACTCCGGTCGAGACGGCCGTAATCAGCAGCAGGTGCACAACATTGCCAACCAGCACCCCGCTGGCGATGCCCCTCGCCGCCAGGAATATCCCCCCCAGGGCCGCGGAAGTGGAACTCGCGGTAGGGGCCAGGGACGCGCGCAGCCGCCGCGTCGATTCTACTGTCTCTTCCACGGCGAAGACTGCGCCCACCAAACCAAAGACTGCCCAGAGACGAAGGCCACCAGAGACAGGATGGCACGGACGCAACCAGCCGACAACCCAAGAGTCGTCGCGCACACTTATCAGCAACACCCTCCACCATACATCCACGCCCCCGCCCCGCATCCACCACACCACGCTTACCAACACCATCAGGAAGTACAAATCGTACCTCCCCCACCCCCGCCTCCACACCAGCAACAACAAAACATCCCCCACCCCCATGCCCCCAAGCAAGAAGACTTCGCCGATCAGCCGTATCGCGGAGTCATTCATATGATCACTGGGGGGTCCAGTGTCGACTTCGACACCAAGCGACAGAAGCGGGACCACTACCGCAGCATCAACCACGTCGCCATCACCGGTCCAGTCATACAGACGAAGTGGTCCCATGTACCGCTAACTTTTGACACCCGAGACGTCGACCTGCGCAGCGCCCCCCATATCGACGCCATGGTCATCAACTGCAGCGTGGCAGGCTAGGACCTGCACAAAGTCCTCGTTGATAATGGAAGTCAGGCAGACATCATTTTCCTCCATGCCTTCGACCGCATGGGCATAAGCCACAGCTTGCTCAAGCCTTCGGACAATCCGTTGTACGGCTTCGGCGGCAAGGGCACTTTTCCTATCGCCAAAATAGAGTTGCCACTCTCCTTCGGTGTAGCGCCCAATGCCCGAAGTGAGTAGATAACCTTTGACATCGTCGACATGGTGTATCCGTACAACGCCATCATGGGCCAGGGCTCCATCAACAAGTTTGAGGCAGCCATTCACGGATTGTACCTATGCATGAAGATTCCAGGTCCGTTAGGCGCCATCTCGGTCTATGGCAATCAGCAGACTGCGCGCAATATAGAGCGGGACTTCGTCCCCGGGCAAAGAAATGTCCACTGCCTCACGGCCCAGCGCGAGGTCCCAGCGCCCGCCAGCCCAACTGAAAAACAACACAAGGCGCAGCTGCAAAGCAACGACGGGACCAAGACTGTTCCCCTCGACCAGGCCACGCCCAAGCAAATAGTCACGATCAGCGAAGACCTCACTTCACATGATGAGGAAAAACTCCTGTGCTGCTTGTCCAAGAACAAGGACGTCTTCGCTTGGTCAGCCCTCGACCTGGTCGGGGTCAGCCGATCCATAATTGAGCACAGCTTGGGAATCGACCCCTCGGTGAGACCGAAAAAAACAACGGCTTCGCAAAATGTCCGACGAGAAGACAGAGGCCGCCAAGGCAGAGGTACACCGCCTCCTGGAAGCCAAATTTATCGAGCCAGTGGCTTACCCCACGTGGCTCTCCAACGTGGTGATGGTGCAGAAAAAGAGCGGCAAGTGGCGAATGTGCATAGACTTCACCAGCCTCAACAAGGCCTGCCCAAAGGATAACTTCCCGTTGCCCCGGATCGACAAAATAGTCGATAGCGCGGCCGGGTGCGAGGTCATGTCACTCCTCGACTGCTTCTCCGGTTATCATCAAATATACATGAAGGAGGAGGACAAGGCCAGCACCAGCTTCATAACACCCTTCAGCACATATTGCTTTATCAGAATGCCGGAGGGACTCAAGAATGCCGGGTCCACCTTCTCCTGGCTCACTAAAACAGTGCTCGAAGGGCAAGTCGGCAGAAACGTATTCACATACGTGGATGACATCGTCGTCGCCAGCAGGAATAAAGAGGACCATCTCGCAGACCTCGCTGAAACATTCACGAACATGCGGGACGCACGACTTCGCCTGAACCCCGATAAGTGCGTCTTTGGTGTTCGACAGGGGAAAATATTGGGTTATCTGGTATCACACCGCGGCATCGAGGCCAACCCAACCAAAATCCAGGCCATTATCAACATGAAGCCCCCGCAGTCAGCCAGAGAGGTCCAGCGTCTGACGGGCAGAATGGCCGCCCTCAACAGGTTCATTTCCAAATCTGCTGAGGGAAGTCTTCCCTTCCTCAAAACACTCAGCGGCGCAAAAGACTTCGCTTAGGGACCAGAGCAGGCGGCGGCCTTCGCCTCACTAAAACAGTACCTGATGGAGTTGGCCGTTCTTACGAGCCCCGACTCTTTGCTACCACTGTTGCTTTACGTTGCGGCTTCGCCGCACGCGGTCAGTGCAGCACTGGTTCAGGAGCAGACAGTAGAGGGCGTGATCAGGCAGTGCCCAGTATATTATGTCTCTGAAGTGCTCACACCGTCAAAATGTAACATGACGGAGCTCGAAAAGATTGCATATGCAGTTGTTATGTCTTCGCGCAAATTGCGCCACTACTTTGAAGCATTCAAGGTCCGCGTCACCTCAGATAGGGGACTCGGCGAATTATTCAGAAACCCGGAGGCATCGGTACGGATTGCCAAATGGGCGGCCGAACTCTCCGGCTACCACATCACTTTCGAGCCCAGGACAGCGATCAAGTCTCAAGTTCTAGCAGACTTCGTCGTCGACTGGACCGGGCCAATAACGCAGCCGGATCCGTCCGCAGACAAGGTTTGGACAATCCACTGCGACGGAGCTTGGTGCCATGCGGGGGCAGGCGCTGCTGCAGTCATCACCTCACCCGCCGGGGTTAGGCACAGATACGCGGCACGCTTAAGCTTCGCTCTAGAATCTGACAGATGCACAAACAACATAGCAGAATACGAAGCTGTCATCCTCGGCCTCCGCAAATTAAGAGCCCTCGGCGTCACCACCTGTATAGTCCGAACAGACTCCAAGGTAGTCGCTGGCCAAGTAGAGAAAGACTATGCAGCAAAGGACCCCACACTTATGCAGTACCTCGCGGCCATCCGAAGTCTCGAGAAACAATTCAAGGGATTCACATTGCAGCATGTGGACCGGGCCAAGAATGAAGAAGCTGACGCATTGGCCAAGGCAGCCGCCAGGGGTGAAGCCCTACCCTCCGACGTGTTCTATCACGTCATCGGCACGCTAGCCGTCCGCAGCCCTGAAGGGCTCCAAATAACCAACGACAGCGAGGGCCACCGCATGATCAATCTTATCATGACCGAAGACTGGCGGGCGCCAATAACCTTGTACCTGCAGGGGTACTATCACCCAGTCGACAGCAACGAGGCCAAGCGCCTCCACCACCGAAGCCGGGACTTTGCATTGATCGAGGGCCAACTTTACAAAAAGGGTGAAAGGGAATTAGGCTTACACCTATTTCCTTTACTGATTTTGGTGGTTGAATTGCCCAACACAAATAATTGGACTAACTAGTTTGCCCAAGTTTATAAGTTCTACAGGTACAAAGGTTCACCATAAGCCAATAAAAAGACCAAGAAAAAGGGTTCAAACAAAGGAGCCAAGGGACAACCGAAGGCACCCTGGTCGGGCGCACCGGACTGTCCGGTGTGCCACCGGACAGTGTCCGGTGCACCAGGGAAGACCGACTTCAAACTCTTCACCTTCGGGAATTCTCAGAGCCGACGCGCTATAATTCACCGGACTGTCCGGTGTACACCAGACAGTGTCCGGTGCTCCAAGAGGACGCGGCTCTGAACTTGCCAGTCTTGGGAATTCGCTTCGGCTGCTCCGCTATAATTCACCGGACATGTCCGGTGTACACCGGACTGTCCGGTGTAACTGCGGGGCAACGGCTACTTCTGGCGCCAACGGCTACCTGCAGCGCATTTAATGCGCGCCAGCGCGCGCAGAGGTCAGGCACGCCCATGCTGGCGCACCGGACACCCTACAGTTCATGTCCGGTGCGCCTCCGGTCATCCAGGTGGGCCCAGCGTCAGAGCTCCAACGGTCGGAACCCTAACGTTCGGGTGACGTGGCTGGCGCACCGGACATGTCCGGTGTGCACCGGACTGTCCGATGCACCATGCGACAGACAGCCTCCACCCAAACGGCTAGTTTGGTGGTTGGGGCTATAAATACCCCCAACCACCCCACATTCAAGTCATCCAAGTTTACCCACTTCAACTACTTACAAGAGCTCTAGCATTCAATTCTAGACACACCAAAGTGATCAAATCCTCTCCAAACTCCACACAACGCCCTAGTGATTAGTGAGAGAGATTTGCTTGTGTTCTTTCGAGCTCTTGCGCTTGGATTGCTTTCTTCCTTCTTTGATTCTTCATTGCGATCAAACTCACTTGTAATTGAGGCAAGAGACACCAATCTTGTGGTGGTCCTTATGGGAAATTTGTGTTCCAAACATTTGAGAAGAGAAAGCTCACTCGGTCCGAGGGACCGTTTGAGACAGGGAAAGGGTTGAAAGAGACCCGGTCTTTGTGACCACCTCAACGTGGAGTAGGTTTGCAAGAACCGAACCTCGGTAAAACAAATCCATGTGTCACACTCCTTATTCGCTTGCGATTTGTTTTGCACCCTCTCTCGCGGTCTCAATTATATTTCTAACTCTAACCCGGCTTGTAGTTGTGATTATTTTTGAGAATTTCAGTTTCGCCCTATT